>OY856411.1:158351938-158961938 GCA_963693085.1 Alisma plantago-aquatica
AAAAACAACTATACGTATAGTCTTTATGAACAACTATACGGTTAGCCATGATTAATAGGAGTGGATGTTGCAATATGAAAAACACAACATATTGACAATGACTATGGCATAATAAGAGTGGTATGGGACATGTGCCATACAAAATTTGAAGTAGTGCGAGTGAGTTGAGCAGAATCGAAAGGGAAGGGGCGAACCTAAATCAACCTGGCAGGGGGGACTAATAAGGAGAGCAAGTCTTGACTTCTAATTCCCTCTATTTTTATAATGTTCATGTGATACATTGTACCCCTCTCGTATCTGAACCTCTTACCATATAAAGAACTTGTAATCCTTCTAATTAACTTACAGAACCCTAATTAGCAACACAGCGCCTTCGAATCTTTATATATTAATCAGAACATGACTGTAAACATTATTGAAATTACAACAGGAACCATGTAGAGGACCCCCACCATGATTGATAATTGAAGCTTAGATGAAGTGATGGTGAAGGGTAAACTACATAAGGACCCCAACATGATTGAAATTGAAGCTTAGATGAAGTGATGGTGAAGGGTAAACTACATAGTCAAGCAATTCAAATCGAATCTGGTCCATTTCCTATATATATGCAATACAATGAATGTGCTTAACAGAAAGAGATCTAGAAGCAACTTCTGAGGTAAAAAAATCTCATCTTACGCCTTGTAGGCCTGTATAGTTTGTTGTCAGTTCAATGCATCCTGATGCAATGCATACTTTAGGTGTAAAAATTATGTAGGCGCATATTGTGCGCATGATTCAGATTCAGATTCAGATTTGATCATAATATATTAAAAGAAGGGAGCACATGAGACTAGTTGGAGCTGATAGACCACGTGTGAAGAGTATCACAAATGGTAGCACAGCTGACCACATCTTTGTTACGTCCTATGTCGTAGAAGATCTCTCTACCAAACATAAAAAAGATCATTCCACAATGTCAGCAGCTTCAAAATGAAAAATGGTTAGGCATGGGAAGTATTTTGACACTTCTAAAATGCCATATGATGATCATTATCTTGCAATAGGGTGTCAGATAACACCTTTGTTATCCTCCAGTAAATAAAGGGAGGAAGATACTATTATCAAAAACAAAGTTCAGGCAGTTGCATGAGAACTCAGATTACATGTGGGTATAGAAATCAAATCGAACTTAACTTTGCTACAAAATGATACGGAAATGGATTAAATGAAATATTTGCAACTATTTTGACATGATATACAGATAAGGTTTTATTGAAAGTTCAATGAGATAATTTATCATCCAAACCAACCCAGTTTCCAGCAATTCCTCGTGACCCTTAGCAGCTGCATACCCCATAATACGAATTAAAAATCACTAATGTATAACAAACTTACTGATTTATTATCCTCAACATATGATCTCAGAAGATATCGAGAATATTTCTCCTTATCTTCTTTGCTAGCAAGAGCATTAACCATGTCTTGACCAACTGCAGCTTTGCATGACGGATCAGGGCATCGCAGCATCAGACATCCAGGGCCATCATTTATGGATGTTCCAAGATATCCTAACACAAGTAAAATCCGAGATAAATTTCAAAAGATGATTACAGTATATATTGCATTGTAATAACCACGTGATGAAACACATACAAATAAAGGGAATATGTATATTCTTCTTGTCTACAACTGCTAAAAAGATAATCCAACAGCTGAAAGTCATTTGACCTAATTAGGCCCCATCCCGCCACCAAAAAGAAAGACCAGCACGGAAGTGGCCAGGGGTCAGCTCCATCAGACCACTGAATTGGGTTGTAAATTATGCAGTATTGCTGGTCTGGTATTTTAATTTTGATACAAACGTATATGTTTAGAATGAAAGGGGCATTTCTATTCATGTGCAAAATCACTTTATTTACTACAATCGACAAACCATAGATCATACTTATTTAACTCCATATATCAGGCTGGATGTCTTTTTCTAGAACTTGCAAAATATACACCTTAAATGTTTGTCAACTTGGTCTACGAACAGTTGAGCATTCTTACTAGCGGGTAACGATAAATGAAGAAGAAACTTGGACTTCCATCCTATTTCGTGGTAATTACCCAATCCAGGTACCAGGGCGATGCCTTACTCTAGAAATTAGAGCAAGTACAATCTATATTTTTGGTAAGTTACTAAAACAGTATTCCTACTAGGACCAAGAAAATCAGAGACTTCAACCATACTCTTCTTGTGATAAGTTGAGAATGGGACACTAGAAGGATCACTAGCAAACGTATTACTTCCAAATACATGCAGAGCAAATTGAGGAGTGCATTGTGTGTGCTTTCAATCATATAAATTCAAACTATCAATAAACTTGGCCTTCAGCTGTGTTTCAAACATGTTGAGAATGCTATACTAGTACGATTGCTACCAAAAGTTGCACTGATTTGTTTCAGAAACGGGACAATATAGGGACACAGTTTAGGTATGTTCTGATGTTCAATTCTATATTTATTTTATTTAACTATATTCCAATCACCTTTACATTCAGCAGGATACATTAAACATGTACTTTAATTGAGAGCCTGTACAATAATGGATGGAAAATGAAATACCAGCAGAATAACATTCATGAGGTTTTTCTAGGCTATAGGATGCCAATGTTAAGTTAAGATGTGTCATCTTAATTGACTACTAATGTATCCTTACAAAATACAACTGTCTCATTTTAAAATGTGATTTTGGGACGGTGTTTAAAGTGGGTCGCCATTTTCAAATAAAAATATGTATTAAGCATAATCTTGCAAGTAGAAACAAGAAAAAGTCTTCGGGAGAGAAATAATTAAAATTAAAGCAGTGTTTCATACCATCTATAGCGATTTCAAATCCATAAAACTATTTCAACATAATTGGTATCAAAGTCACAGTCAACCAGTCATGAGTGAAGTACATACCTCTCCAGCATGGTAGACAAAAATAATGTCCACATACAGCTGCGGACATATTATCACGCCGGCATGCCTCAAAACAAATCCCACACGTCAACTGCCAAAAGAAAAACAGACAGCAAAATATGACATCAACACATCTTAAAGAACCCAATTGGAGTAAAAAAGGGGGCGGAAAGTTTATACACCATACATACAAGACGAGAACTTACTTCCTTATCGTTTGAAGTTTCTACAGGACCCTCCAATATGCCTGTTATCTTCCGAACATTATCTTCGTCCATAAACCATGCATCATGCACCTTACCGACATCCCTGTTTTGAAACCAAATATCAAGGACTATCACAAAGCAATACAATATTGAGTATGCTTAATATATTTTCGTGTTCAATAAGATATTGTGTGAATATTCTATCTTGCTGCCAACAAGCTGGAAGTCCAATCGAAAACAACAATTATAGTAAGATGGGTTGGAGGCAACAGTGGACTTTATATAGAGATCAATAACTTAATAGGTCGAAATGCTTAACTCAAGCAGTGTTTCTATAGCTCATCAACACGAATCATTCATAAACCTTACGATTTGCCGTTGTTACAAAAAACGGCCAAGGAGGCCACTTAGACGCTCAAGGCCTCAGGGTACCTAATTAAGGCCTCAGGCGCATTACTAGGCAGCTGCAATTAAGCCCTACTTTTTGCCGGCTTGATTTACTGCTTAGGCCCCTTACGCTTTTTGCAAAGTGATGCATAAATTATACCTAGTTGCGTATAATATTACATATTTAGAAATTCATCCTTACGTTATTATTATAGAATACATACAATAAAATATTACATTATACATACTGTTAAAGACAGCTTTTGATATGTGTGGCAACGATTATCATATACAGTCTGTAATCATATCTAAAGCGTAACAATATACTGTTCTAGATTTATAAGTAAAGATATACATATACCTAAAGCGTAACAATATACTGTTTTAGATTTATAAGTAAACATATAACTACATAAATTATGTACTTATTTGTCAAGAATGTATTGTGCAACTACTACGTTGTTATTTATTTATCATTTCATGTGTATCATTTACACAAGTAGAGAAAGCAAATTATACGTAAAATATATAGGGTCATGTTGGGGCCCCTCCCACTTTCTAAATATTGTTTTTTGATATTAGTCCATATTATTATCATTCCTTGCTATATACAAGCCCGTTACACACACAGAAACACGCACAGGTATGGCTAATATAATTGAGTGCCTGAATGCATATAGTTTTTATGTACCCACCTTTACTTAAAAATGATTGCAATATTCTACTATATAATGCAACCTTATATATTGATGCATGTCTCACAAGTCATCTCAATCTGACATTTATGGTTCATGCTATGAGAGAAAATGCATAGCCTAATGAACATAAGATGCAAAAAATTGCAAAGACGGTGAACTGCTTTCAAGTTATATCTCGTGATATACATGATATGAAATCTTTTTACATAGCATCTAATCTACATTATGTCTTTCCAATCATAAGGTTGGATTTTGTTGGCAAGTTCTGAAATTTTCATTTGATAACTTGTAGAAATAAGTTATATACATTTTGCATTGGTCAGTATACCCAGTACACAATTTCTCTCTCTCTCTCTCTCTCTCTCTCTCTCTCTCTCTCTCTCTCACACACACAGAGAGAGAAAAACACATAAATGTGTAGCAATTACCAAAGATAGCCTGTAAGTTTATGTCTAGGAGAACTCATCATTTACAGTAAATGCTTCTTTTACTTAATTTGAACTTGAAGCCAAAAAAAGAATATGCATTTTCGTCAATCTAATTCAAAACACTTTCTCTGAATATCAATACTTCACATATTACATTTCATGTACAAGAAACTTATTCCCTTGTTAACGGGACGAAACACCAGAAACCAATATTATGATAGCTATCCAGCAAATTGATAAATCACTGTGTTATGACAAAATATTTTTCCTTTGACCATGATATCTAGGCAGAAGGACTGCTTTTATAACACAAATTGCCTCTAGCAACAAAAAGTTCGGACAATAACACAAAAATAGCATGCTATATTCATATCGTTTTACATATCTCCACGTCCATGTGGCAGTTGTGAAAGAAAATACATGTATATGTTGCAGTAAGGTAGCATTGTAGTACTCCATACAGCCATCCAAAAAACGTACCATTTATAATGTCTTAATAGGATGCAGGCAGACGCTCTTGATATAGAAAGCACGGTAGACGTTTTAATTATTTCATCCTCTTGCCTCTGCTGTATATCAGTTTCGCCCAATACAACGTAAGTTTGCTGGGGAAAATATACAGCAATACATCAGTTCTGAGTAATGGAAAGGGTGATAATAATGATTCAGTAAAGCAAAGCAAGCCATCAGACAGCTAGTAAGGTGATGCCAGAATTGAGAAGTAACAAACAATGAAAGAAGTGATAGTCTGATACTAAAAGGAAAATCAAACGAGCAGGACAAACGGTAAAAGCTGAACTCTTTCATCGAGTTTCTAGCACCTAGCATACCCACCAACCGATTTAGAGCAAAGATCAGATGAAAAACTGGTAAGATGGGAGAAACACGCTACACCCTACTGGCCATAAAGTAGCATATCCAGGAGATTCAATAAGCAGTTCATGTATTCATCACTGAGACGAACGTACGATAATGCGATGAGAAAGCTGGGCGATGTAGGTATGGTAAACCAGTCAAAATTCTGAACGCAAGGCTTATATACTAAGAAAAAACTGAGAGCTTCTAGCACCAATATTCTACGGTAAGGCCCGGAATTTGATCGACAGGGAAACGGTGAAGGCAATGAAACTGGTAGCCTCTTAAAACTAGGAGCTGAGAAGGGCATCGAAAACCGCTCTTCCAGCATCGGGTCAACAGCCCACCTGCTGGTAATTGGAGATGCCGTCTTCGGAGTCATCGGAGACATTGTCACCGAACTCATAATCGCCGTCACCTTCGTCGCTGCCGTACTCGCTGTAGAAATCATCCTCCACTGACTCGAGGTCGTTGGCGTCATGCATGTCGTCCTCGGAGTCCATTGGAAACCCTAGATCGACGACGAGATGGCCGGCCAACGGGCGGTGGGACGACCGTGGAGAATCGGAGAGGCGACACCGGCGCGGGCGAGGCTTGTGGATTGACGATTGGATTTGGGGTCCGATAGATTCGGTAGCTGGAGATTGGGGCTACTGCAGAGAGAGCGAACGACGGAGGCGTGATGGGACGGATTCGAGGGTGTAGGTGCTACGCGTGCAATTGCCCACTCGGTCGGTGAAGGAAGGAACGGTTGTGACTTGTTTAACAAAGCCCCGTTTCGGGGGAATCGCCTTTCTCGACAACTTTATCAAAACCGGTGACTCCAATTCCTATTTGGTTCGCAAATTACATTCGGACACAGTTTGTATCATCTATACTTACTATAAAAAATGGAGTTTTTTAAAAAAAAATTACAACACATGCTAGCCCTCAACAACCAATGTTGCTTCCTCCTGCGTTGAGTGCGTTCACTCTCTTCTCACGTCGTTTCCCGTTTTGAACACTTTTTTCTTTTATTTAAATCATTTATTTTCTTAGTAACCAACGAACGGTTACTTCCTCACCCTACAACGTGGAGACGTGATAAACATTCACCTCTCTCCTGACTCCACCCTCATACCCCTCTTTTTGTACTCCACCATTTTTGGGCGGGAGTAGTGGTCTCTGTAAAATGAATTTTCCGCTCACGTTGCTTAAAAAGTTATCAAACATTATCAGTTCCTCATTCAAAATTGAACCGATGTAATCTCTCCACTCTTTCGGAGAAGGATAACTCAAAAAAAGAACGTGTCATAAATGAATTTCCAACAATCTACTCACATTCTAAACTGAACAGTTGTAATCTCTCCACTCTTTTAGAAAAGGATAATTCACAAAAGAATGTGTCAGTTATAATTAATCCAGCATAGATAATGAATATTATCAATTCGACATTTAAAACTAAACAGCTATAATCTATCTACTAATTAATTCAAAAAAAATGTGTCAGTTAGGATAAATCTCACGTCCGTCGTTCACTACCCTCACTACCCCCACAAAAATCATAGCCCACCCATTCAATCCCCCCATTCAACGCAGCACTTCCTCTACAGAAAACCATCCACGAGAAAGTTGTCCACTCACCATGCACCACTTCCTCCACAGAAAATCATTCACGAGAAAGTTGTTCCCCCCAAAAGGCTGCTTATCTCGTTAGGTAGAGAAGACGAAGTCTGGGCCTTCTCGAGACCAGGCTTCAAGGGTTGATCACATCATCTGACGTTGTTGTTGGTGAGTCAATGCAAAACTCCAACCAGCAAGCTTGTGCACCCATCATCCTATTATTCCATCTGAGAAGTGTGTTGCTAGAGCTTTACTTTGCTATTGTTATCGGCCAGAACAACTCCAAGCGTCTTTAACACCAAGCTTCAAGGGTTGAGCATTGTATGGACGTCGTTGATGTTGTTCAAATCACAAATTTTGACTTTTGAAACAGTCCCAAGATAACATAAGGTGATTTATATTTGTTTTGATGTTTAACATTCAAAGAATTAAAACTATCACTTACCTCTTGTCCACCCATTCTATTCATCCATCCAAGAAGTATGTTCCCGGAGCTTTGCTTTGGTGTTGTTGTTGCCTAGACCTCTACACGTGTCACTCCAATGGTAAGTTCAGGTACTCCTCAAACAAGAAAATTATAGGTTAGTTTTATACAAATTAAAATATTAAATAGTGTTTCTCTCACACTCTTAACACCTAATGCAGGAAGCTAATAAGCTAAACCTCTCAATTCTATCTCACTGCCAAACATCAAAAGACTGTGTAGGAAGATAATTACTCAAAAGTCAGTCCAACAAACCTCCAAGTAAGTCATTAAATTTTGGCATGCATCATCAGTTATAAGTTGTATGAAATATTTTAATCGCAGAACATTAAAAAATAGATTTATGATGCTCAGTTGGTATTATTTTAATATGCGCAATGAATATCGTTTCTCTCACACACTTAACACCTAATACAGGAAGCTAATAAGATAAACCTCTCAATTCTATCTCACTGCCAAACATCAAAAGACTATGTAGGAAGACAATTACTCAAAAGTCAGATACATAAATTCCAACAAACCTCCAAGTAAGTCATGAAATTTTGGCAAGCATCAGTTATAAGTTGTATGAAATATTTTAATCATAGAACATAAGAAAATAGATTTATGATGCTCAGTTGGTATTATTTTAATATGTGTAACATGTATTTAATATCTCTATTTGTTAAGCAGTAAAACCTCATCAACCTGTTGCAAGAAAGTATAATATAATTCAACTAAATTGGGGAATGCATGGTACATATTTTTAGACCTTTTGAAACAAAATATTTTTTATCTTCAAAGTGTTCACTATCACATGTTTAAATCTAGCATGAGTATTCAAAGTATGCAGTCACCTAAATACCAGAGTCTAATCATCATTGAGACTTTATTTAGCAGCAGTTATAACATGTCAATCATGCATTACATTTTTAATACACTTTAATAATTAGGTTTGAACACCAAATATTATAAAGGATTCGTCAAGTGCGACCCAAAAATGATTTCCAGTGCTTGAAAAGATCCCACACATGCTAAGAAGAACATGGAATAGAAACATAATCTACAGACACATGTTCATAGGGATTTTAGATGAAGATAGACTTGCAAACTATGGCATGGGTCTAGAAAAAAAATCAATTTACTATTACAAATATATGGTCTACGTTAGAGCAACCTAGATTTTAATGCATCAAATATTATAAAGGATTGGTCAAGTGCAACCCAAAAATGATTTCTAAACCCAAAAATGATTTCCAAAGCTTGAAGAGATCCCACACATGCTAAGAAGAACATGGATCAGAAGCATAATCTAAATACACATGTTCATAGGGATTTAGATGAAGATAGAATGGATTAGAACCATGGCATTAGCATTTGAATAAATTGGCCTAATCTAACGAACCTAAATTGACCTAGACTACACATTCTAAGAAGAACATGGAATAGAATTATAACTATAGACACATGTTCATAGGGACTTTAGATATGTAGAGTGGACCTCGGTCAAGCAACTGGTATTAGAACAACACATTTATATGTAATAGTCTACATGGAAATACACAAAAAAGACACCCCATTGTTCATTCAAGCATCTGGTAGTATCTAATATACAAGATACCCCATTATTCATTCAAGCATCTGATAGTATCTAATATATGCATGTAGATCTGATACACAGTCTATAAGGGTTGCATTTAATATTCCACTAACATCCTTTTTTAATTGAAATGACTATAATATTCAATCCAGAAAGAAATTAATATAAAACAATAACGACCAAGTCAAATAAGTAGTTGATGATATAGCAAATTCAAAATACCAATAAACCAAATTATCCAGATGAGTTGGTTGAAATAGGACTTATCTTTCTTTGCAAAAAATTGGAGAATTCACCATTCTTGAAGAAGAAACTAGCTGCCTTACATGAAGGGACCTCTATATGCAACAACGTATAGGCTTCAAGGGAACCATACCTACATTAATAGGAAGTCCACACTAATCAGATTTATACTCTACTTATTAATCTTAGAAAATGGTCATCTAAATTTATATTAATGCCTTGAAATCACAAATTTGTTACCTTCATAAATTTGTTGAGATGCCCATCAGAACACAGTTGATAATCTGAGATCAAGTCATTGAAGCCAGATCTCACATAACATACATGTGTTGCCCTACATGAAGGGACATGTACCTGCAACAAGATTGGTAACCAAGTAAACATTAAATCCTTAAAGGGTATATACATAATATAAAGGATCGTAAAGGCCAAGTCATACCTCATTTAGGGACCAATAGAGACCCTAAGGCTGCCCTATGATTATAAATATCAAGGGAACCATACCTACATTAACAGTAAGTCCACACTAATCAGATTTATACTCTACTTATTAATCTTAGAAAATGGTCATCTAAATTGATATTAATGCCTTGAAATCACAAATTTGTTACCTTCATAAATTTTTTGAGATGCCCATCAGAACACAATTCATAAGGTGAGATCAAGTCATTGAAGCCAAATCTCACATAGTTGACATTATATATATGAATGGACCCATTACCTACATCAATAGGGAGTCCACACTAATCAGATATATACACTACTTATCTATATTAGATTGTGATCATCTAAATTTTTATTAATGCCTTGAAATCACCAAGTTTGCTACCTTTATAAATTCGTTGATATGCCAATCAGAACACAGTTCATAATCCGATATCAAGTCATTGAAGCCAGATCTCACATAACATACATGTGCTTCCCTACATGAAGGGAAATGTACCTACAACAAGATTGGTAACCACGTAAACATTAAATCCTTAAAGGGTAAATACATAATTTAAAGGATCGTAAAGGCCAAATCATTTAGGGACCAATAGAGACCCTAAGGCTACCCTATGATTATATAAATGAAGTGCACCATACCTACATTAATAGGAAGTCCACATTGATCAAATTTATACACTACTTGTTAATCTTAGAAATTGGTCATCTAAATTTATATTAATACCTTGAAATCACAAATTTGTTACCTTCATAAATTTGTTGAGATGTCCATCATAACACAGTTGAAAAGGCAAGATCAAGTCATTGAAGCAAGATCTCACATAGCTTACATGTCCTGTCCTACATGAAGGGACCTACAACAATAGGGAGTCCACACTAATCAGATGTATACACTACTTATCTATATTAGAATGTGGTCATATAAATTTTTATTAATGCCTTGAAATCACCAAGTTTGTTACCTTTATAAATTCATTGATGTGCCAATCATAACAGAGTTCATAATCTGATATCAAGTCATTGAAGCCAGATCTCACATAACATACATGTTCTGCCCTACATGAAGGGAAATGTACCTGCAACAAGATTGGTAACCAAGTAAACATTAAATCCTTAAAGGGTAAATACTTAATTTAAAGGACCGTAAAGGCCAAATCATTTAGGGACCAATAGAGTCCCTAAGGTTGCCATGTGATTATATAAATGAAGTGAACCATACCTACATTAATAGGAAGTCCACACTAATCAAATTTATACACTACTTATTAATCTTAGAAATTGGTCATCTAAATTAATATTAATGCCTTGAATCACAATTTTGTTACCTTCATAAATTTGTTGATATGCCCATCAGAACACAGTTGATAAGCCGAGATCAAGTCATTGAAGTCATATCTCACATAGCTTACATGTCCTGCCCTACATGAAGGGACCTGCAACAAGATAGAAGCCACAATAATCAGATGCATCCACTACTTATGTATCTTACAAAGTGGTCATCTAAATTATTATTAATGCCTTGAAATCACAAAGTTATTTACCTTCATAAATTTTTTGATATGCCAATCAGAACACAGTTGATAATTTGAGATCAAGTCATTGAAGCCAGATCTCACATAACATACATGTGTTGCCCTACATGAAGGGACATGTACCTCCAACAAGATTGGTAACCAAGTAAACATTAAATCCTTAAAGGTTAAATACATAATATAAAGGATCGTAAAGGCCAAATCATTTAGTGACCAAATAGTGTTATGACCGTATCCGAGCTTAATTGGTAAACTAGGGTTTACCTAGATGATTATATTCTTAATTGGATTGATCATTTCTTAAATCTAATCAATGATGATAATTTAATTATGATATTTTAAACCTAATAAGAACTTTAAGTGTTCTATTGTTTGATAAATTAGGATTTGAGAAATATAAACCCTAGTTGGCTGAAATTAGGGTTTTGATGGTACATGAGTATGGAATTTGATCAAGATAGTAGTACGGTAAATAATTTATCATATTTTCTATGTAATTTGGATTTAATTGAAATTTGGATATAATATGTGTAACTCAATCATGCATTTCAGTGAAAAATTTCAGAATTTTTGGATGTTCTTTAAAAGTCATTCTCGATCAAGATATATTTCAACTGACCATGCTGATAGAATGTTGTCCAGTAGTATATTGTTTGATTTTTAATTATTTATTGGTAAATCCAAATGATCTGAAATTTTATTGGAGATCTAAAACTCAATCATAAACAACATGTTAAATTTTCATAATTTTTGGATGCGTTTAGACCTTATCAGTAGACGAATTACAACAACTGACATTTCTGTAGAATTCTAGATAGTAGTGCACTATTCGATTTTAAATTACTTAATGGAAGCTTGGAATGATCTCAAATTTTAAATGAAGCTTTGTAACTTAATTATACACAACATGATAAATTCTCATAAATTTTGGAGGAGGTTTGATCTCTGAAATACACAAATTTACAGAAACCTTTTTATGACAGAAAAAATTGTTGAAATAAGAAAACGTATAGTAAGGGGTCAAAGTGCAATTGACCCAAGCAGCTCAATTGCTCTATATGGTCAACCTAACACACAAGGAGCTCTAATAATTCATGATTCAATCTAAAGAAACGAAATCCTAGAGAGAGGAGAAATTGATGGAGAAGCTGACCTACGGTTTTGCGGTCCGAGGAATGATGAAATCATGTAAGTTTAACTTCTTTGGATATAGTTTGATGGTGAATATTCTCTCACATGTCAAAGTTCCATACCTCCTCTGATTTAATCCAAAATGGTATCAAAACTTCCCCTTTTCTCACTCTTTCTTCATAATCCCTCATTTTTAGGGTTTCCGAGTTGAAAGGAAGAAGAATGGGGTGAATTGCTAGGGATTTGATATGAGATCGAGATTTTCAGGGATGAGCTACATTTTTAAGGTGTTTTCACACCTTAGGGTGAGTGGGAACTTCCTTTAAACAATATATTGCATGAAAATTGGTTAATTCATCCATAATCTTTAATTGTTAGTATGCGACTACAAACCCTTAATTGTCTATTTGTTCTAAGTTGTTGCAAAATGATATGAAATGGATTATTCCTTTGTTTGGATGAAGTTCAGATGATAAAATCATATTAGAAATGTATACAATACATCCTAATAAGAATTCCCTAAGTATTCACAGAGGTTATATGACTAAACTGAAATATAAGGAATTTGCCTATGACTGAAATTTGTTGTATAAGTAAATAGAGAAAATTGCTTATCTAGATCCCCTTTGTTATGAATGATTGTTTATCTAAATTCATAGTACATATATGTCAGATACTATCTTGGATTTCGTTCAAAGTGAATAGTGTTTGTTTGATATCTCAGTAAAGAGGGTGAAACCCTAGATGTGAGGAAAGTTGGATATTTGAGAATAGATATCATGAAATCCTTTTGAAGGGATTTTCTTGACATGATAGACTTTATTTATTCAATGTTATTATTGATGCATGATATCCTAGTGAATGGCATGGAAACCCAAATTCAACTCAGTTCCAAGGTTTCATACATATATTGATTTTATATGATTTGTTGATAGTAGTCTTTATTCAATGAATGTTTATGTCGCATGAAATCTTTATGGGATCCATGTGAATAAGTTGTTGCCTAGTGAGAGGTGACAAGATGTGTGATGGCCTTGTGAGCCATGAGAATACTTGTACAACTAGTGAAATGAATACCTTGGTATAAGGACCTAGAGGTAATGATTACCTGTTACAGAGGTAACAATGCTATGTGATGATCTAAGGGTTTGAATACCCATATCCCGTAATCATGATAATGATGTGAAGGGATGAGAATTCCCAATAATGTGATAAGGGATTGAGATCCCAGGTATCATGTGTTTTAAAGATTTGAAAAGTATGTGATAAATGTATTACACCTTTCTTTGTAGCATTTGTGGTGATTAAATGAAACCCTAAGGGTAGGGTGTTCAATGAATCAAGTATTGTGATATCAATGTTCTCAGTTATTATTAATAATTCTTATCATGATAACTAATTAACTCATAATTGAGTTATGAGATACACAACTCAAGATTTGGGTTGATATGCACGATTCTAGTGTGTATGTGCCAAGTGGACATGAAATCTGTTTATTTAAGAATTTTAGTTAGCCTGCATGTATTGTGGCCTCTGATCTCCAAACCACGATATAATCACGATTTAAACTTAGCGGAAGCGATTTGATAAACAGCGGTAGACAAAAATCACGGGAAATTAAAACTTTTCGAGACAAGAGCTTGAATCCTTAAAAGCTTCTTTCATAACAAGAGATAAACTGTTTACATCTCATGATAATTACTTCTTGAGTAATTATATACATCAAGATACAAAATCTCAAGAACACATAACAAAAGACTCCAAGACCTGAGAGTATAGAGGACACATAGGACTGACTCTAACTACACCACATGGCAGGCTAAATCTCCACCTGAGATTTCACTGCTGCTCCTGGTGCTACTGCTGCTGAGACTGATCACCTGTAGACTGGTTCCTCCGTCTCCGACGTCCACCTAAAAAGTTGAAGTCTACGGGGTGAGACAATTTTACATAATTGTCCCAGCGAGAGTTATAACTCTCCGCCAGAAGCTTTATTGTATCATCAAAGAATAACTTAAGCAGTAAAGCTTTCAAAGTATTCAATAGCAGTTGCAGCAATAACAAGAGCTTAACATTTATGAGATATGAAGAAATATAAGCACTATCACAGTGTATCATCAATCCACTAACTCGTAGTTATCTCTAACAGGTATATTACGTGGTTGATTATGTTTTACAAACAACATTATGCCCTGTGGAGATGAGGCATACCACTCATACTCAACTGATCGCTAAGAAGTCACGGCAGTATCATACATAGGTCATTAAGAGAGCCGGATTCTCATGACCTTCACCTTCCTCAGTCAGTAAGAGGATTACTTGTAGAACATCTTGTGTCTCTACTATTATAGCTCACCAGGGTAAACTGGTCCTTCGCTATTTTAGAGTTACAGTGGCGTTCTATACTCTCTTCGTCATCAGGAGATTTCATGTTTATCTCCACTGATATGGATATCCATGTTTTCTTCGTCATCAGGAGGTTTCATGTTTACCATCCACTGATATGGTAGGGTTTTGTAGTGAAAGGGTTGACGGATTACACATCTACATCAATCACCTACACTAGGATGTAAGGTTCTACACATCCATGTACCCCACATACTCAATAGTATGTGATCCAGGAGTTCCCTTAGGAAAACCTGTTTCACCATCATTTGATCTCTGACAATGATGGATCTATGATCAAGGCTCTACATTATACTTGATTAGTTAGGTACATTCATTATTCTTTTAACATCATACATTGTTCTTCAAACAATAACAGTAGCATAACAGCTATGAAAGGAGAATACTAAATGTAACAAACCTAACTCACATCAATCATCATTTCTCATTATATTCATCACAAGTCATCTCTAAAGCATGACCTTGATGGTATTCATGGCTCCCACAGCCCATTAAGTCATAGGTTGCCACTGACGAGGCATCAAGATATCTTACTTATTCATAAAGCTTTTATCATGCTTTTAATGAATACAGTATCATCATCCATACCTGGATATGATCACCTTCATATCAGGACCTGCATGGTTAGTTCAACTGATAAAGGTAATTCAAAACAAGAAATACACTTCCCACTCTTGTCATAAGAGTTAAGTCCTCTGATTCTCATAAATTAGAGTTTAATACTCATAATGCATGTCATTACCCTTGAATTAGGGTTTACTATTCACATTACATGACATCACCCTTAAATTAGGGTTTACTATTCACATTACATGTCATTACCCTTGAATTAGGGTTTACTATTCACATTACATGACATCACCCTTAAATTAGGGTTTACTATTCACATTACATGTCATTACCCTTGAATTAGGGTTTACTATTCACATTAAGGTGAATTGAACTCATATCATCATCTTGTATGAAGAACATCATCATTGATGCTCTCAGATTGGCTTAAGATTCATCATATATCATAATTAGGGTTTCCATGATCTCACATAGGTGGATCATACCCTAATCATGCACATCTATGTGTATTGAAGGTTCTTTACTTAAGTTTCCACCCAAAAAGGGGTACTTTCTCTCTCTTAAAGTACTTTCTCTCTCTAAAGTACTTTCTCTCTCTAAAGTAATAGTAGATGGTGATAACACCACTCTAGATCAGGTTGGGTTAAGTCCTCTTTGGTTAACATAAGCCAACACATCACTATCATGTGATTAGGGTTTGATTTGAACAAGGTTTTACTCAATTGAACCCTTCAGGGGTATTTTGGTAGTTTACCCCATTGATCACATCATGGTTCAATTCATTAGTCACTTAATCCCCTAATGTCCTAGGTTATCATTAGGGTTTATATTTGATCATCATAGCACCATTTACACCTTCAAGTGGTTAAGTGAATTCAGCCTTTGAAAACCTCAAACGGTTTCAACCTTCATCCTCCAAACGGTTTGAGACCGTTTGGATGGGTTGACCGTTTGCTAGGGTTGAATCCAAGACCATGTGACCTTCAAGGTCGAGAGAGGGTGAAGACCGTTTGGCAACTTTGACTTCAAGACCGAGAGAGCTCACATGGTTTGAGACCGTTTGGTGTCTCTCGATCTTGAGACCGTTTGAGTCCAAACGATCTTGAGACCGTTTGGCCCCAAACGGTCTTGAGACCGTGAGACCTCACACGGTCTTGAGACCATGTGACCTCAAACGGTCTTGAGACCGTGAGGTCTCAAACGGTCTTGAGACCGTGAGGCCTCACATGGTCTTGAGACCGTTTGGTCCACTTGGTCTCAAACCATTTGGTCCTTCAACATGGTTCAAAAGTTCCAATTGTTGATGATTATCAATGTTGAAGCCCCCAAATGGTCAAAGCCATGGTAACCACTTATGGATTGAGTCAATTAGGGTTATCCTTAACCAATTGGTCACTCAATTGTCCCTCAATTGTTATCCAATTAGGGTTGAAGTCGGTTCAATTAAGGTCTATCAATGTTCAACCATCAACACTCAACAATGGAATTCAACACAAGGTTGAACCCTTCAATTGAGCTCCAATTGGGCCAAAACTTGGCCCAAACGGTCTTGAGATCATGTGGATGAACTCCACACGGTCTTGAGACCGTTTGCCCAAGATTTCATCAAAATCTAATATGATTTGATAGGGGTTGAACCTTGATTGAGTCACAAATCAGTATTTTAATTAATTCGATAATCTATTGCAATTGGGCCCTCAATTGATCAAATTAACTTAACCCTAGACCTCCAAACGGTCTTGGGTTGTCATCACACGGTCTTGAGACCGTTTGGATGGGTTCCAAACGGTCTTGAGACCGTTTGCCCATCCAACTTTTGGATTCTAGTGAAAATTCTTCAAGGTTGGATCCATTGAGTTGATGATCATATCAAAACTTAATTGCAATGTAATTTGGTATATTTGTACCTTCAATTGGTCAAATATATTTGACCCCAGACCTCCATACGGTCTTGGGTGATCCCCCACATGGTCTTGAGACCGTTTGGTTGATCCCCAAATGGTCTTGAGACCGTTTGGGTCAATCAACCCAAAAACACTTAATTAACTCATTGAGATTTCAGTACTGATTTCAATTAGGGTTAGCCCTAGTAATCACCCTTCAACTCTTAGCTCGTTTGGAATTAGTCCATCAAATTTGGTGAGTTGTTAATCAACATTATTTTGAACAGTAATCTCATACGGTCAACGCATGGTCAACGTCCTTACACGGTCTTGAGACCGTTTTCCCAAAAAGGGCGATTTCAACAGATTGGAGATCAGGACTAAATTCAATTAAAGTTGTTGAGTAAAAAGGTCATATCTCTCGATTCCTTTGGAGTTATCTTCTCAATTTTTGAGGGTGATTAGCCTACATAATTTTGTACAGAAATAGTATACGGTCCACGCTCGGTCAACGGGGTTAAACGGTCTTGAAGACCGTTTGCCCTCACTCGGTCTTGAGACCGTTTGCTCACCACACGGTCTTGAGACCGAGAGAGCCAAAGGTAGAGACCGTTTGGTAAAGTGAAAAGTGGTGGATTAACCTTGGAAATAACGCCTTCATCTCCTAGATCAAGAACAGCAAGGATTTCCCACGGATTTTCTTGCAAAGTAGCAAAGGAAAGTAGAGAAGAAGAAGAACTATCATCTACATGCATAAACAAGATGTATATAACAAAGCATGGGTTTAGAGTTATAAAACCCGCCTAAAGCTTGCTCCTTGAGCTCCAAGATTTTGAGCTCTAAGCTTTAATGGCGTCCTTGAGCTTACACAGGTCGGCCAAGGTAAAAACTCCAGGGAAAGTCAAGAAGAGATGGCTAGAAAGGTGGAGCTTTGTGAGCTAGTCATCAATTTGACCTTGAATTCGAGTTCTAACCATGAAATTAGGCAAGAAAAGGAATCCAAACCTACCTTGCACACCTTGGGTCGTCCTCCTGAGCTCCAAGCTGTTCCTTAGTTGGTCAAGCAAGGGGAAACAGTGAATTGCACGAAGGAAAGGTTCCTTTGCTTGAGAGGTAAAGTGTATATATACTTGGGTGAGATTTCATTAAAGGCCCATAAGTTTTCTATATTTCCAACTAAGTCCTTCCACCTTTTCTTGCTCGTCCCTTCTTCTTATTTCTAAGGACAACCCTCTTTTAAGGTCAAGAAATGAGAGCAAAGAAGATCAACCTATAACTTAAGGTACATACATAAAAGGGCTATTGTACATATACCCTGATTATTCAATCACAAAGGTGTTTTCATTGCTTGATTAATCAATTGAAGTGATCCTTTCATCATTTCTTCTCTAAATGATGATGAGAGTATTAAAAGATACATTAGATGATGTATTTTACAATTTGCATCCCTCAATTTGGGTAAATTGCATTTTACCCCAAATTAGGGTTTCAAGTACCGGGATTGCTTCCACAGCTGCACCTTGGTGCCCAAGCTTGGGAAATCCCTCAAACTTTATCAAAAAGATTCTCATGATGTCTCAACATCAGAGGAACATCTCAACATGTGCAAATTGCAAGTTAACCCTTCTAAATGGGTAAATTGCACATAGGTCCCTATAATACAAAACAATGCTACAACTTTATATAAAAAGGAGCAAAAACTGAAATATATGTTTCTGAGAAACTTAATTACATGCCCAAGGTTATTCACAAGGATTTAATTACATATTTAGGCAAAACATCTAGGGTTAGCTCATAACCCAGGTCAGGGATGTTACAAATTATCCACCCCTTACAAGGATTTCGTCCCCGAAATCGATAAGACATATTTAAGAGAAAAGGACAGGATACTTCCTTCTCATCTCATCCTCTAGTTCCCAAGTGGCTTCTTCAACACCACGGTGGTTCCAGAGGACTTTCACAAGACTTATATCTTTCTTATTTAACTTTTTAATCCTGTTATCAAGGATCGACACGGGTCCTTCCTCATAAGATATATCATCATTCAATTCTACCTCCATAGGTTGTAGAACTGACTTGGTGTCTGGGTGACATTTCTTCAACATAGAAATGTGAAATACAGGGTGTAACCTCTGTAACTCTGGTGGCAGCTCAAGTCTATATGCTACCTTTCCAATCCGTTCAATGATTGGCTAAGGCCCCATAAATCTAGGAGCTAACTTCCCTTTTCTTCCAAAACAAAGGACTCCTTTCCAAGGCGAGACTTTGAGATACACTCTGTCTCCAACCTGGAACTCTAAGGGTCTACGACGTTTGTCAGTATAAGATTTTTGTCTATCCTGTGCAGTCTTAATCTGTTGTTGTATTACTTTAATCTTCTCTGTAGTCTGCTGCACAAGATCAGGACCTAACAACTGATGTTCACCAGTCTCGAACCAACACAGAGGTGATCTACAACGTCTACCATACAAGGCTTCATAAGGTGTCATATCAATGCTATGCTGATAGCTATTGTTATAGGCAAATTCTATCAAGCTTAGGTGTAGATCCCAACTTCCGGTAAACTGGAGAGCACATGCTCTCAACAGGTCTTCTAAGGTTTGTATGGTCCTTTCTGACTGTCCATCAGTCTGTGGATGAAAGGTCGTACTAAACCTTAGCTTGGTGCCTAGGGCTCTGTGTAACTGTTCCCAAAAACGACTTGTAAACTGGGGACCTCTGTCAGAAACTATAGTGACAGGAACTTCGTGCAAACGCACTATCTCTTGCACATATAATTCTGATAACCTTTCAGCAGAATAGGTTGTTTTGACAGGTAAGAAATGTGCTGTCTTAGTCAACCTATCAACAACTACCCAAATGGAATCATGTCCTTTGCTTGTCCTGGGTAGACCAACAACAAAGTCCATGGTCACATGGTCCCACTTCCACTGTGGTATGGGTAAAGGTTGTATTGTCCCTGCAGGCTTTTGGTGTTCAGCTTTAACTTGCTGACACACAGGACACCTCAGAACAAACTCTGCAACATCTTTCTTCATTCCAGGCCACCAATAGTGATCTTTCAAATTTCGATACATCTTGGTGCTCCCTGGATGCATAGCATACATGGAAGAATGAGCTTCTTCCAGGACTAACTTCCTCAAGTTATCCACATCCGGCACTATCATTCTTCCACTATAACAAGCTATATGATCATATGAGTCATGGAAACCATCTCGCTTCTCATTTCCATACTTAGATCTAATCTGCTGAACTACAACATCACCTAGTTGTGCTTCCTTAATCTGCTCTCTTAGGGTAGGTTTAATATGCATCTCAGCCAATAATCTGGCTAACAATGACACCTTCAACTGTACATTGTCTTGCCTTAAAGAGATAAGCATATCTCTCTTAGAGCATACTAAAGATTTTAGTTGTGCTCTATCCATGGTTGATGTTGCTGATTTCCTACTCAAGGCATCTGCAACAACATTGGCCTTGTCTGGATGGTAATCAATTGTACAATCGTAGTCCTTGATTAACTCCATCCAGCGACGTTGCTGCATGTTAAGCTCATGCTGAGAGAAGATATACTTAAGGTTCTTGTGGTCTGTGAAAATCTGGAATGTTTCTCCGTAGAGATAATGTCTCCAGATTTTCAAGGCATGAACCACATCAGCTAACTCCAGATCATGTGTCGGATAATTCTCCTCGTGTTTCTTAAGCTGTCGAGAAGCAAAAGAAATCACTTATCCTGCATCAACACACATCCAAGTCCATTCTTGGAAGCATCACAGAAGACTACATATCCTTTTCCTTGTTCAGGTAGCACAAGCACATGTGCACTTGTCAACCTCTCTTTCAACAACTGGAAAGATTGTTGACACTTATCACTCCAAGAAAAAGGAACATCTTTCCGGGTCAACTTGGTCAAAGGTAAGGCTATAGAACTAAAGTTCTTAATGAACCTTCGATAATAGCCAGCTAACCCCAAGAAACTTTGAATCTCCGTCGGTGTCTTCGGTTGTTCCCATTGTAGAACAGATTCTACCTTTGTAGGGTCAACACGAATTCCCGAGGCAGATATTACATGTCCAAGAAAGGATACCTCTGGTAGCCAAAACTCACACTTGCTAAACTTAGCATACAACTTGTGTTCTCTTAGCAAGGCCAAAGCTTGGCGAAGATGCTGCTCATGCTGCTGAGCATCCTTACTATAGATCAGAATGTCATCTATGAAGACGACAACACATTGATCAAGGAAAGGTCGAAAAACTCTATTCATGAGTTCCATAAATGCAGCTGGTGCATTGGTTAGTCCAAACGACATAACCGTGAAATCATAGTGACCATACCTTGTCCTAAAGGCAGACTTGGATATGTCACTATCCTTAATACGGAGTTGATGATATCCAGACCTCAAGTCTATCTTTGAAAAGACTGTTGCACCACGCAACTGATCAAAGAGATCATCAATCCTCGGCAGAGGGTACTTATTCTTTATTGTTACTTTATTGAGTTGTCTGTAGTCGATGCACAACCGCATTGACCCATCTTTCTTTTTAACAAACAAGACCGGAGCACCCCAAGGTGAAGTGCTCGGTCGGATAAAACCCTTCTCAAGTAACTCTTGAAGCTGTTTCTTGAGTTCTGCCATCTCGGCAGGCGCCATCCTATATGGAGTCTGGGCTATGGGTTTCGTATCTGGAATCAGATTGATTTCAAAATCAATCTCCCGAGGTGGTGGTATGCCAGGAAGTTCTTCAGGAAACACATCCTCGAATTCCCTGACTATGGGAACTTCAGCAGGATTGGACTTTTCCTTGGTAACATCTACCACATGGGCTAAGAATGCATAACATCCTTGCCTCAACAACTTATCAGCAACCATAGCTGACACAAGACAGGTGGGCAGAATCTTTCTTTCTCCTTGAAAGATCCATGTGCTATTTTCATCAGCAAACACAGCCAACTTGGACTCACAATCCAAGACAACTCTATATCTCTCTAAGGTATCCATCCCGAGGATTATATCAAATCCTTGCATATCAAGCGGTATAAGATCCACTTGAATGCGATGGTCAGAAAAGAAGAGGATGCAAGGAGAGCATACCTCCTGTAAAACGGCAGACCCACTCAACGGAGTCTCCAACAACAAACTATCTGCCCTATGACTAACAGTCACATTGCAGTTACGAATCACTCTATGAGTGATGAAAGAGTGTGTAGCACCCGGGTCAATCAGAACAGATACAACACAGGATGTAGACATATCAGGATATAAAAGTTTCATCTGACCTGCCACTACCCGTGGATTGACCACTGCATCTGGTGGGTTCATAGCATAGAACCTCATTGTCGCCTGGTGTTGAGGTGATGCTGATGATCCAGCTTGAGACGCTTGTCCACATCCTCAAGCTGCTCCTTGAGATTGCATTCTCTGAGATCCTTGTTGATTCTGTCTCAGAGGCTGTGTCACACTGACAGGCCTAGAACGGCAATCCTTCATCAAATGTCCCACCTTACCACAGTTGTAGCATCTCCTCTCCTATTGTTGTGGTCGGGGTGGTCCAGTAACTGACATCGATGCAGAACTGTGAGTTCCTTGAAGCGGTTGACTCCGTCCTCTACCTCTGCTTGGTGACCACTGAGTTTGAGAACTCGATCTGGGTGGTGGAGGGTTAGGTGCAGAGAATCTAGGTTTCTTGAAATCCCTAGATGAAGAACCCTGGAACTGTGGATATCTTTTCTGGGTTTGCCTCTTCTCAACCACAGATCTCTCTATCCTTCGGACTGACTCTACGAAGGTAGAGAATCTCTCTCGGTTTTCTAAGGCAGATACAGGGGTTGACATATCAACATTTAAACCCTTCTCGAATCTCTTGATTCTTTCCTCATCTGTGGCAGCCATGTGCGGACAGAACCGCATCAATTCCATGTACTTAGCTTCATACTCGCTAATGTTCATCATGCCCTGCCTCAATCTCTCAAACTGAGAGATCTTCTCATCTAGGAAGGTCTTTGGAAAATATCTATTGATAAATTCCCGACGAAACTCTTCCCACGAGAACTCTATTCCAGGTCTCTTCTGCTCTTCCATGTTCCACCAGTGACCAGCACTGCCTTTGAGAAGATAGACAACATGTCTAACCTTCTCAGCCTCCGGGATAATAAGAATCCTGAAAGCCTTCTCCAACTCTGTCAACCATAGGTCAGCATCTGCGGGGTCGGCAGTCCCAAAGTACTCGGTAGCTCCGACACGACGAAGTTGCTCGAACGTCTTACCGATACCTTGTCCTTCAGGCTGGACAGGTTCCCTCGGTGCAGGCATGGGCATCTTGTCGGTTATGTGTGTCATGGCAGTCATGAACTGCCCGAACATTGTCTATACAGCTGGGTTACCCATGTCGGCTGGGTCAAACTGGGGTGGCTCTCTTGGGGACTCTGGTGCATGTTGTTCTATTTCTAGAACCCTTGCACCGCCTCGAGGTGCACTAGCACTACTCTCTGCCACGTACTCATCATGTGGCTCAGCCATCCTTATGTATCTTCTTCTCCTGAGGAGTATAAGATTCTATTAGATAGGGAAAGAGTACTAAAGATAGACTCGACATCCTAAGTCCTATGCCTCTGTAGACTCAACTGACCTAGAGCTCTGATACCACTAATTGTGGCCTCTGATCTCCAAACCACGATATAATCACGATTTAAACTTAGCGGAAGCGATTTGATAAACAGCGGAAGACAAAAATCACGGGAAATTAAAACTTTTCGAGACAAGAGCTTGAATCCTTAAAAGCTTCTTTCATAACAAGAGATAAACTGTTTACATCTCATGATAATTACTTCTTGAGTAATTATATACATCAAGATACAAAATCTCAAGAACACATAACAAAAGACTCCAAGACCTGAGAGTACAGAGGACACATAGGACTGACTCTAACTATACCACATGGCAGGCTAAATCTCCACCTGAGATTTCACTGCTGCTCCTGGTGCTACTGCTGCTGAGACTGATCACCTGTAGACCGGTTCCTCCGTCTCCGACGTCCACCTAAAAAGTTGAAGTCTACGGGGTGAGACAATTTTACATAATTGTCCCAGCGAGAGTTATAACTCTCCGCCAGAAGCTTTATTGTATCATCAAAGAATAACTTAAGCAGTAAAGCTTTCAAAGTATTCAATAGCAGTTGCAGCAATAACAAGAGCTTAACATTTATGAGATATGAAGAAATATAAGCACTATCATAGTGTATCATCAATCCACTAACTCGTAGTTATCTCTAACAGGTATATTACGTGGTTGATTATGTTTTACAAACAACATTATGCCCTGTGGAGATGAGGCATACCACTCATACTCCAACTGATCGCTAAGAAGTCACGTCAGTATCATACATAGGTCATTAAGAGAGCCGGATTCTCATGACCTTCACCTTCCTCAGTCAGTAAGAGGATTACTTGTAGAACATCTTGTGTCTCTACTATTATAGCTCACCAGGGTAAACTGGTCCTTCGCTATTTTAGAGTTACAGTGGCGTTCTATACTCTCTTCGTCATCAGGAGATTTCATGTTTATCTCCACTGATACGGATATCTATGTTTTCTTCGTCATCAGGAGGTTTCATGTTTACCATCCACTGATACGGTAGGGTTTTGTAGTGAAAGGGTTGACGGATTACACATCTACATCAATCACCTACACTAGGATGTAAGGTTCTACACATCCATGTACCCCACATACTCAATAGTATGTGATCCAGGAGTTCCCTTAGGAAAACCTATTTCACCATCATTTGATCTCTGACAATGATGGATCTATGATTAGGGCTCTACATTATACTTGATTAGTTAGGTACATTCAGTATTCTTTTAACATCATACATTGTTCTTCAAAGAATAACAGTAGCATAACAGCTATGAAAGGAGAATACTAAATGTAACAAACCTAACTCACATCAATCATCATTTCTCATTATATTCATCACAAGTCATCTCTAAAGCATGACCTTGATGGTATTCATGGCTCCCACAGCCCATTAAGTCATAGGTTGCCACTGACGAGGCATCAAGATATCTTACTTATTCATAAAGCTTTTATCATGCTTTTAATGAATACAGTATCATCATCCATACCTGGATATGATCACCTTCATATCAGGACCTGCATGGTTAGTTCAACTGATAAAGGTAATTCAAAACAAGAAATACACTTCCCACTCTTGTCATAAGAGTTAAGTCCTCTGATTCTCATAAATTAGAGTTTAATACACATAATGCATGTCATTACCCTTGAATTAGGGTTTACTATTCACATTACATGACATCACCCTTAAATTAGGGTTTACTATTCACATTACATGTCATTACCCTTGAATTAGGGTTTACTATTCACATTACATGACATCACCCTTAAATTAGGGTTTACTATTCACATTACATGTCATTACCCTTGAATTAGGGTTTACTATTCACATTAAGGTGAATTGAACTCATATCATCATCTTGTATGAGGAACATCATCATTGATGCTCTCAGATTGGCTTAAGATTCATCATATATCATAATTAGGGTTTCCATGATCTCACATAGGTGGATCATACCCTAATCATGCACATCTATGTGTATTGAAGGTTCTTTACTTAAGTTTCCACCCAAAAAGGGGTACTTTCTCTCTCTTAAAGTACTTTCTCTCTCTAAAGTACTTTCTCTCTCTAAAGTACCTTCTCTCTCTAAAGTACTAGTAGATGGTGATAACACCACTCTAGATCAGGTTGGGTTAACTCCTCTTTGGTTAACATAAGCCAACACATCACTGTCATGTGATTAGGGTTTGATTTGAACAAGGTTTTACTCAATTGAACCCTTCAGGGGTATTTTGGTAATTTACCCCATTGATCACATCATGGTTCAATTCATTAGTCACTTAATCCCCTATTGTCCTAGGTTATCATTAGGGTTTAGATTTGATCATCATAGCACCATTTACACCTTCAAGTGGTTAAGTGAATTCAGCCTTTGAAAACCTCAAACGGTTTCAACCTTCATCCTCCAAACGGTTTGAGACCGTTTGGATGGGTTGACCGTTTGCTAGGGTTGACTCCAAGACCATGTGACCTTCAAGGTCGAGAGAGGGTGAAGACCGTTTGGCAACTTTGACTTCAAGACCGAGAGAGCTCACATGGTTTGAGACCGTTTGGTGTCTCTCGATCTTGAGACCGTTTGAGTCCAAACGGTCTTGAGACCGTTTGGCCCCAAACGGTCTTGAGACCGTGAGACCTCACACGGTCTTGAGACCGTGTGACCTCAAATGGTCTTGAGACCGTGAGGTCTCAAACGGTCTTGAGACCGTGAGGCCTCACACGGTCTTGAGACCGTTTGGTCCACTTGGTCTCAAACCATTTGGTCCTTCAACATGGTTCAAAAGTTCCAATTGTTGATGATTATCAATGTTGAAGCCCCCAAATGGTCAAAGCCATGGTAACCAATTATGGATTGAGTCAATTAGGGTTATCCTTAACCAATTGGTCACTCAATTGTCCCTCAATTGTTATCCAATTAGGGTTGAAGTCGGTTCAATTAAGGTCTATCAATGTTCAACCATCAACACTCAACAATGTAATTCAACACAAGGTTGAACCCTTCAATTGAGCTCCAATTGGGCCCAAACTTGGCCCAAATGGTCTTGAGATCGTGTGGATGAACTCCACACGGTCTTGAGACCGTTTTCCCAAGATTTTATCAAAATCTAATATGATTTGATAGGGGTTGAACCTTGATTGAGTCACAAATCAGTATTTTAATTAATTCGATAATCTATTGCAATTGGGCCCTCAATCGATCAAATTAACTTAACCCTAGACCTCCAAACGGTCTTGGGTTGTCATCACACGGTCTTGATACCGTTTGGATGGGTTCCAAATGGTCTTGAGACCGTTTGCCCATCCAACTTTTGGATTCTAGTGAAAATTCTTCAAGGTTGGATCCATCGAGTTGATGATCATATCAAAACTTAATTGCAATGTAATTTGGTATGTTTGTACCTTCAATTGGGCAACTATATTTGACCCCAGACCTCCATACGGTCTTGGGTGATCCCCCACACGGTCTTGAGACCGTTTGGTTGATCCCCAAACGGTCTTGAGACCGTTTGGGTCAATCAACCCAAAAACACTTAATTAACTCATTGAGATTTCAGTACTGATTTCAATTAGGGTTAGCCCTAGTAATCACCCTTCAACTCTTAGCTCGTTTGGAATTAGTCCATAAAATTTGGTGAGTTGTTAATGAACATTATTTTGAACAGTAATCTCATACGGTCAACGCATGGTCAACGTCCTTACACGGTCTTGAGACCGTTTTCCCAAAAAGGGCGATTTCAACAGATTGGAGATCAGGACTAAATTCAATTAAAGTTGTTGAGTAAAAAGGTCATATCTCTCGATTCCTTTGGAGTTATATTCTCAAAATTTGAGGGTGATTAGCCTACATAATTTGGTACAGAAATAGTATACGGTCCACGCTCGGTCAATGGGGTTAAACGGTCTTGAAGACCGTTTGACCTCACTCGGTCTTGAGACCGTTTGCTCACCACACGGTCTTGAGACCGAGAGAGCCAAAGGTAGAGACCGTTTGGTAAAGTGAAAAGCGGTGGATTAACCTTGGAAATAACGCCTTCATCTCCTAGATAAATAACAGCAAGGATTTCCCACGGATTTGCTTGCAAAGTAGCAAAGGAAAGTAGAGAAGAAGAAGAACTATCATCTACATGCATAAACAAGATGTATATAACAAAGCATGGGTTTAGAGTTATAAAACCCGCCTAAAGCTTGCTCCTTGAGCTCCAAGCTTTCGAGCTCTAAGCTTTAATGGCGTCCTTGAGCTTCCACAGGTCGGCCAAGGTGAAAACTCCAGGGAAAGTCAAGAAGAGATGGCTAGAAAGGTGGAGCTTTGTGAGCTAGTCATCAATTTGACCTTGAATTCGAGTTCTAACCATGAAATTAGGCAAGAAAAGGAACCCAAACCTACCTTGCACACCTTGGGTCGTCCTCCTGAGCTCCAAGCTGTTCCTTAGTCGGTCAAGCAAGGGGAAACAGTGAATTGCACGAAGGAAAGGTTCCTTTGCTTGAGAGGTAAAGTGTATATATACTTGGGTGAGATTTCATTAAAGTCCCATAAGTTTTCTATATTTCCAACTAAGTCCTTCCACCTTTTCTTGCTCGTCCCTTCTTCTTATTTCTAATGACAACCCTCTTTTAAGGTCAATAAATGAGAGCAAAGAAGATCAACCTATAACTTAAGGTACATACATAAAAGGGCTATTGTACATATACCCTGATTATTCAATCACAAAGGTGTTTTCATTGCTTGATTAATCAATTGAAGTGATCCTTTCATCATTTCTTCTCTAAATTACGATGAGAGTCTTAAAAGATACATTAGATGATGTATTTTACAATTTTCATCCCTCAATTTGGGTAAATTGCATTTTACCCCAAATTAGGGTTTCAAGTACCGGGATTGCTTCCACAGCTGCACCTTGGTGCCCAAGCTTGGGAAATCCCTCAAACTTTATCAAAAAGATTCTCATGATGACTCAACATCAGAGGAACATCTCAACATGTGCAAATTGCAAGTTAACCCTTCTAAATGGGTAAATTGCACATAGGTCCCTGTAATACAAAACAATGCTACAACTTTATATAAAAAGGAGCAAAAACTGAAATATATGTTTCTGAGAAACTTAATTACATGCCCAAGGTTATTCACAAGGATTTAATTACATATTTAGGCAAAACATCTAGGGTTAGCTCATAACCCAGGTCAGGGATGTTACATGTATAGTATGTTCATTACACAGTATATTATGTGTTTTGAATATACTGCTATGCCAAGTTTAGAATGATATACATGTTGTATTATAACTTCAAATACGACACTATAGAGATACCATAGTCAAATATAAGTAAGAGAAGGGTATAATGTAGAAAGAGATTTCTAGGAATAATAAATTAATAGACTTAGGAGCCATGAACACCGTAGAACCCCTGTGTGAGGTCTTCGCCTTAGGGGTGAAATGACCTAACCCTGGAAGCATCCAGTATACGGGGGTCAGAACGTGCTATCAGGTGGCACGGGGGACGAAGCCCTAGTGGAAGTCTCCGTAAATTATAGTTTGTAGTGTCCAACATCAACCAGAAGTCCTGGTGGCACTAGAGTACAAAAAGCCAAGAGGTTGCTTGACTCTCCACATGTGTGCTCAGGTTAGAGGAGGAGTCCAGTTTAGGCCAGAGAGCCATTTCCCTATTGCAGACCAGGAGAGTAGTCAGACTTAGCATTTCCCAGGTCTGTTGTCACACCCCAATTTCACTTTAGCCACAAACCACGAAATTAGGGCACGACAGGTGGGATTTACACACAACCAACCATTCATCACTTTTTTTTTCAATTTACAATTAAAAACAGTTAAAAGATAACCAAGTTTAAGCTGTAAACAGAAAACTGAGCAAACTGCAGGAACTTTTGTATTTAACTGATTAAAGATACAAGCAAAGTCTACAGCAAAATACATTGATTAACATAAAGTAAAACATAACAGTTAATTTACATCTTTGTACACATTCTCTCTCTCACTCACACCTTGTCCCAAAGATCGAGGGGAAAGGACTAAGAGACCTCTAACTCGACTAACTACAAACCTTCTATCAACTAGGCGTTAGGATGAAACGATCCTTCCGACTCCTGATGCTGATGCTGACCTGAAAATGTTTGAGTAGAGGTATGAGCCTACTCGCTCAGTGAATAACATTTCACTTAGCTATCACTAAACAACTCGTCAGGTTTATAAACTGAAAATAAACATATATACAGTTCAAACAAGGCAGTTCTATTGACATAGCAGATATACAGATACTAAGCACATTTCTATGCATCAACAGGTATTTCAGGTAAATGAACAGATATAGAAATTTACTGTGATCCTATATGATTACTTATTCATATTATTATTATTATTATGCCCTAAATATATGCAGTGTACTCTGCATATAAAGATCCGCAACAAGTCCATGCTACGGTCCCACCGTACAAGACTTAGCAACACACCCGAGAAATGCTAAGTCTGACTGCTGTCCTGGTCTGCTACAGGACTCTCAGGCTCACACGACCTCACTGCACTCTCAAAAGAGTGTACTCTAGACTCCTCCTTTAACATGAGCACACAGGAGGAGAGTCTCACAGGGTTACCTTCGCGACACAAGCACGAATTGTGTTAGATAACCATGTTTTCTTTTCTTTTCCCAGTGCCACCGTGACACACGCACGGATTATTGTTGAACACTGCTTTTTTGCCCTCGTGCCACCGTGAAACACGCACGGATTATTGTTAAACACGAGTCACCGACCATCTAGACACACGCTAGGTAGGTCGTTTCACCCCAAGGTGCAGACCTCACGAGGGGTTCTACGGTGTTAGGGCACCTATGTCTATTAATTAGTTAACAGATATACAGTTTAACAGAAATATCACATTACGACTGTAAAACATGGAATTTCCTCTTTTTCATCATTCATATCATGCATTTCAAGTTCCAATGAACTTAACATACTTTAATGTACATGCTACACTGTTTAAGAGTCATATCAACTGATACTGAAGCAAATAAGCATTTAAAATGAGTTAAATAATGATCTCTAAAATGAACTGCCACTCACCACTTGAAACTCGGCCGATCACTATGGAACTCAGCCGAACACTTCCCAGAATCTGTAACTCGGCCGACCAACCTCGGCCAACCAACTGGCAACTCGACCGATCCTCTGGGGAACTCGGCCGATCAGGACACTGCTTATACACCTTCAAGGAAACTCGGCCGATCAGGACCAAACTCGGCCGACAAAAACGCTGTTCGTTTATCTAAATAAGAAACTCGGCCGATCCAAGACCCTAACTCGGCCGACCCAAAAACACCGTTCAATTGCCCTAAAAAGAAACTCGGCCGACCGAATAAGAACTCGGCCGAACCGCGCACAGGCAGAAAATAAAAACGACCTGCCAGAGTCGATTTCTCTCGAATCGATGGGCAAAACTCAAACAAACACCGCCAAACGTTCGCAATCGATGCATACCACCAAAACGGACCTGAAGGGGGAAGAGAAACGAGCTAGGGCTGCTCCTTGCGCCCCAATCCTCAAGCTGTTTCCCTGCAACCGTAGCTTCAGCTGCGAATCCGAATCGAATTGACGGAGAAGATGATCAATGGAGGGAAGAGGACGAGCTGCAGCTACTGGCCAGAGCAAAACGAAGCTCCAACGTCTCTCCCTTCTCAGCTCCCTCTCTCTCTCTCTCTCTCTCTCTTTCTCTCACGCGGAAGAAGGGGAAGAAGAACGCTTCGTGCGTTCTCCTGTTTCTGAGAAATGAAACGAGATAAGGGAGAAAGAAAGGATAAGGAGGAAAACTTAGGGGCCTAAACGCAAAGTTCAAACTTTCAAAAACTACAAACAGGTCCCTACAAACCCAAAAACTTGCAACTTTTGACTCGAAGGTCGGATTCGAACGATTTCTCTGGCAACACTTCCAGCGTAAGATCCTACATGCTTTAGGAGCTAGAAAACACACTAAGCACATGTCATATCCATTTTAAACATTATTAACAAAAACAAGCTTATGACTTAACACAGCAGCTAAACACATGCTTAACAACATACTTACAGGATAAGCTCGACGCGGGTCGTAACAATTCCTCTTTCCCTTATAAGAATTTCATCCCGAAATTCCTAGAAGAGAAAAGGAAACTTGCCACGCATCTCAGACTCTAGCTCCCACATAGATTCCTCAAGATTATGGTTTCTCCACAAAACCTTCACTAAAGGTATCTCCCGGTTCTTAAGCTTTTTGATCCGGTGATCAACTATTTGCACTGGTCCTTCAACATAGGACACATCTGTTCTAAGCTGCGCCGGTTCTGGATCTAGAATCTTTTCTGTACCGGGATGACACTTTTTCAGCATAGACACATGGAAGACATCATGAAGATTTGCCAACTCAGACGGCAAATCCAACCTATAAGCTACAGGTCCAATCCTCTCAACAATAGGATATGGACCCATATACCTAGGGGTCAACTTACCCCTCTTGCCAAACCTCAGCACTCCCTTCCACGGTGAAACCTTCAAGTAAACCTCGTCACCAACCTCGAACTCAAGAGGTCGACGTCGTCTTTCTCATAACTTTTTTGTCTGTCCTGAGCAGCTTTCAAATGATCCCTGATCACAGATATCTTTTCTGTAGTTACATCAACTAGCTCAGGTCCAAGAATTTCTTTCTCACCAACTTCGTACCAACAAACTGGCGATCTACACTTCCTGCCATAAAGAGCTTCATATGGAGCCATTCCATGACTAGAATGGTAACTGTTATTATATGCAAACTCCATTAGGCTTAAGTGTTCTTCCCAGTTACCTCTGAACTGTAACACGCATGCTCTCAGCATGTCTTCAAGGGTCTGAATGGTCCTCTCAGATTGACCATCTGTCTGTGGGTGGAACGCTGTACTGAACTTCAGCCTTGTGCCCAACGCACGATGTAACTGATTCCAGAATCTAGATGTAAACTTTGAATCTCTGTCAGAAATAATGGAAACTGGAATCCCATGCAACCTGATTACTTCATCCACATAAACTTTGGCCAACTTTGAAACGTCAAAGGTTGACTTGACAGGAAGAAAGTGAGCAGACTTAGTTAGTCTATCCACAATCACCCATATCGAGTCCAAACCCTTAGGCATCCTGGGTAATCCTACCACAAAGTCCATCGTGATGTGTTCCCATTTCCATTCTGGTATAGGAAGCGACTGCAGAGTACCAGCAGGTTTCTGATGCTCAGCCTTAACCTGATGACACACCCCGCACCTAGCCACGTATTCAGCCACATCCTTTTTCATACCTGACCACCAGTACAGCTCTTTGAGGTTCCTGTACATCTTTGTGTTACCTGGATGCATTGCATACATAGAAGTATGCGCTTCTTCAAGAATCTGCTCTTTCAACTCACTGTTCCCAGGTACACACAATCTATCATGAAGGTACAACATGCCTTCATCAGAAAACCTGAACTCTGTTCTCTTACCTTCTGACATAACCTGCATGATTTGCCACAACTCATCATCACTCTGCTATAATTCCTTGATCTGATTATAAAAAGTAGGTCTGACTTGCATCTGAGCAATCAACCCACTTTGTCCAGTCACATCCAAGTCTAAGTTCAACTTTCGCATATCTACAAGCAAGTCTCTCTTGAAACATGCCATAGAAAATGCATTGGCTGTTGAACTTGACTTTCTACTCAAGGCATCAGCTACAACATTCGCCTTACCAGGATGGTAATCGATTGTCACATCATAGTCTTTGATCAGCTCAAGCCATCTGCGCTGTCTCAAATTCAAATCCTTCTGAGTGAAGATATATTTCAGGCTCTTATGGTCTGTAAACACCTGACATGTCTCACCATACAGGTAGTGACGCCATGTCTTAAGAGCATGAACTATAGCAGCTAATTCCAAATCATGAACATGGTAATTCTCTTCATTCTTCTTAAGCTGTCTAGATGCGTAAGCCACAACTTTGCCTTCTTGCATCAGTACACATCCCAAACCTCTCCTGGAAGCATCACAGAATACTGTATAGCCTTTTTCTGCTTCAGGCAAAACCAACACTGGTGCTGAAGTCAACCTTTTCTTCAAAATCTGAAAACTTATTTCACAGTTATCAGACCAAACAAACGGTACATCCTTCCTCGTCAAGCGTGTCAAAGGTGATGCTAACACACTGAAGTTCTGTATGAACCTTCTGTAATAACCTGCTAATCCCAAGAAACTTCTGATCTCAGTAGGAGTCTTAGGCTGTTCCCACTGAAGTACATAATCAACTTTCTTAGGGTCAACACTAACTCCACCTCTCGAGATAACATGTCCAAGAAATGCTACCTCGGCCAACCAGAACTCGCATTTGCTAAATTTAGCAAACAACTGGTGTTGTCTCAACAACTGCAACACTACTCTCAGGTGTTGCTCATGCTGTGCATCGTCTCTGGAGTAGATCAGAATATCGTCTATAAAAACTACAATAAACTGATCTAGGAACGGTTTGAAAATCCGGTTCATCATATCCATAAAGGCTGCTGGGGCATTGGTCAGTCCAAACGACATGACCAAAAACTCATAATGCCCATACCTGGTTCTGAAAGCTGTTTTGGGAATATCAGAAGCCTTTATCCTAAGCTGATGATATCCAGATCTCAAATCTATTTTAGAAAAGATCGTCGCTCCACGCAACTGATCAAACAGATCATCTATTCTCGACAATGGATACTTGTTCTTTATAGTGATCTTGTTCAGTTGCCTGTAATCTATACAGAGACGCATGGTACCATCCTTTTTCTTAACAAACAGGACTGGAGCACCCCACGGTGAAGAATTGGGTCTAATGAAACCCTTATCTAGCAACTCCTGCAACTGCACCTTGAGTTCCTTCAACTCTGCAGGTGCCATTCTATAGGCTGGCAGTGCTACTGGATGACTACCTGGATATATCTGAATTTCAAAATCAATGTCTCTGACAGGAGGTAAGCCTGGTAACTCCTCTGGAAAAACATCAGAGAACTCACGAACCACAGGCACATCATAAACACTGGCAGTGCTCTTTTCTGCTCTGGTGTCAACCACATGAGCAAGGAACGCTTCACATCCTTTCTGTAACATCTTATCAGCTACAGTAGCTGATATTATGCACGTAGGCAAAACTTTCCTGTCTCCAGTAAAGACACAAGAAAATTCCCCTAGTTGAAAGGTAGCTTCCTTTTTCCAACAATCGAGTTGCACTCGATATGTTTCAAGACAATCCATACCCAAGATGACTTGAAAAGTATTTACATTCAAGGGTATGAGATTAGCAGCAAAGGTGAAACCTCCAAAAGATAACAAGCATCCGGGACAAGACTCGGATAAAACTGTTGGTCTACCTAGTGGAACCCTCAACACTAACTCATCTGCCAACTCTTGAGTTAACAGATTAAGTTCACCAACTAAAGAACGTCGTATAAAAGAGTGAGTAGCTCCTGGATCTATCAAAACTGAAACTGGTATGCTATTAAACAAAAACATCTCTCCTGTAACAACTTGTGATGAGATTATACCTTCCTGAGGTGTCAAAGAAAAGAAACGTGCTGCCGCTCTCCCTCTGCCACGCTGTCCTCTTTGACCACTTCTGCCACTGGATACTCCACCACCTCTGGAACCAGAAGCCATAGAAGAACTCGGTCCTTCAGCTGGAGGTTGTCTCTGAACATCATAAAACTGAGACTGAGAAGCTTGTGATGCTGCTGGCTGAAGCTGAGGACAAAACTTCTTTATATGTCCTATCTGCCCACATTGGTAACATCCTGTATAATCTAAACCCCAACATTGCCCAGAGTGAAATTTTCCACAGGTATTACATACCCGCATCTCCTGTTTCTGTGGACCAGTCACAGAAGTAGATGATCCAGATGGCTGCTCTCTAGACGCACTGCCCCATCTCCCTGGGCTGTATCCTCCTCTGCCTCTAGAAGTAGTGACATCCTCAGATCTCTGCCTGCCGAAACAACCAAAGCCACGCCCAAGCTTAGAAAAGAAGCCTCTACCTCCACCTCTGTATCCACTACTGGACTGCCCTCTACTGAAATCTGTAGATCTCTTCTTAGACTCGGGCACCCTGTCAGCATTCACAGATTCTTCAACCTGTCTTGCTGCCTCAACAAACTCACCAAAGTTCTCTCTGTTCCTCCTGCTAGTAGCAGAAACTGTATGCCGAATCTCTGGCCTTAGCCCTTCCTGAAACCTTCTGCATCTTTCTATGTTGTCGGGAACAAGCTGCGGACAGAAATTCACTAACCGTGTGAAAATCGCTTCACACTCAGTAACTGTCATGTTCCCCTGCTTAATATTCTGTAACTGTCTGATTTTCTCATTAAGAAAAGTGGGTGGATAGAATTTGAGATGAAACTCCTCAGAGAAATCCTGCCAGGAAAGCTCTGTACCTCCCCTCTTATCTTCCACACCACACCACCACAACTCTGCATCGCCTGTCAAAAGGTAGACAACACGATTAATCTTCTTATCTTCTGGAAGCTCCATCAGACGAAAGACCTTTTCTATCTGTCTAAACCACTCATCAGCCTCAGTAGGATCTGTGGTGCCACTAAACTCTGTGCCACCTAGCTTCTTCACAAGCTCATAAGATCGCATCAGATCTTTACTGCTGGTAGAAGAAGATTCTCGCCTATCAGCCTTGTACCTCTCTTTGGTCTCCAGGAACATCCTGTACATCCGGGATGCTTCATCCACGTGGTCACCACCACCTGGACCCAAGTACCGTGGGTCAGGGCCAACATGGCTCTCGGCCTGATCATCACGATCAAAGCCTCTTCCTGTCATCTGCAATGATATAATAGAATATTTCCTATTAGAAAACTACAGATAGAAGAAAGACACTTAAACCTTAATCCTATTGGTCTCTTATCGTCCCCTGACCTTGAGTAACTATGTACTCAAACCAAAGCTCTGATACCAAAAATTTTCACACCCCAATTTCACTTTAGCCACAAACCACGAAATTAGGGCACGACAGGTGGGATTTACACACAACCAACCATTCATCACTTTTTTTTATTTACAATTAAAAACAGTTAAAAGATAACCAAGTTTAAGCTGTAAACAGAAAACTGAGCAAACTGCAGGAACTTTTCTATTTAACTGATTAAAGATACAAGCAAAGTCTACAACAAAATACATTGATTAACATAAAGTAAAACATAACAGTTAATTTACATCTTTGTACACATTCTCTCTCTCTCACTCACACCTTGTCCCAAAGATCGAGGGGAAAGGACTAAGAGACCTCTAACTCGACTAACTACAAACCTTCTATCAACTAGGCGTTAGGATGAAACGATCCTTCCGACTCCTGATGCTGATGCTGACCTGAAAATGTTTGAGTAGAGGTATGAGCCTACTCGCTCAGTGAATAACATCTCACTTAGCTATCACTAAACAACTCGTCAGGTTTATAAACTGAAAATAAACATATATACAGTTCAAACAGGGCAGTTCTATTGACATAGCAGATATACAGATACTAAGCACATTTCTATGCATCAACAGGTATTTCAGGTAAATGAACACATATAGAAATTTACTGTGATCCTATATGATTACTTATTCATATTATTATTATTATTATTATTATGCCCTAAATATATGCAGTGTACTCTGCATATAAAGATCCGCAACAAGTCCATGCTACGGTCCCACCGTACAAGACTTAGCGACACACCCGGGAAATGCTAAGTCTGACTGCTGTCCTGGTCTGCTACAGGACTCTCAGGCTCACACGGCCTCATTGCACTCTCAAAAGAGTGTACTCTAGACTCCTCCTTTAACCTGAGCACACAGGCGGAGAGTCTCACAGGGTTACCTTCGCGACACAAGCACGAATGGTGTTAGATAACCGTGTTTTCTTTTCTTTTCCCAGTGCCACCGTGACACACGCACGGATTATTGTTGAACACTGCTTTTCTACCCTCGTGCCACCGTGACACACGCACGGATTATTTTTAAACACGAGTCACCGACCATCTAGACACACGCTAGGTAGGTCGTTTCACCCCAAGGTGCAGACCTCACGAGGGGTTCTACGGTGTTAGGGCACCTATGTCTATTAATTAGTTAACAGATATACAGTTTAACAGAAATATCACATTACGACTGTAAAACATGGAATTTCATCTTTTTCATCATTCATATCATGCATTTCAAGTTCCAATGAACTTAACATACTTTAATGTACATGCTACACTGTTTAAGAGTCATATCAACTGATACTGAAGCAAATAAGCATTTAAAATGAGTTAAATAATGATCTCTAAAATGAACTGCCACTCACCACTTGAAACTCGGCCGATCACTATGGAACTCGGCCGAACACTTCCCAGAATCTGTAACTCGGCCGACCAACCTCGGTCGACCAACTGGCAACTCGACCGATCCTCTGGGGAACTCGGACGATCAGGACACCGCTTATACACCTACAAGGAAACTCAGCCGATCAGGACCAAACTCGGCCGACAAAAATGTTGTTCGTTTATCTAAATAAGAAACTCGGCCGATCCAAGACCCAAACTCGGCCGACCCAAAAACACCGTTCAATTGCCCTAAAAAGAAACTCGGCCGACCGAATAAGAACTCGGCCGAACCGCGCACAGGCAAAAAACAAAAACGACCTGCAAGAGTCGATTTCTCTCGAATCGACGGGCAAAACTCAAACAAACACCGCCAAACGTTCGCAATCGATGCATACCACCAAAACGGACCTGAAGGGGGAAGAGAAACGAGCTAGGGCTGCTCCTTGCGCCCCAATCCTCAAGCCGTTTCCCTGCAACCGTAGCTTCAGCTGCGAATCCGAATCGAATTGACGGAGAAGATGATCAACGGAGGGAAGAGGACGAGCTGCAGCTACTGGCCGGAGCAAAACGAAGCTCCAACGTCTCTCCCTTCTCAGCTCCCTCTCTCTCTCTCTCTCTCTTTCTCTCACGCAGAAGAAGGGGAAGAAGAACGCTTCGTGCGTTCTCCCGTTTCTGAGAAATGAAACGAGATAAGGGAGAAAGAAAGGATAAGGAGGAAAACTTAGGGGCCTAAACGTAAAGTTCAAACTTTTAAAAACTACAAACAGGTCCCTACAAACCCAAAAACTTGCAACTTTTGACTCGAAGGTCGGATTCGAACGATTTCTCTGGCAACGCTTCCTGCGTAAGATCCTACACACTTTAGGAGCTAGAAAACACACTAAGCGCATGTCATATCCATTTTAAACATTATTAACAAAAACAAGCTTATGACTTAACACAGCAGCTAAACACATGCTTAACAGCATACTTACAGGATAAGCTCGGCGCGGGTCGTAACATGTGTCTACTAAGTCTTGTACGGTGTGATCGTAGTGCACTACGAGTCTTCATATGTAGAGTACATTGCATATGATCAGGGCTTAATAAAATGAATGATAGGTCAAACAAGTGCGTATAGTTATTCAATTATTCTTTGTATGTTTCTGAATTATTAGTTCTCTTTATGATCAATCAAGCATTTCATATATTGATTCACTCTTATAGATATTTAGAGTATCCTGTCATATTTATGATTGTCAATTATTAGACTCTCTAAAGCTTTCTATTGTTATAATTGATATCAATTGTTCAAAAGTATATCTGTAATTATATCAATGCTTTAGACTATTTCTTTGTAGTACTCATTCACTGAGCAAGTAGGCTCACCCCTCTACTCAAAATTTTTAGGGAAATCACATGGAATTGAAGAAGATATCATTGCATCAGATTAAATCTGCCACAAGAGTTAAGTCTGAGTATAGTTAAGTTCAGTCGGTCCCTGTCACTCTAGGTCCTTGTATAGATCTGAGAGAGAGTTGTAAATGATGTTTTGTATGTTTGTTTCCTTAATAGGAGAGAATGCAAATGATTGTCATGTCATATGTACATGGAAGTGTGAGAAACATAATGAATGTATGGATGTGTATCATTAATGCTAAGATTATATTAGAGAAATAAAAGTTTAATTCTCTTGTAAAGTTAGTTTATGTGGTTCAATGCGAGAAAACAAAGAGTTTGAAAAAGAAGAAAAAGTTAAGGGTGATCTTTGTATTACGTTAAATCCTCAATTTATACCCTAATCTCATGATTAGTAGTAATTGTGAGATCGAGGTGTAACAGCTTTGGTATCAGAGCTTAGGCTGAATCATTAGGGACCATTAAGTTAGTAAGTTAGAGTCATAAGTGTGGAAGATAGGAGATGTTATGATGTTAGCTCTGGGGATTTGAGTATTTGGATATCCTGGCTCGGTATCTGAGTACTTGGATCAACCAATATCAAGCTACTCTATCTATTCTTTCATGTATACACTGGCCAGGTATACAGTGGAAGGATGGGCTAGAGAGAAACCCTAGAAATATTAGGGTTAGAAACAAGATAAGTAGCATGAATTAAGAGCATAAATATAAAATGATATAGAACTTTCATTTCATATTGTTGTTTTATTGGAGATGAGTAGAAAAGTTCTTATATGTTGAAATTCAGATATTCAGTATTTTGAAATATATATGGGTCTTTAAGATTTGTTGTACATTATGTAGTTGTAATATTTATTGATTGCATTCTTTGTATCAAGTATACTAGAAATGATCTTTGAATGATCTTTCCTAAGTGTATATTCTTTCCACATGTTTGAGATTAATAGGAGTTGGTTAATCTTAAGTAGCTCTTGGCTTCAGGACTACAGGTTCTGTAACATCCCTGACATGGGTTATGCTTTAACCGTAGGTGTTTTGTTTAAGAAAGATAATTATATGCTTGATATTATCTTTTGAAAAGTAATTAAATCTCAAGAGGAACTTATATTTCAATTTTAGTCCATTTTGAATAATGTTGAAAGTAATGTTTTACTTGTTTTGGACTAAAGTGCAAATTACCCAAGTTGAGGGGTTAAATTGCAAATTGTGCATGATAATATGTTCCTCATGTGTCGGAGCATCATGAGAAGGAAGATTATGCAGAGGTATGGCTACCCCAAGCCTGAGTACCAAGAAAGAGCTGATAAAGCAATGTTTGTGCATTAAAACCTAGTTTTGGTGTAATGTGCAATTTACCCAAAACCCAGGGTTCAATATGCAATTTACCACTTCAAAATAAGGTACCTAATATTCTTGGAATCTTGTAGAGGAAATAAAATGAGAGGGGAGTCTCATTTGTATCACTTTGAAGGAGAGAGAATCTTGATATTAAAATAATCAATATATAAGCATAATTGAAACCTTAATTCAATTTAATGCAAGAATAAATAAAATAATTGAAGGGCCTTCAACCAAAAATGAGATGGTTGGATTTTCTCAAGTGTGAACGTCCTTGTGCCTTGCAAAGGCAAAGGAAATATCTACATGAGTGGAGAACTCACTCACATTAAGAAAATAAAAAGAAATATACACTAACTTATGGATAATAATATTATAAGGGTCAAGGTGCTTAATTTATTTTCCCTTAATTCATGGATAATGGAAGGGAATTCGGAGGTGAGGAAGATATATTTACATTCAAGGAATCGAGGGGGAAGAGGTGGCACCAATTTTGGAATTAAAAGATTTTTATAAGGCATTTTCTCTCTCATTGATTTTCTTATAAAAACGCCTTTTACAACTCAAACCAAAGGCTTTTTCGAATCCACTTCTTCTCTTTGCTTGCAAAAACGACCAAGGGAGCTAGGAACAGCAGGAGGACGACCCCCAACCTTTTGGTAAGCTTCTTGACCTTCGTTCACCTTGATTTTGTGGTGGAAATCACAAATCAATGCATGATTTCTTCTTATCTTGATCCCATCTTCAATTCTAGCCAATCCTTTTCACTCAAAAGCTTGAGGAACGAACCTTGTGGTGTGAAAAAGCTTCTTACACCATTTTTTATGTGAAGCTCCAAGATTTGAAGCTCAATTGGAGGCATGTTATATAACTTGAACCCCTATTCATTGTTATTGAATTCAATTTCTCAATCAATTATGTTCAATTGCTCTTCTTACAATTCCTTTGATTAGTTGATGCAACTACCATGATAATGGCAGTAGTTTTCAATGGACTAAGGCTTGATGATGATGACATCATCTTAGGCACACATTCTAACAAGTTTCTTTTGCAAACGGTTTTAAGACCTTGGTCCAAACAGTTTCACCAAACCGTTTGGAGACCAAACGGTTTGCAAACCATTTGGAGGTTTGGATCCCAAACCATTTGGAAGGGTTGACCATTTGTATGGGTTGACTATTTGAGGTCAGGACCCTAGTACATGTTGGATGATGATCTAATGGATCCAATTGATTGATTCATTATATGGACAATCCTCCAATTAGAAACCCTAATCGGGTTAAAAACTGAAATTTCAATTGGTTGATTTGAAACTTTGGGTTGACTAACCCAAACGATCTCAAGACCATTTGGAGATCACCCAAATGGTCTCAAAACCGTTTGTAGGTCAACTAATATCGTTTGGAGGTCAACCAAGACCATTTGGAGGTCTAGGGTTGAGTATGGTTGAGTAATTAAAGATCCAAATATATCAAATTGAAATGCAATCAATAGCTAAATTGATGATCAATCCAATGATCTAAACCCTAATTGAATTTCACAAATTTTAATGATGGATGGGGCAAATGGTATCAAACCATTTGGAGGTCATCCAAACGACCTAAAGATCATTTGAGGTCAGGTCATATCATAATTTGATGATGATTCATTGATTTCAATTGAATTAGTTCCACAATGTTAACCATTGATGGTTCCTCGAATTCAAAACCCTAATTGATGGTTTCTTGATTATAAATCCTAGTTCAATTGGGTTTAAAACCCTAATTGATGGTCCAACTGAAGGATGATTCAATAGTTCATTTGATGAATGAATCAAGGATTCAATTGATAGGTGATTCATTGATTAAAACCTTGAATTGTTTAAGTGTTGAAAGACCTTTCTGGTCCATTCAGTTTTGAGAGGGTTTGGACCAAATGGTCTTAAGACCGTTTGAGTTCAAACGGTCTCAAGACCGTTTGAGTCCAAACGGTCTCAAGACCGTTTGAGTCCAAACGGTCTCAAACCATTTGGAGGCCCAAGTCCATTTGGTTTTAACACATTTCTTGCTTGAACGGTTTCAAGGGCAATTTGCCCAAACGGTTTCAAATCATTTAAATTCTGAGAGACCAAGACCATTTAGGGTCTAAGGAATCAAAACCACTTGAGGGTCAACATGGTTAATCCATTTGGATATCTAATGTAATTGAAGACTCGATTGGTTAATCCACTTGGACACCCAATGTAATTGAAGGTTCAATTGATCAAATCTTTTGGACACCTAATGTATTTAGATGGTTGATACCCTTAGTGGGATTAATCATTGATGCATAATGATGTAATAATTCAATACATCATGTTAACCCTAAATGCATGTATTTGAATAAAGAGTAGGCTCAATCTAGTCGAGAATTGAGTAGTGGACATCCTGAATAGGATGAGAGAGAGAGATTCATACATATAAGATAATCATGTAGCAATCAAGCCTAACACATTCAAAATAAGTGTGATATACAATTTAGGGTATGATCCTTGATAAAGAGATCATGAAATCCTAATTGAGTTAATTGATGAACTCAAACCCTAATTTAGGGCAATTCTGAGTGAAACCCTAATCTAGGGTAATAGTGAAACCCTAATTGAGGGTGAAGACATGAGTAATCATAAGTTAGGGTTATGAAATGTAAAACCCTAATTTAGATGAATATTAATACTTAATTTATGGGTAATTGAATATAAAACCCTAATTGGGACGAATAGTAAACCCTAATTGTGGGTTATTGAATATAATCCCTAATCTGGGGTGATGTGATGTGAATAGTAAACTCTAGTTTCTAAATAGAGTGAAGGTGTGTGAAACCCTAATTATGGATTATACTATATAGCAAGAAACTCTAATCTTGGACAATGAAATGATGAATCATTGGTCTTAATTGAACAAAGGGGATGAGTAATCCTGATTGAAATAAAATGGGAAACCCTAACCCTGGTAAGGGAATAGTGGTGTTACCCTTGAATAGCATGGAACTTAAATATGATTGATATATCTGTTATCATGTGTGCTAACATTGCAGGTATCTTGAGATGATGAACATAGCCATGTATGAGCTATGATGCTTTATTTATTGAAATTATTTATTGGGCCTTGTGTGCCATAATATGCCTTGTTGCTTAGTAAGAGGTAACAAGAGAATTAATGGGCCTCAAGTGCCATGAGAGATGCTTGTGTAACCAATATCATGTTACCTTGGTCAGATGACCTGAAGGTGATAGTACCTGGAAAAGTGGTAACAATGCTCAGTGATGAGTTAAGGGTTTGAATACCCAGAACCATTTGATTATGGCATTGAGTTTGTGAAGGAATGAGTATTCCCAGTATTGAAATGAGGGACTGAGATCCCAATGTCTTATAAAGACTAAGAAGTAACTAAAGAAAATAGTACATTTTCTTTGTAGCATTTTGTCCTAATAAGTTATGTTTGAAAACTTGACTGATGCTAAAAGAATATGATAATGTACTTAATTAATCAAGTAAAATCTTTTCATGTAGTGCTTTGACCATAGATCCATCATCGTCCGTAGCTGGTGATGGTGAAACAGGTTTTCCTACGGGATCTCCTGGAGTTCACATATTTTTGAATATGTGGGGGTCGACGGGCGAAAATATCCGTACGTCCTAATGGGGGAATTGATGGAAGGTAAACATTAAACCTCTAAATCCTTCATTATATGTTCCGGGATAGATGTATCACAAATCTCCCGATTTTGTTAATGTCAGATCGATGGAGGTAAACATGAAATCTCTCGATTGCGAAGAGAGTGCATTCGCCGTTGTAGCTCTATAGTGAAGATGCCACTATACCCTGGCAAGCTATTTAGCAGAGACACAAGATGTCATGCATGTGATCTCGCACTGACCGAGATGTGGGAAGTCATGGAAGTCGACTCTTCCATTGACTTTGTATGGTACTGATTTCGACTTCGCAATGGTCGGTTGGAGTATGAGCAGTATACCTCATCTCCTCAGAGCATAAGTATGTTTGTAAAGCGTAATCAGCCGTGTAGCGTATTTGCATAAGATTGAAATACGAGAACCACTGGTTGATGATATCTTGCTTAGCATGCCCTTGATACATAAATGTTACTTATGTTCTTTAATTCCGTATTGAATAAAAGACAGGCTGCTTTATCAAGTTATAGCTAAAATACTTGAATAGGAATGTCACTCTAATCTACATAGATATTGATTTATCTGCTAACTTAATATATTATCCCACTGCTTAGTTTATTTCTATTAAACTACAATAATAATGTTTTCGGCGGAGAGTTATATCTCTCGCTGGGGAAATTAACAAATTGTCTCACCCCCGTGGGATCCAACGTTTTTATGTAGATGTAGACAAAGAGGCAGAAAATCTATAGCAGGGGAAGAGCAGCAACAACAACAGGGACAATAGTAATATCCCAGGTGGGGATACTGGCTGTCAGACTTTGTACAAATGTAAATAGAGTCCTATGTGTCATCTCTGTACTCTCAGGTCCTAGGAGTCAGTAGATAGTGTTTTTATAATTGATCTGAGATTTTGGTTTGAATGCATCGAGAATTTTGTTACTTGTGCTTTTATCACGGCAAAGTGATGTATATATATTCCTCGAGAAGAGAAAGTACAATGAATGTACTTTGTGAATCAATATGTAAATACAATATTGTGATTCTTGTTTAAAGAGTTTTCCTGAGAATGGATCTCTTTGTAAATGACTATAATTTTTAGTGATTTTCAGTAATCCGATGCGAATGATATGCTCTCGCATTACTTAATCATGTTTTTGTGAGTTGGATGCCACAGATTCGGCCTGGTCCGACTGGAAGGATGCGTTACTAGGATCTAATGAATCCTATTAAAAATATAATAAGAGTAGACTCTGGGTATATTAGACCCACACCATAGTGAGAATGTACATACACTAAGATGTTGAAACATATGGGAAAGATTAGAATAGCTAAGAATCAGTTGAAATTGATGTATGATATCCAACTTTGGGGCCTCATATGAGAAACCCTTAATTGGGAATAAAGGAACATGACATAAGATTCTGATTAAGTTTAATCATTAGTATTATTTGAACTCTAAATATGAAATATGGAAAAGATATGAGAAAAGTATGTAAGGGCCAAGATAGTAAGAATCAATCATGAGGAATGGATTATATAATCGAGTACAATGTTTTTATGTACTCCAAAGCAAAGGGAAAATAGAAGAAAAGAGTTAGGTATTTGATAAGTACATAGAAGTGAAGAGTCTTCAGAAAAGTTAAAGTGAAGAGAACTAGATGAGCATGTAAATTATAAAACTAGGATAAGAAACTTTGTTGAAACAAAGAGAAATGTTGGAAATAATGAGCTTGATTAAGGAACGAGGTTTATGATATAATTGAGAGCATGGAATGCATACCTTTATTGTAAAGTTAATACATTCATCCTACTGCCTTTAGATTCTAAGTCTCTATAGAACAACAAACTAATTTCTAAAATAAGAACAAAAGTGTAGCTTAACCAATGAATAAGGCATACAAAGGTAGACTATATTCAAGAGGTAAAAACTTGATTAAAATATATACTAAGTTTGACCCATGCATGAGCTGTTTGATTTAAAATGAAGGATATGTAATGTATTAAACATGAGTTGAAACTAGTAGAGAGATTATGGATTTATAATTTCAACTTTACATTAGCAGAAGGATAAAAATAAATATGTGAAACGTGGTATATATGATCATACACCTAAAAGAAGCAACATGATCATAAGAGAAAACTATAAGTTAAAGATGATATGTGGAATAGCAGTATATGGTAAGGGGATTATGGAAAGGAATGAAAACGTTTGAAACATGGTGGAGTAATATATATTATAAAAGAAAGAGGTTGTGAGATTCAAGAAAGTGCTAATTAGTCAAGTATCCTTGTTGATAATTAATTATACCTAGATATGATAAATGTATTAATGAATGTTTGAAGATAAGAATTCTAAGTCTCAAAATCATCTTCTCTTTCATATCTTCCTTAATGAAAGCAATGTGGGAATGAAGCGATAAGAAAATGAATCATATCTGATGCATAACCACCATGGTAGAGGCATCTAGTGAATGTAATAATGACATACAATATGATGACGAAACCCTAACAGGGTAAATTGAGAATGTAATCTCTCTGAATGGCCAAGTAAGAGAAAGGAAATTCAATTGATAAGATAAGGAAGACTTTAGTCAAACTTATGAGATCCAAAGTTTGACTTTCAAATTAAGGGAGCAAAGTTACACACAACAACGTCATGCTACTGATAAGGACCAAACCCTAGAATGTTTAGAGTTGTAGTAGTTCAAGGGTTGTCACTAGTGATTTGACCTTGAATACTAGCATCTCTATAAAACAAGATCATGCGATTTGCACTATGAGAAGTAAACTAGCACTGATAGTAATCCTAGCTAATTTGAAAGGTTGATGAACAATATGAAAATTATTCAGAGCAAGAGGTAAGAAATAAATTTGAAATGTAACAAGTGTGTTTTGAACAAAAGAAGAAGTGCAAGATGAGCAAAGTGTAATCTAAAACAAATTCTTGCAGTGATATCAAGAATGATGAATAATCTATTCTTAACTTGTATGTTTCAATTTTAGGGATGTTTAATCTACATGATTAAAATGAGAAGGATAAGTAGAAAAAAGTAAGTAGTAATGATTGAGAAGAGAGATAAGGGAAAACAATGGCTTTTAATAATATGTGAATTTCTTTTTAGAAGTATAATTTGATGAAGGTATATTAAGGGATGTAAATTGGTTCTACGTATGATTTCAGTGTACATGTACACGTAATATGTTAATTTCAGGTGTCTGATAGTTGTAGTCATTCATACCAGTAATCCATCTTAGTATTGTACAATTGTTGTATGGTGATATGGTTCAAATTATGATAAAACAAATGGAGGGTTACCCTGAATAAGGTAGTCTTACCTATTCACTCATACGAATAGAAGGGATGATAACTATATTGTATTGATATGTAACCCTAATGAGGTATAGCTTGTTATATCGAGATTTAATATAATTAATTAATTGTAATTGGGTATGAATAGTCCTTGAATGACTAATACAATCATGGAGTACTTTGTTACTATTGTTGAAACCCTAGTATGCTATAGCATGATGGTTACACCTTGAATTATGTGTGGACTCATACTTGAGAATAGTATGGAATGTAATGGTAATGCTTCACCTTATGCATCAATGATCCAATGGGGATGCCGTGAGTAGTATTGTACAATTGTTGTTGAATCTAGTCTTCCAACTCAAGACTATTTTGCTATTTGAGTAGAATAATAGTAAAAATTCAAAACAACATGGTGAACTCTCTTTTGTGATTTAGAGGTAATACATAACAACAGTACATATTGAGCCGTATGAATTGAGATAGTTGGATCGGATTATCAATATTGAGGTAACACCTCAAGAGTATGAAAAAATTGAAATGGTTGTTTCTCTCTCTATCCTATGATTGATTGTGACATAGAGAATTCATTTGTTATCATTGAGCAGTCATGATTTAACATGTTGTGATTAGAAAAGAAATAAAGGACTTAATGTAGAAAACTGCATTCAAGTATGAACTACAAGAATATAATGACATGTAAGATTTCATAAGCTTAAAATAAACCTTGAAAGTACTTTTCTTGCACATTTATATTTCGGGGACGAAACCTTTTAGGGGGGGGGGTGGAGAATTGTTATGACCGTATCTGAGCTTAATTGGTAAACTAGGGTTTACCTGGATGATTATATGCTTAATTGGATTGATCATTTCTTAAATCTAATTAATTATGACAATTCAATTATGATGTTTTAAACCTAATAAGAACGTTAAGTGTTATATTGTTTGATAAATTAGGGTTTGAGAAATATAAACCCTAGTTGGTTGAAATTAGGGTTTTGATGGTACATGAGTATAGAATTTGATCAAGATAGTAGTACGGTAAATAATTTATCATATTTTCTATGTAATTTGGATATAATTGAAATTTGTATATAATATATATAACTAAATCGTGCATTTCAATGAAAAATTTCAGAATTTTTTGATGTTCTTTAAAAGTCATTCTCGGTCAAGATATATTTCAACCGACCATGCTGATAGAATGTTGTTTAGTAGTATATTGTTTGATTTTTAATTATTTATTGGTAAATCCAAATGATCTAAAATTTTAACTAGAGATATAAAACTCAATCATAAACAATATGTAAAATTTCATAATTTTTGGATGTGTTTAGACCTTATCAGTAGATGAATTACAATAACTGACATTTCTGTAGAATTTTGGATAGAAGTGCACTATTAGATTTTTAATTATTTAATGGAAGACTGGAATGATCTAAAATTTTAAATAAAGATTTATAACTCAATTATACACAATAATATAAATTATCATAATTTTTGGAGGAGGTTTGATCTCTTAAATACACGAATTTACATAAACTGTTTTATGACAGAAAAAAATTTGTTGAAATAAGAAAAAGTATAGTAAGGGGTCAAAGTGAAATTGACCCAACCAGCTCAATTTCTCTATATGGTCAACCTAACACACAAGGATCTCTCATAATTCGTGATTCAATCCAAAGAAATGAAATCCTAGAGAGAGAGAGAGTTAGGGTTTGAGAGGAGAAATTGATGGAGATGCTGACCTAGGGTTTTGCGGTCCGAGGAATGATGCAATCATGTAAGTTTTACTTCTTTGGATATAATTTCATGGTGAATCTTCTCTCACATGTCAAAATTCCGTACCTCCTCTGATTTGATCCAAAATGGTATCAGAACTTCCCCTTTTCTCACTATTTCTTCATAATCCCTCATTTTTAGGGTTTCTGAGTTGAAAGGAAGAAGAATTGGGTGAATTGCTAGGGATTTGATATGCGATCGAGATTTTCTGGGATGAGCTACGTTTTTAAGGTGTTTTCAACCTTAGGGTGAGTGGGAACTTCCTTTAAACAATACATTGCATGAAAATTTGTTAATTCATCCATAATCTTTAGTTGCTAGTATGCGACTACAACGCCTGAATTGTCTATTTGTTCTAAGTTGTTGCAAAATGATATGAAATGAATTCTTCCTCTGTTTGGATGAAGTTCAGATGATAAAATCATATTATAAATATATACAATACATCCTAATAAGAATTTCCTAAGTATTCACAAAGGTTATAAGAGTAAACTGAAATATAGGGAATTTGTCTATGACTGAAATTTGTTGTATAAGTAAATAGAGAAAATTGCTTATCTAGATCCCCTTTGTTATGAATGATTTTTTTATCTAAATTCATAGTACATATATGTCAGATACTATCTTGGATTTTGTTCAAAGTGAATAGTGTTTGTTTGATATCTCAGTAAAGAGGGTGAAACCCTAGATGCGAGGAAAGTTGGATATTTGTGAATAGATGTCGTGAAATCCATTTGAAGGGATTTTCCTGACATGATAGACTTTATTTATCCAATGTTATTATTGATGCATGATATCCTAGTGAATGGCATAAAAACCCAAATTCAACTCAGTTCCAAGGTTTCATACATATATTGATTTTATACGATTTGTTGATAGTAGTCTTTATTCAATGAATGTTTATGTCGCATGAAATCTTTATGGGAGCCATGTGAATAAGTTGTTGCCTAGTGAGAGGTGAAAAGATGTGTGATGGCCTTGTGATCCATGAGAATACTTGTACAACCAGGGAAATGAATACCTTGGTCTAAGGACCTAGAGGTAATGGTTACATGTTATAGAGGTAACAATGCTATGTGATGATCTAAGGGTTTGAATGCCCAGATCCACTAATCATGATAATGATGTGAAGGGATGATAATTCCTAGTAATGTGATAAGGGATTGAGATCCCAGGTATCATGTGTTTTAAAGATTTGAAAAGTACGTGATAGATGTATTACACCTTTCTTTGTAGCATTTGTGGTGATTAAATGAAACCCTAAGGGTAGGGTGTTCAATGAATCAAGTATTGTGATGTCAATGTTCTCAGTTATTATTAATCATTCTTGTCATGATAAGTAATTAACTCTTAATTGAGTTATGAGATGTACAACTCAAGATTTGGGTTGATATGCACGATTCTAGTGTGTATGTGCCAAGTGGACATGAAATATGTTTATTTAAGAATTTTAGTATCCATGCATGTATAATATGTTGATTACTCAGCATATTACAGTGTTTTGAATATACTGCTCTGCCAAGTTTAGAATGATATACATGTTGTATTATAACTTCAAATAAGTAGACGCAACACCATAGATATACCAGAGTCAAGTATAAGTAAGAGAAGGGTACAATGTAGAAAGAGCTTTCTAGGAATAATAAAATAATAGACTTAGGAGCCCTGAACACCGTAGAACCCCTATGTGAGGTCTGCACCTTAGGGGGTGAAATGACCTAACCCTGGCATCGTCCAGTATACGGGGGTTGGAACGTGCTATCAGGTGGAACGGGGGACGAAGCCCTAGTGGAAGTCTCCTTAAATTATAGTTTGCAGTGTCCAACATCAACCAGAAGTCATGGTGGCACTAGAGTATAGAAAATCCCAGAGGTGTCTTGACTCTCTGCCTGTGTGCTCAGGTTAGAGGAGGAGTCCAGTTTAGGCCAGAGAGCCATTTCCCTATTACAGACCAGAAGAGTAGTCACACTTAGCATTTCCCGAGTGTGTCCACTAAGTCTTGTACGGTGTGATCATAGTGCACTACAAGTCTTCATATGTAGAGTACACTGCATATGATCAGGGCATAATAAAATGAATCAGAAGTCAAACAAGTGTGTACATTTATTCAATTATTCTTTATATGTTTCTGAATTATTAGTTCTCTTTATGATCAATCAAGCATTTCATATATTGATTCACTCTTATAGATATTTAGAGTATCTTGTCATATTTATGATTGTCAATTATTAGACTCTCTAAAGCTTTCTGCTATTATAATTGATATCAATTTTTCAAAAGTATATCTGTAATTATATCAGTGCTTTAGACTGTTTCTTTGAAGTACTCATTCACTGAGCGAGTAGGCTCACCCCTCTACTCAAAATTTTTAGGGAAATCACATGGACTTGAAGAAGATATCATTGCATCAGATTAGATCTACGACAAGAATTAAGTCTGAGTATAGTTAAGTTCAGTCGGTCCCTGTCACTCTAGGTCCTTGTATAGATATGAGAGAGAGTTGTAAATGATGTTTTGTATGTTTGTTTCCTTAATAGGAGAGAATGCAAATGATTGTCATGTTGTATGTACATGGAAGTGTGAGAAACATAATGAATGTATGGATGTGTATCATTCATGCTGAGATTATATTAGAGAAATAAAAGTTTAATTCTCTTGTAAAGTTAGTTTATGTGGTTCAATGTGAGAAAACAAAGAGTTTCAAAAAGAAGAAAAAGTTAAGGGTGATCTTTGTATGACGTTAAATCCTCAATTTATACCCTAATCTCATGATTAGTGGTAATTATGAGATTGAGGTGTAACAAAAAGAGACCCTAAGGCTGTCTTGAGATTATATAAATGAAGGGAACCATACCTACATCAATAGGAAGTCCACACTAATCAAATTTATACACTACTTATTAATCTTAGAAACTAGTCATCTAAATTAATATTAATACCTTGAATCAAAAATTTGTTACCTTCATAAATTTGTTGAGATGCCCATCAGAACATAGTTGATAAGTCGAGATCAAGTCATTGAAGCCATATCTCACATAACTTACATGTCCTGCCCAACATGAAGCGACCTGCAACAAGATAGAGGCCACAGTAATCAGATGTATCCACTACTTATGTATCTTAGAAAATGGTCATCTAAATTATTATTAACACCTTGAAATCACAAATTTATTTACCTTCATAAATTTGTTGATATGCCAATCAGAACAAAGTTGATAATCTAAGATCAAGTCATTGAAGCCGAATGTTACACCCTGGTCTCACAATTACCATTAATCATGAGATTAGGGCATAAATTAAGGATTTAACGTAATACAAAGACCACCCTTAACTTTTTCTTCTTTTTCAAACTCTTTGTTTTCTCGCATTGAATCACATAAACAAACTTTACAAGAAAATTAAACCTTGATTACTCTAATATGATCTCAACATTAATGATACACATCCATACATTCATTATGTTTCTCACACTTCCATGTACATACGACATAATAATCAAATGCATTCTCTCTTATTAAGGAAACAAACATACAAACATCATTTACAACTCTCTCACATCTATACAAGGACCTAGAGTGACAAGGACCGACTGAACTTAACTATACTCAGACTTAACTCTTGTGACAGATCTACTATGATGCAATGACCTTCTTCAAGTCCATGTTATATCCCTAAAAATTGTGAGTAGAGGGGTGAGCCTACTCGCTCAGTGAATGAGTACTTCAAAGAAACAGCCTAAAGCACTGATATAATTACAGATATACTTTTGAGCAACTGATATCAATTATAACATCAGTAAGCTTTAAAGAGATTGATCATTGACAATCATAAATATGACAGGATACTCTAGATATCAACAAGAGCAAATCAATATATGAGCATGCTTGATTAATTTCAAAGAGAACTAATAATTTAGAAACATATAAAGAAAAATTTCTGGGAAACTGTACTCTAATCTTTCTTAGACTTTCTTACTTATAAGAAACTCTTTAACCTATATGAACATATTTTAGATTATGCCCTGATCATATGCAGTGTACTCTACATATGAAGACTCGTAGAGAACTACGATCTCACCATACAAGTCTTAGCTTAAAACCTGGGAAGCTAAGCCTAGAACTGAATCTGGGTCTACTTGACTCGAACCGTCACGTCTGACTAAGGCGGCTAAATAGTTGGCCTTTAACTGGACCTCTCCTTCTAGGCTGAGTACACAGGTGGAGGGTCTAAGACGCTCCGTGGGCCTCATCTTGGTACGCTCTGTGGGTACCTCTGGGTTATCACCGGGATCTCCAGTTCATGTTGGGTAACCTATCTTCTCTTAGGAGACTTCCTCAAGGGCTTCGTCTCCCCGCACGCTCTGTGGGTGCAATCCGATCCCCGTATACTGGTCGCTACCAGGGTGGATCGCTTCCTCCCTACAATGCAGACATCCGTAGGGAATCTACAGTGTTCATGGCACCTATGTCTATTGTTTTATTATTCTTGGAAGGCTCTTTCTACATTGTACCTTTCTCTTACTTATACTTGACTCTGATATCTCTATGGTACCATGTCCATTTAATTGAAGTTTATAATACAACATGTACATCATTCTAAACTTGGCAGAGCAGTATATTTAAAACATTGAAATTTACTGAGAAATCAACATACTGTAAATGCAGGCAGACTAAAGTTCTTAAATAAACTAAATACATGTCAAATTGGCACATATACACTGAAATCATGAAATTGAGCTTCTAATACATTGATAAAAGTTAATTACTTGACATACGAGTAATCATCATTTGCACCTATAAATTATTTGTACTTTCTTGGAAAATGTGCACCTCAACCCAAATCTTGAGTTGTGCATCACCACATCTCATACTGAGAACATTGATATCAAAATACTTGATTCATTAAACACCCTATCCTTAGGGTTTCATTTACCTCATTCACTTATCATATGGCTCTCATAAGGATTTCATGCGACATAAACATTCACTGAATAAAGACTACTATCAACAAATCATGTAAAATCAATATATGTATGAAACCTTGGAACTGAGCTAAATTTGGGTTTTCATGCCATTCACTGAGATAACATGCATCAATAATAAAATTGAATAAATAAAGTCTATCATGTCAAGAAAATCCATTCAAATGGATTTCATGATATATATTCACAAATATCCAACTTTCCTCACATATAGGGTTTCACCCTCTTTACCGAGATATAAAACAAACACTATTCACCTTAAATAAAATCCAAGATAGTATCTGACATATATGTACTATGAATTTAGATAAACAATCATTCATAACCAAGGAAATCCAGATAAACAAATTTCTCTATTTAATTATACAATAATTTCAGTCATAGACAAATTCTCTATATTTCAGTTTACTCTTATAACCTCTGTGAATACTTAGGGAATTCTCATTAGGATGTATTTTATACATTTCTAATATTGTTTTATCATCTGAAATTTATCCAAATAGAGGAAGAATCCATTTCATATCATTTTGCAACAACTTAGATCAAACAAACAATTCAGGGTTTGTAGTCCCATGCTAAGCAATTAAAGATTATGGATGATTTAACCAATTTTCATGCAATATATTGTTTAAAGGAAGTTTCCACTAACCTAAGGTGTGAAAACACCTTAAAAACGTAGCTCATCCTTGAAAATCTCCATCTCATATCAAATCCTTAGCAATTCACCTGATTCTTCTTCCTTTCAACTCAGAAATCCTAAAAATGAGGGATTATGAAGAAAGAGTGAGAAAAGAGGAAGTTTTGATACCATTTTGGATCAAATCAGAGAAGGGATAGAATTTTGACACATGAGAGAAGATTCACCATGAAACTATATCCAAAGAAGCTAAACTTACATGATTTCATCATTCCTCGGACCGCAAAACCCTATGTTAGCATCTCCATCAATTTCTCCTCTCAAACCCTAACTCTCTCTCTCTAGGATTTCATTTCTCTAGATTGAATCACGAATCATGAGATCTCTTTGTGTGTTAGGTTGACCATATAGAGCAATTGAGCTGCTTGGGTTAAATGCACATTGACCCCTCACTAAACGTTTTTCTTATTTCAACATATTTTTCTATCATAAAATAGTTTATGTGAATTCGTGTATTTCAGAGATAAAACCTTCTCCAAAAATTATTAGAATTTATCATTTGTGTATAATTGAGTTACACATCCTTTGTTAAAATTTGAGATCATTACAAACTTCCATTAAATAATTAAAAATCAAATAGTGCACTGCTATCCAGAATTCTATAGAAATGTTAGTTACAGTAATTTGTCTACTGATAAGGTCTAAACACATCCAAATATTATGAAAATTTTACATATTGTTTATGATTAAGTTTCAGATCTTTAGTTAAAATTTCAAATCATTTGTTGTTACCTGTAAATAATTAAAAATAAAACACTACACTGCTAAAAAGCACCCTGTCAGCATTTTGGTCGAAGTATAGTTTGACCGAGAACCACATTCAAAGAACACTCAAATATTCTGAAATTTTTCTCTAATATGCATGATGAAGTTATCCATATCATATCTAAAATTCAATTAAATATTTTTTTTTAGAAAATATGAAAAATCATTTACCACACTACTATCCTGATCAAATTCCATATTCATGTACCATCAAAACCCTAATTTCAGCCAACTAGGGTTTATATTTCTCAAACAATAGAACACTTAACGTTCTTATTAAGTTTAAAACATCATAATTGAATTATCATCATTAATTATATTTAAGCAATGATCAATCCAATTAAGCATATAATCATCCAGGTAAACCCTAGTTTACCAATTAAGCTCAGATGCGGTCATAACAATCCCCCCCCCCAAAAAAAAGATTTCATCCCCGAAACATAAATATGCAAGTAAAGTACATTCAAGGTTTATTTTAAGCTTCTGAAATCTTACATGTCATTATATTCTTGTATTTCATACTTGAATGCAGTTTTCAACATTAAGTCCTTTATTCCTTTACTAAATCACAACATGTTTGAAATAGTTCTCAATGATAACAAACAAATTGTCTATGCCACAATCAATCATAGGATAGAGAGAGAAACAACCATTTCAATATTTTCATACTCTTGAGATGTTACCTCAACATCGATAATCTGATCCAACTATCTCAATTCATACTGCTAAATATGTACTATTGTTATGTATTACCTCTAAATCACGAAAGAGAGTTCATCATGTTCTTTTGAATTTTACTATTGTGCTACTCAAATAGCAAAATATTCTTGAGTTAAAAGACTAGATTCAACAACAATTGTACAATACTACTCACGTCATCCCCATTGGATCATGGATGCATAAGGTGAAGCATTACCATCACATTCCATACTATTCTCAAGTATGAACCCACATATAAATCAGGGTGTAACCATCGAGTTTTAGAATACTAGGGTTTCAACAATAGTAACAAAGTACTCCATGATTGTATTAGTCATTCAAGGACTATTCATACCCAATTACCAACACTTAATTATATTAAATCTAGGTATAACAAGCTATACCTCATTAGGGTTACATATTAATACAATATGGTTATCATCCCTTCTATTCATATGAGTGAATAGGTAAGACTACCTTATTCAGGGTAACCTTTCATTTGTTCCATCATTATTCAACCCATATCACCATACCACAATTGTACAATACTAAGATGGATTACTGGTATGAATGACTACAACTATCGGACACCTTTAATTAACATATTTCTTGCACATGTACACTAAAATCATACGTAGAACCAATTTACATCCCTTAATATACCTTCAAAAAATTATACTTCTAAAAACAAATTCACATATTACTAAAAGCCATTTTTATCTCTTATCTCTCTCCCCATTCACTACTACTTACTTTTTGTTACTGATCCTTCTCATTTTAATCATGCAGATTAAACATTCCTAAAATTGAAACATACAAGGCACACATAGATTATTCATCATTCTTGCTATCACTGCAAGAATTTATCTCATATCGCACTTCACTCATATTGTATTTCTCCTTTTGTTCAAAACACACTTGTTACATTTCAAATTTATATCTTACTCTTTACTCCGAATCATTTCCATATTGTTTATCTACCTTTCAGATTAGCTATCTTTGAACCTTAGATTACTATCAGTGCTAGTTTACTTCTCATAGTGCAAATCTCATGATCTTGTTTCATAGAGATGCTAGTATTCAAGGTCAAATCACTAGTGACATCCCTTAAACTACTACAACTCTAAATATTCTAGGGTTTGGTCCTTATCAGAAGCATGCCGTTATTGTGATGTGACTTTGCTCCCTTAATTTGAAATTCAAACTTTGGATCTCACAAGTTTTACTAAAGTATTCCTTATCTTATGAATTGAATTTCCTTTCTCTTACTTGGCCATTCAGATAGATTACATTCTCAATTTACCCTGCTAGGGTTTCATCATCATATTTTATGTCATTATTACATTCATTAGATGTCTCTACCACAGTGGTTATGCATCATATATGATTCATTTTCTTATCACTTCATTCCCACACTGCTCTCATTAAGGAAGATATGAAAGAGAAGATGATTTTGAGACTTAGAATTCTTATCTTCAAACATTCAATAATACATTTCTCATATGTAGGTTTAATTAATTATCAACAAGGATACTTGACTAATTAGCACTTTCTTGAATCTCGCAACCTCTTTCTTTTATAATCTATATTACTCCATTATGTTTCAAACCCTTCTTTACTTTCCATAATTGCCTTACCATATACTACTATTCCACATGTAATCTTTAACTTCTAGTTTTCTCTTATGATCATGTTGCTTCTTTTATGTGTATGATCATGTATACCATGTTGCACATATTTCTTTTTATCCTTCTACTAATGTGAAGTTGAAATTCTAAATGAATAATCTCTCTACTAGTTTCAACTCATGTTTAATACATTACATATCCTTCATTTTAAATCAAACGACTCATGCATGGGTGAAACATAGTTTCTCTTTCAATCAAGTTTTTCCTTCCTGAACATAGTCTACCTTTGTATGACTTATTCATTTATTTAGCTACACTTTTTTTCTTCTTTTGAAACTAGTTTGTTGTTCTATAGAGACTTAGAATCCAAAGGCAGTAAGAATGAATCTATTAAACTTATTAATAAAGTTATACATTCCATGCTCTCAATTATATCATAACCCTCATTCCTTAATCAAGCTCATTATTTCCAACATTTCTCTTGGTTTCAACTAAGTTTCTTATCCTAGTCTTATGATTTACATATTTATCTAATTCTCTTTACTTTAACTCTTCTGAAGACTCTTCACTTATATTTACTTATCATACACTTAACTCTTTTCTTCTATTTTTCCTTTGCTTTGGAGTACATAAAAACCTTGTACTCGGTTCTATAATCCAGTCCTCATGATTGATTCTTACTACCTTGGCCCTTACATACTTTTCTCATATCATTTCCATATTTCATATATCGAGTTCATATAATATTAATCATTAAACTTAATCTGAACCTTACGTCGTGTTCCTTTATTCCCAATTAAGGATTTCTCATATGAGGCCCCAAGTTCGGTCTCAGATATTAGTTCCAACTGATCCTTATCTATTCTAATCTTTCCCATATGTTTCAACATCTTAGTGTATGTACATTCTCACTATGATGTGGGTCTAATTTATCCAGAGTCTACTCTTATCATATTATTAATAGGATTCATTAGATCCCAGTAATGCATCCTGCCAGCCAGACCAGGCCGAACCTGCAGTCCTGAAGCCAAGAGCTACTTAAGATTAACCAACTGCTATTAATCTCAAACATGTGGAAAGAATGTCCACTTAGGAAAGTTCATTCAAAGATCATTTCTAGTAGACTTGATACAAAGAATGTAATCAATAAATTCTACAACTGCATAGTGTACAACAAACCTTAAAGACCCATATATATTTCAAAATACTGAATATCTGAATTCAAACATATAAGAACATTTCTATTCATCTCCAATAAAACAACAATATGAAATGAAAGTTCTATCTCATTCTATATTTATGCTCTTAAGTCATGTTACTTATCTTGTTTCTAACCCTAATATTTCTAGGGTTCCTCTCTAGCCCATCCTTCCACTGTATACCTGGCCAGGGTAAACATGAAAGAATAGACAGAGTAGCTTGATACTAGTTGATCCAAGTACTCAGATACTGGGCCAGGATATCCAAATACTCAAATCCCCAGAGCTAACATCATAACATCTCCTATTTTCCACACTTATGACTCTAACTTACTGACTTAATGGTCCCTGACAACTCAGCCTAAGCTCTGATACCAAGCTGTTACACCCCGATCTCACAATTACCATTAATCATGAGATTAGGGCATAAATTGAGGATTTAATGTAATACAAAGATCACCCTTAACTTTTTCTTCTTTTTCAAATTCTTTATTTTCTCGCATTGAATCACATAAACAAACTTTATAAGAGAATTAAACCTTGATTACTCTAATATGATCTCAACATTAATGATACACATCCATACATTCATTTTGTTTCTCACACTTCCATGTACATACGACATAATAATCAAATGCATTCTCTCTTATTAAGGAAACAAACATACAAACATCATTTACAACTCTCTCACATCTATACAAGGACCCAGAGTGACAAGGACTGATTGAACTTAACTATACTCAAACTTAACTCTTGTGGTATATCTACTCTGATGCAATGACCTTCTTCAAGTCCATGTTATATCCCTAAAAATTGTGAGTAGAGAGGTGAGCCTACTCGCTCAGTGAATGAGTACTTCAAAGAAACAGCCTAAAGCACCGATATGATTACAGATATACTTTTGAGCAACTGATATCAATTATAACATTAGTAAGCTTTAAAGAGATTGATCATTGACAATCATAAATATGGCAGGATACTCTAGATATCAACAAGAGCAAATCAATATATGAGCATGCTTGATTAATTTCAAAGAGAACTAATAATTCAGAAAGATACAAAGAAAAATTGTTGGGAAACTATACTCGGATCTTTCTTAGCCTTTCTTACTTATAAGAAACTCTTTAAACCTATATGAACATATTTTAGCTTATGCCCTGATCATATGCAGTGTACTCTACATATGAAGACTCATAGCAAACTATGATCTCACTGTACAAGACTTAGCTTAAAACCCGAGAATCTAAGCCTAGAACTGAATCCGGGTCTGCTTGACTCGAACCGTCACATCTGACTAAGACGACTAAACAGCTGGCCTTTAACTGGACCTCTCCTTCTAGGTTGAGTACACAGACGGAGGGTCTGAGACACTCTGTGGGCCCCATCTTGGTACGCTCTGTGGGTACCTCTGGGTTACCACTGGGATCTCCGGTTCATGTTGGGTAACCTATCTTCTCTTAGGAGACTTCCTCAAGGGCTTCGTCTCCCCGCACGCTCTATGGGTGCGATCCGATCCCCGTATACTAGTCACTGCCAGGGTGGATCATTTCCTCCCTACAGTGTAGACATCTATAGGGAATCTACAGTGTTCAGGGCACCTATGTCTATTATTTTATTATTGTTGGAAAGCTCTTTCTACATTGTACCTTTATCTTACTTATACTTGACTCTGATATCTCTATGGTGCTGCGTCTATTTAATTGAAGTTTATAATACAACATGTACATCATTCTAAACTTGGCAGAGCAGTATATTTAAAACATTGTAATTTACTGAGAAATCAGCATACTATAAATGCATGCAGACTAAAGTTCTTAAATAAACTAAATACATGTCAACTTGGCACATATACACTGAAATCATGCAATTGAGCTTCTAATACACTAATAAAAGTTAATTACTTGACATACGAGTAATCATCATTTGCACATGTAAATTATTTGTACTTTCTTGGAAAAGGTGCACCTCAACCCAAATCTTGAGTTGTGCACCACCACATCTCATACTGAGAACATTGATATCAAAATACTTGATTCATTGAACACCCTATCCTTAGGGTTTCATTTACCTCATTCACTTATCACATGGCTCTCATAAGGATTTCATGCGACATAAACATTTACTAAATAAAGACTACTATCAACAAATCAAATAAAATCAATATATGTATGAAACCTTGGAACTGAGCTGAATTTGGGTTTTCATGCCATTCACTGAGGTAACATGCATCAATAATAAAATTGAATAAATAATGTCTATCATGTCAAGAAAATCCGTTCAAATGGATTTCACGATATCTATTCGCAAATATCCAACTTTCCTCGCATCTAGGGTTTCACCCTCTTTAATGAGATATCAAACAAATACTATTAACCTTAAATGAAATCCAAGATAGTATCTGACACATATGTACTATTAATTTAGATAAAAAATCATTCATAACCAGGGGAATCCAGATAAACAAATTTCTCTATTTATTTATACAACAATTTCAGTCATAGACAAATTCCCTATATTTCAGTTTACTCTTATAACCTCTATGAATACTTAGGGAATTCTCATTAGGATGTAATTTATACATTTCTAATATGATTTTATCATCTTAAATTCATCCAAACATAGGAAGAATCCATTTTCATATCGTTTTGCAACAATTTAGATCAAACAAACAATTCAGGGTTTGTAGTCGCATACTAAGCAATTAATGATTATGGATGATTTAACCAATTTTCGTGCAATATACTATTTAAAGGAAGTTCCCACTCACCCTAAGGTGTGAAAACACCTTAAAAACATAGCTCATCCCTGAAAATCTTGATCTCATATCAAATCCCTAGCAATTCACCCGATTCTTCTTCCTTTCAACTCGGAAACCATAAAAATGAGGGATTATGAAGAAAGAGTGAGAAAAGGGGAAGTTTTGATACCATTTTGGATCAAATCAGAGGAGGGATATAATTTTGACATGTGAGAGAATATTCACCATGAAACTATATCCAAAGAAGCTAAACTTACATAATTTCATCATTCCTCAGACCGCAAAACCCTAGGTCAGCATCTCCATCAATTTCTCCTCTCAAACCCTAACTCTATCTCTCTCTCTCCAGGATTTCATTTCTCTAGATTGAATCACGAATTATAATAGCTCCTTGTGTGTTAGGTGGACCATATAGAGCAATTGAGCTGCTTGGGTTAAATGCACATTGACCCCTCACTAAAATGTTTTCTTATTTCAACAGATTTTTCTGTCATAAAAAGGTTTATGTGAATTCGTGTATTTCAAAGATCAAATATTCTCTAAAAATTATTATAATTTATCATGTTTTGTATAATTGAGATACAAAGCCTCATTTAAAATTTGAGATCAATCCAAGCTTCCATTAAATAATTAAAAATATAATAGTGCACTGCTATCCAGAATTCTATAGAAATGTCAGTTACTATAATTCGTCTACTAATAAGGTCTAAATGCATCAAAAAATTATAAAAAATTTATATGTTGTTTATTATCTAGTTTAAGATCTCCATTTAAAATTTCAGATCGTTTGGATTTACCAATAAATAATTAAAAATAAAACACTATACTGCTGAAAGGCACTCTGTCCGCATTTTGGTCGAAGTATAGTTCGATTGAGAACCACATTCAAAGAACACTCAAATATGCTAAAATTTTTCTCCAATATGTATGATTGAGTTATCCATATCATATATAAAATCCAATTAAATAAAATTTTGTAGAAAATATGAAAAATCATTTACCACACTGCTATCCTGATCAAATTCCATACTCATGTACCGTCAAAACCCTAATTTCATCCAACTAGGGTTTATATTTCTCAAACCCTAATTTCTCAAACAATAGAACACTTAACGTTCTTATTAGGTTTAAAACATCATAATTTAATTATCATCATTAATTATATTTAAGTAATGATCAATCCAATTAAGCATATAATCATCCAGGTAAACCCCAGTTTACCAATTAAGCTCAGATGCGGTCATAACACCAGATCTCACATAACATACATGTGCTGCCCTACATGAAGGGACATGTACCTGCAACAAGATTAATACAATTTTGTAAACCATACCTTATTTGGTCTATCGGTCAAGAACCACCCATGAAATCTAGCAACTTATTGCAATCAGAAACAAATTTCATAAGCCATATTAGCATTGAAGTCAGACCTAATATAATGTGCATTTTACTTTATTTGTCATATAAACAAAGAACCAACATGATTTCTTCTATCAGTTGTAACTTAAAAAGAATCACCATCATAGTTTACAGCTCACAATAATGTATTATTTTTTAGAAGTTTAATACTGTTTTTGCATAGAAAACTTAGTGAAATTAGGGCAACTTTAGAACACAGTTATCAGTCTTATTTAGTTCCTTGAGACCTTAGTAAACTATACACTTATTTTTATATAATAATATTGAAAATTAGATTGTATATGAGGCTATCTACTACTAAAAAGGATGTAATTGTTAAATGATTTTTTGACGATGGTATCTACCCATGTGTAAGATTTAGAATAACCAAACTCGACTGAGATGAAATGTGTAAGATTTAGAATAACCAAACTCGACTGAGATGAAATGTGTAAGATTTAGAATAACCATACTCGACTGATATTTAAAGTACAAGGATATAAAATATGATCATAGTAACAGTCAGGAAAAATACAACTTTATGTACTTCCTCTTGCTTCCTCTAGCTTTCACCTCCACCTGCATGAGGATTCGCCATTTCTCATCAAGCCTTTGGGCGAGTTTCTGTAAGTGGTTTATAGAGTACCAAATGTTAGGAAGCATGATGCCTCTGCATACAAATATATATAGAACCTATACATTAGAAAATCAAGCATTAGGTCAAAATATAACCAAGTTCATATCGAATTGCTTTCTTTGTCCATAAGAAACATCAACATGAGTCGTTCAAACAACTTAGTAAACATACGACTCTTCAATTACGTCCAACATAAGCTACATTAGGGAAATCCAAGCAAAATTGTGACCAAGTTAGACCAAGTTAGGCTAACTTAGGGTTGATCAGGTGTTGTTCAAGTCAGGATAATTGTTATTAGCAAGTGTGACAATTACGTCCAACATAAGCTACACGTGGGAAATCCAAGGAAAATTGTGATCAAGTTAGACCAAGTTAGGCTAACTTAGGGTTGATCATGTGTATTTCAAGTCAGGATAATTGTTATATTTTGACAACATAAATAATTTGAATGTTGTACTATTGTAGAAAGCCCGAGCTCTTCCTTCTCCAGTACCTATGGTTTTGTCCTGAAGAAGATATTCAAGGAAGGAAGACGAGAACACAGTGAGGAATTCTGACCGATTGGATGAGAACACAGCAAGGAAATCCGACCGGATGAATGAGTTCATAATGATTAGGGCATGAAGAAGAGAGGGGGTTGGGCAGTACTACACTGTCGGAATGAAGCACTGTCACAAGGGAGCAGAAGAATCACCGCTGCGATTAGGGAAAGAAGTAGAGAGGGGGTCAGGGAGTGAGGGGATCTGAGCAAAAGAATAACCACTGCGATTAGGGCAGGAAGAAGAGAGGGGGTCAGGCAGTGCTATGCTGCCGGGATGAAGCACTGTCAGAAGGGAGCAGAAGAATCGCCACTGTGATTTGGGTAGGAAGCATGGAGGGGGTCGGGGAGTGAGGGGATCCGAGCAGAAGAATCACCGCTGTGACTAGGGCAGGAAGCAGAGAGGGGGTCGGGGAATGAGGGGTCTGGGCAGTGTGAGTGAGGAATGGAGGGGGGTGGTCTGGGGTCTTAGGGTTGGTGGAAGGATTAGCCGAGGAGTCATTGCAAGGATCAAATGGACACATGTCAGGATCCCCGACACGTTGTCGGTGGATCTTGACATATGTCCTTCCCTGACAGAGAGGGGGTCAGGGAGTGAGGGGACCGAACAAAATTTAGGGGTGCATCCCTATTTTCAAACCCAAAACAAACACGGAGAAATCTCCACCACATATTACAGGATATATAACATATAAAATACATATTTTATTTGTTATATGCGTTATGGTGGAAAATGATCTGTGTTTGTTTTGGGTTTGAAAATGGGGTCTACCTAGCAGAATTCAAAAATTAATGTGTTTAGATATACTTTTACCATAAGAAACGGATGGCATGCTCCCCAATCGATATTGGTATTGGGTAAAGGCTTAACCTACGCTTCTCAACCAACAGGCTTAACTAGCTGAGCTAGCTCTAACAATAATGCATGTGTTCGATGAAAATAAACCTGCATAATATTCCAATATTCAGGGCATATTTGGTATGCTATAATCGAATGACAAAGTGGGTGTTTGATGTATATTTTTACATTACCAATTCAAAACTAAACCCCATTAACCCAACAAAACTAGCCCTAAATCTAAGTGTATGCCTTGTGGTAATTTTAAGTAGAGTTGTCAAAATTTTAGTTGATATGAATTCTTGGTCACCAAATATTGACAAAATTTGCAAACTGTCTGAATCGAACATATTTGGCTTTTTATTTTTATTTGTCGTATGAGAATTTAAGCTAATAAATTAATGAGTCATATCACTGCATATAGAATCCCTCTCATTGTTTGCACTTTCCAAAATGAAGGATTCATATAAAGTATGGTGGAACCATGCCTATCTTCTGGCACTACATCTCAAAGTTGTGACATGCTTGCATCATGTCTTACTTCAATACAGTCACGTAGATCTCAACAATTTGAAAGATATATTTACAGTTATGATTTGAGGTCCTTTCAATGGATGCGTAGATACCATCGTCAAATGGTTATTAGAAGTAGATGGATGCATAGGCGTGCTAGATGTGAAGGTGGTGGAGAACTTATTGCAAGATATGCTACAATTTACAATACTTTGCCACCCTATATGAAGTTAAGGATTGACATGCACCCATATTTTGACGGAGTCAATGAAGTTATTCAAGTTCTCAATGAAGGTGTGGACTCCGCACTTGGTCAAAGAGCATTATTTCAGCATGTTATCTCGAACGATAACAACTTCCAACATCATGTGGATAATGTTGTCAGCGGAATTCATAGGCGAGCAAGGCAACGAAAATTCTTGATCCAATTTCTGAAATGATGTCAAGCACAATTGAATGATGTTGCAACGAATTCATTGGAACAACCGAGCACTTCCTATCTTCCTCAGACTGACAGTGTTCCCAATGGAGATCATGTTGATATGCCTATTTGCTCCGACCCTACAATTAATGATAGTGCCTTTGAGGAGTGTAACAATCCACATGAGGTTGTTGATTTTGGCAGTCCCATGTAGTGAAGGTAATAGTTACAAATCCTCATGCATTATTCTATGAGTTAACATTTGTACTCATCTTGTGTTATAACAAACTAGATGCAAGTATTGTGGAAGAGACGGAGGATTTCTATATTTCAAGCATGGATCAAAATGTTGAAGATTCTTCTGGTATTGATATTTCCAATCCAATTTTTGACAATCTTCTCAATGAACCACATAAGTTATCCACACGTAGTTTGTGCAAATTTTATGGTGCCAAATGTTTCCAATTTGAACCACCATCTTTTTGTTGTATGAAGGGAAAGGTACATTTAGTTACCAATCATGTTCCAACAGAACTATACGATTAGTACACATCGCAAACACCATATTCTATGGAGTTTCTCAGGTCCATTCAAAGTTACAATAGTCACTTTGCATTCACATCACACGGTATCCATCTAGATGAAAATTTGTGTAGTATGTGGAATGACATATATAATTTTCGAGTACAGGGTCAAATGTATCATTTCATAAATAGATTACTACTTGGGAGTGATGGACCGAAATACCTACAACTCTATTTCTATGACACTGAGTTTGAGGTACATAACAGAATGAAGGAAACTCCTTCACTAAATATTGAATTAGTTACTAAACTGATACACGTATTGTCTGTAAATCCATATGCCCAATTTTTTCGAAGCCTCAAGGATATTCTGATGTCAGATAATTTTAGTATTGCCATCAATAAAGATGCACATCTTTATCAGAGGACATATAATTCTTCAACTGCTTCACAAGTTGCGGGTATCTGGATTGAGGGCTATGATGTCAGTGGTGCACAACAACGAACCATAGTTGTTTATGACAATTTAGGTGAACAACATATAGTGCAATCATATTTAGGATGTTATGATCCTCTATCATATCCCTTGTTGTTTCCCAATGGTGAATTCGGTTGGCATCCACACCTCCCCAAAGTTGGTGTGCCATGGGATTCCATGCTACATAACTCATCGCATTCTATTGAAGATGTGATGGGCTCAAATGTAGCAGGTTAGTAGAAACTATATATATTCATAGATTAACAAATTATGTACCAATATTAAAAAATTGTAGTTCACATCATTCTCATATGTTTTTTAGATGGTGGTGGTCAAAATAAGATATCTGCGAGAGAATACTATTGTTACAAACTACAAATTCATGTGCTTGACAAATCAATCTTATTATATGTGGGTCGTCTCCTTCAACTGTATGTTGTTGACATGTACATCAAGATAGAATCAACACGATTAAACTATATCACAAAGGAGAAAAAGCAAATACGTGCTGATTTGTATCAAGGAATCACTGATAGCATTAGATCTGGAGAAGTTCATAGTAGCATGGTAGGTAAAAGAATTGTATTAACTCCGTCCTTTATTGGAGGACCACGTGATATGCGTTGTAGATACATGGATGCCATGGCATTGGTACAAAGATATGGAAAACCTGATATCTTTTTAACAATGACATGTAATACAGATTGGGATGAGATAAAAATAGAGTTATTCCCTAGACAACTAGCTCAAAACAGACTCGGTTTAATAGCTAGGGTTTTTAGAGAAAAATTGGAGGATCTAAAGGACCAACTATTTAATAAAAATATATTTGGCATTGTAGCGGCACATGTTCATGTTATTGAATTTCAGAAAAGAGGAATTCCACATGCACCCATTCTTATCATCATGAAACGTGACTATAAGATCGTCGATCCAGATCAGTATGATATCATAGTTTGTGCTGAAATTCCAGATCCTGAATGATAACCTTTATTACACACATTCGTTGTCAAACACATGTTGCATGGACTGTGTGGTGTCCTAAACCCTAAAAATGCTTGCATGGTAAACAAGGAGTGTCGCTTCCGATATCCAAGGAATTTTTGTTCCAATACCATGCAAGGCAAACATTCATATCTAATTTATAGGAAAAGAGACAATGGAGTCACTGTTGATATAAGAGGATCCACACTAGATCATAGATGGGTGGCGCCATATAATCCATATTTGTTACAGAGATATAGGTGTCATATTAACGTGGAGGTATGTTCGAGCATCAAAGTAGTCAAATACCTCTTCAAGTATATATATAAGGGGCATGATAAGGCTTCAGTCAACATAGCACCTGATATTGCAGACCAGACCGTCAATGAGGTGAATCAATTTAGAGATGCTCGATGGATATCTCCACTAGAGGCAATGTGGAGGATGTTTGATTTCAAACTATGTGGAGGATGTTTGATTTCAAACTTAGTGAAATACAACCATCTGTAGGTTCCTTGCAATTACATCTACCTAACATGCATAGTGTCACATTCTTAGAAGATGATAACTTGCAAAATGTTATGGAATGAGATGGTGTTTGCAGGACAATGCTCACCGAGTATTTTGTGACAAACTCACACGATGAAGAATCTCATCAATATCTTTATAAACAATTCCCTGAGCATTATGTGTGGAATAGCTCTAGAAAATATTGGAAGAAAAGAAAGCAAAGAGAGGTTATTGGTCGTATCATTACTATAAATCCTGTTGAAGGTGAGAGGTATTATTTGAGGATATTACTAAATCATGCAAAGGGTTCAACTTCATTTGAGAGTTTGAGGACCGTCAATGGTGTTATCCAACCAACATTCAAACTTTCAGCTGAACATCGGGGTCTTATTGAGAGTGACGATACAATTTTAGAATGTTTAACTGAGGCAACACATTTTGAATTCCCAGTTTTTCTATGGAGATTATTTGCTACAATATTAGTTTATTGTGAACCAACAAATGTAAGAGCTTTATGGGATGCAAGCCTCAATGATATGTCGGAAGATTTTCATGGGACTGGAATCACCGATGAACATCAGTTGGAGCAGACAGTGCTACAAAATATCGGTGAGCATCAGTTGGAGTAGACTATGCTACAAAATATTAAATATATTCTTGAGAGCATGGGGAAGGTTATAGAGGATTATGACTTGCCAACTGTTGATGATGATTTTTAATAAATATTGGATAAAACATGTCACGTGAAATTGTTGAAGAGATGAATATACAAGTAAGCGAAGAGGATCTATCATTCATTTCATCACTAAATAATGACCAACAACATGCATTCAATGAGATATTCAACTACATAGTGGGAAACCAGCCTGGTGTATTCTTTGTAAATGGTCTTGGTGGGACTGGAAAGACATTTCTATATAAGGCATTGTTAGCAAAAGTAAGGTCTATGGGTTTCATAGCAACCACAACAGTGACATATGGGGTTGCAACATCGATCTTACCCGGGGGGAGAACTGCTCATAGTAGATTCAAAATTCCAATTAAAGTTGAAAACAATTCAACTTGTAATGTAAGCAAACAAAGTAGTCTAGCAGAACTTCTTAGATCGGAAAAATTAATTATATTGGACAAGGCATCCATGACAAGGAGACAAGCCTTTGAAGCCTTAGATCGCACTTTGCAAGATATCACAAGATTGAGTCTACCATTCGGGGAGAAAGTGGTAGTTTTTGGTGGTGATTTCAAACAAGTTTTGCCTATTGTTCGACGTGCAACTAGAGGTGAGACGATTGATTCGAGTCTTATAAAGTCATTTCTTTGGGAGAAAATGCACAAACTGAAACTAAAGCAAAATATGAGAGCTTTGTCAGACTCTACCTTCTCAAATTTTCTACTATGTATAGGACAAGGAACGAAACCATTATTCGATGATGATTACGTTCACCTCCCACATGAAATGGTTCTTGAGTACATAGATGATGCGACCTTTAAGAAATGACTCATATAACATGTCTTTCTAGCTCTCGGTGATAATGCAATGTCGAATGATTACATGATGAATCGTGCAATATTATGCACAAAGAATGAGTATGTTGACGAAATGAATAATGATCTCATACAACAATTTCTTGGGGAGGAGATCACATATTATAGTTTTAACAGTGTTGTTGATGATGAAAATCATAACTACCCTGAAGAATTCCTCAATTCACTGGTTCCAAATGGTTTGCCCCCTCATGTATTGCGGCTAAAGAAAAATTGTCCTATAATGTTGTTGCGAAATATTGATCCGACAAATGGGTTATGCAATGGTACATGATTGGTTTATAAAGGGTTTTAGAAAAATGTAATTGATGCAGATGTTACAGTTAGTCAAGCACAGGGAAAATGAGTTTTCATACCTAGAATACCTCTTATAATGCCTGACAATGATGGTCTTCCATTTGCTTTTAAACGGAAATAATTTCCTGTGCGTTTGAGTTTTGCAATGACAATAAATAAGTTACATGGTCAAACTATCCCTAATGTCGGAATTTATTTGCCCCATCATGTATTCTCTCATGGACAGTTGTATGTAGCACTGTCAAGAGGGACATCCCAAAATACAACAAAGGTCTTGGTTAAACCAAGAGAGAAGAATTTCAATGGTGGAACATTTACAAAAAATATAGTATACAAAGAAGTATTATCCTTTATTGATGGTATGCTTTTATCTTAGTATTTCATGTTGATTATTTGTATATACAACTTTTCTAAGCTAACATCTTTACATGTTATAAATAGGATGACGAAAGATAACTATACCCCCTTTCGACGTGTACATTGATACCTAAACTGGAATTTATAGGTTCACATGGCCTTCAAATGGAAAGCACATGAAATATCAAGGGGAATAATGAAGTAGAAATTGTTGTTTATCGATGAAGAGGTATACTAGATTAAAAAGTTCTAAATTTGTTCTTATTTAAAATACATTCATGTGTTTATGTAATGCCTCAATGTATCTTTTATTTCTTAGGGAGAGAGGATGGAAGCCAGTTTAATTGGCGATGCAGTTAACAAATTCAGTAATACTTTTAATGAAGAAAAGTGTTATGTATTGAATAATGTTCATGTTGAAGACATTCGCAATGACTATAGAAATGCAAAGCGGAATGAAGAGTGCATAATTAACAAAAATTGTGTGGTTGCTGAAGCATCTGAAGATTGTGAAAAAATACATGTTTACTCATTTCAGTTTACTGAGTTTGATGACTTTCAGGATCTTCAAGATAAGAAGACATTTCTTATAGGTATTTTTATTTTAATTTCATTTATAATATCATTTTATAATATTCATAAAGTCTTCTATGTCAATTACAAATGTCATTGGAATGATTACCAATGTTGATGATATTCAAAGCATTACGAAGAGATCTGGTGAACAGGTTGCCAAGTGTGACATCATATTACAAAATGAAATGTAATAAATACAAATTATTTAAATTACTCAATCACTAAAACAAAGTATTCATTTACTAACACTTATTGTTACGACCCCATCTGAGCTTAATTGGTAAACTAGGGTTTACCTACACAATTGCAAAGATTAATTGGAGTAATCATTCTTGAAATCTAATTAATGACAATAACACAATTAGGATGTTTTAACTATGATAAGAAGTCTAATTGTTCTTTTGTCTTGAGAGTTAGGGTTTGAGAAGCATAAACCCTAATCGGCCCAAAATAGGGTTTTGATGATACATGAATACAGAATTTGATAAGTAGAATGTCTCACTAAATGATTTTTAGTATTTTATGTGTAACTCTGATTTACTTCAAATTTGGATATGATTTAGATATATATAATGTGAACGACATTGGAAAATATCAGAATTTTTGAAGAATGCTCTGACCTGTTTGTCGGCCGAGTTTCAAACTCGACCGATCACATTTCCAGAATTTTACAGCAGTGTGGTAATTGAATTTTATCTTTTTATTGGTATATCCAATTGATCTCAAATTTTAACAGTATTTGATAAATACAATTTTAGACACTCTGTTAAATTGGCATAATTTTTGGATGACTTTTGAATCCCTACAGTAAGGGTGTCGGTCGAGTTTGTGCAGGACAAACTCGGCCGAATATATTCTGCAGACTGCAATATAGCAGTGCACTGTTCTATTTTTAATTATTTATTGGTAACTCCAAATGATCCCAAATTTTAACTGAAGCTTTATAGATCAATTATAAACAACTTGATAAATTCTCATAATTTTTGGAGGATGTTTGATCTCTGAAATAAACGAATTACAGTAACTTTGTATAACTGAATATTCAGCCAATATAATTAAAGTTAAGTGTTGGGTCAATATGCAATTGACCCAAGCAGCTCAATTGACTTATATGAACGATCACACACACAAGCAGCTCTCATTTCTCGTCATTCATTCCAGAGAAACGAGCTCCTAGAGAGAGAGGGAGAATTAGGGCTTGAGTGGAGAAAGTGGGGGAATTGCTGAATTAGGGTTTTGCGATTCCAGGAAAGGTGAAATCAAGTAAGTTCGGATTCCTTGTATAGACTTTTATGGTAAATCTTATCTCTTATGTCAAGATTCCGTCCTTGCTCTGATTTGATCCAAGATGATGTCGAAATCCCCTCTTTTCTCACCCTTTCTTCATAATCCCTCATTTTCAAGGTTTCCGAGTTGAATGGAAGAGGAATTGGGAGATTTGCTAGGGATTTGATAGAAATTCGAGATTCCCTGAGTTGAGCTGCAGTTGTGAGGTGTTTTCACACCTCAGGGTGAGTGGGTTCTTCCTTCAAACATTCTAATGCACGAATTTGATTACAACATCCAAATCCCTAAATGCTTAGCATGTGAATTCTAAATCTTGAAATATCCGTTTGATTTGAGTTATTGTAAATTGATATGATATGGATTCCTTCTCTGTTTTAAATGATTCCTAAATGGTAGATTCATATCAGAAACGTATGCAACCCTTCCTAGTGAGATTTCTTTACAGATTTATATCAAATGATGTAATTAGGGTTTAACCTAATTGAGACATCACTAGTGTTTCAACCTTATTGAAAAGGGCTAGTAACTCTATAATTGGTTAGGATGTATCTCATGGGTTATCTTAATTGAATTTCATTCTTGATAAATGATATCTCAGTAAATGATATGGAAGAATCTAAATTTAGTTAAGTTTCCATGATTTCATATCTATATTGATTATATAAGATTTGTTGGAAACAATCTTTATTTAGTGAATGCTTATATCTTATGAGATCATGATAAGAGCCATGTGACAAGTGAATGAGGCAAATGAAACCCTAAGAGTAGGGTGTTGGCATGTGATGAATGAATAAGGCGAATGAAACCCTAAGGATAGGGTGTTCAATGAATCATGCTATGGTAATATGAAAGGTCTCGACATGAGATGTGGTGATGCTTAACTGTTGAATTGTATGTTTCTAGTGCATTTAACTTTATATGCTTGTTCTCTCTGAAATGATATCTACATACTGCAGGAATTCTTATATTTCAATATATATCTCGTAAATTGCAGGTGATGGGGTATGACATGCCCTAGAAAGGGATGTTACTAAGATATGATATATGTTGAATAACTGAGTTTTGACGTTGCTATGTGATATTTCTGTTAAATTGTTTATTGTTAATCAAGTATAGACCTAAGTGCCCTAACACCGTAGAACCCCTAAAAGAAGGTCTGTTTCTTAGGGGTGAAACTCGTGTTGCAACATCATCCGTGCTTGTGTCGCGGACAAACGAGGAAAGAGAAAATGCAGTGTTTAACAACAATCGTGCTTGTGTCACGATGGCACTGGGCAAATGAAAACATGGTTATCTAACACAATTCGTGCAGCATCACGAAGGTAACCCTGTGACTCTCTGCCGGTGTACTCAGGTTTAAGGAGAAGTCGGGTGCACTCAGAGTAGTGCTTTGAGGCCGTAGAGCCTATGTTTCTGGCCAGAGAGCCAGGGGTCCTGTAGCAGAGCAGGGCTGATGTCAGACTTAGCATTTCCCGGGTGTGTCGCTAAGTCTTGTACGGTGGGATCGTAGCATGGACTTGTTACGGATCTTTATATGCAGAGTACACTGCATATATTTAGGGCATAATCTAAAATATGATCATATAGGTTCACAGAGTTCCTTATAAATGATAGAGTTAAGAATGACTAGAGCATAGTTTTCTAGTAGTTATTCTTTGGATGCAATATTTATATTCTTTGCTATTTCAATTATATTGCTTTAGAACTGCTCAGTGTAGTAATTATTGTTGTTAAATTTCATATCATTTAATCAAATTATATCTTCGATCACATTAGTGCATTAGTCTGTTTCCATGAAGTACTCATTCACTGAGCGAGTAGGCTCACCCCTCTACTCAAACATTTTAGGGTTAACCGCGTGGACTTGAAGATGGTCAGAGCATCAGTGTAGACCTGCCACAGGAGTCAAGTTCGAGATTAGTTGAGTCAGTCGGTCCTTGTCACTCTAGGTCCTCAGTAAGAGTTTAGAGAGAGAGTTGTAATTACAATGTGTAATATTGTTCCTCTTTGATATGTATGCTAATTAGCAGGTTTAATGTGCTTAATGTGTGAAAGACATCGTGAATGCTTATACATGTATCTTTTCTATTAAAGTTTGATTAGTAAAGGAAATGTTCAGATTCCCTTGCTAAGATGTTTTATGTGGTTCAATGCGAAGAAACAAGAGTTTTTAAGAAAAGAAAAAGTTAAGGGTGTTCTTTGTGTTACATACAAATTCTATCTTATGCCCTAATCTCATGATTTGAGGAAATTGTGAGATCGGGGTGTAACACTTATATGTATATTTATGGTATTTAGGCACACTATGGCTAGGTGCTCATTGTGGGGTGAAATAGCTATGATGTCACATGACAACTTGAAAGCACAGTATGAAATGAGAAGTATAGTTGTTATTACTGGATTACAAGTTCGATTCTTCCAAGGTAAGACACAATCAATAAATTTAATTATATTTGTGAGACTTATTTTATATTAATTTAATAATAATTATAGGTTTATATCTGTCAAGTACTTACACAACAAGACTTCTCTTTAACCCCCCATTGCCACAAGTTGATGAAATGAAGTCAAGGTAGTCGTTTTCATATTACACATTCAAATGGTAGTTCATATATATTTCTTTCTAAATTGAATTCTATAAATTCAATAGGTTCTCTTAAAGCGGTGTTGGTTCTTCATCACTTGTGAATGTATCCATGCAAAAAGAGAATATAGAGGTAATAAGGATCAATCTTTCCATCTTGCATGAATCCCTACAGAGTGGTGCACTACGCAAAGTAAGATACCTCAATGTTTGTAACTTATACAAATACTTAAATGTATATAATATGAAAATAACATGTTGAATATTTTTAGGATCACATTTATGAAATTAAGGCGGAAGTTGTACATATTTACCATGATCGAACCCTTTGGTACAATGCATGTATGAGGTGTAGCAAGAAAGTATATGATGAAAATGGTCAAGGTAAGGTCTGCTCCAAATGTGGAGCAAAAGATAGTGTCCTCAGGCAATTTACCTTCTTTTATCATGTAATACATCTATATATTATAATTAGCTTGTAAATTAATATTTCATTATGTTGATTATATGTACATTATGAAAGTTGAAGTCATAGACGCTTTTGATTCTATTAAATTAACATTATTTGACACAGCTGCACATCATCTCCTTGGTTATACCACTGTAGAGCAAAACAATATCCACTCACATGTACTCCATACTTTTATACATATACATATAATATTGATGAACTTTACATCTGTATTAATATTAAATTGGTCTAATAATATAGGAAAATGGTGAAGATATGATGGATATCATATTATCAAAGGCAAAATGGAATCAATTGCTTTTTCATGTCAAAGCACAAGATGCCCAACCATTTTTTCAAGAATCACAAGGGACACAAACAACAATGAAGCAAACGGCTAAAGTCTTAGATGTAGTTTTCTTAGATATTAATCAAGAATGTATGAGTCTTTTATTTGACATCAAACACAACATTACTTTTTGATTTTGTTTTGTATCTATCTTAAAATCTGAATTGGTACTTTTGTTTTCTATATAATTTATATTCCCAGTTGTGTTTTATGATATAATCTTTTTATGATTGTTATTTGTATATACTTACAGTAAAAGTCATTCCAAAGCTTCGTGTGACAAAAAATACAAAATCATCAATAATTACAGTTGAAACACAACATTTTGCCAAAATAATCACTAGAACTGTAAGTATTTTGACTGCATATACGATTATATTATTAAATTGTCTGAATATTTACACTAATCATTTTTTCATATGTGAAAGGTTCGAAATCAAATTATAAAATCTTTAGGATTAAATCACCAGAAAGTAATCACATGCATTGATAATAAGTGAGATATTTTTTTAATTTTTTTTATTTACGAGAGAATTGCCCCCGTAGAAGCACCACAATCGTGACCCCCCCAGACAGCGTAAACTCTTGGGGCATGAGAGGGTGTGGTCCGGTCACCCCCCTCCCGCACCCAATCAAATTTGTAATACTTTTCGCATAGCGCCTTCAGCGCGATTCAAACCCGGGTCCTTCATCTGGACTTACCGAGCCATAACCAGTCGGGCTACTCTGGCCGGACATAATAAGTGAGATATTATACTATAATATTTATTATTTATTTATTTCCAGTTTCTTATTAAATAATTAAACTCATATTTTTTTTCTCCAATCAGGTGTCCACCTCTCTTTGATTGTTCGTATGAGGATGAGCTCATTAAACTTCAATTTTGGATGGGAAAATAGACGCGTCATATCACCTGTAGAATTTTTTCACATAATGAACTCTCAGTTACAAAATGAATATGTACTTTTATTATTTATGAAAGCAATAGTTCAATTTTTCTTATTTAACAATATTAACATTATGGTATTTTTCTATTGTAATTCCAACAATTTTTATATGTCACATGCATGTACACGTGTGCATTCACTAGTAACCCTCAATCTATGAGTTCGAATCAGTGTAAACTCTTGTCATATGGGACAGGCAGCTAAACCAAAAAAAAAGATGAGGAGGAAAAAGAGGGAGGAACGTAGAGTTGGAAAAGGAGAAAACTAGGAAAATAATAAAGAATACATAAGGGGAAATAACGTGTGTGAGAAATAAATGCACATAATAAGCTGAGCGAGAAAATCTAAGAGAGCAAAAAGTTCAAAAAATTAATTTGTTATGTACTTATTTTTGTCTAATGTTATCTATTTTTTTGTGTTAACTATATATACTATATGTATTGTTGTAGAAAAAGTTGATGACATAAAAAGTATATTCATTGCTGATGAGCGGCTCAATAACAACATGTTAAGTAATTTGATACGTTGATGATAATTTGTGTGCTCTTTATATTTTACTTTGTGTACTATTAATATAAATGCATACTATTATAATAAAATTAAAAAAGGCATCGAGCATCCTAGTAGCGTCTTATAAAGGATTGCAACAATCCAATTTTCATGTGTGTTTTTAGGTGTGTAAAACATGTTATGTATCATACTATATTTTTGAATGGTCGAAAAATGTATAAAATTGTATTTGCATATTTATGTGTATTTACTTTATTCATATGTATATTATCTCGTCTGAAGTCTATATGCTTATGATTTTATCATAGGTCACAAAGTTTATTGTCTTTATTGATGTGCATTGTGTATTGTTGTTCTTGTTTACCCTTAAATACTTTTGTTTATGATGTGTTTACATTTTGTATAGCTTGTACAAAATAGAAATAATGCACAAAATATGTTATATATATATAAGGCTAGGATATACTTAAGTGTATTGGGGATAAAATACAATCAATTTTTTTTGTCCTTGGATCTGCCCCGATTTTGATCAATGGCTGGGAGAAAACTTGCCCACTTACTCTCTGCCAGCGCACACTGACCCCACCCAGGCCACAGAAAGATGTGACACCCCCCCTCTCTCCCTCTGTGATATGTTTCCCCTGCTCCCTCCTCCCTCTCTCTCTCCTTCCACTAACCTCCCTCCACACTCTCTCTCCCTCCTTCTATGCTCTCTCTTGATTGGGGCACAACCCATCCCAGTGGCAATCAAAGATGGCAAAGCTATTGACGATGTTGCTTGCGAGCCGTTGAAGAGACCTTGCTCCCCACTCATACGAAGAAGACCTTGCACATCACTCTGTCGATGGCCAAGTTGCAGACGACCTAGCTTGGAGAGGAAGCGAAGAAGAGGTTGCCTACCACTCCAACAATTGGCGAAGAAGACCATCCACACCCCTCTATTTAGGTCTCTCTCTGGCGGATAAGTCAGGGATTTCCCTTAAAATAGCGACCAATATTTCAAGGTATTGGTTGTGGCATCCTTAAGGTAGTCTATTTTTTCAACTTCTTGGATTCATGTATTGTTCTGAAATAGCGTGGCTTTTGCCAAGTTCCTTTTTCTTTCATCCTCTGCCAATGAATTGCAACAACTGGGTCATGATTTGTTTAATTGATGTTGCAGTAATATTTCCTCCTCTACTTAGTTTTTGGCCTTAGGAATTGGTGTTGTAACACCGCTTGAGCAAGAAATCATATTGAGTTTATCCTGATAATCATTTTCATTTTTTGTTTAAGATATGGAATGTTACATTCTAGTTTGGTCAGATATGAAATGCACTAGCGCCATACAACAATCAATGCAAGGTTTAGATTTCATTATAATTTATCAATGTGGTCTCATTTGTCTGAATGCAAACAAGGGGATGATTATGTATTTTATGTGTAGATGTGGATTTTTCTCATGATGTTGATGGTATGGCAGGAATATATTGGTTAGATGAAGAAGAGGCAGTAGATGCAAATGAAGAGTTTAGAGAAGAAAATGTGACCCATACAGAGGATGAAAGGGTGGAAGTACAATGTGAACTAGAACCTTTCACAGCTTTGCAATTTGATAGTCTTGATAAGGCGGAGGAGTTTTATAATCAATATGCATATCATATGGGATTTAGCTTAAGAAAAGGGAATCACAATGTCTTAGCTAAAACCAAAAAAGTCACAAATAGGGTGTTCATGTGCTGCAAGGAAGGGTTACATAAACCAAATAGTAAGGAAGATAGTAGTCGTAAGGGCATCCCACAAAAAGATATCATTTCTAATCGAGTAGGATGCAAGGCTCAAATGCGACTCAAGCTATAAGAGGATACAAAGTGAGTGGTTATGAGCTTTGACAAAGATCACAACCATGATCTCACCAACAGTCCATCTAAAAAGAAGTTTCACCGCTCACATCGTCGCATGTCTTCTGAGGTTCATGATTTGATTCATGCAATACATGATCAAAATATTTCTAGTGCACAAATAATGTCACTTATTGCTAGCCAACAAGGTGGAATCCATAGTGTCACATTCACTTGAAAAGATCAAAGCAACATGCTTGTTTCTTTGAGAAGGAGATGCAAAGGTTCTGATGTAGCATCCACATTAGAACATTTCAGAAAGCAGCAAGCAATAAACCTTGCATTCTTTTACTTTGTACTATTTGATGATGAGGGTTGTGCATGCAATATCTTTCAGGTAGATGCAAGATCAAGACTGGCATATAAAACATTTAGGGATGTGATACATTTGACACAACTTCACATGACCAATAGATACAATATGCCACTTGCACCTCAGTCTATGAGTTTGAATCAGTGTGAACTCTTGTCATATGGGACGGACATCTAAACCAAAAAAAAAGATGAGGTGGAAAAAGAGGGAAGAACGTAGAGTTGGAAAAGGAGAAAACCAGGAAAAATAATACAGAATACATAAGGGGAAATAATGTGTGTGAGAAATAAATGCGGATAATAAGCTGAGCGAGAAAATCTAAGAGAGCAAAAAGTTCAAAAAATTAATTTGTGATGTACTTAATTTTGTCTAATGTTATCTAATTTTTTATGTTAACTATATATACTATATGTATTGTTGTAGAAAAAGTTGATGACATAGAAAGTATATTCATTGCTGATGAGTGGCTCAATAACAACATGTTAAGTAATTTGATATGTGGATGATAATTTGTGTGCTCTTTATATTGTACTTTGTGTACTATTATTAATATAAATGCATACTATTATAATAAAATAAAAAAGTCATCGAGCAGCCTAGTAGCGGCTTATAAAGAATTGCAACAATCTAATTTTCATGTGTATTTTTAGGTGTGTAAAACGTGTTCAGTATCATACTATATTTTTTGAATGGTCGTTTATAAAATTGTATGTGCATATTTATGTGTGTTTACTTTATTCATATGTTTATTATCTCATTTGAAGTCTATATGCTTATTATTTTATCATAGGTCACAAAGTTTATTGTCTTTATTGATGTGTATTGTGTATTGTTGTTCTTGTTTACCCTTAAATACTTTTGTTTATGATGTATTTATATTTTTTACATCTTGTGAAAATAGAAATAATGCACAAAATGTGTTACTGAAATATATATATATATATATATATATAGTTAGTTAGTTAGGCTAGGATACACTTAAGTGTATTGGGGATAAAATACAATCAAGTTTTCTGTTATTGGATCTGCCTCGATTTTGATCAGTGGTTGGGAGAAACCTTTCCCACTTACTCTCTGCCAGTGCACGCTGACCCCACCCAGGCCATAGAAAGATGTGACACCCTCCCCCTATCTCCCTCTATGCTATCTTTCCCCCACTCTCCCCTCCCTCCCTATCTCTCTCTCCTTCCGCTGACCTCCCTCCACACTGTCTCTCCCCCACTCGCTCTCCCTCCTTCTGCACTCTCTCTCGATTGGGCCGTCCCAGTGGCGATCGAAGATGGCAAAGCCGTTGATGATGTTGCTTGTGAAAGTAAAAGTCATTCCAAAGCTTCGTGTGACAACAAATACAAAATCATCAATAATTACAGTTGAAACACAATATTTTGTCAAAATAATCACTAGAACTGTAAGTATTTTGACTGCATATACGATTATATTATTAAATTGTATGAATATTTACATTAATCATTTTTTCACATGTGAAAGGTTTAAAATCAAATTATAAAATATTTAGGATTAAATCACCAGAAAGTAATCACATGCATTGATAATAAGTGAGATATTATAGTATAATATTTATTATTTATTTATTTCCAGTTTCTTATTAAATAATTAAACTCATATTTTCTTCTCCAATCATGTGTCCACCTCTCTTTGATTGTTCGTATGAGGATGAGCTCATTAAACTTCAATTTTGGATGGGAAAATAGACACATCACATCACCTGTAGAATTTTTTCACATAATTAACTCTCAGTTACAAAATGAATATGTACTTTTATTATTTATGAAAGCAATAGTTCAATTTTTCTTATTTAACAATATTAACATTATGGTATTTTTCTATTGCAATTCCAACAACTTTTATATGTCACGTGCATGTGTACGTGTGCATTCACTAGTAACACTCAATCTATGAGTTCGAATCAGTGTAAACTCTTGTCATATGGGACAGACAGCTAAACCAAAAAAAAATATGAGGAGGAAAAAGAGGGAGGAATGTAGAGTTGGAAAAGGAGAAAACTAGGAAAAATAATAAAGAATACATAAGGGGAAATAACGTGTGTGAGAAATAAATGCACATAATAAGATGAACGAGAAAATCTAAGAGAGCAAAAAGTTCGAAAAATTAATCTGTGATGTACTTATTTTTGTCTAATGTTATCTATTTTTTGTGTTAACTATATATACTATATGTATTGTTGTAGAAAAAGTTGATGACATAAAAAGTATATTCATTGCTGATGAGCGGCTCAATAACAACATGTTAAGTAATTTGAAACATGGATGATAATTTGTGTTCTCTTTATATTGTACTTTGTCTACTATTTATATAAATGCATACTATTATAATAAAATTAATAAAAGGCATCGAGCAACCTAGTAGCGGCTTATAAAGGATTGCAACAATCCAATTTTAATGTGTATTTTTAGGTGTGTAAAACATGTTATGTATCATACTATATTTTTTGAATGGTCACAAAATGTATAAAATTGTGGTTTGCATATTTATGTGTATTTACTTTATTCATATGTATATTATCTTGTTTGAAGTCTATATGCTTATGATTTTATCATAGGTCACAAAGTTTATTGTCTTTATTGATGTGCATTGTGTATTGTTGTTCTTGTTTACCCTTAAATACTTTTGTTTATGATGTGTTTACATTTTGTATAGCTTGTACAAAATAGAAATAATGCACAAAATGTGTTATATATATATAGTTAGTTAGTTAGTTAGGCTAGGATACACTTAAGTGTATTGGGGACAAAATACAATCAAGTATTTTGTCCTTGGATCTGCCCCGATTTTGATCAGTGGCTGGGAGAAAACTTGCCCACTTACTCTCTGCCAGCGCACACTGACCCCACCCAGGCCACAGAAAGATGTGACACCCTCCCCCTCTCTCCCTCTGTGCTATGTTTCCCCTTCTCCCTCCTCCCTCCCCCTCTCTCCTTCCACTGACCTCCCTCCATACTCTCTCTCCCTCCTTCTGTGCTCTCTCTCGATTGGGGCACAACCTGTCCCAGCGGCGATCGAAGATGGCAAAGCTATTGACGATGTTGCTTGCGAGCCGTTGAAGAGACCTTGCTCTCCACTCATATGAAGAAGACCTTGCACATCACTCTGTCGATGGCCAACTTGCAGATGACCTAGCTTGGTGAGCAAGTGAAGAAGAGGTTACCTACCACTCCAACAATTGGCGAAGAAGAACATCCACACCCCTCTATTTAGGTCTCTCTCTGGCAGATAAGTCAGGGATTTCCCTTAAACTAGCGACCAATATTTCAGGGTATTGGTTGCGACATCCCTAAGGTAGTCTATTTTTTCAACTTCTTGGATTCATGTATTGTTCTGAAATAACATGGCTTTTGCCAAGTTCCTTTTTCTTTCATCCTCTACCAATGAGTTACAACAGCTGGGTCATGATTTGTTTAATTGATGTTGCAATAGTATTTCCTCCTCTACTTAGTTTTTGGCCTAAGGAATTGGTGTTGTAACACTGCTTGAGCAAGAAATCGTATTGAGTTTATCATGACAATCATTTTCATTTTTTGTTTAAGATATGGAATGTTACATTCCAGTTTGGTCAGATATGAAAGGCACTAGCGCCATACAACAATCAATGCAAGGTTAGATTTCATTATAATTTATCAATGTGGTCTCATTTGTCTAAATGCAAATAAGGGGATGATTATGTATTTTATGTGTAGATGTGGATTTTTCTCATGATGTTGATGGTATGGCAGGAATAGATTGGTTAGATGAAGAAGAGGCAGTAGATGCAAATGAAGAGTTTGGAGAAGAAAATGTGACCCATGTAGAGGATGAAAGGGTGGAAGTACAATGTGAACTAGAACCTTTCACAACTTTGCAATTTGATAGTCTTGATAAGGCAGAGGAGTTTTATAATCAAGATGCATATCATATGGGATTTAGCATAAGAAAAGGGAATCACTATGTCTTAGCTAAAACCAAAAAAGTCACAAATAGGGTGTTCATGTGCTGCAAGGAAGGGTTACACAAACCAAATAGGAAGGAAGATAGTAGTCGTAAGGGCATCCCACAAAAAGATATCATTTCTAATCGAGTAGGATGCAAGGCTCAAATGCGAGTCAAGCTAGAAGAGGATACAAAGTGAGTGGTTATGAGATTTGACAAGGATCACAACCATGATCTCACCAACAATCCATCTAAAAAGAAGTTTCACCGCTCACATTGTCGCATGTCTTCTGAGGTTCATGATTTGATTCATGCAATACATGATCAAACTATTTCTAGTGCATAGATAATGTCACTTATTGCTAGCCAACAAGGTGGAATCCATAGTGTCACATTTACTTGAAAAGATCAAAGCAACACACTTGTTTCTTTGAGAAGGTGATGCAAAGGTTCTGATGTAGCATCCACATTAGAGCATTTCAGAAAGCAGCAAACAATAAACCTTGCATTCTTCTACTTTGTACTATTTGATGATGAGGGTTGTGCATGCAATATCTTTCAGGTATATGCGTGATCAAGACTGGCATATAAAACATTTAGGGATGTGATACATTTGACACAACTTACATGACCAATAGATACAATATGCCACTTGCACCTCAATCTATGAGTTTGAATCAGTGTGAACTCTTGTCATATGGGACAGACATCTAAACCAAAAAAAAAGATGAGGTGGAAAAAGAGGGAGGAACGTAGAGTTGGAAAAGGAGAAAACCAGGAAAAATAATACAAAATACATAAGGGGAAATAATGTGTGTGATAAATAAATGTGGATAATAAGCTGAGCGAGAAAATCTAAGAGAGCAAAAAGTTCAAAAAATTAATTTGTGATGTACTTAATTTTGTCTAATGTTATCTATTTTTTTATGTTAACTATATATACTATATGTATTGTTGTAGAAAAAGTTGATGATATAAAAAGTATATTCATTGGTGATGAGTGGCTCAATAACAACATGTTAAGTAATTTGATACGTGGATGATAATTTGTGTGCTCTTTATATTGTACTTTGTGTACTACTATTTATATGAATGCATACTATCATAATAAAATTAAAAAAAGTCATCGAGCAGCCTAGTAGCGGCTTATAAAGGATTGCAACAATCCAATTTTCATGTGTATTTTTAGGTGTGTAAACGTGTTTAGTATCATACTATATTTTTTGAATGGTCGCAAAATGTATAAAATTGTATGTGCATATTTATGTGTGTTTACTTTATTCATATGTTTATTATCTCGTTTGAAGTCTATATGCTTATTATTTTATCATAGGTCACAAAGTCTATTGTCTTTATTGATGTGCATTGTGTATTATTGTTCTTGTTTACCCTTAAATACTTTTGTTTATGATGTATTTATATTTTTTACAGCTGGTGCAAAATAGAAATAATGCACAAAATGTGTTACTGAAATATATATATATATATATAGTTAGTTAGTTAGGCTAGGATACACTTAAGTGTATTGGGGATAAAATACAATCAAGTTTTATGTCATTGGATCTGCCTCAATTTTGATCAATGGTTGGGAGAAACCTTGCCCACTTACTCTCTTCCAGCGCACGCTGACCCCACCCAGGCCACAGAAAGATGTGACACCCTCCCCCTCTCTCCCTCTGTGCTATCTTTCCCCCACTCTCTCCTTCCTCCCTCTCTCTCTCCTTCCGCTGACCTCCCTCCACACTCTCTCCCCCCACTCTCTCTCCCTCCTTCTACGCGCTCTCTCAATTGGGCCGTCCCAGCAACGGTCGAAGATGGCAAAGCCGCTGATGATGTTGCTTGTGAACCGTTGAAGAGACCTTGCTCTCCACTCATACGAAGAAGACCTTGCATGTCACTCTGTCGATGGCCAAGTTGCAGACAACCTAGCTTGGTGAGCAGGAAAATAAGAGGTTGTCTACCACTCCAACAATTGGTAAAGAAGACCATCCACGCCCCTCTGTTTAGGTCTCTCTCTAGCAGCTAAGTCAAGGATTTCCCTTATACTGGCGAACAAGATTTCAGGGTATTGGTTGCGGCATCCTTAAGGTAGTCTATTTTTTCAACTTCTTGGATTCACATATTGTTCTGAAATAGCGTGGCTTTTTCCAAGTTCCTTTTTCTTTCATCCTCTACCAATGAATTGCAACAGTTGGGTCATGATTTGTTTAATTGATGCCGTAATAGTATTTCCTCCTCTACTCAGGTTTTTGGCCTTAGGAATTGGTTTGTAACACTGCTTGAGCAAGAAATCATATTGAGTTTATTCTGATAATCATTTTCATTTTTTGTTTAAGATATGGAATGTTGCATTCCAGTTTGGTAAAATATGAAAGGCACTAGCGGCATACAACAATTAATGCAAGGTTAGATTTCATTATAATTTATCACTGTGGTCTCATTCATTTGAATTCAAATAAGGGGATGATTATGTATTTTATGTGTAGATGTGGATTTTTCTCACGACGTTGATGGTATGGCAGGAATAGATTGGTTAGATGAAGAAGAGGCAGTGGATGCAAATGAAGAGTTTGGAGAAGAAAATGTGACCCATGCAGAGGATGAAAGGGTGGAAGTACAATGTGAACTAGAACCTTTCACAGCTTTGCAATTTGATAGCCTTGATAAGGCGGAGGAGATTTATAATCAATATACATATCCTATGGGATTTAGCATAAGAAAAGGGAATCACTGTGTCTTAGATAAAACAAAAAAAGTCACAAATAGGGTATTCATGTGCTGCAAGGAAGGGTTACATAAACCAAAAAGGAAGGAAGATAGTAGTCGTAAGGGCATCCCACAAAAAGATATCATTTCTAATCGAACAGGATGCAAGTCTCAAATGCGAGTCAAGCTGGAAGAGGATACAGAGTGAGTGGTTATGAGATTTGACAAAGATCACAACCATGATCTCACCAACAATCCATCTAAAAAGAGGTTTCACCGCTCACACCGTCGCAAGTCTTCTGAGGTTCATGATTTGATTCATACAATACATGATCAAAATATATCTAGTGCACAGATAATGTCACTCATTGCTAGCCAACAAGGTGGAATCCATAGTGTCACATTCACGAGAAAAGATCGAAGCAACACGCTTGTTTATTTGAGAAGGAGATACATAGGTGTTGATGTAGCATCCACATTAGAGCATTTTAGAAAGCAGTAAGAAATAAACCTTACATTCTTCTACTATGTACTATTCGATGATTAGGGTTGTGAACACAATATCTTTCAAGTAGATGCGAGATCAAGATTGGCATATAAAACATTTTGGGATGTGATACATTTGACACAACTTACATGACCAATAGATACAATATGCCACTTGCACCTTTTATAGGGGTGAATCATCATAAGCAATCTACTTTGTTTGGTTGTGCTTTATTACGAGATGAGACTGTTGAGTCCTTTATTTGAGTTTTCCAAAAGTTTGTAGAAGCAATGCATGAAAAACATGAAAAGTCATTTTTAATTGATCAAGATCCAACAATGAAGAAGGAAATTTGTATTGTATTTTCTAATGCAGTGAATTGTTGTTGCTAATGGCATATAATGAGAAAAGCATGGGAACATCTAGGTTTGATCTATGGGACTGTTGTTGTGTTCACTGAAGAGTTCCAATGTTGCATCAATCACCCCATTACCATTGATGAGTTTAAGGAAAGATGGAATAAGATGATAACCTCATTCAATTTGAGTGACAATGCACAGATAACCTTGTTGTGGAATATCATAGAGCAATGGATTCCTGTATACTTTAGAGACACATTTTTGACCAACATGTCGACAACACAACGAAGTGAGAGCACGAATGCAGTATTTAAAGATCATGTAAACAATCATTTGCCCTTGTTTAAATTTGTCCAAGCATTCAAGAAGGTGGTTGATAACTGATATGAAAAAGACGATGAAGAAGACTATAGATCTAAGGATGTATAACCAACACTATGGTCTTTTGCTCCTATTGAGAAACATGCAAGGGATATCTAGACCATACCAGTTTTTAAATTTTTTAGAGAGCAAATGAAGTTGACCTCATGCTATGACATAGAGGAGGTTAGAAAAGAATCATTATATCAAATTTCATGTGTTGGTGGTGAGTCACTTACATTCATATCCAAGCATAGCTACAAAGTACTTGCCAATCTAAGTAGAGAAGAATTCTTTTGTGAATGCAAGCTATTTCCATTTTTTGAGATCTTATGTTGTCATATACTAAAAGTGATGCTTTATCTTAAAGTTCATAAGATAACATCTTTGTAAGTGTTATAAGTGTTGGACAATGGAAGCAAAAACACAACTACAAATCATTATGTCAAAGAGACTTGTAAAGAAGTTGATGGCAGTACCCCTTTGGGTAGGTATAACTCACTTTGTAGATCGGCAATGAAATTAGATTGGTATAACTTGTAAACACAAGGACAATCACCTTAATGTGCACAAGATATTTGAAGAAACTTATGACAACATCGTGTCCTTGCAAAAAGATATGGGAATAAGTTCTTGTAAAGAGGGTATGCCATCATCTCAAACTCACATTCCAACATAAGGTAGTCAATGTGTGCTCTGAATTCAAGATGCGGAAGATGGTGTGGAAATAAGAGTTCCACCTCCATCACCTTGTAAATGAATCAGGAAACCACAAAGGTTTAAGCCACAAGCTGATTTAAAAGCAAAAAAGACAAAGAACATGCATTACATGTAATGGAAAAAGTCACAATAGTTGTACATGAAAATCCGACATAAGTTGGCTTAGTTGATTTAAATTTTAGTTAATTTACTTGATTTTCATATTCCTTGTCACTCATGTTGTGGAAATTTACATTACAAGTTGTAAAGATAGATCTGATGCTCATGGTCGTCACCAAATGTATTAGTCTGGAGAAGAATAAGATGTCGTGGATGAAGACATTCAAGTGCCAGTAAATGTGGATGAGGACATTCAAGTTTATTGGAGATCAATTTCCCTATACGTGTCTCGTAATGATTTTTATGCTAAAACTATGGATTCAAATCTAATTTCTATTGAACCTTTAATGTCTATATGTGTCTGTAGTACTTGCATCTTTAATGTATGCACGTTCAGTGCTTCAGTGTGCTTAATTCAATTCTTATGTAGTGTACTTGTACTATGAAAATTTATTGGATGAATTTGACTCAATTGGAAATGTGGTTTTACTTATTTAGTGTGTTTATTCTGTGTGCTTATTCAGTGGACTTATTCAGTGCGCTTAATTTAGTTCTATAGTACTTGCTTAGTCAGCGTGCTTAATTCAATTCATTAATGAAGTTCTCTTCTTAATTCATTGTGTTGGCCACTGTAAATAAGGAGCTTTGTTGATCATGGCTTCCTACTAACATGATGGAACTGAATGTGTGGTTCATGCTTGTGTGGTTGGTGGTTGTGTGGTTCGTGCTTGTGTGGTTCATGCTTGTGTGGTGCAATGCTTGTATTCAGTCTATTTGTCATGGATTCAATGTGGAATTTGAACTGAAAATGGGACTGAGTGTTCTCTTAAAGTATGCATGTTCTCCTTTGTGGGTGGATCGATTTATGGATTCAATAATTCCTTGTTATGTTGAACTTGGCTTTGTCTCGGTGAAGTATGCATGCTCTCTTGAAGTTGCCTGGAAGTCTATGTTTGTGTGCTTTCATGACAATATATGATGAGTAACATCTTTTTAACTTTGGCAGTGGACATGAGCTACAAGCATGGCTTGGGATATAGGACAAACACAAATTTGTTATCATAACATCTTTTTATACACAATATAAGTTGCCAATGGATATGATCAGTAACCCCATAGTGCTTGAACCAATTTTATTTTAAGTACGCTTCTTACGTTTGTATTGTATTTTATTAGTTGGCTATAATATAAGTTGGCATAGTCAATTACAATATAAGTTGGCTTAGTTGATTGCAGTATAAGCACCAAACTAAACTATTCAATGGGAGTAGCTTCTTTGCTACTTACAAATTAGCTAGCACAATAATTTACACGTCCCTAAGCCTCTTTCCTTATCAAGCTGGAAGTATTTCTATACGAGGGTAGAGCAAGGAACTTCATTCAACATGATTGATTAACATCATATTGATTACCATTATATTCAACTGCAGTTTAGATAGTTCATTCAACAATATGCTATTTGTTAAAAATGGTTCAGATTAGCATAAGTTAATAATTGGGTTTATCTCAATGAGAGCATGACTAGAGCCAACTGGAGTGTAACCTCATTATCATTAAAGAAACTGCATGCACTCATTGACATCATATACATATGGATTTTGGGTTCTTCATTCAATAGTATAAATGTCTATATTTAACTCATTCACATCATATACATATGGAATTTGAAACCTAAGTTTGTTGATTGCCATCAATTTGATGCAATATGGTCAACTTCGGACTTGTATGGTGGTGAAAATTATGTTTCTAACTTGAATGTGCCTTCAGGTTGAATGAGTATCATGGTTCAGTAGTACACCACAATTTGTTAAACATGGTCTGTCCAATTTCAACAATGTCTAACTACCAATAGATAGCATGCATTTGTATGCACCCAAACCAGCAAGCAAGTATCTCCTCTTTCACAAATTATCCAATCCATTATGAACCTAGGTCAGTAGGAATACTTGGATTGGATCTGGTTAAGGAACTCATGTTTAAGTTCTTTATCACTGTCCATGTAACATACTAGATCTCAGACCCTACCCCGGAAGTTGACATTTTGGACTTAGCCAAACAAGGTTGAAGGTTAGATGTACATAGATTCTTAGTATAACCCCAATGAGCTAATGCATGTATATATCACCTTAATATAACCTAATTTTCTAACATTAATCTTAGGTTTATAATGGATACATAAAATATGCCACAACTCATTTTGGTGGTAATATGAAGATAAGGAACTTAATTGGATGAATAATTTAGATAATGGGTCGTTAATGGGAATTATGACATATCTCATAAAAAGAAGTCTCAAAAGTGGAAACAAACTTCAAATTTTAAATCTACATACCAACATGTCAAATTTCATCTAATTTGGACAACCTTGAAATATTAGGATAAGTTTAGGAGAGAGAAAATGAGTAAAAGGCATAAGTAATGAATAATATGATTATAAAAACTTCAAATATGGAAATAATGGGAAATTCATATTCAACACATCAAATATAACTTGTGGATGAAGTTTGGTCCAATTTGGATGTCGTTTGTGCAAGTTATGCAATTTTAGGTACATTATGGACTTTTCTACAATTTACCTAATTCGGAGGTTTTCTTTACAAATTGTCACATGAACTATATTCTTTAGATATTCCCTTACCATTTTCGAGTTTTTGAACCATGGGGCACCTAGTTGCACCTTGGTTTGAAGGTGTTTCTTTCCAAGGGCATTTTAGGGATTACTCTCTTTATAAACGAGCTTATCTTTAGAAGCTATCAACCAATGGGGTTATTTCTTTGATTGGAGGTCGGTTGGTATGGCCTATAAGTGTCCATAAAATGACATTTGATATTCAAGAAGCCTCTATGAGCTGTCCTCTTGCATAGCCATGAAATCCCTAGGCTAAGGACACATGGAAAGCTCCATGGACACCTCATGCTTGACTTCATCCTTATCCATAAAGGTTTGCATTTCCATAGGCACCCTTAGGATTGGACACATGGAAAGTAAATTGAAACCTCGTTCTTGACTTCTTCCTTATTCATAAAGGCTTGCATGTCCATGGACACCCTTATACATGACACATGGAAAGTCTCATAGACACCTCATACTTGACCTCTTTCTTTATATAGCCATATCTACCCCTTAAAGACTCCCAATTTGAAAACTCTTTCTCTCCTTTATTCCGTCTAGATTAGAGCATCATTCCTACTCTATTTTTTCATGAAGGTGTTGTCCCAAGGTAAAAGGAGGTGCCTACCTTGGTGAAGAAGGCTCCTAGGGTTCCAAATTTCTCTATTTAGGATTTCTTAAGCTCCTCCTTGGTTATTTCGACCAAAACTAGTAAGTTTTCTCATTTCCTTCCCTATTTTCATGTTGTTAGTCTTCCTTACACCTCCCTCCAGGTCAGAAACCTGGTCTTCCTGTTGGGTTTTAGGGGAGGCAGAGAAGGCAGTGGAAACAAAAATTTTTCCTCCCCAAACCCAGAACAAGGAAACGCGTCAATGTCTATACAATAGGAAGGGATGATTTGTGGAATCATACCTTATCCCGAGGCTTGCTCGGAGACAATACCTCACGGCTTGCATGGTCTTCACCTCCGGTCTTGGACGGTGTATGTGCAGCTCCTGGTCGCACCGGGAGTGACAACTCCTGGTCTCACCGGGACTGTCGGGATTGACAGCTGTCCTCCGAGCGGCAGAAATCTCCTGCCTCTGAAGTAGTCCACACGGACCACCTGGAACTCCAATCTCCTTATCTCACAAGGAATTGGAAGGATTCACACCCTCCTGTCAGTGTACTAGTCACTGACACACTCTCCTGCCACCAGTCACTTTCTGCAGTTGTCTTTCCCTTGTTGTGCCTCCCTTATCGGGTAGCACTTGCTCGGGCTCTCTCGGTTACCAAAACCAGAGAGAATGACAACTTCACAAAGCAACTGGTTGCACTGAGTTGCTCTTTGAGAAGCCCCCAATACCCCTATATATAAGAGGGTCATGGGACAGGGTTCTCTATCCCGGGCAATATGGGACTAAAGCAGGAGTAGAAGGGTTCGATATTTTCCACAAAAACAACCAACTACGCATCATGAACCGATCGTTTCACAACTAAAACAGTCGGTTGGGGATCTGAGCAGGTCGGTTGACACCTCAACCGATCGGTTGGGACCCATGAAACGATCGGTTCACTTCTGAACCGATTGGTTCATGGTCCTGATCAGTTCCCGATTGACTTTTCTTATTTTGTTTCTAATTGGTATCATATACCAATCCTTGTTCCAATCAAATTGGGCAAGTGAAACGAAAAGAAATTTCTCACCAATACTACTTTCCCAATTTGCTCGGTTGTGTCAGTTGAACCGATCGTTTCAACACTTGAAGCAATCGATTCACCCTGTCCATGAGCCGATCGACTCACCATCTGAACCGATCGGTTCACCAAGCTCATCCGATCGGTTCATCACATGAGCCGATCAGTTGGGAGTGCAGATTGTGCAGAATCAGTCAATTGCAGTTTCAATCAATCTGATACTCTAATCAATCAGTCCAACACCTTGAACATTATGATACTGAGCTATCAATTGATTGAGTGTTTAATTGAACTACTAAACTCCTTTAGTAATCAATCTAAACATTGTTTGTGGACAAAACTCCTCTTCCAGGTTAAATCCTATGTGTGTGACCCTGCAGGTCCATTTCACGTTGGCAGTGAAAGTCCATAACACTTATGACTTCACAAGCAAAGAGCGGTGCCTAGTCACACATCAGTGCTACCCAAGTGAAATAGAAAGTTGGAGAACAACTTTCAATCCTACAATCCGTGAATGGTGCTACAGTGAATGTATAATTCCTTTGTCACTGATATCCCGAATGAACTCAAGGCATGGAATAGTCATCCTGTCAACGTTCATTCACTTTCTTGATCTCAGAGTAGATTGGAAGAGATATGTATGACATCGATATCACATACTGATTCACACATGCGTGCACGCCTTTCTCAATCCTACTCATCAAGTGGCCATGGATATCAAACTCCCTTAGGAGGGACAAATCCTATATCTATCACTCACCCCTCAAAAGCCCCATGTGTCAAAGCCACCCAATCATCACCTTTATAACAACCCATGTTTTAGGACTGTGTTTAATGATGTCAAAGTGTGCCCAACGACATGTGTTGAGTGTAGTGATTTCAGGTCAAAGAATCACACTCACCACCATCACTGTGAGTACTGACTGTGACTACCATGTCATGGTTCCATGTGTCAAACTCACGGTGGGTCTGTCCGGTATACTTGTTCTCTAACAAGTACCTATATGTTTGGTTTGATATCTCTATATCATGACTAATGAGATTCTGTCATCAACCAACACCACAATCTAGTCTTGTGTGTCATTGCTGTCTATCTACCTTCCACAATGACATCCGACTAGGGACATAATGAGAATGTACAAACTCTTAACATCTGTATGATCTCATCGTTCAGGTCCTCAACCTGAAAGCATACGTCATTGAGTACTGTCATTCTCTAGACATTCAATCTGTTCTATCACTATCTCATATGACTAGACCAGAAAGAATTGGAAGCTTGCCTTTGATGTTTATCAAATCAATCTTAATGTATCCCACCAATCATCCCATGATTGGCTCTCAGGGCATACATACCAACAGACTCCCACTTGCACTGTGAGCCAATCACCCTTGAATCATATTCATAGTGATCTTCAAACATGTCCCACATGTTACTGTGCTCTAGTGCAAACATAGTGAGTTATGGCAACACCTTGCCAAAGTCAGTTTTAACTACATGTCTCTCATCTCTTCACTGTATGTCACACGTATGAGATGGAGTCTCCGTAATATGCGATCTAGTATTCCTTTGCTAACCTTTAGCCACATTGCATGATTAAGGATTCCATACTTGTCATGAATGAGCGGAATATCTATAAGTTCATCTCATGAACTTCCAGATCCATATAGTATCCACTGCTGTTCTCTAACACATAGATACTCGGCATTTCCTTTTAAATGGTTTTATTGGAACACTTCCAATTATCAACAAACTTTCACTTTTATATATCCTATATATATTTTGTGATTAATTTTCTGTCCTTTCGGAAGTTCGCATCAATGTAACTCTTTACATTGAACTCTTCCTTATCTCCATAGAACTAGTACTTCTCAAGTACTTACCAAGTTCTCATGGTATTCCAGTAACCCTTACTAGAAGTAGACAGACATCCACTCGTCATGTCCCACATACGAGTTATCAAGATGAGCACATCATATTGCCATGTCCTACATACAAGATGATGAATGCATTTTGTTCTTGCCATGTTGATATATGCAAGATAATGGGATGATTACATACATGATAGATCCATATCTATTCTTAGTGTTCCCATTCTTCATAAGAATTGGACACTTGGCCTTGGGATACTAACTCCATGTAACATGTACAAGTTTTCTCCCACTAAATTTGTGCATATTGAACCCTTCAGTACAGATTACCAATGTATGCTTTCTCTTTTCAGATCAAGAGGTTTTTCAAGAACTATCTCTATAGATCTCTATTCCTATCACATAGGAAACATCTCTATCTTCCTTAAAGATAATTTCCACTTTTGGATTTCCATTCTAGAACATTTCCATTTCACATCAACATGTGGAATGTGAACACTCTCCCACTAAAGCACATATCCCTTCTTTATCTTTGACATATCAGTCAAACCCTTTGACTATATCATCAAAGTAAAGATCCAATTCTGAGTTGCTTGTACTCAATCAATCACATTTATTAGTCCATTGTAACTTATAGACTTCATTTGCATTAGTGGATTCATAAACCTTATAGGTTGTGTCACATACACATCCTTGTTTTATTCCTCATAGGAATGCGGTTTTAGTATCCATATGCCAAATGTCTTAGTCATTAAGTTGCAATCAACAAACATCATCCTTCTCAAAATGTTATCCATGTGTCTTAACACTTAAGACTCATTTGCACTTATGGATTTTATTCCAATGGGTGCTACCATCAAGGTCATACCTTATGGTTCGCATGGAAGTCATTTAAGATGTAATGGTCATAAACCATAACTCAAAATTTAGTTCCTCATATTCATCTGGATAGTTGACTCATCACATGAACAACTCATCACATAGATAATTGAGTTGTATCTGTTAAGGATATAAGAACTCACAACTCCTTGTGATTCTTAATGTCCTTTATTAGTGTGGGGTATTCTTTTATTAAGAAGAATTCAGTTATTTGATAATCATTCTCTAACTCCTTAGAGTATGATTCCTTCTTGATTTCTACATCACCATGCCTTAATCATGAGTTCACTATGATACACTATCATAATCACTCATAAGGATCTCAAACATTTGGTCCAAATATTTCATTCATTGATCTCATCAAGAATTAACACTTTACCAAATTTGCACTTCATCTATGATAATCTTGAACACTTCAAGATATTCATATTGGTATTTCTCTAAACACCATTTGAAGTATTAGCATTTGCTCCAATAGGTATGTAAATACATCACATGTATTATACCTAATAGGACAATCATTCTCCCACTACCTTTAGTGAAGATTGATTAATCATGTCCAAGACATTCATGTCTCTTACTGGTTCTCCAACCAAAAGAGTCTAGATTTATCCATCATATGGAAACTAGAAATGAATTTCTCATGATTGATGCTAATTTGATTGTCTGAGTTATCTATAACTTTTAGGTATCATTTTATCTTATGCATATCAAATACCACAAGATAAACAAGGCATTGCCATAAAGATCATATCTTTGAGATTGAAACATCAACTTTATTAATTGCCATCATTGTCATACAATATGCAAAAATAAAGTGTTTCTATCTATTGGCAAATATGAAAAAGCAGTTCATAACTGTATTACATGCCTTTTAGGCTGAAAATAAACTAAAGTACTCCTATCTATGGTGGCAACACTTGCCCCATTTATTGAGTGCTTTACATTTTACATCTTGGTATCATATACCTCAAAAGTGTTACAAGTTTACTTTCATGACACCTTTAAGTAGAGACGTTTGTTGCCTCCTTCTTCTTTTGTTCTTCCAGATAGAGAGGACAATTCCTTTTCCAATTTCCTGGCTTTTGACAATGGTGGCAATTTCCTTTCTTGGTCACACCTCCCTTGGCCTTGAGAGCTGAAGACGACTTGGGCTCCTGGCTAGCATCATAACCTTTCTTAGCTTTGCCCTTACCCTTGCGCTTGGACTTGCCTTTCTTGCTCGTGATCACCATCACAAACTTAGGCTTGTCCTTCTTCATCTGTGTCTCGGCTGTCCTCAACATGCCCAACAACTCTGACAGTGGCCTATCAAAGTTGTTCATGTTGTAGTTCATCACAAACTGATTGTAGGATTCTGGAAACGATTGCAGTATCACGTCAGTAGCCAACTCTTGGCTCAGTGGAAATCCCAGTCTTGTCAGGTTCTCCACATACCCAATCATCTTGAGTATGTAAGGACCAACTGGATCTCCTTCTGTCATGACGTACTTGAACAGTGCCCTTGAGACATCGTATCTCTCTTGCCGTGCTTGATCTTCATACATGTTCCTGAGATGCTGAATCATCTCAATGACACCCATGTTCTCATGTTGTCTCTGCAACTCGTGGTTCATAGAGCACAACATCAAGCACTTTGCATCAATGGCATCATCAGAATGCTTCTTGTAAGCGTCCCTTTCTGCCTTTGGTGCATTAGGAGCAGGTTCCTCTAGAATTGGAGTATCCAGGACATAGATCTTTCGCTCTTGAGTGAGAAAAATTCTCAATGTCCTATACCAGTCATGGAAGTTTGTCCCATTCAGCCTGTCCTTTTCAAGGACTGATCGCAAAGAAAAGTGATTTTTGTTTGTTGTCATTTGTACTATAAAAGGAAAAATGCAATTTTAGTCCAAAAACTCATTTTTGACTTATTTGATTGATTTGAAAAGTTGACGATATAATTAGGCCTTTAATTAATTATCGCTCCCACTATTTTAGTTCAAATTGATAGCCCTCACCATCAATTCGGAAGATTGCAGCGTACAACCTTCTAGTGGGCAAGATCCTGAAATCCTCTAAGTCATGGACCAGCTAGGGCTGTCACCCACAACTTAGATCTCTCAGGTAGGCAACTCTTTCCAATTGCATCATATGCAACTCTTGATAAGATGTCATATGCAACTCCTTGCCATGATCACCTCCATGACTAAAGGTGCTAGATCCTATCTAGGTCACCTTGTTAAGTCCGACCCAAAGCCAACATGATGAATATGCAGCCTGCTAGGGCAGACCCACATATCCATCCTTCACGCTTCCACGAGATAGACGGTGCACCATGCTAGGGCATGCCCACACTTGGTCGATCAAGCTTTTCACGTGTGTCGCATTTGGAAGGCATCTAAAACTTAATATTTAATGAGGGATTTGGTTTTTATATACATATACATATCCAATCACCACAATGTATAGTACGTATCATATACATGATATATCCCATAGAAAACATGCAAAACGATAAAAGCGATGATTATGGCCATCCTAATGTGATTCCTCGAGCCAAGAGGAATCACGGTCATCTAGGTCTACATCATATGCAACCTGTACAAGATGAATTCTGTGCTTTGCCTTTCTGGGTTTGATCAACTCATCACATGAATGATCGGCTCGCCATCAGACTGGTCGGCTGGGTGCCACCAGCCGATCGTTTGGCTCCTCCAACCGATCGGTTCGCCCGGTCGTCGTGCATCTCATCATGGCCACCACCCGCTCATGTCGCTCTTCGAACCGGTCATCAATCGATCAGCTCACTCCTTGAACCGATCGTCTCGAACGTCAACCAATCGGTTCACGCCTTGAACCGATCATCTCAGCTGTCGTCAGGATGTCCTCCATTCTTTGACATAACAGGAAATAAAATTCTATCCTATTTTACATTGTAAAAAGAGAAACCTCGAGTTACATTCGAGGGAAGCAAAAGTAGGAAAGAAATCTCGAATTATTTTGAGTTACATCAGGAATAGGATAAAGGGAATCGGTGCATAGACCGAGATGCAAGCAACCACATACAACCATACACAGATAGGGTTTATTAGCCATAACCACGCTATACATCCACCACAAAACTCGTTTAAGGGCGACGCGTATCGAGTGCATTCATATTACATATCATATATGTATATTGGGATTTGTGGATTTAGAATTGGACATGCATAAAGCAAATTTTATTCACATCGTATGCAATAAATAAAGGCGACAAACCAAAATCGATCATATCGATAATCCTAAAGTATAGAGCAGTTGACGTGGCTCTGATACCACCGATGGGTTTTTGGGGAGGCAGAGAAGGCAGCGGAAACAAAAATTTTTCCTCCCCAAACCCAGAACAAGGAAATGCGTCAACGTCTATACAATAGGAAGGGATGGTTTGTGGAATCATACCTTGTCTCGAGGCTTTCTCGGCGATAATACCTCACGACTTGCGCGGTCTTCACCTCCGGTCTTGGTCGGTGTCTGTGCAGCTCCTGGTCGCACCGGGACTGACAACTCCTGGTCTCACCGGGACTGTCGGGATTGACAGCTTTCCTCCGACCAGCAGAAATCTCCCGCCTATGAAGTAGTCCACACGGACCACCTAGAACTCCAATCTCCTTATCTCACAAGGAATTGGAAGGAGTCGCACCCTCCTGTCAGCGTACTAGTCACTGACACACTCTCCTGCCACCAGTCACTTTCTGCAGTTGTCTTTCCCTTACTATGCCTCCCTTATCGGGTAGTACTTACTCGGGCTCTCTCTGTTACCAAAACCAGAGAGAACGACAACTTCACAGAGCAACTGGTTGCACTGAGTTGCTCGTTGAGAAGCCCCCAATAACCCTATATATAGGAGGGTCATGGGACAAGGTTCTCTATCCCGGGCAATATGGGACTAAAGCAAGAGTAAAAGGGTTCAAGATTTTCCACAAAAACAACCAACTGCGCAACCTGAACCGACCGTTTCACAACTGAAATGGTCGGTTGGGGATCTGAGCCAGTCAGTTGACACCTCAACCGATCGGTTGGGACCCATGAAACGATCGGTTCACTTCTGAAGTGCACCGGTCGGTTTGTGGTCCTGATCAGTTCCTGATTGACTTTTCTTCTTTTGTTTCTAATTGGTATCAAATACCAATCCTTGTTCCAATCAAATTGGGCAAGTGAAACGAAAAGAAATTTCTCACCAATCCTACTTTCCCAACTTGCTCGGTTGCGTCAGTTGAACTGATCGTTTCAACACTTGAAGCAATCAATTCACCCTGTCCATGAGCCGATCGACTCAGCATCTGAACCGATCGGTTCATCACATGAGCTGATCGGTTGGGAGTGCAGATTGTGCAGAACCAGTCAATTGCAGTTTCAATCAATTCGACACTCTAATCAATCAGTCCAACACCTTGATCATTATGATACTGAGCTATCAATTGATTGAGTGTTTAATTGAACTACTAAACTCCTTTAGTAATCAATCTAAACATTGTTTGTGGAAAAAACTCCTCTTCCAAGTTAAATCCTATGTGTGTGACCCTGTAGGTCCATTTCACGTTGGCAGTGAAAGTCCATAACACTTATGACTTCACAAGCAAAGAGAGGTGCCTAGTCACACATCAGTGCTACCCAAGTGAAATAGAAAGTTGGAGAACAACTTTCAATCCTACAATCTGTGAATGGTGTTACAGTGAATGTATAATTCCTTTGTCACTGATATCCCGAATGAACTTGAGGCATGGAACAATCATCCTGTCAACGTTCATTCACTTTCTTGATCTCAGAGTAGATTGGAAGAGATATGTATGACATTAATATCACATACTGATTCACACATGCGTGCACGCCTTTCTCAATCCTACTCATCAAGTGGCCATGGATATCAAACTCCCTTAGGAGGGACAAATCCCATATCTATCACTCACCCCTCAAAAGCCACATGTGTCAAAGCCACCCAATCATCACCTTTATAACAACCCATGTTTCAGGACTGCGTTTGATGATGTCAAAGTGTGCCCAACAACATGTGTTGAGTGTAGTGATTTCAGGTCAAAGAATCACACTCACCACCATCACTGTGAGTACTGACTGTGACTACCATGTCATGGTTCCATGTGTCAAACTCACGGTGGGTCTGTCTGGTACACTTGTTCTCTAACAAGTACCTATGTGTTTGTTTTGATATCTCTATATCATGACTAATGAGATTCTGTCATCAACCAACACCACAATCTAGTCTTGTGTGTCATTGCTATCTATCTACCTTCCACAATGACATCCGACTAGGGACATAATGAGAATGTACAAACTCTTAACATCCGTATGATCTCATCGTTCAGGTCCTCAACCTGAAAGCATACGTCATTGAGTACTGTCATTATCTAGACATTCAATATGTTCTATCACTATCTCATATGACTAAACCAGAAAGAATTGGAAGCTTGCCTTTGATGTTTATCAAATCAATCTTAATGTATCCCACCAATCATCCCATGATTGGCTCTCAGGGCATACATACCAACACTTCCATGGTGAAACCTCACCTAGAGCCCTTAAACACCCAATCTCCATGTTCTTTTGTTAGGGTTTTTCACCTCTAAAGTGGAGAAGGTGATTCTTGCTCGAGATAGGAGCTTTATTGGAGAAACCAACCTCTCTAAGCTTGGGAACCTTACTTATTGGACCTGTCCACCTTCCCTAGAGGTTCTTTGGAGGCCTAGTCTTGGATCTAGGACTGATTTGGACTATTTAGACTCTGAAGTTGAGGTATGATTGCATCCCACATTATTTCTATATTGAGCAATTTCTAATTATTCTCTCTAAACGTATGATGTATCCCCTATTATTCTATGTTGAGCAATTCACCTATGCTTATTCATTCTTTTTTTCCTATGGACATTATCCTATACACAATGTCTTTTCTTTTGAAAATCATGGTTCATGTGAACTACCTTATTTGATATTGATCATGTGATCATGGATATTTTTTTAAACGCTTATCTTATGCTTTGTTCATGATGGAACTCTAAAAGATGGCATATGAAGTCTTTTTCCCACTTATGAGGTGGATATATGTGTTGTTCACCTATGTGGTGACTAGTTTATATATTCTGACTATATTTTTTACTTGCCTCTACATTTAACATGCTATGTGATTCAGTAGCACTAGAGTAGTGTAATTGCATTGGTTTTTATGGCAGATGTGTTATTTCCTACCGAGCAGATGTGATATTTCCTGCTCTTTTGGGATGGAAAGGAACCTCATAGGCATGGAAAGATGTGTGATTCTTGTCCCATGTTTTATATATTTGGGAGATTGGCAGTATTCCTTTCTCTATAAGGTTTCAAGTTTGTGAGACTTGGCCGCCTTTGTGTTTATATTGTTCTAGGGCTATGTTTATCTCACATGAATGTAGGTTGATGATATGGGGTGTGTTCCCTAATTCTTTACATGTTCTTGTGTGGCACAATCTTTATGTTTTATTAATGACAAGTATTCTTTTGTTATCATATGATTTCAATTCCCTTTCTCTTGATACCCATTTGGGTGGTCCTTATCATTTCTATGGGAAGCCTTTTATATTTGATGTCTTTTATTACATATATTGCTCAATTTCCTATTTAGTATGCACATATCAACCTTTGCTGATGTCATCTATCTTCTCTTCTGGTTGGGGTATGTTTCCAACCATAGGTGAAGGACTTGGATGATAAGTCATGAAGTTTTGGACTAGCTTAAGGAGTTAAATCTTGGAGACAAAGTTGTTATGGTTTAGATTTTCCTCTACTAGATCCTTATGTTGAGTGATACATGTAAACCCTTTGTGGGAGATTATGATGTTCTTTTGTAACCTTGTGATAAATTGAATATAGTCAACATTTTTATTCCGCTTCTATACTTTGGTTGTCTTGAATACCATTTATTAAAGTTTGAAAATTTTGCACCTATTCCAGCATACCTTTGAGTGTGTTTGGAATGGATGTTTTATTCTTCAAATTATTTTAGTAAGGGGGTGATCCCGCCTCCTTATAGCATGGTATTAGAGCCCATAGTAGTCAAAATCTGACTATTTCAATTTTGTCTCCCTAGTTAGAATCCTTGCCTTACCTTTAAGTGACATGTTTTCCCTAGAGTTGATCAATAGACGATGAAGGGTTGATTTAGGATCATATAGTTTCACATTAGAATAATGATGAATAGCTCCTTAAAATATTTACAAGTAAAAGATGCATAAGTAACCATAGTAACTTGAGGTTGTTTATCTTGGCCTTTAGGCAGCTACTAGGACATGAAGTTGAAAGCAAAGGTGTATAGAAAGGATCAGGGTTCAGGGGCTGGCAAGATTTTCCTCCACACCCCTAGCTTGGTTTACGAGGACTCCCAAATCCATATGATACCAGCCTAGCCTGAGCTGATATGATTTGTTCAAAATAGCATGCTTTTAGGAAATAGTAGCGTTAGACATCTATATGTTTTATCTTTAGGGACCCTAATATGTTAAACAAGTCTCCCAGGTGTAAATACTTGTTTGAGGATGGAAAAGAGCAAGTTAACCCATAGTTCATAGTTATTCTTTACTAGTTATGTTTCTTTTTTTTGCATGATGCTTATGTAGTCGGAGGTAAGGTAGTGTAGTTGAACCTTTTGTACCTAACGAATAGTTTTGAATTAATAATATTAATCCTTTAAGGGGTGGTGAATAAGTTGTTTTCTTATATGTGGATGTTTTAATTTCGAGGACTGAATCCCTTTAAGGGGTGGTGTGTTGTAACATACTGGATCTCGGACCCTACCCTGGAAGTTGACATTTTGGACTTAGCCAAACAAGATTCAAGGTTAGACCTAAATAGATGTTAAGTATAACCTAAATGAGGTAATGCATGTATATCTCACCATAATATAACCTAATGTTCTAACATTAATCTTAGGTTTATAATGGATACATAAAATATGCCACATTACTCATTTTGGTGGTAATATGAAGATAAGGAACTTAATTGGATGAATAATTTAGATAATGGGCCATATGGAATATCTCATAAAAGTAAGTCTCAAAAGTGGAAACAAACTTTAAATTCGAAATCTACATATCAAAATTATCCTACATGTCAAATTTCATCTAATTTGGACAACCTTGAAATATTAGGATAAGTTTAGGAGAGAGAAAATGAGTAAAAGGCATAAGTAATGAATAATGTGATTATAAAAACTTCAAAATATAGAAATAATGGAAAATTCATATTCAACACATCAAAGATAACTTGTGGATGAAGTTTGGTCCAATTTGGATGTCGTTTGTGCAAGATATGCAATTTTAGGTACATTATGGACTTTTTTTTGCAATTTACCCAATTCAAAGGTTTTTTTTGCAAATTTTCACATGGATTATATTATTTAGATATTCCCTTACCATTTTCGAGTTTTTTAACCATGGGGCACCTAGTTGAACCTTGGTTTGAAGGTGTTTCTTTCCAAGGGCATGTTAGGGATTACTCTCTTTATAAAAGAGCTTATCTTTAGAAGCTATCAACCAATGTGGTTATTTCTTTGATTGTAGGTCGGTTGGGATGGCCTATAAGTGTTCATAAACCAACATTTGATATTCAAGAAGCCTCTGTGAGCTATCCTCTTGCATGGCCATGAAATCCCTAGGCTAAGGACACATGGAAAGCTTCATGGACACCTCATGCTTGACTTCTTCCTTATCCATAAAGATTTGCATGTCCATAGGCACCATTAGCATTGGACACATGGAAAGTAACTTGAAACCTCATGCTTGACTTCTTCCTTATCCATAAAGGCTTGCATGTCCATGGACACCCTTATACATGACACATGGAAAGTCTCATAGACACCTCATACTTGACCTCTTTCTTTATATAGCCATACCTACCCCTTAAAGACTCCCAAATCGAAAACTCTTGCTCTCCTTTATTCCCTCTAGCTTAGTGCATCATTCCTACTCTATTTTTCCATGAAGGTGCTGTCCCAAGGTAAAAGGAGGTGCCTACCTTGGTGAAGAAGGCTCCTAGGGTTCCAAATTTCTCTATTTAGGATTTCTTAAGCTCCTCAGTTATTTTGACCAAAACTAGTAAGTTTTCTCCTTTCCTTCCCTATTTTCATGTTGTTAGTCTTCCTTACACCTTCCTCCAGGTTAGAACCCTAGTCTTCCATGGTGAAACCCCACCTAGATCCCTTAAACACCCCATCTCCATGTTCTTTTGTTAGGGTTTTTCACCTCTAAAGTGGAGAAGGTGAAAATTTCTCTCTTAGAGGAAAAACATGTTAGGGTTTGCACCACACCTATGGCAACTGCGGGGATGATAGGCTTTGACCTCACTAGAGAGGGGAGTCCCTCCCCTCTCTACAAAAGCAATGGCCACGAAGGAGATGCCTGACGCCTCCCAAGCTAGACCCATCATCAAGAAGGCCTGGAACCGGATCCTTGGCGGTGCTGGAACCTTTGAGAAGCATAGCTATGATCCGCCGGAGAAGATCGAAGGGAAGTAGTTTGTTACCATTGAAGATCCTATTTACGAGGCCATGGAGAAATGATGGGAGCATACTACTATTATGTACGTTATGGGGAAATACCCATACTACTTCCATATACTCACTTGGATCCGTCGGGTATGGAAACCTAAGGGCGGGTTTGATCTCTTCTCCAAGCCTGACATGTTCTTCCTCCTGAGGTTCAACTCTAACGATGATAAACAGAGTGTCATCAACAGTGGACCGCAATGGTTCGATAACAAGCTTGTCATCATCAAAGACGACAAGACAGGTGATGATCTTCACAAAGACTTCTTTAGTTCCATCCCTCTATGGATTAGCATTCCCAACATGGGCAGGAATTGGTTGCCTAGGGAAGTCGGGATTGTGGCCAACGGAGTGGGTAAACTCTTGAGAATTGATTACAAATCAATTGGCCTTAAGTCCCTCGGTGAGGCGCGGGTGCTGGTGGAGGTGGAAGTCGAAGAAGAACCCCAGAGGAGATCTGGGTTAATATTCCGCAAAGAGAACCTACTCTAGTCAAAATCCACTATGAGTATATCCCAAAGAGATGCTCAGAGTATAAGGTCTCTAGGCATGACGCCAGTGATTGCCCGCTTAACCCTAAGGTTGTTGATGATACACCTACTCCTAAACCTTCTCAGGTGTGGCAGGTTGTGGGACAAAAGGGCAAATTAGTAGCTGTTGATGATGCAACTATGAATAAACAAGGTGACGATGATCACGTTGAGGCCGTGTTCTCAAGCAATAGCTTTGTGGTGCTTACTGAATCAGACAATGGTGCATCCTCCTTGGGTGGTGGTGATGCTTCCAGCGATGGCGTTTCAAACCTGGGCGGCGGAGGTGGTGTTTCTGGTGGTGGGGCTTATGATGTTGGTGATTCAGGCATGAGCGTTGGTTCTTCCCCCTCAGGCAGCGGTGCTATGCCCTAGGCGGATGGTGATAATGGCGTTACAGGTGGTGGTGATGCACCTGGTTCTGATGGTGGCGATGGCATCACATACGTTTGTGCATCAAGTGCTGCTGGTGGTGATGGTTCTTCTGGTGGGGCGTCCAGTGTTGGTGCTTCAGGTGCTGCGATCGCTAATGCCCATGTTGTGTGCAGAACTGATGGCACGACAACGGAGGGTACTGACGTTGCTGGTTTGGGTGCTATGGCTCCAGTTGTACAAGTCCTAGACACTGAGACGACCATTTCAGTAGCTAAATCCTATGGTGCTGCTTATTCTTCATCGTCCAAGAATCCAAAGTCATCCAAGGGTGATGGGTCTCGCAAGACTCGATCTACCTCTAGAGGTCATTAATGACCTTTCTCATGACCAATGTTCGTGGCTCAGGGAAGCCATGTAAAAAGAAAGAAGTAAGGAGAACCATCCTTGATAACAAAGCTACTATGTCCATTCTTGTTGAATCTAAAATCAAGTCCCATATGACTCACACGTCTGATCGTATGTTCCCTAAAGGTTGGTTATGGGTTTCTAATCATCTACATGATCCTAATGGTTGTATCTATATTGGTTGGAATCCTAACTACTGGGTTACTATTATGACTGAGATGGATGATCAACAGGTCACTATGAAATGCATTAATAAAGGTGGCCTCACTATATATATTACGACTATCTATGCTAGGAATTCTATGGCTGACCGTTCTATTCTGTGGAATACCTTGGAAAGAATTGCTGTCAACATAGATGAAGGTTGGCTTATCACTGGCGATTTCAATAACATCAGGAAGCAAGAGGAGAAGGTGGGGGGTCGTGAGGTTCCCTCAACCATCCTTAGCTCATTTAATGCTGCCCTGAATAATGCTGGCCTTACTGAATTACCTATCATTGGTAAAGAGGCTTACACTTGGCATAACAAACAAGGAATTGCTAAAAGAGTTGCTTGCAAACTTGACAGAGCCTTTGTCAATGATGCTTGGCTATCTAAATTTCCTAGTTCCAAAACTAAGTTCATCACTTGCAACTATTCTGATCATTGTGCTTTAAACATCAACATGAGGCCAATTTCTTTCAAGAAGAAACCTTTTAGGTTTCTCAACTACTGGATGGAATGGGAGGGTTGTCGAGACATTATTAATGAAGCCTGGGCTACTAAATTAAAGGCAACCTACTCTTTCAATTCTGTCATAAACTCAAACTTGTCAAAAAATAAGTTGAAGACATGGTCCAAACATTGTGTCAATCTCAAGAACTTTATAGCTAGAGAAAGAATGGAGCTTGATGACATCTTAGCCGTGGTTCAAAGATGCCCACTGGACCCCGATCTCATTCATGCTGAAAAAAAAACTCTTGAGAGATTGGACATGCTTCTTAAGGCAGAGGAGGTCTATTTCTGGCAATGCAGTAGGATGGAGTGGCTTTCCAATGGAGATAGGAACACTAAAGTCTATCATACAATTGTTATGAGAAGGGATGTTATTAATTCTATCACTGAGCTTCTTGACTCACATGGAAATCTTTTACAGCATAATGATACCATTGCGGATGACACTGTATAGTTTTTTGAGCAGCTATACAATCAACATCAGGTTGCATCTAGTTATTGTATTCCAGATTGGACCACTCTAGTTTCTGGGAATGATAATGATATGTTGTGTTCTACACCGAGTTTGAATCAAGTTCGTGATGCTGTGTGGAGCATAGGGCCTCACAAAAGCCCGGGACCTGATGGCTTCAATGGTTATTTCTATAGGGAGAACTGGAACATCATTTGTGATGATCTTCTTAAGGTTGTCCAATGGATATTCGAAGGTGGTAGCATGGTTAGACAAGTCAATCATGGTTTCCTTGCTCTTATTCCCAAGAAGGACATTATCTTGTCTCCAGCTGATTTTAGGCCTATTTCTTACTGCTCGATGCTCTATAAAATTATTGCCAAAGTCATCTCAAGGAGGTTAGCTACTCTATTGCCAAATATTATCTCTCCTTACACAGGTGCTTTTATTAAAGGTAGAAGTATTGAGGATTGCTCTCTCCTTGTAGTTGAGTTTACTCTTAAATTCAACCAGAAGATCAACCCTCCTTCCGCTTGCATCAAGTTGGATATCACCAAGGCCTTTGATTCCGTTCGTTGGTCCTACTTATGGGATCGTCTTGTTGGTCTTGGTTTCAATGAGAAGTTTATCTCCATCCTTAAGCAATGTGTGGACACTGCATCCTTTTCTCTTCTACTGAATGGCTCTTCGGTTGGCTTCTTCAAAAGTTCTAATGGACTTAGGCAAGGTGATCCTTTATCACCCTTGTTATTTGCCCTGGAAATGGAAGGATTCAGCAGATGTCTTGAGGTTGTGTATGAAAGCAAACTCATTAGAAGCTATCCTATCAACATGACTAAGGCTCTTAGCCACCTTCTATTTGCAGATGATGTTCTTATTTTCTCTGAGGGGCGCTTGTGTAGTCTTACCAATCTTAAGAAGATTTTGCATGAGTTCGTTTCTGTCTCTGGTATTAAATGCAATCCTAATAAAACCCATATTTATTTGTCTTCTTCTTGTCACAACAAGGATGCCTTGATCAGTTTCTTGGGTATTCAGGAAGGTACATGTCCCACGAAGTATCTTGGGTTTCCAATGGCTGGTGGAAATCTTAGGAGGCGTCACTTTCATGAATGCTTGGATAAGCTAAGAGACATGTTACAGAGATGGCCGGGTTCTGAAATCTCTATGGCTGGTCATCTTGTTCTTATTAAGCATTATGCCATGGGTTTGATTAGCTACTGGTTGTGAATGGGTGACATTCCTCCAGCTGCGCTACGTAGGATGGAGTTACTGCTTTCTGATTCTTATGGGGCAGTTCTGTGCATCCCTCTTGTTGGTCACGACTGACATATCCACTTTGTGAAGGTGGTCTTGGTCTAAAGAGACTTGATGAACTTGCTTATTACCACACTTTGCGTCATATTAAGAGGTTCACTCAATCACAAAGCATATGGAGCTCATGGCTATCTTGTAGGTATGGTGATTCCTTGGATACTTATTCCAGGAGTGGCTCTACTTGCCATAGACGTAGGGTAGCTCTTTGGCCTTCTTTCTCAATGTGGGCGGACAAGGATCTTTGGGACAATGTCAGACAAAAACGTCCACCCGACAAGGCTTATGTAAGTCTCTGGTCCTCCATGCACTATCCTAGGTGGAGCCTCACTAGCTTTAGAGCTCTCACTAATGTCCTTCCTACACTGGAAAAGATTAGCTCCTGGTCTGGTTCTCTTATCCCAGCATGCTTATTGTGTGGCCAACACAATGACTCAATTGCTCATTTGTTTGAAGGTTGCAAGTTCTGGATATATATTTGGATTCGAGCACATCTTTAACTCAACATCAGGTCCTCTTATTCTCTATATGGCTTCTTAGATGACCTTGGTAAGAGGTCTAAACATTTTCAAAACCATTGAACTTTGGGCTATCACTGGTGCTGTCCACTTTGTTTGGGAGGAACGCAATAAACGGCTACACAATGGTGGCGCTTCGGATTTTGTTGTCATCTTCAACTATCTTGCTCTAGAGATCAAGAGAATGTACTTTACTTTTAAATCATGTCTTGATATACCTCCTACTATTGCTAGGAATTGGGATCTGCTGTAACCAATTCTTAGGAGCGTGTAGTCACATGTGAGGGTGTGGCTTGTAATTTTGTCCCCTTCCTTGGGTTTTTGGAATATACTTACCCAATTTTCCACAAAAAAAAATGGAGAAGGTGCTTCTTGCTCGAGATAGGAGCTTTATTGGAGAAACCAACCTCTCTAAGCTTGGGAACCTTACTTATTGGACCTGTCCACCTTCCCTAGAGGTTCTTTGGAGGCCTAGGCTTGGATCTAGGACTGACTTGGAATGTTTAGACTCTGAAGTTGAGGTATGATTGCATCCCACATTATTTTTTATATTGAGCAGTTTCTAATTCTTCTCTCTAAATGTATCATGTATCCCCTATTCTTCTATGTTGAACATTTCACCTATGCTTATTTATTCTCTTTGTCCTATGGACATTAGCCTATACACAATGTCTTTTCTTTTGAAAATCATGGTTCATGTGAACTACCTTATTTGATATTGATCATGTATATTCTTTTAAACTCTTATCTTATGCTTTGTTCATGATGGAACTCTAAAAGATGACATATGTGTCTTTTACCCACTTATGAGGTGGATGTATATGTTGGTCACTAGTGTGGTGACTAATTTATATATTCTAACTATAATTTCTACTTGCCTCTACATTTAACATGCTATGTGATTCATTAGCACTAGAGTAGTGTAATTGCATTGGTTTTTATGACAGATGTGTTATTTCCTACCGAGCATATGTGATATTTCCTGTTCTTTTGGAATGGAAAGGAACCTCATACCCAGGGTAAGATGTGTGATTCTTGGCCCATGTTTTATATATTTGGGAGATTGGAAGTATTCCTTTCTCTACCAGGTTTCAAGTTTATGAGACTTGGCCACCTTTGTGTTTATATTGTTCTAGGGCTATGTTTATCTCACATGCATGCAGCTTGATGATATGGGGTGTGTGCCCTAATTCTTTACATGTTCTTGTGTGGCACAATCTTTATGTTTATTAATGACAAGTATTCTTTTGTTATCATATGATTTCAATTCCTTTTCTCTTGATACCCATTTGGGTGGTCCTTATCCTTTCTATGGGAAGACTTTTATATCTGATGTCCTTTATTTCATATATTTCTTAATTTCCTATTTAGTATGCATGTATCAGCCTTTGCTGATGTCATCTATTTTCTCTTCTTGATGGGATATGCTTCCAACCCTAGGTGAAGGACTTGGATGATAAGGCATGAAGTTTTGGACTAGCTTAAGAAGTTAAAGCTTGGAGACAAAGTTGTTATGGTTTATATTTTCCTCTACTAGATCCTTATGTTGAGTGATACATGTAAACCCTTTGTGGGAGATTATGATGTTATTTTGTAACCTTGTGATAAATTGAATATAGGCAACATTTTCATTCCACTGCTATACTTTGGTTATTTTGAATACCATTTATTAAAGTTTGAAAATTTTGCACCTATTCCAACATACCTTTGAGTGTGTTTAGAATGGATGTTTTATTCTTCAAGTTATTTTAGCAAGGGGGTGATCCCGCCTCTTTACAGTCCACTTTATTCTTGCATCACTTCCCACATTATTCTATACACATACACAACTCAATTTCATACATTCATCTTGACTCATTGAGTGTCCACATTTAGACTATAAATTCGCTCCAGCTCATTTAGTAAGACACAAGTAGTGTCAAAGGAAAGTAACATTCATTCATTCGTAAACCAGTACAAATATTTTGGACATTACAACTTCACCCACAACTACAAAACACTTACTAAACCATATACATATTTCAGACATTACACCTTCTAATATGATACTGTATACAGAACAAGAAGAAAGACCTAAGAAGCCACCAATAAAGCCAAATAACACCTATATTTGGTAACAACTCTTTCTTCCCTCATCCTAGGCAACTTCATTCCTTCTTCAAGCCTCTTCATCTTGACAATATATTCCTTAGGAATGTTTGCAGGTTCATCAACCCATTAGAAGAACCTGCAATGATCACTTCCCTACATAAAAAACTAAAACCAAACGATACATTTTAACATATAATTCCTTGATTGAAGATACCATTCAGTGGTTGAAAATAACCTATTCGTTGAAGTTGGGACAACTAAGAAATTTTTGGCCATAATTCTTCTTAGTCTAGGCTATCTTATCTTAAAGCACATTGCCATAGTAGCAATGTTGGCTATTGCTTCCACTCCCTTTGAATTGTGTTAAACAAATAGAACCAGGGTTGCTTGCACTCTGGTTGAATGAAGTCATGGATTTAATGAGTAGAACCACCACAAAACAGGGGGAAGTAGGATGAAATGGCTAACGAAAGGTGGAAAGGGGAAGAAGACCTAAATCACAGAAGCACACAAATTAGAAAATGAAAAGGGGAGCAGATGACAGAGTGGGAAGATAACTCACGACAACTACCTGGAGTTCACACACACACTAGGATGACCACGACATGGTGTAGAGGAGATGGAGGAGGTGGATCAGCTCCCTATTGTCGCCTCCTCCTCACCCTTGTCGCCTTGTCCTCACCTTGTCACCTGGGAAGTCGGATGGGCCTATTTCCAGCTGTGCCCAATGGTGGGGGACAAGTTACCACTGTTGATGACGCCAGCTAGCTGCCATGGAGGTTGGAGTGTCCCGATGGTTTTCGAGGATGACTGCGATTGGGAAATTTGTAGACACAATTAGCAATGGGCGGGGGGTGGGGACAAAGAGCGGGCGAGGTGTAAGAGAAGTAGAGAGTGGAGATGAAACATCCCAACTCAAACAAAACACGATTACATACTAACCAGCCGATTACCAAAAACCACGGGAAATTAAAACGGATTTACAACAAGCACCATAAGATGAGACATATTACATCTGAGCCAACACTTTCTTTCCATAACATATTTTCAAGGTGCTACAACATAATTTCCCATCATCTCGTTACATGAAATAACTGTTCCACATGCTAATTTATTACATCAAGGTACATAAGCCGAAAACCATACATCGATCCTCATATAAGAAACATTGAAAACTCTCCTGAAGACCTGAGTGTACAGGGACGACACATATGACTCTACTTCTAGACACTATCTATTCCATCAGGTATGATACCTCTGCATATCATTCTCAGCTACATGATCTTTATCTCACCAGGCACACCCACCTAAAAAGGTTATTAACCAACGGGGTGAGACACACAATCCCAGCGAGAAACATAACCCTCTACCAACTTTATTATTATCACATATAACTGAGCAGATAGTTCAACTAAACAACAGGTAATCACTAACCAGTTATATAAGGGGTGATATGAAGAACATGTATATGAAGACTTATACAAAGACCATATAAGAGCATATGAGAAAGCTTACATCATCCAAGGCCTCAACTAATGTTCCTTATTTGCCCTAAGCAAGATATGCTACACAACTAGATTACATATTACTATTATTATTATTATTATTATGCCCTGAAGAAGTGAGCCGTACCTCTCAAATCCAACCTTCAGTTGCGAAACCCAAAGCCGGTGCCATACAAGGTCAATGGAAGAGCCGGACTCCACGACCTCAGCCTCATCATGGTCAGTGCACGATATCCAAAGCATGACCGTAGTCTCTTGCTTAAGTGACCTCAGTCACAGGGTTAGCTCCCACAGGCTACCCTTTCCTCTAGCCTGCCTTGGTACAGGTCTCGGCGCTAGCATAACTTGAGCCACATGCCTGTTCACCGTGCTCCTTGAGCCATGAATGCATTCATGCTCTATCACACTGAGCCATGGGCCTGTTCACCATGATCTTATACATATCTAAGTCTACAACCGAAGTTGTACTCTATTCCTCCTATTTTTGTCTAGGAAAAACCCCACATATTCAACAATATGCGCTCCGGGTTAACCCGTAGGAGAACCCATTTCACCATCACCAACTCCTGACGATGATGGATCTATGGCCAGGGCAAACTACATGAAAGGTTCAACTATAATTAATTAATACATTTTAGAAGGGATTTCAGGGTCAACCAAAGTATATTAAGCAGACAATAAATAAGAGATAAGAACATGTAAACAACATTAGATTCCATTATTTTGTGTCACATTGTTACTGCCATTCTCAATGCCATCAACATCATCATATTGCCATGGGATATCAATCCATCATTTCATCACATAGAGCCACTGCTTCTCACAAGGCTCCATCATCATACATCATCATGGGATAGCAATCCCTTATATCATAACTATAGGATAGCACCTCAATCAGGCACTCAACCTTTATCATGTCACAAGACCTCTCACATCATACTAGTGATACATATTATCTTATTAACAAGGGACATTATCATTACCCAAATATTTTACATATACCAAGTGCCACACAAAGCACATATTCACATAAGCATCATAGCCCTTGCCTGGCTATGCATTTCAAGTAGTAACACCTGCATGGTTAGATTGCACAACAATAGAGATAACTTAATCACCAACAACAACTTATTAAAGAAACATATCATGATTATCACATCATTAGGATTTGGAACAACATCCATTATCATGAACACATGGAGCATAATGTCTTAAATGGTATATTAGACAATACACATTACTATCACCATACCAAGTGTATCCCACCATACCCTACTTCCCATGTCACCATGAGTACCATCCCTAAGGATTCATCTTTTAAGGATCATACAACCATGAACTATCATCAACCTTCATCAAAGGTTCACCTATCATCAACCATAGGTAACCACCACACTAAGGTTTACCACCTATTCATCATACCTCATCATCATGACCAAACATATGGCCCAAGGTAACAAGATAAGCATACTAACATCTAGGGCTCAAGATAACACTTAGGGTTATCGGATTAGGGTACAACCTTCACTAAAGGTGTTGCCTACCCTCACCAAAACCAGGCAGCGACCAAACAAACCCTCACTAAAAGCCGGTATTAGATACAAAGCTTCAACACCACAACCCAAGGTGATATCATACAAGATTCATATCGGGTAAGACCCACAAGCTCCACCTATGTCTGGTATGGGGCAAAGCATGTCGTACAAAGAAGCCACCAAGGTCATATCGTTCAAACACACCTCAGCCCATCCTGGTCAAGGGACCATCTTCTAGGATATCGATAAACTCATATGTCTAACACGTTTAATCTCATCTCAAATTAGGCATCCTCATAACCATGCTGACCAAGGACCACACGACCTTATAGCCACCAGGGTACTCTCTAGGTCAACCCTAGCATGGTCAACTCCCTTTTACCTCATCCATGATCATTGTTATCATGCATACTATCTAAGCCAATAAACTTCAAACCCTAGGCTGCATATTTACATAAGGATGAGTACATGGATCTCATATATAATGCCATACCACCAAAGCTTCTCAACATGTGTCATCCTAGACACCATATCGCCCAAGCTTAGAAACCTACCAGCCTATACCTTTCTATGTGTTGGGTAACCAACCAAAAAGGAAACATGTATCATGCAAGGGCATATCGGCCAAGGTATCATATCTTCATATAGGGTATCAGCCAAGCACTCAACCTAATATCGCCCATGCCATCATGTACACAATCATGCTCATATCGGGATAGGGATGATGATATCGGGCAAGACAACAACCTGCACCTAGGTGTCCTTGTAACAACCCTGACCTGGGTTATACTTTAACCCTAGGTGTTTTGATTAAGAAATGTGATTAAATGCTTAATATCATCTTATGAAAAGTAATTAGGCCTAAAGAGGAACTTATGTTGCAATTCTAGTCCTTTTTGAACATTGTTGAAGACAATGTTTTGTTTGTATTGGACTAAAGTGCAAATTACCCAAGTTAAGGGGTTTAAGTGCAATTGTGCATGATAATATGTTCCTCATGTGTTGAAGCATCATGAGAGTGAAAATGATGTTGAGGTATGGCTTATGGAAGCCTGAACACTAAGAAAGAGCTGATAAAGCAATATTTGTGCATAAAAACCCAGTTTTGGAGTAATGTGCAATTTACCCAAAACTAAGGGTTCAATATGCAATTTACCACTTCAATAAAGTCCCTAATGTTTTTTGGCATCATGTAGAGAAAATAAAATGAGATGGACTTCTCATTTGAATTAAGATGGAGGAGAGAGAATCTTGATATTAAAACAATCAAGATTTAATCCTAAGTGAAACCCTAATCCAATTTAGGGCAAAAATGAATGTATTAATTAAAGAGCCTTCAACCAAAATTAAAGTGTTTGGATTCATATGTGTGTGGATAAGACTAAATCCTTGCAAAGGCACGATCATATCCTAAGGAGGTGAAATTCCACTCACCATTATTATAAGAAAAAGAATTTCCACTCAAACAAGGATATTCTTATTATAAGGGTTAAGGTGCTTAATTTCTTTTCCCTTAATTCATGGATAATGGAAGGGAGTTCGGCAGGGATAGAGATGACCTTGAATGCAAGAAAACAAGGGGGAATTGGTGGCAAAAATTTTGGAATTAAAAGACTTTTATAAAGTATCTTCTCTCTCCTCAATTTTCGTATAAAAGTACCTTTTCCAAGCCAAATGAAAGGCTTTTACGACCCCACTTCTTCTCCTTGCTTGCAAAACCGACCAAGAAGGCTAAGGACAGCAGGGAGCATGTCCCCAACCTGTTGGTAAGCCTTTGATCTTCGTTCTTCATGATTTCATGGTGAAAATCATAAAACAATGTGTAATTCCTTCATTTCTTCACTCAATCTTCAATTGTAGCCGATCATTTCACTCCAAATCTTGAAGTTGAGCCTTGGAATAGTTGTAGAAGCTTCATACACCATTAGATCCGAGTATCTTGGAGCTTGGAGATCATATTTGAGGCAGGTTTTATAACTTCAACCCTTTTTCTTTGTTATTCAACCATTAATCTTGCAATTTCAATGATTCCTTCATTATCTTGTTTAATTGCTGGTTGAAAATGGTTATTTCATGAAATCAGAAGTTGTTAGAACTTCAGAGACGAAAGTAGATGATGATGCCATCATCTGGGATACTTTTTCCAAAGAAATCACGGTTCATACGGTTTTGAGTTAATTGCTCATGCGGTTTCACCAAACCGTTTGAGAGCAAACAGTTTGAAACCGTTTGGGAGCAAACGGTTTCAAAACCGTTTGAGTGAGTTTACCAAGGGTTGAACGTTTGATATTACTGTTCCTAATTATGTTGGTTAATGACTCACCAAATTTTATGGGTTAAATCCCAAGGAATCGTGAGTTGAAGGCCAATCAATCATGCAAACCTAATTGGATTAGGTGCTGATTTTTCAGCTTGATTAATTTGCCTTTTTGGGAAAACGGTTTCAAAACCATTTGAGAGGGTTGACCAAAGGTTGACCGTTTGATATTCCTGTTCCTAATGATTTTGGTTAAAAATCACCAAATTTTATGGATTAATTCCAAAGGAATCATGAGTTGAAGGCTAATCAATTAGGCAAACCCTAATTGGATTAAGTGCTGATTTTCAACTTGATTGATTTGACTTTTTGGGTTATTTAGCCCAAACGGTTCAAAACCATTTGGGGATTACCCAAACGGTCTCAAGACCGTTTGGAGGTCACCCAAGACCGTTTGGAGGTCTAGGGTTGGATATGGTTAAGTGTTTGAAGGACAAAAGATATGGTGTTAACCCTAATCGGCTAAGTGCTGATTTTGCATTGGAATGAGTTGATGTTTTGGGTTGATTGACCCAAATGGTTTCAAAACCGTTTGGGAATCACCCAAAAGGTCTCAAGACCGTTTGGGTATCACCCAAGAACATTTTTAGGTCTAGGGTTAAGCATGGTTGACCAATTGAAGGTCTAAAGGTACCAAATCACTTTGCAATTAAGTGCTGATTTGATGATCAACTCAATAGCTCAAACCCTAATGATTTTTCACTAGAATCCAAGGGTTGGATGAGCCAAACGGTCTCAAGACCGTTTGGAGCTCATCCAAATGGTCTCAAGACCATTTGGAGGTCACCCAAGACCGTTTGGAGGTCTAGGGGTGAGTATGGTTAAGCAATTGATGATCCAATGATATTAAGTTAAGTGTAATCAATTGCTGATTTGGTGATCAATCCAATGATCCAAACTCTAATTGATTGAGTTGTATTTTGATGATATGATGGCCAAACGGTCTTCACCTACTTGGCCAAACAGTCTTCACCTACTTGGCCAAACGATCTTCACATACTTGGGCAAACGTTCTTCACCTACGTGGGCAAACGGTCTCAAGTACCACCTTTACCAAATGGTTTCAAACCGTTTGGACTTTGAAAGACCAAAACCATTTGGGGGTCAAGTAGTCAAAGTTGATTGTAGATTCAATTGATCAATTCAATTGGAAACCTTATGTAATGGAGGTCCAAGGTGATTGAATCTCTTGAGAATAGAGATGATGAATGACTCATCGATCCAATGATGATTAGTAATGATAATCAATGAAGGTACAGAGATTGAAACCCTATTAGTACCTAAGTGATTAGTGCCAATTAAGGGATGAACCCTAATTGCTTATAGGATCAATGACTTGGTACACTATGTCATTCATAGTTGTATGTACTTGATTGAAGGGATGATATGACCTTATCAAGTTGAGATGATGTTAGCATGAATTCATAACATGAATATGATTCATGTGGTGATTAAGGGTATGATCCTTAAGTAAAGAGATAATGAAACCCTAATCATGAACATAAACCCTAATTGACAGGGTTATTGAATTCTAACCCTAATTGATGGTAATTCTAAATGAAACCCTAATCCAGGGTAAGGATGTAGCCCTAATCTAGGGTAATCATAAGTGAAACTCTAATTTAGGAAAAAGAGATGTAAATCCCTAATTGGGATGAATAGTGAGTCTCCAATTATGGATAATTGAATGAAATCCTAATAGAGATGAATAGTAAACCCAAATTGTGGGAAACTATGGTGGAAACCCTAGTTGAGGGTGATTCCATGAGAAACCTTAACTAAGTATTAACACCACATGACGTACTAATGTTATGTTGTGATAAGAGGCCCTAAGAAGGGTGAAGGCATGTGAGACTCTAATGAGGAGTCATAATACATAAAGCCCTAATCTTGGATAATATGACAATGAATCATAATTCTAATCTTAAGTAAGGGTATAAAGAAACCCTAATGATGAGATAGAAGGAATGGCCTTATAAAGGTGAAACATTTCATGTGGTTGAATATATGCAACCTAATGGTAAGCAATGTCTTTACCATTAGACAAGTCCATATCATTAAAGATAGTTGGACAACTCTAATGTGTGGTCTATGCATTATATGCTATAGGTAAGTGATTAGTGATGGAATGTATTAAGAAGGGAAATACCTTAATACAAGATAAGATGGCTAATTCAGGAGAGTCTGAAGTGATGAGGAAGTGATACATCAAAATATGATAGTTATCACATTCAACACTTCAGGGTTTATATGCCTTGATGTACTCCAAATCCAATATAATTGGGTAAGAAACATATGAAGTGTGTTATGCAACTATTACAATGAAATGTAATGAGTTGTTGCACCTTGATGAGTGTTAATTAATGTACCTTGAGAATGGGGTTAAGCCCAAATGATGTGTATGATATAATCATACCATGATGAGGATGAGAAATGAACTCATACCTTAAATTGATGATCATTAATGCTATATGATGAAAGTAATGTTCTAGAATAATCAAATATGATATCCTTGAATGCCCCATAGGTATGGAATAATGTATTAAGGGTTGGACAGATAATGAGATCATGAAATATTTATTAATGAGAAATGGGGAACCCTAACCCTAATTTGGGTAAAGGGAATGAAAAGCCCTATTTGATAGTAAACCCTAATTTCTGGTAGAGGAATAATGGTGTTACTATTGCATCACATGATGTGATGAATATCTTGTATGACTGTTATCATGCCTAATAACCATACATATATTATGAGGTAATGTATATAGCTAGTTTGAGCTGTGACATTTATATAATAAATGTTGATTGGCATTATATGCCTTAATGTTGTTGTTGCTTAGTAAAAGAAGCAATATGCATGGACTTTTATGAGTCACATGAGTAAGTTGTTACCTAGTGAGAGGTGATAAGATATTTCATGGCCTTGTGAGCCAGGTGTGATGCTTGTGTAACAAGTATCACGAATGCCTTGGTCAGATGACCTGAAGGTGATAGTTACCTAAAAAAGGTATAATAATGCTCAATGATGAGTTAGGGGTTTGAATACCCAGAACCATATGATTATGGTGATGAGAATGTGAAGGGATGAGAATTCCCAGTATTGAAATGAGGGACTGAGTTCCCAGGGTCTTTGAAAGACTGATAAATATCTGATAAAAGTAGTACATGTCTCTTTATAGCATTGTTGTAATAAGTTATGTTTGAGAACTTGGCTGATGCTAAAAGAATATGAGAATGTACTTAATAAATCAAGTGAAATCTATTCATGTAGTTCCCTGGCCATAGATCCATCATCGTCAGTAGCTGGTGATGGTGAAACAGGTTTTCCTGCGGGTTAATCCGGAGCGTATATTGTTGAATATGCGGGGTCTCTCCTAGCCGAAAATAGGAGGATTAGAGTGCAACTTCGATTGTAGACTCAAGATGTGTATAAGAGCATGGTGAACAGGCCCATGGCTCAGTGCGAAAGAGCATGAATGCATTCATGGCTCAGGGAGCACTGTGAACTGGCCCGTGGCTCAGATATACTAGCGCCGAGACTTGTACCAAGGCGGGCTAGAGAAAGGGTAGCCTACGGGAGCTAACCCTGTGACTGAGGTCACTTAAGCAAGAGACTGTGGTCCTGCTTGTGGTCTCGCACTGACCGGCTCTTCCATGAACCTTGTATGGCACTGGCTTTGGGTTTCGCAACCGAAGGTTGGATTTGAGCGGTACGGCTCACCTCCTCAGGGCATAAGTGTGATTGTAAAATGTAATCAGCCGTATAGCATGTTTGCTTAAGGATTGAATACGGAGATTCATTGGATGATGTTGTATTTCTTTGTGCATTCCTTAGTAGATAAATGTTAATTATGTTTCTTTATATTCTCTACAAGGTAGACAGATGAATTACTTATCTACCATGGGTAGATGCAATGACCTCCTTGAGAATGGAAATTATCTTATTCTGTTCTATGATGAATAATTCTGCCTGATAATGTAAAAATAACCCCTGCTCAATTTTAATTTAATAAACTGCAATAACAATGTTTTTGGCGGAGAGTTATATCTCTCGCTGGGGCAATTTTCAATTGTCTCACCCCCGTGGGAAACATTTTTAGGTATGCATGGGAGGCAAAGCAGAAATCCTAGAACAAGGAAAGAGCAACAACAACAACAACAGAGACAACAATAAGATCTCAGGTGGAGATATTGTCTGTCTAGTCATACAGATAGTAGTCCTATGTGTCATCTCTATACTCTCAGGTCCTCGGAGTTTTTAGTCAGTGTCTTATGAATCAATATGAAGTTTTGGCTTGATGCCTCAAGATTCGTATACTGTCTGTATATAATGTTTATAAGACAGTTGATGTTGTAATCTTTGAGAAGGAATGGTACAGGTTGTATACTTGTGAACCAGGATGAATTTGATATACTTTGGTTCTTGGTTAAAGAGTTTTCCTGTGAATGGATCTCTTTGAAAAAGTTTTAAATTTTTAGTGATTTTCAGCAATCCGCTGCAAATAATTCGCTTCCGCATTAGTTAATCATGTTTTCGCAAGTCGGTCACCACAGTCCTTTTTAACATAGATCCTCCTCATGAAGAACGATGTATCAGCCAAGCCCTCTAAGGTGTGTCGGGTTAGCATGGATGTCAGGTTTGGGGTTCTCCACCAAAACATGTCGGGCAAGGATACTTAGTATCGGTCAAGAGTTTACTCAAGGGTAGGGTTCTCATCTAAATGTATCGTGTAAAGAACATCAAAGCCATATCGCCCAAACACAACAACACCATATTACCCAAAGATTTCTAGGGTATCGGGTAGCACTACCTCTAAGGGTATCACCCTCACCAAGGACCAGCCTATCAGATTCCCTATACCAAACAGGGATACCCATTGCCAAAGGCATAACCACCCCATATTGCCCAAGGTACCAACCAAGGGTTCAACCCCAAGAATATATCATGCAACTAGGGTAGATAATCATCTCAACACTAAGATCAACACTTCTATCGGCCAAGCTAACATGTCACCCTACCAGCTAGAGCATAGGCTCACCTCTCAACAACAAGGTGAGAGAGGGGTTTTGCCCAAGGACTCACTAATTCCACATGAATCTTGGATCTTAAGCTCACCTCTCAACTAAATGAGAGAGGGGTATTTCTCATGATCCATCGACCAAAGCATGACCTATCGGGAAAAGCACTATATCGGGCAAACACTATATCAGGTATCCTATGCATATCGGGTTGGTCATCTTCAACCTCAAGACACCTCTCACCATCCCACACAAGGAGAACAAGTTAAAGGCAGTAACAAAATGTAACCTTTCCATTAGATCAGATCTCAAGTTCAACTTAAACAACTATCATAGGGAAAGGTATCGATCTAAAGACAAGAATCTATTTAAGAACATATGAAGAGTGAAAATAATAGAGATGATTGGGAGTTATGTAACCCGACTTAAGAGGATCTCCATGAAAGACATCAAGCTTCCTGATCCAAGCATCAAACCCACGTTCCTCACCACGAATATCATCCATCCAAAACTCCAAACTTGTCTTCGGCACCATCATCACCTCAAGAAACAAAAGATGATGAAGAAGAAGACACCATGGTTATGCTTAGCTCAAGAAGAAGAAAAGAGAGAGAGGACCACGGCCTTGCCTCCTATCAATCAAGGGTCCATCCATGGCCGAGAGGGGAAGAAGGAGATGAAGAAGAAAGCACAAGGGAAAGTGACCGGCCTAAATCGCGCGTCCTAAAATTGGAGGCAGATTTGAGGTAGTCGAGCTTTTTCATTTATAAACCCGAATCCTTCTAGGCCCCCGCAACTTTGTTTACGGGGTCGAAGTAGATATACGGGGTCGAACACAGGGACAAGGGGGGTAGTGTTGAGAACCCATAATCGACATGCTACACTCCGGCAGGTATGAAGAGATTATAAATTCCCCAAAAGGGAAGCATAAAGATGTCACGAACAAAACAAGAAAACTATCTCCAAGTGGAGTTACTAGAAAGATTTAAGGTTTTAGTCATTTAGCAGTTTTTATGGGTTTTCATGCAACAGAAATAGAAAGATAAAACTAGAGCTAGAGCAAGGTACGAAGGATAAAACTACTGCAAAACAAGCAGCACCAGTAACACCCTGCACCCCTCCTCTCAGAGCGGGCACCTCTAACCAAGCCTCGACACCCCTCTCGAGATTGCTGGGCTCAAAGTTAGAGTGGAATGTTATTGATACAACTCCGTTCTAGGCACTCTCGTACTCCAGAATCGGACCAAATACTAGAGTCACAACACAACTCTCGAAGTTGTTGCGACGGGAAAACACGATTCGGTAGCTAAGCGAAACGCGATCCAAACATGCAAGCCAGAGTTCAGATATCAAGCATGGTAGTCATCCAACATATTGCACCAAGCATAGAGCAGCAAGTAATTAAGCATTTCCATTTCTATAAACACTAAAGGTCTTAATTACAATGCATAAGTAAAGAATTAAATAACAGAATTAAAGATATGTGTCGCCTTCTTGATGTAGAAGGGTGGCAGGCTACAGTAACCATCTCGCCCGATACCGGTCAGAACCTAGCCCGATACAGCCGTGTCGGGCGACACACCCTCTCGGGCGGCGCGTCGTGACGAGCGACGGTATCGCTCAAGGACCCTGGCTGATATGCTCAAGTCGGGCGGCACACCCTCTCAGGAGGCACGCATGACGGGCAAGCGTATCAGGTTCGATATCGTGTCGGGCATAGAGCGACCATTCCTATATCGGGCATTCATGTCGCGCATCAGCGTCGGCCGATATCGGCCCACAGTATCCCCCGGGACAGTCCTAAGTGAACCATCCTTTCCCTCTCAGGCGAGGAGGGGCTCACCTAGTGTCGCCCAGCACGAGCACTGGGGCACGATACACCTGCTCTCGCAGCTCCCTCCGAAGATCACTCGACTGTCCGAAATCTGAACTGACCAAGCCGGCTAAGCTGTCTTTTCAACTCCCTGTAGCTGCTATTTATAGGCAGCTGGTCGGGAGAAGATATGGTGCTCGAAGCGCCACGTGTCCTCTTTACCGCCGCTCAGTTGGTGGTCGGCTAACACAAGTATCGCCCGACACAAGGATGTCGGCTGTCGGGCGTTGTGGCGAGAGGCGCCTGCCGGTGGGTGGCCGATATCGCGCGGCACACCTGGAGTAGTCGCGGCGTGTTTGGCTCCCTGTCGGGTAAAGAGGCGTGTCGTCCATCGGTGCCTCCTCGTGCGGAATCCTTGCGTCGCGCGTCGTCGTATCGCGCTAGCCTGCCGGGCAGCATGCGTATCGGGCGTCAGGGGGCCGAAACAAACTTGGACTTATTTGCGGGCCGGAACGGCCTTATTGGTGCTAAATGGGCCAAAATAGGAGGAAACTCTGCAAGAGATGGAAATATTGGACTGAGAGCATTGTTTGGCTAATTATTGCAAAAATGCATATATAAGAGAGGAAAATGGCAGAAAAGGGCAGTTTTGATAACAGAATAAAGGCCAAAAACATCAATTTGGTGTTATCAACTCCCCCAAACTTAGCATTTTGATTGTCCTCAATCAATATTTAAACTTTATTTAGTGATGCTTCTTCTTGCGCAGTAAAGTTCTCAGGCCGAAAGGTAAAATAAGTATAGTAATGCCTTTAGAGATAATGCTATCTCACAACGAACAAAAGACTTCGTCTTTCTTGCCTTATTATTTAAGTAAGATTCTTCTCTACAGCTTCAGCGAGACGTTATTGTATTATTCCGAAGTTAGCTTCCACACCAAACAGCTTTATTTTCGGGGCAGATTGTTGTGTATAGGGTAGGCTAAGGCTTTTTGGGTTTTCTTCTTGTTTCCCATCAGTCCATCTAGGTAAGGGTCCTTTAACGGGCGAGTGGTCCCTGCAGTCCAAGCCAGTTGGCTTTAGAGCAGTGATTTCACATCCTACGTACCACTGCCCCGGATCTACCATGCCTAAAGATGGGTACTTTTGGAAAACAAATGTGTATATGTATTTTTCTTTTCTTTTTCATAAGGCACAACTCTCATGCTTTTATTCACACTCATAAGGTTTCTCTCTCTTTTTTGGGATTTTTGTTGGGTAGGGGGAAACAAAGAGATTCTTTCTGTTTGGGCAACTTTTTCCTTCTCCATACTTGTCTCTTAGCTGTTTGTGAGATTATTATATTTTTCGAAATTTTTGGCATGAAAAATCGTAATCTTCTGTTTGTTTGAAGCAGCATTATCAGAAAGATATAACAGAACTTGCATCACATTAAGCATACAAAAAACAAACTTGGCAAGCAGTTGCATCAGGTTTTACTAATATAGCTACTTTGTACATATGCATGGGAACAAAATAAGCAAAATTTTTCAAAATTTTTATATGAGCAAGACATTTTATACGAACAAGGGTACATATATGTGATATAGAAGAACAAAATGGCACAAGAGAATTTTTTATACCTCCTTCACTGGTACATGGGTACCCCCCAAACTTGTCCCATACTCTGTCCCAGAGTAGGGAAGAAGAGGGTGAGTTCATGTTAGTCCAGTGAAGGTTATTTAGCGGGTTCGCTTGTGCCTTGGAGGAAGAAGCTCGCATTCCCTTAAATCAGGTAGACTCTTCAGGATGCTTCCATTGTGAACATGAACGAAAGGCCTGATCATCAACCTGGCTATTGCCCTTGCGCCTTTGGGAAGCTTCAATATGCTTCTTTGCTGCAGCCTCCATTTTATTTCCCAGCTCAGCCCGGAAAACATGCGCAGGAGCTCCTGAGAAGGAAATGGGTCTATGGTAGACAGAGAGCTCTTGTGCTGTCTCGGCAGCCACTGGGGCTGTACTCATGCTGTCTCTATAGATGGTCCCAGGCCACTACAGAAGACAGACTATGATAAGGAAATGAGCCTCTTTTGAGGCTACCCAATGGAGAAAATTTGCCCTTGCTCTCTTTTTGGCGGTTGGTAGCCCCTTGTGACGTTTCTGTCTGACAGTTATTGCTTCAGCTGCAGCCACAATTCTACCTGTTATCAAGTTTATTAACCATTTAAATGTTAGGTAGGAAAAGCAAAAAGAGATCGATAAAACTCGATTTATTTCAAAATCCGGGTATCGTCCATCAGAAGAACACTCAAGTCGATACAAGGTCGGGCGATACGAGGAGAGCTGCGCGACACACCACCTCGCCCGACACGGAGGTATCGGGCGATAAGGTCGCCAAAGACCAACTGCCCGTCAGGATGTCACAAAAGAAGAACGTGTCGCCTGACATGGCGTATCGGGCAAACACTAACGGCCATTATTTCGGGCTTAACAGCGTCGGGCGATATAAAATCGACTAGACTCGTAAGCCCGATAAGCAACGTGCGATAAGAAAAACTCGTGTCGAGCGATAAGCCTGTTGGGCGATAAGAGAAAAATCGACTAAGCTTGTCAACTTGACACATATCGTGCGATAAGAAACCCCGTGCCGGGCGACAGACTGTCGGGCTATACCTTTGCTCATAGGATCCATCGCCCGATACCGGAGTGAAGGCAAGCTGGCCGACACGCGAGCAAAGGTTGATCAATGCATGCACTACAGGTGGCTAAAAAGAGAAGTGAGTATGCCTGACATGATGAGCCCACCTTGCTATATATAGCAAGCTCAGCTGGGGGCAAAACAGGCATTTCTGGGGCGCGCGTCGGCCGACGAGTCAGGCAACTCCCGAGATGACAGTCACGTCAATTAAAATAGGGCATTTATTCCCATCCGCGATACGACGGTTGCTCGGGAATACCATCTGCCACGGCTCTTGCGGTGCCCCAGAAATTGCAGCCCGATACAAGCGTCAGCCAGCTGAGCCGCTGCCCGACACGGCTTAAAACAGGCGGCTGAAAACCAAAGCTAGGAGAAGGAAAAACATCATCAGTAAAGGGTTAAGTCCCCGACCTCAGAAAATACTACAACGGTGGCCCATAAAATAGGAGAGTCGGTGCGCTCAGCGCGTGCACCGACTCGGGCCTTATTACATGCCATAAAGTTTGTTTTTACAAGTAATAGGAAAAATGCACCATACTCTATGAGAGAAAACTCGGGCAGCCTCCCGAGGAGCGCTGAAGTTTGCGTCGCCAGCTCGACCGGTGTAGGTTCATCTCGTTCAGCTCTTGTGGTACCCATATCTCACAAGTCGATCTCTGCTCTCCTGACAAAGGCCTCATTCTCATAGAACCTTTTTACCCTGTACCCATTCACCTTGAAGACCTTAGTCAGATCGTCTTTGTCATAAAGCTCCATCATTCCAGATGGATATACCTTTGACACAGTGAACGGTCCTGACCATCTTGTTTGTAACTTCCCAGGGAAAAGACGAATAGAGAACTTGAATAATAAGACTTTATCTCCTTCGCTTACATCCTTTCTCCTGAGGTGGGCATCGTGCCACAATTTTGTCCTCTGTTTGTAGATTTTTACATTTTCGTAGGCATTTATCCTCATCTCTTCGAGCTCTTGAAGCTGCAAAAACCTCTTTTCTCCTGCTTTGTCGAGGTCCATGTTTAGGAACTTGATCGCCCAAAGGGCCTTGTGTTCCAACTCTAAAGGCAGATGGCAGGACTTTTCGTAGATAAGCCGGTAGGGGGTGGTTCCGATGGGCATTTTGTAAGCAGTACGGTAGGCCCAAAGCGCGTCGTCAAGCTTCATGGACCAATCTTTCCTTGTTCGGTTGACGGTTTTCTCCAAGATCTGCTTGATTTGCCTGTTGGAAATCTCTACCTGTCCCGACGTCTGTGGGTGGTAGGGTGTAGTGATCTTGTGTTTCACTCCGTACTTGTGTAGGAGTGTTTCAAACTGTCTTTCTCCAAAGTGCGACCCTCCGTCACTTATAACCGTGCGCGGTACACCGAAACGAGGAAAGATGGTCTTTTCGAAGAGCTTGATAACCGACTTGGCGTCGCAGGTTTGGGTGGCTACCGCCTCTACCCACTTCGATACATAATCCACTGCCACGAGTATGTACTGATACCCCCGGGATGGAGGAAACGGTCCCATGTAGTCGATTCCCCATACGTCAAATATTTCTACTTCGATCCAGCTTGCCATTGACATCTCATTCCTCCGTCCTATGTTCCCCGTAAATTGGCACTCCTTGCAAACCTTCACAAATTGTGCGACATCTTTAAATAAAGAAGGCCAGTAGAAACCTGACTGTAGCACCTTTGCTGCTGTTCTTTCGCTACCCAGGTGACCACCGTAGGGGGAGGCGTGGCATTGCTTCAGGATGTCCGCGGTTTCTTCTTCTGGGATGCACCTCTTATATAAGTTATCAGCGCATTTTCTGAACAGGAGAGGATCATCCCAGTAATAGTTCTTGGCATCCGAGAATAGCTTCTTTCTTTGGTTGTACGTGATGTCAGGAGGCAGTTCTCCATAAGCAAGATAATTGCAGATGTCCGCAAACCAGGGTAGACTTTCTTCTTGAGCTTCGGCCAACTTAAGAGCCTCGTCGGCGTAGTCGTCATTGATAGGTGGCCCTCCCTGTCTCTCAGCCACGATCCTCGATAGGTGGTCAGCGACCACATTTTCTGCGCCCTTCTTGTCGATAATTTCATGGTCAAACTCTTGGAGCAATATGGCCCACCTCAACAGCCTGGGCTTCACGTCTTTCTTTTGCATCAAGTATTTTATTTCCCCATGATCTATGTATACCTTGACCTTTGCTCCGACGAGATATGACCTGAACTTATCAAATGCGAAGACGATAGCGAGCATCTCCTTTTCAGTTGTTGTGTAGTTTACCTGAGCTTCGTCCAACGTGCGGCTGGCGTAGCAGATCACATGGTGCCTTTTGTCTTTCTTTTGCCCCAGGACTGCCCCAACCGCGTAGTCACTAGCGTCGCACATCAGCTCAAAAGGTAAACCCCATTCTGGCGCTTGAAGGATAGGTGGTGATATCAAAGCATTTTTTAGGGCCTAAAAAGAACTGAGACAATCGTTAGAGAAAACAAATTCAACATCTTTTACCAGAAGATTGGACAGAGGTTTGGAAATCTTTGAGAAGTCCTTGATGAATCTTCGGTAATATCCGGCGTGCCCGAGGAAGCTTCTCACTCCCATCACAGATTTTGGTGAAGGAAGTTTAGATATCGCCTCGACCTTACTTACGTCCACCTCGATCCCACGCCTTGAGATCTTATGCCCTAGAACGATGCCCTCCCGCACCATGAAGTGACATTTTTTCCCAGTTCAGGACCAGGCTGTTCTCCTCGCACCTTTGAAGGACCAATGACAGATTCTTTAGATAGATATCGAAGTCCTTCCCATAGACTGAGAAGTCGTCCATGAAGACTTCTACGATGTCTTCTAGAAAATCTGAGAACATCAATATCATGCATCTTTGAAAGGTAGCGGGGGCGTTGCATAGCCCGAATGGCATCCTTCGGAAGGCATAAGTCCCGTAAAGGTAGGTGAATGTTGTTTTCTCTTGATCATCGGGCAAGATGGGGACCTGGTAAAAACCTGAAAATCCATCAAGAAAATAAAAGAAATCGTGATGCGCTAACCTTTCGAGAACTTGATCAATAAAAGGTAGCGGAAAATGATCCTTCTTTGGAGCCTGATTTAGCTTTCGGTAATCAATACACATCCGCCATCCGGTGACGGTCCTTACCGCCACCTCGCCGCCCTTCTCGCCCCTAACCACTGTCATTCCGCCTTTCTTGGGTACTACGTGGATAGGACTTACCCAATTGCTATCGCTGATTGGGTAAATAATCCCCGCATCCCTAAGCCTTATTACCTCTTTCTTGATGACCTCCTTGAGCATCTGGTTCAGCTTCCTCTGGGGTTGAGCCAGAGGCTTGGCTGATTCATCCAAGCTGATGCAGTGCATGCACAGGGTGGGGCTAAGGCCCTTGATTTCCTCTACTGAATATCCTATAGCCCCCCTGTGGAGCCTTAACTCCTCAAGGAGTCGATCTAGCTGATTGCTTGAAAGATTGGCGTTTACAATGACCGGGTTCCTCTGTTCTTCGTCCAAGAACTCGTACTTCAGGCCTTCAGGCAACACTTTTAACTCTGGCTTTGGTCTGGGTGCCTCCTCTTGAGGCTCACCTTCGAGGGAGGCATACTTCGCAGACTCTGCCATCTCATCCTTTTCTTGAAAATCTTTGTCAGAAAGTTCGAAAAGGTTGAGATACTTTGCAACTTTGGGACTTTTGAAGTCAGAATCCTGGCAGCTTATGGCCCTCGCGAGGGGGTCCACTGTCTGGATATCCTCCTCTATTTCCTCACAGAATTTATTGTAGCTATCTGCGAAACATGCTGTTTCAGACAGGGACGGACTTCTCATGGTTTCTTTCAGCTTGAAGTCCATATGGTTGTTTCCGACCCTCAAAGGGATCATCCCCTCGGAGACATCAATCAACGCTCTTCCTGTTGCCAAGAAAGGACGTCCAAAGATGATCGGGCAATGGGGGTCTTCAGCTGTGTCGATAACGACTATGTCACAGGTGATGAAGAAATTTCCAACCCTGATCGACACATCTTTGACAATGCCGACGGGTCTCTTAAAGGTGTGGTCTGCCAGTTGAATCCACATGTTGGTTCGAACTATGTCGGTCAAACCCACTCTTCGTGCAAAACTGAGGGGCATGAGGCTGATGCTTGCTCCCAAGTCTGCTAGACCCTTCCGCTCGACATTGTCTCCGATGGCAAATGGGATTGTGAAAGCTCCGGGATCCCTCCTCTTATTAGGCAAGTCGGGATTTACGAAGGCAGAGGAAGCAGAAGCTAGGTGAACTGTCTCTATCCTTCCTCCCCTTCTTTTGTTGGTGATAAGGTCCTTGAGGAACTTGGCGTATGTGGGCATCTCCTCCAAAGCATCCAGGAAGGGGACTTCAAGATGCAGTTTCCTGATCGAGTCCATGAACCTCTCATGACGCTTCTTTAGATTTGCCCTTATCAGCTTATATGGGAACGGCGGCCTTGGGGCGTAAGGATTCTTCCCACCAGGTAGCTCGTCCGAAGGCTTCTGTGCAGGCTCTTAAGCTTCTGCTTGTCCACCTTCACCCTCTGCTGGAATGGTGCTCTCAGACCTCGGTTCAAGTTCCAGTTCGACTTCAGCTGTGCGCTCCACCGTCTTCCCAGACCTTAGTACCGCCATTCTGGCAGTTTCCGGGTAGGAGAGTGTCCTTCCCACAGGGTTCTTCATCAGTGCTGCCATTTGGGCCAATCGTTGATCGACTTCCCATTGGCGCATCTGCAGACTCGCCATCTGGTGTTGCATGGAATTCTGAGCTCCGGGGCCGGGAAGCGTACCCTGCACCAGTTTGCTGATGATGGTGTCCTGTCTTTTTATATAGGCGGAGAGCTGACCAACCAAGCTGGGCTGGCTCGCCCTCTCGCCTCAGCCCTGACATTCACCTTCAGGAAGAGACCGCTCACAACGAGACATGGTATCAAAACTCGGTGGAGAAGGTCAGCTTTCAGGGTTCCTGCAAGAGCATGTAAAATCAAGTTAGAAAATTAAATTATTTAGCTTAGGCAAAGCATAATAGCAAGGAAAAAGAAAAAGAAAAAGGGTGCTGTCAAACTCATTTCTAAGCTTGAGGCACGGGAGTGTAGTTAGTGGATTCCGATTCATCTACAGTACCGTTTTTGCCTTGTCCCCGACAACGACGCCAAAAAGTTGACCGGCCTAAATCGCGCGTCCTAAAATTGGAGGTGGATTTTAGGTAGTCGAGCTTTTTCATTTATAAACCCAAATCCTTCTAGGCCCCCGCAACTTTGTTTACGGGGTCAAAGTAGATATACGGGGTCGAACACAGGGACAAGGGGGGTAGTGTTGAGAACCCAGAATCGACACGCTACACTCCGGCAAGTATGAAGAGATTATAAATTCCCCAGAAGGGAAGCATAACGATGTCACGAATAAAACAAGAAAACTATCTCCAAATGGAGTTACTAGAAAGATTTAAGGTTTTAGTCATTTAGCAGTTTTTAGGGGGTTTCATGCAACAGAAACAGAAAGATAAAACTAGAGCTAGAGCAAGGTACGAAGGATAAAACTACTGTAAAACAAGCGGCACCAGTAACACCCTGCACCCCTCCTCTCAGAGCGGGCACCTCTAACCAAGCCTCGGCACCCCTCTCGAGATTGCTGGGCTCAAAGTTAGAGTGGAATGTTACTGATACAACTCCGTTCCAGGCACTTTCGTACTCCAGAATCGGACCAAACACTAGAGTCACAACACAACTCTCGAAGTTGTTGCGACGGGAAAACACGATTCGGTAGCTAAGCAAAACGCGATCCAAACATGCAAGCCAGAGTTCAGATATCAAGCATGGCAGTCATCCAACATATTGCACCAAGCATAGAGCAGCAAGTAATTAAGCATTTCTATTTCTATAAACACTAAAGGTCTTAATTACAATGCATAAGTAAAGAATTAAATAACAGAATTAAAGATATGTGTCGCCTTCTTGATGTAGAAGGGCGGCAGGCTACAGTAACCATCCCGCCCGATACCGGTCAGAACCTAGCCCGATACAGCCGTGTCAGGTGACACACCCTCTCGGGCGGCGCGCCGTGACGAGCGACGGTATCGCTCAAGTACCCTGGCTGATACGCTCAAGTCGGGCGACACACCCTCTCGAGCGGCACGCATGACGTGCAAGCGTATCGGGTTCGATATCGTGTCGGGCATAGAGCGACCATTCCAATATCGGGCATTCGTGTCGCGCGTCAGCGTCGTCCGATATCGGCCCGCAGTATCGCCTGGGACAGTCCTAAGTGAACCATCCTTTCCCTCTCGGGCGAGGAGGGGCTCACCTAGTGTCGCCCGGCACGAGCACTAGGGCACGATACACCTGCTCTCGCAGCTCCCTCCGAAGATCACTCGACTGTCCGAAATCTAAACTGACCAAGCCGACTAAGCTGTCTTTTTGACTCCCTGTAGCTGCTATTTATAGGTAGCTGGTCGGGAGAAGATATGGTGCTCGAAGCGCCACGTGTCCTCTTTACCGCCGCTCAGTTGGTGGTCGGCTAACACAAGTATCGCCCGACACAAGGATGTCAGCTGTCGGGCGTTGTGGCGAGAGGCACCTGCCGGTGGGTGGCCGATATCGCGCGGCACACCTGGAGTATTCGCGGTGTGTTCGGCTCCCTGTCGGGTAAAGATGCGTGTCGTCCATCGGTGCCTCCTCACGCGGCATCCTTGCGTCGCACATCGTCGTATCGCGCTAGCCTGCCGGGCAGCGTGCGTATCGGGCGTCAGGGGGCCGAAACAGACTTGGACTTATTTGCGGGCCGGAACGGCCTTATTGGTGCTAAATGGGCCAAAATAGGAGGAAACTCTGCAAGAGATGGAAATATTGGACTGAGAGCATTGCTTGGCTAATTATTGCGAAAATGCATATAAAAAAGAGGAAAATGGCAGAAAAGGGCAGTTTTGATAACAGAATAAAGGCCAAAAACATCACAAAATTTGGTGTTATCAGAAAGCTATCTAAGAAGCATGACTCACCAAGGTCGGATCTTGAGCAAAAAATCTCCATAGGCAAGGAACTCGGCCTCCCAAGCTCCATGGGGGTTTCCTTAAGCTCCCTAAGCTCCCAAGCTCGCCCCACATAAGAAGGGGAAAGAGGTGGATGAAAGGGATCACTTGGGTAAAGAGGAAAGGAGTTATATACACCAAGGAAGAGAGAGGAAGCAAAGGAAAGGTGTCATAACCACATAAACTTAGATGCCACTTGCTCATGCTCTAACGCCACTTGCTCATGCTCTAACGCCACTTGTAACCACCCAAACTCCACATGTACGTCCTGGTGATACACTCTAGGATGTGTATCGTGCAGATGACCATCCTCCATGGGCCACACACCCACTAAACCAATACACACTCCAAGCTCCTACCCGATACACTAAAGGACAAGATAGCACATGTGACATATATGGCATTAAAACTATATAGAGATGTCACTCCTCGTCTAATATCCAAACACGATTCCCAAACCTGCATCCACATCCTAGATGATGCCAAACTGAAGCAAGAAACTCTAGAGCAGATAAATTGCATATTGACCCTCCACTTTGGGTAATTTGTAATTTGCACCAAAACTAGCACATAAAGCACAAGCATCATCCAACCAAGCTCAAACTTGGAACATAAGCCCTCCACAAGGCACCCAACAACATCATTCTCCTTCTAATGGTGATAGAGAACTAAAGGCATGCTATACATGTGACATATTGCATTATAATCCCTTACCTTGGGTAAATTGCACTTTGGTCCAAAATAAGCAAACACTGTTCAAACAACATCCAAATGGGACCAAACTAGAAACATAAGCTTGTCACATGATATCAAAACATCTTGAGGGATTAGACTAAGGTTCTAAGCACCTTTCTTAAGCAAAGAAAATAGGGTTAGCCCAAAACATGGGTTAGGGTCCTTACAAGAGAGTGGGTGGGGAGAGAGAGATCAGGGAGGAGGGAAAGAGATGGGTAGAGAGGCCGCCGGACTGGATCACTACCATCGAATGCCACTACTATAAGAGAGACACAGAGCCTGTGGGGGAGACAGAGATATGGTAGGGTGGGAGAGTAGGAGAGAGTGGAGAGAAGGTGGGAAGAGAGAGATTGGGGAGGAGAGAAAGAGATGGGCAAAGAGAGACACATGATCCAACACAGTGTCGGTAGTGGGAGGAGTTATTTCCCAACTATTGATAAAAAACACAATGATATCTTAAAACTTGATTGTATTTAGGGCTGAATACACTTAAGTGTATTCTACCCTGACTCTCTCTCTATATATACACATATATACATACATATATGCACATACACACACACATAAGATGCCAATCATGTAAATAAAAGTAGAGTACACACGAATAAACTATACCAAATACATATGCATATTTTTATGGTCTGTGATACATGGAAAATGCTGTAAACGCCGAGCCGTACCCCAAAATGTCCCTATAATGACTTGATAAGTAATTTCACATGCACAAATCCCAGCAACCACCCCGAATAAGATGCATCAGTTCTTGCTTTATGGAAATGGAAACATTTGATGGTGTTGGTCACAAATCCATGCCTACAATCACAACAACGACATGAAATTTTCATCTACTTTATCATGATCGAAGAACAGACCATACCGATCAGGCAACCCACTGCCCCAAAACTTGTCTTCTACCTTCAAGGAAAAGACGCCATGGACCCCAAGTTGGACTACATGGTAATGTGCATGGGTGTGCCTCTTGGAAAGCTCTTCATATGTAGCAGTTGTACCTCATGTGTCACATGCGTCAAATGTGGACAAGCACCTAGAAGAAGGCTTCCACAAGAAGGTCACGGTGGACTATGTCAATATTGATCTCGACCACGTGTGCCTCTGTAGTCAGATCGAAAACGAGACACGTTGATTGTTCCTTAAATGATTGGAAGCATCATCAACCTCTAAAATAGAAAGACCACCAACTAAGTGGAAATCAAGGATTACATGATTGGGCACTACTTGGAGAGTTCTAAATCTCTACAAACTCGATAAGTGCATGAAAGTCACAAATTAGAGCACAGGTGTACATGTGCACTTTTGGGTACACTTGCATATTGTTGTGTACATGTGTTAATATTATGTTATTATTGTGTACATATATGTATTGTTATATGTACTGTTGGGTATACTTGTATACTACTTTGTGTATTGTTGAGTACACTTGTATACACACATTTGTACTGCTATGTGTACCCATGCGTATGTGAGTAATACTATGTGTATTGTGTGTACGCATGTGTATTTGTGTACACATGTGTACTACTATATTGTATACACATATGTATTGTTGCTATGTGTACACATGTGTATGTGTCTACACATGTCTAATACTATGTTGTGTACATGTGCACTGTTATGTGTATTTTTGTGCAAACATGTGTACTGCCATGTTGAACTATTGTGTACACATGTGTACACATACATATATTGATGTGTACTACTATGCGTACACATGTGTACTGATATGTTGAACTATTGTGTACACATGTGTACAACTACATATATTGATGTGTACTACTATGTGTACACATGTGTACTATTGTATACACTTGTGTACTATATGTATTATTCTACTATTGTGTACACATGTGTATTGTTGTGCATGCATATGTACTTCTATGTGTATTGTTGTCTATTGATGTGTGTACACATGTGCACTATAGTGTACACATGTGTACTGTTATGTGTATTGTTGTGCACTGCTATGTGTACACATATATACGATTATGTACACATGTATCGCTATGTGTATTGTTGTCTACTGATGTGTGTACTGATGTGTACAACGGTGTACAATTGTGTACATGTGTACTGCTATGTGTATTGTTGTGTACTATTGTGTGTATACATGTGTATTGTTGTGTACACATGTGTACGACTATGTTTATTATTGTGTATATATATGTGTACTATTGTGTGCACATGTATACTGCTGTGTACTATTGTGTACACATGTGTACTATTATGTGTACTGTTGTACCATTATGTGTACACATGTGTACTGCTATGTGTATTGTTGTAGACTGTTATGTGTACACTTGTATACTATTTCATAATGTTGTATACACATGCACATTGTTATGTGTGTTTACGTGTACTGCTGTGTGTACACATGTGTACTATTGTGTACACATTTGTACTACTACATGTATTGTTGTGTATTGTTCTATTTACATATCTGTATTGTTGTGTACACATGTGTATTGTTGCGTACACATGTATTGCTATGTGTATCGTTGTGTATTGTTGTTTGTACACATGTGTAGTACTATGTGTATTGTTGTTTATACACACATGTATTGTTGAGTACATCATTTACTTCTATGTGTATTATTGTGTGTACACATGTGTATAACTATGTGTATTGTGTCTATTGTTGTGTGTACATGTGTATTGCTATGTGTATTGTTGTGTATTATAGTGTGTACACATATGTACTATTATGTATATATATGTACTGCTATGTGTTTGTTGTGTACTGTTATGTATACATATGTACTGGTGTGTGTATTATTATATATTGTTGTGTGTACACTTGTATATTGCGACGTGTAACTTTATATACACAATCTATTGATCGATGTTGGCACATCAGAGGGGAAGAATGCTATGTTGTTGACTACAAGAGAACTAAAAGGATTACTGATAGAAGATGAGTTACCAAGCCATGGAAGTCGTAAGGAAGGGAGATCTGCTATCATCACTGATGCCCGCTAGGCAAGGCAATAGTTATTTCTATAATCCCCATTGATTTGTGAATTCTGGGTGGGATCGGGAGTCCAAAACATACATGGACTCTAGCCATCAGAACCTCTTTCCTAGACAAAAACCCTGCCTTTCCCCCTATAAATATTCCTAGATGTATGCTTTCTTGAGGTATAACCTAGAGCATTGTTTTCTCTCCCGTTGATGTGTTTCCAGAAGACCCCAAGACACATCATGACATTTCTTCTTTGGCTGGAATAGAAAATAGTGATCATGGATTGGAGAAGGTTCAAGCTCGGGGAAGGCACAAGAAATGGAGTACAATAGGTTGGCGATGCTAGGATTCACACTTCTCTGGGTAGTTTCTTAGTTTGCCATTTCCTTCCAAGGTATGCAATCAGATCCATGACCAATGATTTTGCCTTAACTGTACCCTATGGACCAATTTTTTGTGTCCTACTATTTATTTTGCTATAGTAGAACCTTTTGACCATATAAATTTGTGTTCATGTCTACCTGATCTACTAAGCAAGTATAGTTTAATAATATTATAAGACCAAACAAAAGATCAATATTATTAAACTCTCTTCTTTATTTAATGGGCATGATTGTACAAAACATGTTATTATTATCTTATAAATTATTTTTGTTAAGATAATTGCTTCCATTGAACATATCGATCATATATGAGGCCTAAATATATTGAAAAATCTTCAAAATCTCATTGTCTATATACATATTATATTTGCAATCGGATTATGACTTTATTACTGTGTTCTAAATCATGATCTATGGAAGAAAAAATTCTAATTTTGTTAATTTAAATAAAAAATATGCAGTACCTGCTATGTACCGACTATCTTATAAGGATCATCATCATCCTAATAGGAAAATGACCATACAAATGTATATTGCCTAACTAAAAAGGGAAGACAAATATAATATCAAAGGTGATGCTCTCATGAACTATGTTGCTCTTTGCAAGAAAATACTGGATAAGAAACTGGTGGTACTAAAAACTAAACAAATATGAATGTGTGCCTATACTTACATGATTGTATAATAAGTCATATTGAATACTATTTTTAGGACCTTGTCTTAGAGTCAACCGTTGTCGTCCATCCCATGATACCAATATGCCACATCTTGGTGACTGAATCCAATGCTTGAGTAATGAAATTTATGAGCTTTGCCCACTTTGGATTGACTGAAATATCCAGGCGAAAAAAATACATAGTTTGACTGCTTACTGACTGCACCCTTATGGTGATTGCACCCTCGTGGTGTGACTACAACCTTGTGTTGACTTACTGACTGACTGCACCCTCATGGTGTGACTATTTATTGACTGCACCCTTGTGGTGATTGCACCCTCGTGGTGTGGCTGTTTACCGACTACACCCTTTTGATGACTATAGCCTTTGGTTACTTTGTCATTCAAGATTTACTTGATGCATATTTTGCTCCTTGACTGTTAAAATTACTGAAATTGGTTATCATGGTGATGATGTTGGGTATTGTTTATTCTACATGAACTTACTAGTTTGGTTGTCTATTTTGTGTATCTTTCACCTTTGTGACTACGTACGTGATTGGGAACGTTTCCCCTGTATCTAGAACCTACAGGTACCTAGTTGATATTAGGTGATGGCCGACGTGATGATCCTTCTGGCACATATGATGGACACTGGAAACCGGCTCATTGATTTTATTTTGATAAAAGATTTTGTTCTTTCTTTTCAATTTAAAACAAATGTCTTTATATTTTTATTAAAAGAATCATGCATGGTCTGTGTTTTTATTTCCTATGAAACATTGTTATTAGATGATTTTTGCTAAATTATAAGGATGTTCTCTTTATGAATTATCCTCATCTTGATGGAGTGTTTTCTCCCAAGTTGTACTGGTGTTTTCATGCTTGCTCATGTGTTGTAATTTTTTTTTCGAGGTGTTACATTTTATGGTATCAGAGCCAGGGTTTCTAGTGTGCAGACAAGATCCAAAGCTAGGAAAATCATTAGCCATAGTCAACTAAGTGTTATCAAGCAAGGTATGCTTGATGTGGTTGAGCGTGAAGTATTATTTGATATTGGATCTAGTTGGTTGTTTATCTCTAAATTTGTGATGCCAAATTGAATCTAAAGTCAAAATATGTACCTTATTATCTAATGATATCTCTGCCTCTTGGTCATCACATTTAGTGTAGTACATATGAGATGGATGTCCCCATGACATTAGAGAATTCTAATTTCAGGACTGACTTTGTAATTCATGAGATGATTGACTTTGACTTAATATTGGGTAAGGTTTGTTTGGATTAGAATGATGATCTTGTTCTATGTAAAGAGAATAAGGTTTTGACAGGGCTATTTTCAAAGTCGAGATTATATGTGTGAGACAAAAAAACTTTCCATAATTGATTTCACTTTTGAAGGCTAAAAAAATTTAATGAATGGCTGTAGGGATTTTTTGGTGAGTATAGTGAAGACAGACTCTTCTTTTACTAGTATTGAGGAGTTAGAGGTACTGAAGGATTATTCTGATAGTTTCCCTAAGGATCTCCTAGGACTTCCTCCACATAGAGAAGTCAATTTCTCTATTTATATCTCATGGAACTGCTCCTATATTTAAACCACCTTTCAAGATGTCCCCTACTGTACTGATTGAGTTGAAGCAGAAGCTCCAAGAACTTTTAGATAAGGTTTTTGTCTGACCCAGTGTGTCCCCTTGGGGATCACCAATATTATTTGTAATGAAGGACATATCCTTATGACTCTATGTATATTATAGGTTTTTGAATCATATCACTGAGAAAAATAAATATCCTCTTCTTCATATTAATGACTTACTTGACCAACTACAATCTATCGCAATATCCTCATGGATTGACTTAAAATCAAGATACCATCAACCGAGGATAGCTAAACAAGATATTCCTAAGATTGCTTTCTAAACAAGATTGTGCACTATGAATTTTGTGTTATGCCTTTTAGGTTAACCAATGTTGCTATTGTTGGGTTTTATAGGGAGGCAGAGAAGGCAGCGGAAACAAAAATTTTCTCCCCAAACCCAGAATGAAGGAATCATATCAATGTCCATACAATAGGAAGGATGGTTTATAGAGACATACCTTGTCCCAAGGCTTGCTCGATGACGTTACCTTGCGGATTGTGCGGTCTTCACCTCCAGTCTTGGACGGTGTCTGTGCAGCTGCTGGTCTCACAGGGACTGTTGGGATTGACAGCTATCCTCCGAGCGGTAATAGATGTCCTCCGAGCGGTAGAAGTCTCCCGCCTCTGTAGTAGTCCACACAGACCACTTGGAACTCTGATCGCCTTGTTGCATAAGGAACCAGAAGGATTCGTACCCTCCTGTCGGCGTACTAGTCACCGACACACTCTCCTATCACCAGTTACTTTTCTACAGTTGTCCTTCCCTCACTGTGCCTCCCTAATCGGGTAGCTCTTGCTCGGGCTCTCTCAGTTACCACAACTAGAGAGAACGACAACTTTACAAAGCAACTGGTGTTCTGAGTTGTTGTACATGAGAATCCCCCAATACCCCTATATATAGGAGGGTCATGGGACAGGGTTCTCTACCCCAGGAAATGTGGGACTAAATCAGGAGTAAAAGGGTTCGAGATTTTCCACAAAATCTAACAAACTGCGCCAGCTGAACCGATCGGTTCAGACCTGAATCGATCGTTTGGAACCCTGAGCCGATCGGTTCGTGGTCCTGGTCCAACTCAAATTGACTTTCATGTTCATTTCCAACTAATCAAATATTAATCCTTGTCCAAATCAAATTTGTACAAGTGAAACAAATATGTATGTGCAAAAAGAGTCTTCTGACTTTCCAAACGATCTCAGTTGGTCACACAAATCGACCGGTTCAACAATTGAGCAGATCGTTTCATTGACACATGAGCCGATTGACTCACCACTTTGAGCCGGTCGGTTCACCAACCCGAGCCGATCGGTTCAACCCTATGAGCCGGTTGGTTGGAGCAGTAGACTGTGCAAACCAGTCAATTGCAGTTCTAATCAATCTGATACTCTTAATCATCTGGTCCAACACCTTGAACATTATGATTTTGAGCTATCAATTAATTGAGTGTTTAATTGAACTACTAAACTCCTTTAGTAATCAATCTAAACATCATTCGTGGACAAACTCCTCTTCCAGGTTAAATCCTATGTGTGTGACCCTACATGCCCATTTCACGTTGGTAGTGAAAGTTTATAACACTTATGACTTCACAAGCAAAGAGCAGTGCCTAGTCGCACATCAGTACTACCCAAGTGAAAAGGAAAGTTGGAGAACAACTTTCAATCCTACAATCTGTGAATGGAGTTACAGTGAATGTATAATTCCTTTGTCACTGATGTCCCAAATGAACTCAAGGCATGGAACAATCATCCTGTCAACATTCATTCACTTTCTTGATCTCAGAGTAGATTGGAGGAGATATGTATGACATCAATATCACATATTGATTCACACATGCATGCGCACGCCTATATCAATCCTACTCATCAAGTGGCCATGGATATCAAACTCCCTCAGGAGGGACAAATCCCATATCTATCACTCACCCCTCAAAAGCCCCATGTATCAAAGCCACCCAATCATCACCTTTATAACAACCCATGTTTTAGGACTGCGTTTGATGGTCAAAGTGTACCCAATGACATGTGTTGAGTGTAGTGATTTTAGGTCAAAGAATCACACTCACCACCATCACTATGAGAACTGACTGTGACTACCATGTCATGGTTCCATGTGTCTAACTCATGGTGGGTCTATTCGGTACACTTGTTCTCTAACAAGTACCTATGTGTTTGGTTTGATATCTCCATATCATGACTAACGAGATTCTGTCATCAACCAACACCACAATCTAGTCTTGTGTGTCATTGTTGTCTATCTACCTTCCACAATGACATATGACTAGGGACATAATAAGAATGTACAAACTCTTAGCATCCGTATGATCTCATCGTGCATGTCCTCAACTTGAAATCATATGTCATTGAGTATTGTCATTCTCTAGACATTCAATGCATTCTATCATTATCTCATATGACTGAACCAGAAAGAATTGGAAGCTTGCCTTATATTGTTTATCAAATCAATATTAATGTATCACACCAATCATCCCATGATTGGATCTCAAGGCATACATACCAACAACTGCTACATTCATGGATCTGATGGATCGAGTGTTTTGACCTCATCTAGATCAATTTGTGGTAGTCTTTATCGAGGATATTCCATTTTTTTCTCCTGACAAAGAGCAACACAAGGAACACTTATGAACGGGGCTTCAAATTCTAAGAGACAACAAGCTTTATGCCAAATCCCCTAAATGTGATTTCTGGCTAGACAAAGTGATAGTTTTAGGACATGTTATTTCTAATGATGATATATATGTGGATCCTACCAAGGTTGAATCTGTGATGGATTGGGATAGGCTCAAGATAGTGATAGAGATCAAAAGTTTTCTTAGAATGGCTGGACACTATACAATGTTTATCGAGAACTTGTCTATTATAGCCCTTCCCCTGACTAATATGACAAAAAAGGGTGTTAAGTTCTTATGGATGCAAAAGTGTGAAGATAGTTTTCTAAAATTAAAGAAAAACTTGACTACAACACCATTGCTTACCCTTCCTAGCAACAATGGAAGTTTTGGAATTTACATTGATGCCTCTGGTACTAGTTTAGGTTGTGTTTTGATGTAGTATGGTAAGGTGGTTGCATATGTCTCTCGACGGCTAAAAAAATCATGAGAAGATTGCTCCTCACATGACTTGAAGTTGGATGTTATGGTGCATTCTCTTAAGATATGGCATCATTATCTTTGTGGGGATTAACTTCAAGTATTTTTTTATCACAAAAGCTTGAAATATATCTTTTCTCATAAGGAGTTGAATATGAGGCAATGTCGTTGGCTGGAATTATTGAAGGATTATGATTTCTACATTAATTATCATCAAGGAAAGGCCAACGTTGTGGCAAATGCTCTTAATATGTAGCCGACTAGTACAATTACTATTCCGATGATCCAAGAATGAAAGCTACTAGAAGATGGTGCTCAGTGGTGACCTTATCAAAGGCCCTAATAATATAGTTATGGCATGCCTGATAGCATAACTTGAACTGATAAAGAGAATTATAGAATCCTAACATGAAGATGTTGAAAGAGAGAAGATGATGAAGGTAGTCGAGGAAGAAAGATATTAGTTTCTTTATGGCCAGATAGGAGTATAAGATTTATAACACTTCTTTGGGTACCTAATACTTCCAATATGAGAGAGGAAGTAATGAAGAATGCTCATGTGACAAAGTTCTCTATCCATCCATGAAGCACAAAGATGTTCAAAGACCTACAACGAAGTTTTTGGTGGCTAGGAATGAAAAGTGACATAATTGTTTTGTTTTCCAAATGTATGGTTTGTCAATAGGTTAAGATTGAACATCAAAGACATGTTGGGTTATTATAACCGCTTTTAGTACCGGAATGGAAATGGGATTTTATAGCGACAAATTTTGTTGTGGGGCTGTCAAATACAAAGAAGCAAAATGATTGCATGTGGGTTCTTTTGGATAGGTTGACAAAGACTGCACATTTTCTTGCTATGAAAGTGGGTCAATCTATTGATAGTCTAGCCAAGATGTACACTGATGAGGTTTTGAGGCTTCATGGGGTTCCGAAATATATAATTTTTGATGGAGATCCACGTTTTACCTCTTGTTTTTGGGAAATCTTGCAAAGAGCTTTGGGAACAAAATTGAAATTTAGCACAACCTTTCATCCACAAACTAATGGGCAATACGAAAGGAAAATAAAAACATTGGAGGATATGTTGAGAGCTTATGTTCTATCCTGGAAGGGAAATTGGGAAGAACATTAACCTCTGGTGGAGTTTTCTTATAATAATATCTATCACGCATGCATTGGTATGGCACCATATGAAACTCTATATGTGCAACCATGTAGATCACCAGTGTGTTAGAGTGATGTGGGAGAAATAAACTTAATAGGGCTTGCTATTATTAAAAAATCTGCTGATAAGGTTGACTTGATTAGAGAAAAGTTGGAGACTGCCCATTGTAGACAAAAGAGCTACGCAGATAAAAGAAGAAGGGAGTTGATTTTTGAAGTTGGGGACCACATTTTTCTAAGGACGTCTCCAACTAAGGGAGTACTGCATTTTGGTAAGAAATGAAAATTTAGTCCAAGGTACATTGGACCTTTTGAGATCTTATAGTGATATGGAGACTTTTCTTACAAGCTTGCCCTACCATTAGCTTACTCATATATCCATGATTCAACCCTCGTTACTAACATTGATGTACCAAAAATCCTTCCTGACTTGACTTATGACGAAAGATCGATATAAATAGTGGATAGATGAGCTCACCAATTGAAAATACATATTGTTCCTACCGTGAAGGTGGCCTGGAGACATCATAGAGATGAAAAGATACATGGGAGATTGAGTCAACATGAAGGACAATTTGTGAGAACCCGTTACACTAAACGAGATTACTCAAAACATAAAACACAATCAATCACAAATTAACCACATACCCAAAAATATGGGTAAATTAAAATTGATTTCAACATCAGCACCCACTCAGAATCATTTGCATAAGAGCCCAACATCTTTATTATATCCATACTATGCCAAGAATTTGATACAATTTTTTCTACCACCTTATCCACAACATATATACACAGGATAACAATATTTGTATATGCCACACAAATAAGCATTAACATGCTAACAAAATTCCGATTCGTTTGAAACACCATATACAAAATTTTCCTGCCCGAACCCGAGAGTACAAGGATGACTCTAGGAAACACTAGACATCTAATCAACTTTATCAAAGATTCATTACTATAGCTCCTTTTTGCTGCCACATGTTTGTTTTTGTCACTTCTGATTACCTAAAAAAATGTGGCAAACCACAATGGTGAGACCCATGTCCCAGCAAGAGATATAACCTCCAACAACGCTTATTGATTGCAACATTTTAAATAGTAGATAACTGAGCAGTTGGAGTATTTAATAATCAATTTAATAGATTGAACAATTTAAGTATGCTAAACAGATTAAGCAAATAATCTTAGCAACAAGTATGATCATCAACACATATATAGATAACAAATAAATCCATTTCTCTGGATAGATATCCACTCAAATATTATCAAATTGCATCTAATAATAATCACTATCATTAATCTGACTATCATCATATTCCCTGCTAACAACACAAGCAATCTAGTAGCATGAGCATCCCTAAAATCATAAGTAGAACTAACATCATAGCACAATTAACTACATAGGCATGATTAGTAGTTTAAGCATCTATAATTACATAGGCATGGCTATCAATATTAAACATAGCTACCGGCATCATCTTAACCATCAGTGTCAATATATTTGACAACATAAGCATGTTTACAACTTGTGCATAACTACAACATAAGCATATCTATTATCTCTTATTGTACTAAACATGATCTCAATGAAAAGAAAGCAAACAAGGGTTATCATCCAATATGAAGTGTTATGTATAACCCTAAATAGATATGCTACACGACTGTCTTAAATCTTTTATTATGCCATGGTGAATTTGAATCGTACCATCCAAAGTCCAACTGACCCCTGCGAAGGGCTATTCGGTTCCGTACAAGATCTAGGAGTGCCGGTATCCTAAGATCTCTTCCCCTTGGTCAGTATGAGTAAAAAGCAGTGACATTTAGTCAAACTGCAAAACAACAACATATAGTCTTGTAACTAGCCCACTTTGGTACATGTCACAACGCTAGCATCCAGGGTATACAAAACCCTCGAATCCAAGGTACAGTCACAATTGTCCTCAATCACATCAGATGTATGAGACATGACCATAGCGATCCTCCACAACCTACATTGTGGATGACAAGGATATATCCTCAACTTGCCACCCCCACATACTCAACAATATGCACTCTGAGTTTCTCTTAGGAATACTCATTTCACCATCCAGCAAGTTCTGACACTGAAGATGACTCTATAGTAAAAGGCACAACATGATTAGAGTTGCACTTGATTAGTTATGCCAATTGGGTGAATTAAGGCGGCATCAAACAAGTGGACATACAAACCCTAATTCACTTCTAGCAAGCATATAAATATCACAATTTTAAAAGATATAAAACGTGTCAAACATAATTTCTCATCTCATCATCACATGGTACTATTCACTTGTCATTCATGAGACCACACTAGTCATCATACTATCACAAGATATAAATCCTTTTCACAATATCACATGGTATCAATCCTTATTAACACAAGAGGATTACATCTCATTCACGGCTCAACCATGCCCAAAGGTCATTAAGACCATCATACTATCACATGATATAAATCCTTTTCACAATATCACATGGTATCAACCCTTATCAACACAAGAGGATTACACCTCATTCAGGGATCAACCATGCCCAAAGGTCATTAAGACCATCATACTATTCCTTGCAAGATCATCATTATCTTTCCATGCCTTATAACAAGGCTCAACAACATCACTTACATATAATACACCAGATCAGCACAATATTGCATTAATGAGCTAGGAGATATTCATAAACAATCATAGAAGGGTTATATTAACATTAAGAACATTCCTTTATTACATCAACATGCAAGGAATCTTGATATGATTAACCCTCATCATATTCACAATGCACATGTTTAGCATAAGAAAGTATCAACCATGTGGCTATAATGACTACCAATTAACACATTAATGTTATGATCATGTTAAGGAGGTTATTTCACCATCATATCATCATATAAGAAGGTTAAACATAAATACGCATCTTTATCTATTTGCATTAGAGTTAGGTTCAACAAGATAAATTATATTAATGTTACTATTCAACACTCATACCCAAACCCTAACTCACAACATCCTCATTGGATCATAGATAGATAAGGTGAAGCATAACCATCACATTCCATACTATTCTCAAGTATGAACCCACACATAAATCAAGGTGTAACCATCGGTTTATAGCATACTAGGGTTTCAACAACAATAAGAGAGTACTCCATGATTGCTTTAATCATTCAAGGACTATTCATACCCAATTACCATCATTTAGTTATATTAAAGCTAGGTATAACAAGCTATACCTCATTAGGGGTTACATATCAACACAATATGGTTATCATGCCTTCTATTCATATGAGTGAATATGTAATACTACCTTATTAAGGATAACCCTCCATTTGTTCCATCATCATTCAACCCATATCACCATACCACTATATCACCCAGAACCATTGGATGTCTAAAATGTAAGACCATTGGTTGTTTACATAAGTAAAGAACTTGGATAAACTACCAATGAAGTCCTTGATTTGTGCTCTATAAAGAGTCACCATCTAACCCTAGACATCCCTTTATTAACAACACAAAAAGTTCCACTGAAAGTAGGGTAAAACCCACAATCGACTGTTCATTTAAAACAAGCCATCCATTGTTAGCAAGTAAGCTCCTTGAGTTGATCATATAAAGGAAACCATATAAATCAAATTATTAGGACCAACATATTATCTTAACCATAATTACACTTTATTGTAGGAATAAACATTAGATCTTGACCACTGAGTCAAGTTCATATGTTAAAGCCATCAATTACAGTATAGGTCCGCCCATTGCATCAAGTGACCCAAGAAACCATTGGTCTAAGGCTTAATTGATGCTACAACTATATGATTAACTCACCATAGGTTTTGGAGATCTGATCCACCATCATTAGTGACCATTAAGTCACCATAGGTTGTTAGATCAACACTATTCATTAATCAACATCAAATATTAAGCTAATGTCATCATTGATTGATAACATCAATAGGGTACTTAATGGTTGATCATTAAACTTCTAATTGATCCAAAACCTGAACTAAGAGGGTGACCATTGGTTGTTACCATCATCTGACACCTTTGATCCCGACCATCAGTTGTCATGAAGACAACACCATAGGGTTGTTGCAATGGTACCATCATCGGGTCATGGATTTATAGAAGAAATCAACTTTAAACCCTAAAATTGACCATTGGTCGATAGGTGCTTAGCACCATAGGTTGTCAAAACAACCTCATACAAGTCATATTATACCTTAGGAATAACCTACACATGATCACATGTTCATCTAGAACTGAAATCAGAACAGGGAACATTATAAAAATCGAAATCCAAGTCAAGCATAACGTTTTAGTGCATGGATCATCGTTTTCAAGCAAGAACATGAGCTAGCAAGCTTATGGTAAGTAATAAACGTTGAGAAAGTTATAAAAATTGCCTCTAATTAGAAGATAAAACCAAAAATATAAGAAAACACGAGAAGGTAGGGTAAAAAATCCAAGCATAAGCTGTGAACTCGTCCATCTAGCACCTTTCTTCATCAAATGAGCAAACCCTAAGGATAAGGAGCAAGAAAGGTAGGGTTTTAGTGCTTTAGAGAAATTTTACCATAGAACAACAAGGTTCCGACCTAGATAAAGGTAGTAAAAAGGATAATAAAGAAATAAATGGAGGGAATAAGGGGATTCTTACTCTTTTAGGTCAAGATCACTAGAAGGAAGCTTTTCAAACCCAAAAAGGAAGTCAATTGCAACCCTAGATTCTTTTTTCCGAGAGGATCCCCTCTTTCTTTTTCCTTGGATAGGAAATTCACATAAGCATAGAGGGAGAATGAGGTTCATATAAGGAGGGAAGTGGTTGAGAGAAAATGGCTCGTTTTGGTGCTTAGGGATAAGTATATGAAACTTTAAGATAAAGAAAAAGAAAAAGTTGAAGTTCTAGTATCTTTCCAAGTGTCCATGGCCTTAAACTATTAAGAATATACAAGCACACACACAAGAAGCTCCCCCACCATCCATATATACATGATTATCCCTCGTTTCTTGAATTTCCAAGCAAAACAAATAATTCGTTAGTTGATAGCTACTAAAGATAGCTCATCCATGAAGGGGTAAACCCTAAAATACCCTTGAAGAAAACACCTTCAAACCAAGGATTAAATAGGTTCCCCATGGCTCAATAAGATCAATAATGATGAGATAATATACAAGGAACATAATGAAAGCTATAAATTGCAAAGAAAACCTCTCAATTGGGTAAATTGTAGAAAAGTCCAAAATGTACATAAAATTGCATAACTTGCTCAAACATTGTCCAAATTGGACCAAATTTGAAACTTAAGCTTGAATTATGATTTAAAAGTATATAACAAGGTTATATTAGAGTTATAAGAATTAAATTATGATAATTAGGCTTATTCAACTCATTAAGAAAGTTTAGGGGCCTTACAACTATAAACCCCTAATAGGGATTTCACCCCCAAAATCCAAGGTAAACAAAGATGGGTACTTCCTTTGCACCTCATCCTATTACCTTCACATGGTTACTTACATATCATGGTGATGTCAACTTATTCATACATATCTCATCTTGGGTCAGCATAAAAAACCCCACCTAAGAAGACATTCTCAATATGGAATGTAGAAACTTGTTGTGTCACCTATACAAATCTAATAGTAACTTTCAACTTTAAATTCTAGCTATCATCCTAAAATTATATCTATTGTATCAACACATTACTCAAAATTCATACTTTCTAGCTTTTTATCAATCATGGCATGTGTCCCATACCATTCCTTGAAGCATATAAAAAAGGCAATGTATCCATCTTTTTTTTGATACACTGACACTAGAACTCTTGTCAGTTCTTTTCAGCATTAAAAGAAATGTTGACACTGGCACCTGTCATTCCATACAAGAAAACATCATTCCTAGTCAACCTTGTTAGGGGTGAAACAACAACACTATCTTCACCTTACTAGGATTTATACAACCTACTTAGAAGACATATCATGATCCCATAAAGAAATTTAATCAACCCCATCTCACTCTTGTTCAACTTATCTCATAGCTATTGTTGCTTCGGCAACCCTAAGGTTTTTGAAGAAATATTGATCATATTTTTGACCATATTTGAAATACTTTGACATGTCATCATTCAAATCTTGATATAACTTGTATGACATGACTGGAACACTCTGTTCCTCCTATTCATAAATTCTATTTGTACATTAGTTAGTCTAAAGGACATAACTCTAAACTCATCATGGTCATGTGAATTATGTCATCCAATTTAACTCTTATGCATTGATATTTGATCATAGGTTTATCTTAAAGGAACACAATATCACATATCTATTGACCAACAACCATCTATCCTTGATAGTGGTCTTGCCCAGCTATCACTGAACTATACACAACATTATAGAATCACTTTTGTTTTTCCTTCCAAACAACATTTATAGGATCATCATCAACTATTTCTCTCTATAAGAGAGGAATACTTGGAATGTTCATTTAATAAACATCTCCAACCTTCACATATTTCTCATATTATTGATACATCTTGGATACTAGGATTCATTACCCTGGTATCCACCTCATGTGCTATAAGGAACTCACATCCTTATATCATCTACTTTTACCAACATAACAAATATCAATACATATAAGAGGAGTCTTCCTAATTATTGGAAGGCTCAAAAGCAAAATCACCACAAACTTTATGATCTTGGAACCATAGTCCAAACAACCTTATGCTATAATAAGCTATCCACCCTCATGTTTACAAAAAATCCACACATACCAAGTGGCAACGATCCACTTGAAAGTTGTGCCCTGGAAAGGAAAGACACAAAGGTAAACACACTTCCCGCATCATAGCAACATTGTTCAAGGGTCGCTAGCAAAAAGGTAACCAATTCTATTTTCATTATGCAAGTTACATGTTCTTATGTATCATTTTACCCTTGCCATTAGCATAGGAATCATCATGATTAACATATCTCATTACTCCTTCCTTGATGACTATTTATCACGCTTGGGTATGTTCTCTTATTTTATTATGTTTTTCAACCACTTATCAACAGGTAAATCATCATATTCTTCATTTTCTTCATTAAATGGGGATCATCTCCCTTAATTTCTTTCACATGCCATGCTGATTTTACATTAACACTTTCTTAAACACATAGGTTGGTCTGATATTAACTCAAGTTCCACCTTATTCCTCTGTCATTGTTCCCATTTATCTTCTCTCATTTTGTACTTGTTATAGGAGTTCTTTCCATCTTATGTGGATTTCATACCTTGATTCACTTTATAAGCATAGACTTATATGTATTTTACTTTATTATCTTCTCGAATCACATCTTTAAGAACTCCTCTTTTCCTTTTTTGTATTCAGATTTAGATTTCATGGTGTTGTATCTTTCTCTTATAGTTACTAAACATTCAAGTTTTGATAGATTATGATGCAATTCTCATCTTCTTTAAGGTAGGATTGAGATATTCATACCATGATTTCTTATTCATTATGCTCTTTATATTGTATCAAAATGACTACTTGATCAGAGTAATAAAAAAGATAACAATCTAAGAGTTCCATACTTACCTTTCTTCAATAATTGAATACCTGGCCAGGGCACCCAAGTACTGAGATTAGGTAGTATGCACCATATTTTTATGTCATATTCCTAACTTAGACATCATCCTAGTCCTAAGTCCTAGTGTCCATGTAGACTCAGTGAACCTAAAGCTTTGATACCAACTTGTGAGAACCCGTTACACTAAACGAGATTACTCAAAACATAAAACACAATCAATCACCAAGTAACCCAAAAATATGGGTAAATTAAAACCGATTTCAACGTCAGCACCCGCTAAAAAATTTTTACATAAGATCCCAACATCTTTCTTATATCCATACTATGCCAAGAATTTGATACAAATTGTTCTATCACCTTAGCCACAACATATATACACAAGATAACAATATTTGTATATGCCACACAAACAAGCATTAACATGCTAACAAAATTCTGATTTGTTTGAAACACCATATAAAAACTTTTCCTGCCCAGTCCTGAGAGTACAAGGACAACTCTAGGACACACTAGACATCTAATCAACTTTATCAAAGATTCATTACTATAGCTCCTCTTTGCTTCCACATGTTTTCTTTTGTCACTTCTGATTACCTAAAAAAAATGTGGCGAACCACAAAGGTGAGACCCATGTCCCAACAAGAGATATAACCTCCAACAATGCTTATTGATTACAACATTTTAAATAGTAGATAACTGAGAAGTTGGAGTATTTAATAATCAATTTAACAGATTGAACAGTTTAAGTATGCTAAATAGATTAAGCAAATAATCTTAGCAACAATTATGATAATCAATGCATATATAGATAAAAAATAAATCCATTTCACTGGATAGATATCCACTCAAATATCATAAAATTGCATCTAATAACAATCATTATCATTAATCTAACTATCATCATATTCCTTGCTAACAGCACAAGAAATCTAGTAGCATGAGTATCCCTGACATCATGAATATGTCTAGTAACATAACATGGCTATCAATATTGGCATCTCAAATAAAGGGAACAAATCTATAACATAAGTAGAACTAACATCATAGCATAATTAACTACATAGGCATGATGAGTAGTTTAAGCATCTATAATTACATAGGCCTGGCTAGCAATATTAAACATAGCTAGTAGCATCATCTTAACCATCAGTGTTAGTATATTTGACAACATAAGCATGTTTACAACATGACCATAACTACAACATAGGCATATCTATTATCTCTTATTGTACTAAACATGATCTCAATGAAAAGAAAGCAAACAAGGGTTATCATCCAATATGAAGTGTTGTGTATAACCCTAAACAGATATGCTGCACGACTATCTTACATCTTTTATTATGCCCTGGGGAATTTGAATCGTACCATCCAAAGTCCAACTGACCCCTACAAAGGGCTATTTGGTTCCGTATAAGATCTAGGAGTGCTGGTATCCTAAGATCTCTTCCCCTTGGTTAGTATGAGTAAAAAGTAGTGACATTTAGTCAAACTACAAAACAACAAAATATAGTCCTGTAACTAGCCCACCTTGGTACATGTCACAATGCCAACATCCATGATATACAAAACCCTCTAATCCGAGGTACAACCGTAGTTATCCTCAATCACATCATATGTATGAGACATAACCATAGCCATCCTCCACAACCTGCATTGTGGATGACAAGGAATATCCTCAACTTGCCACCCCCACATATTCAACAATATGCACTCTGAGTTTCCCTTAGGAATACTCGTTTCACCATCCAGCAAGTTCTAACACTGAAGATGGCTATACAACACACGACACTACATGATTAGAGTTGCACTTGATTAGTTATGCCAATTGGATGAATTAAGGTTGCATCAAATAAGTGGACATACAAACCCTAATTCACTTCTAGAAAGCATATAAATATCACAACTTCAAAAGATATAAAATGTATGAAACATAATTTCTCATCTCATCATCACATGGTACTATTCACTTACCATTCATGAGACCACACTAGTCATCATACTATCACAAGATATAAATCCTTTTCACAATATCACAGGGCATAAACCCTTATCAACACAAGATGATTACACCTCATTTAGGGATCAACCATGCCCAAAGGTCGTTAAGACCATCATACTATCACATGATATAAATCCTTTTCACAATATTAAAGGGTATCAACCATTATCAACACAAGAGAATTACACCTCAATCAGGGCTCAACCATGCCCAAAGATCATTAAGACAATCATACTATTCCCTGTAAGATCATCATTATCTTTCCATGCCTTATAACAAGGCTCAACAACATCACTTACATATAATACACCAGATCAGCACAATATTACATTAATGAGCTAGGAGATATTCATAAACAATCATAGCATGGTTATATTAACATTAAGAACATTCCTTTATTACATCAACATGCAAGGAATCTAGATATGATTAACCCTCATCATATTCTTAATGCACATGTTTAGCATAAGAAAGTATCAACCATGTGGCTATGATGACTACCAATTAACACATTAAGGCGAGGATCATGTTAAGGAGGTTATTTCACCATCATGTCATCATATAAGAAGGTTCAACATGAATACTCATATTTATCTATTTTCATTAGAGTTAAGTTCACAAAGATACATTATATTAATGTAACTATTCAACACTCATACCCAAACAATATCCCCATTGGATCATAGATGCATAAGGTGAAGCATCACCATCACATTCCATACTATTCTCAAGTATGAACCCACACATAAATCAAAATGTAACCATCGGTTTATAGCATACTAGGGTTTCAACAACAATAAGAGAGTACTCCATGATTGTATCAGTCATTAAAGGACTATTCATACCCAATTACCGTCATTTAGTTATATTAAAGCTAGGTATAACAAGATATACCTCATTAGGGTTACATATCAACACAATATGGTTATCATCCCTTCTATTCATATGAGTGAATATGTAAGACTACCTTATTAAGGATAACCCTCCATTTGTTCCATCATCATTCAACCCATATCACCATACCACGATATCATCCAGAACCATTGGATGTTTAAAAGGTAAGATCATTGGTTGTTTACATAAGCAAACACCTTGGATAACCCACCAATTAAGTCCTTGATTTGTGCTCTAGAAAGAGTCACCATATAACCCTAGACAACCCTTGATTAACAACACAAAAAGTTCCATTGAGAGTAGGGTAAAACCCACAATCGACTGTTTATTTAAAATAAGCCATCCATTGTCAGCAAGTAAGCTCCTTGAGTTTATCATATAAAGGAAACCATATAAATCACATTATTATGACCAACATATTAAATTAGCCATCATTCCACTTTATTGGAGTAATAAACATTAGATCTTGACCATTGGGTCAATTTCATACGTTAAAGCCATCAATTACAGTGTAGGTCCGCCCATTGCATCAAGTGACCCAAGAAACCATTGGTCTAAGGCTTAATTGATGCTACAACTATATGATTAACTCACCATAGGTTTTAGAGATCTGATCCACCATCATTAGTGACCATTAAGTCACCATAGGTTGTTAGATCAACACTATTCATTAATCAACATCAAATATTAAGCTAATGTCATCATTGATTGATAACATCAATAGGGTACTTAATGGTTGATCATTAAACTTCTAATTGATCCAAAACCTGAACTAAGAGGGTGACCATTGGTTGTCACCATCATCTGACACCTTTAATCCTGACCATCAGTTGTCATGAAGACAACACCATATGGTTGTTGCAATGGTACCATCATCGGGTCATGGATTTATAGAAGAAATCAACTTTAAACCCTAAAATTGACCATTGGTCGATAGGTGCTTAGCACCATAGGTTGTCAAAACAACCTCATCCAAGTCATATTATACCTTAGGAATAATGTACACATGATCGCATGTTCATCTAGAACTGAAATCAGAACAGGGAACATTATAAAAATCGAAATCCAAGTCAAGCATAGCGTTTTAGTGCATGGATCATCATTTTAAAGCAAGAACATGAGCTAGAAAGCTTATGGTAAGCAATAAATGTGGAGCAAGTTATAAAAATTGCCTCAAATTAGAAGATAAAACCACAAACAAAAGAAAACACAAGCAAGTAGGGTAGAAAATCCAAGCATAAGCTGTGAACTCGTCCATCTAGCACCTTTCTTCATCAAATGAGCAAACCCTAAGCATAAGGAGCAAGAAAGGTAAGGTTTTAGAGCTTTAGTGCAATTTCTACCATGGAACAGAAAGGCTACTACCTGGATAAAGGTAGGAGGAAGTATAAAAAAGAATGAAATGGAGGTAAGAAGGGGATTTTTACTCTTTTAGGTCAAGATCACTAGAAGGAAGCTTTTCAAACCCAAAAAGGAAGTCAATTGCAACCCTAGATTCTTTTTCCAAGAAGATCCCCTCTTTCTTCTTCCTTGGATAGGAAATTCACAGAAGCACATAGAGAGAATGGGGTTCATTGAAGGAGGGAAGTGGTGGAGAGAAAATTGCTCATTTTGGTGCTTAGGGATAAGTATATGAAACTTTAAGATAAAAAAAGAAAAAGTTGAAGTTCTAGTATCTTTCCAAGTGTCCATGGCCTTAAACTATTAAGAATATACAAGCACACAAAAAAGAAGCTCCCCCACCGTCCATATAGACATGATTATCTATAATTTCTTGAATTTCCAAGCAAAATAAATACATCATTAGTTGATAGCTACTATAGGTAGCTCATCCATGAAGGGGTAAACCCTAAAATACCCTTGAAGAAAACACCTTCAAACTAAGGATTAAATAGGTGCCCCATGGCTCAACATGATCAATAATGATGAGATAATATCCAAGGAACATAATCCAAGTGATAAATTGCAAATAATACCTCTCAATTGGATAAATTGTAGAAAATTAAAATTGCATAACTTGCTCAAACAATGTCTAAATTGGACCAAATTTGAAACTTAAGCTTGTATTATGATTTCAAAGCATATCACAAGGTTATATTAGGGTTATACTAATTCACTTATGATTATTAAGCTTATTAAACTTATTAAGCAAGTTTAGGGGCCTTACACAAGTACCCTAACTTTTTTGGTAAGTCTTATGATTTTGTATTTTGTTTTTGAGGATGAAAATTCCTTTTTTTTGGGTGGGGGGTGGATGCAATCCTGACTGAGTCAGGAATCTTGGTGGGATTGGGAGTCCAAAATGTACATGGACTGTAGCCACTAGATCCTCTTTCAAAAAAAAACCCTGCATTTCCCCCCTATAAATATTCCTGGATGTCAGTTTCCGTGAGGAATAACTTAGTGTCATTTTCTTTCCCATTGATGTGTTTCCAGAAGACCCAAAGACACAACACAATGTTTCTTCTTTAGTTGGAACAGAAAACAATGATCATGGGTTCTAGAAGGTGCAAGCTTGGGGAAGGCATAAGAAACAGGGCACAATAGGCCAACGACGATAGACTTCAAGCTTCTACATGTAGTTTCTTGGTTTAGCACATCCTTCCAAGGTATGCAATCAGATCGATGGCCTAGGCTTTTGCCTTGAATGTACCCTATGAACCAATTTTTAGTGTCCTACTATTTATTTTTCTATTATAGAACCTTTTGAACATATAAATTTGTGTTCATGTCTGCCTGATCTGCTAAACAAGTATAGTTTAATATATTATAATACCAAAGAAAGATCCATATTGTTAAACTCTCTTCTTTATTTAATGGGCATGATCGTATGGAACTTGCTCTTCTTATCTTATAAATTATTTGTCTTAAGACAATTGCTGCCACCAAACATATGGATCATATATGAGGCTTAATATTTTGAACAATCTTCATAATTTCACTATCTATATGCATGCTACATTTGTAATCTGATTATGACTTTGTTATTGTGTTGTAAATCATGATCTATGAAAGAAAAAATGCCAATTCGTTTAATCTAAATAAAAAATTATGTTTTTCTCTTGTGAGGCATGCTTCCAACACCTAAGGTAGAGAGCAAGGAGGAGTGAACCAAGGTTGACCAAGACAACTACAAGTGTAGCTAATCCTTCCTGAGAGATAGATTCAAGGTGGTTAGATAACCATCTACCGATCCTATGCTACAGTTTAATTTTCTTATATATCATCTTGTGTGGTGAAGGAATCATGATATAATAAAGAATTGTAATAGTTAGATATTTTATCTACTTCGGCTAAACATTTGCTCTTGTATACTACCATTTGAGAAATGAAAAAATACACCTACTCCAGCATAGATTTTTAGTGTGCTTGGATTAGATGGGTTTATTCCTCAAATTAGTGAGGAGTGGATCCTTTCTCAGGTTCCACTCCTTATAATAGTTAGATTGCCATATGTGACCCCACGTTGTAGCATGCATAAGAGTTATCTTTTCTTGGAGATAGATTGGATTAGCCAAGTTTCCCTTTGCAGCCTCTCAGTATAGTCTATTTTCCCTTAGTTTTTCTATATTCACACTGTGAGGTAATGAAATAATGATAGAAATGATAATTGTAATAGTTAGACTTTTATCTTCAGCTGCTACATGTTTGGTGAATGATATAATACATACTTGAATTTTAATTTATAGTCCTTTGTGAAAAATTATCATCACATTTGGCATTCGATGGTATTCTATTATTTCCCTCAAGTAGAGAGTGGATTCCTTATCAAGCCTCACTCCTTACATAAACAAAATAAGATTCCAGTATCACACTAACTCCTACTCCCCTAACATAGCTAGGATGCTCTTCAATGCCAACAATAGTTGTTAGTTCATTACTTTCAATAGTTGGGATGAACTTTCCTTCCTTTCGTTACTTATGGAGCTTCACCTAATCACAATTATTGTAGCTTCAGTAACAATTAGAAAGACAAATAATATTCCATTGTGACGGTCGAGATCTACCATTTTCTATGTCACTTCCCTAGTTGCAAGACTGGGAATTTCTGTGATACCTCATCATTCTAAATGAGATTACTCAAAACATAAAATATGGTTAACTACTAACTAATTACATAGCCAGAAAAATGAAAGAATTAAAACCAATTTCAACATGATGAACAAGTTCTAAAACATTTATATAAAGGACCACAATTTCCATAACTCATATACCATAACAAGTATTTACATCTATATCCTATTGTTGCGGCCATGACCTATATACAAAAGAGATATTTCTACATGTATAAGCCATATATACAAACATTGGTATACTACTAAAATCTTGTGTCATTACATGTATATTATCTATAAACACACATCCCATACCCAGACCTAAGAGTACAAAGATGACACCAGGACTCTACTATTAGCAACAACATCTATCCAACCTGATGTGTCTACTGATCACTAGGATGCTTCTCTTCTATAGCATGATCTTGACCACATTGTCAGCGACCACCTAAAAAGATGTGTTGACCCACAAGTGAGACCCATGTCCCAGTAAGAGATATAACTCTCTTCAATAGATATTGATTACATCTGATTATTTAACAATAAATAGACCGAGTAGATTAAAGTATCTAATAAACAACTGAATATATCAAATGGTTTAAACATACTAATCAAGATAAATAGACAAGCTTAGCAACAAGTATAATTACTCAGATTTCATAAGATATCATCATATAAGAATTGTGTTGTAAAAAGACAAAGCAAGGCTAATCAACAAATGTAAAACATATTTAATCCTAGCAAATATGCTATATGGCTTGTATTACATCTTTTATTATTATGCCCTGGGGAGTTTTTTGTACCATTCAAATTCCAACTGACCACTGTGAAGTCGAAATCAGTTCGGCACAAGAACTAGGAGTGCCAGAATCCTAAGATCTCAACTATGCCGGGTCCATATGGGTTGAAATACAATGGCATAACAGTCAAGCTGCCTACAACATATAGTCAACCTGATAACAACTAGTCTACCCTAGGTGGAGGTAATGACACTAAACACCAGGGTATGAAAAGCAATTCCCTGCCACCTGAGATACAACCACAACATACTCAGTCACATTATACAGACAAATATCTGAGGCATGACAACAACCATCCTCCATAACTTGCAATTATGGATGACAAGGATATACACTCAACTTGCCACACCCACATACTCATCAATATGTGCTCTGGGTTTCCCTTAGGAATAATATTTCACCATCCAAAAAGTTCTAACATTGATGATGGTTCTATGACATAAGGCACTACATGATTAGGGTTTCACTTGATTAGTTATGCCAATTTGATAAATTAAGGCTTCATCATACAAATGGACATACAGCCCTAATTCATTTCTAACAAAGGTATATGCATAACAACTTTAGAAGATATAAAACATTTTAGTTTAAATCTGAATCACATTACCAAAAAACACGTGTTATTGAATTTCATGAGACTGTACTAATCAACATACCACCATAGGGTACAATTCCACATTACAATAATCTAGGTTCCAACCCTTGTCATGTTTATAAAGAGGATAACACCTCTAATAGGGCTCAATCATGACCAAAGGTCATTAAGACTGTCATATCAACCCCTGCAAGTTCATCATTATATTTCTAAGCTTTGGAATAAAGCTCGACAAGTCATCAACACACAAGATGGATCCTCCCTTTACCCCTATGGTGACTCAAGTTACACCTCCAACTAGAAGTGGACCATCAGTAGGTTAGGAAACTGCAACCTCTACTGCTGCTAATGGGGGCATAGTCATCTCTCCTGAGCAAGAGTTAGCCATGCTTCGACAACTTATTAATGCAATTCATAGGGAAGCTGAACAACCCACTTGTGCCTGATAAGCCTAAGGAGTACTCAATAATGCAATTCATGAATATGAAACCACCCTACTTCAAGGGTGAAGGTGAACTAGATATTGTCGATAAAGTTGATGATTGGGTGTTAGCCATAGTGCATACTTTTGATGGTATGGCATGTCATCTACACTAGAAGGTTGGTTTGTTTCATATGTGTTAGATGGACCAACTGGAGTTTGGTGGATCGGGATAGCAAGGACTCATTATATCTCTACCATGATTTGGGAGTAGTTTTTGGTGATTTCTTGTGGAAAGTACATCTACACTACTATCCTAAAGAAGACGGAAGTATAATTCTATAGTTTGAAGCAAGGTTCCCAATATGTTTCTGCTTGTGTACAAAAATTTATTTTGCTTGAATGCTATGCATCTGGACTCAGTGAAGAATGTAGAGCTGAACTATATCTCCAAGGATGTGGGTCGTGCTCTTATTTCGCAACTTCTCCTGACCTTTCAGTAGATGGTTGATAAAACTTTGACTGTAGAATCTTACCCAGGGTTTCAACCTAGGGATCTTGATAAAGAAAGGAAGTTCTCAGGTGAAGATCAGAGGAAGGATATGAGTTCTAGATGTGGTGGATATCATTCTCCAGGGAAGTGCTCATGAGATAGGAATTAAGCAAGATATCAACCTGACTTCCGAATTGTATGCCATCATTACAATGAACATGGACATATTTGCCCTAGATGCCCCTAACTTCATAATGGACATATACCAGCTCAACAACAACAACAACAAACTCAGATACCTCCTCAGAATAATGACAACAATAATAAAGGAAGACATGTTGAGAGACGTGCTGGAAGAGTCTTTGCTTTGGATGGCAAAGAAGTTAATGAAGAAGAACCTGACAAAGGTAACCCATACTCCCATAGTTAGACTTTAAAGTTATGTTTCCTTTTTGCATGATACCTTTTTGGATGAATGTAAGGAAGTGTTTAAGGATATCCTTGTACCTATAGAGATGTTTGATTTTTTAATATGATTCTTTTAAGGGGCTGGTGAATAGTTTATTTTTAGATTTCAAGGACGAAATCTCTTTAAGAGATGGTATGCTATAACATACTGAACTCTAGAACCTTATCCTATTCCAAGGTTAAGATATACCTTGATTTTTTGGGCTTAGCCAAACAAGGATGAGGATATACATAATAGTAGCTAATTGTAACCCTAATATGTTAATACACAATTAAATCACCCTAACATATATGCATGAAAACAATTATGACCTAATGCTCTCATAATAACCTTTAGACCAATAAAATATGTCACATGTGATAATGTTGATTAAGGTACGAGGTTAAGAGAAATATTGTGCATAGAAGGACTAGGTGTCCATAATTTAGAATATTGATACATAATAAATAAGGAATTGATGAATTTAATGAGCTAAATAATAAACATAAAGAATTCCGTGCACAATAATAACATATAACCCTTTTGGTTCTGATGTGAAGATATGGGGCAAAATTGGAAGAGTGATAATAATGATGATGAAATAATATGTTAACTAAAATAATAAAGGGCCACAAATGTTAATTATGTAAACTCATAAAAGGAAGACTAATTGGATAAGAATGACTTTAGATTCATTTTCTTTGGATATGTTTTGGCTTGGAGGCCAAGTTTCACAATTTTGGGATAATAATAACTATGTCTATTTTATTTAGAAAAGAAAAGGGTGATTTCCTCTAAAATATGTAATAAAACATTTAATGACTCCACAAGAAAAAAATAATCTAAATTCAAAACCTACATGTTAAAATCAGGCTATGTGTGAATTTTCAACTAATTTGGACAATCTTTAATATTCTAACATTTAGGAGAGAGAAAGTGTAAATAAAGTATAAAATATTAAATAATATAATAAATAACTTCAAAGGATAAAATTGATGGCAAGTTCATGTCTACATTCTTAAGTTTGCTTGAGGGTGAAATTTTACTTTAGTTGGGTAACTCTAGAAGTCTCGAATACATTAAGAAAGAGAATATGTTTTACTTAAAAAAATACTTAGTCTCCAAAACTAAAAACTAATGCCAAAATTGGATTCTACATTATCAAATTAGGCTAGCTATCAAATTTCATTAATTTTGGGATTTGTTTCAACCTCAATGGAGGAGAGAGGAAAAGATAAATAAATATAGATGTCACTTAGCCCAATTCGGGTTTGGAAACTGCATTAAATGTCACACACCATTTTCCTTTTATTTTTCCTTTTTGCATCGACGGGAAGCTGAGATTCCCCCGCACCCTGGATCGATGGCTCCCAGTCATCATCTAGATCATGCTGAATCAGGAAACATGTTCCCTTCACACACGATTTTCAAATCGCCATAAATTCCTCATTTCTTACTCTTTTTCCATGATTTCTTAGCCAACAACTTCCAAATAAGATTTTACATATTTTGATCCTAAACTTGTGCTGATTCATCAAGTTTTCGAGAAAGGCCCAATTCTTGGGCAACAAGCTTCTTGGTCCCACTTGGCCTTCGCTCATATACAAACCCTCACTTATATATAACCCCATCCACAATATAGTATGACATTGTACAACTCTTTCCCCACTCTAATTTCCTCTATACTCTCACGTACTGCCATTCTAAGCCCAAAAACTAGTTCATGATGATGGTGCTCGAGGCTCCTCCCTTGCTTCGCTCTGGATCAATTCGATTGGGCAGTAGGTTCCTCAAATCATGTTCTTTGTTTCTATGTCCTTCGATGTTTTAGTTTTCCCCAATTCTGCCAAGATTCTGAGCTACTCCTCATCACGGCCATGTCTGGATGTGCAAAGAAGAAAGCCCTATGTGGATTTCCTATTTTGCCTTGCTCGTCCTTTTGTTTTGTTTTTCCTCGCCTGGGGCACTTGCATTTTTTCACCACTTTTCTTTTGCCTTGAGCGAGTCTAGTTGGATGCTAACCAGGTGATTTGGCTACTCGTAATTGGGTCAAGTTACTAGCCTGACCCTCTTTTCCCTCCTCTCTCTCAATTTTCTAATTTCCTGATTGGTCAAAATTGTAAAAATCGTATCTTTAACCCACTTGTCCAAAAATTCCATAAAAATATATTTTGAAATAGGAAAAATGTAATCTTTCTAATAAAAATAGTTTGAGAGTCTGATTTCCATGTTTTCAATGGTTGATTTTTGAGAATCTAATAAATCATATAAAAAGCCCTACAAATTGTAACTTATTCATATAAACTGCAAATTGTACAAATAAATATGTTTTCTTGATCATAAAAACATAAGGAATCATTTGGTCTAGGTTTTGTAACCAAAATTTGAGGTTTTACAAAAAGGTCTAAGATTAGGGTTTAGGGTTTAGGGTTTTACAAAAAGGTCTAAGATTAGGGTTTAGGGTTTACAATTCATATCTCTTTTGTTATCTTATGTTTACAATTCATATCTCTTGATACCCACTTGGGTAGTCCTTTTCATTTTCCATGGGAAGCCTTTATTGTTTTATTTATGGACAATATCTCTTTTGTTATCTTATGTTTACAATTCATATCTCTTGATACCCACTTGGGTAGTCCTTTTCATTTCCCATGGGAAGCCTTTTATTTGACATACTTTATTTTTTATCATCACTCTATACTCAATTAGTATGCTCATACTAGAGTTTGCTGACATATCTACTTTTCTTCTTTTACTGGGGTACCTTCCAACCCCATGTTTAGGTCACTGAGAAGATAACCAAGTTGGACCATGACCTCATCAAATATAACTGAAACATTCTGGGAGACTCTCTTGAAGTGCTTAGGTGATCCTTAGCTAGTCTCATGTTTAGTTAGTTTTTAATTTATCTCACCCTGCATGGTGAAAGACTAGTGATGATTATAAGCTTGTAAAGGCTAGATACTTTGTAAATTCCACTTCTACTTTTGGTGTTATGTGATAACATCAATTTTGATGCACTTTTATTAGCCTTTTTATGATAAAAATTAGAGAAATAATGTTTAGTTTTACCCATTGTTTTCTAGTTCACTTAGACGATAAAGTTCTAATTCACTATTGATGATATTTGAAGGAATCATGTGCAAATTTGGTGAAAATTGATGAAGTTTGAAAGACCTTGCTTCAAACAATCGACCAACTGGTCAACACGATAAGTTTTCACTAATAGGTCAACAAAAAGACTACTGATTCAAAGTCGACAGACTCATCAAATACCAACTTGTCAGATTGAAGAACCTCAACATCCATTTGTTGAGTAATGAATGTCGAGGAAAGTACAAGTCTCACATTTTTCGATTACACATCGACAATCCACTCCATCGACATCAATTGATTCTTGTCAATCTGAAGCTATTGAGCAAATCCTCGACAAACCTGTCGAACAGAGGATCCTTGATGCCCCCATCGATTGTTTTGACAATAACCACGTCAGCAACACTGTTGATGATTAGAAGACTCTCGTCGAGGAGTCACCTTGGCAAACTAATCGACCTCCCCGGTCAACATCATCACACTGTAAAATTCCCAGTAAAGAAGAACTCTGTCCATCACAAAAAGAGATCGACAAACCTGTGTATCGACAAAGATCCGTCTAAGAAGTCCCATGTCGATGCCCTTGTTGACATCTGCATTGATGCCACGTGAACAAGTCACCTCAACAGACTTCTGGTCAAAGACTATAAATAGATCCCCAGGACATCACCTCATACGTCTTGAATCCATGGAGTCAAAGAGCTGAGAGGTTGTCAAAGTCTTCTCAAGTTCTAGAGCCAACGGGTGAGACATGTCGACCTGTCTAGATCTATCGATTAAGCCCGTCAACCTCACCCCTTGGTGGCTCCATTGCACCGTCATTGAAGATCCAAAGGACCTTCTTTCTTTAAGCCAAGATCAGAAGGGAGGAGGAAGCATGTCGACCCCAATGTTGACCATCGTGATATCAACTGAGAGGTTGGTAGATTGATCATTCGATCTACCCTTGTATTGATCTCCTCCTTCCCCTTTCTTTATCATGACTTGTTTTAGTTGTACTATTTTTGTTTCTTCATCCATGTGTGGCTAAACCTCTTAACTTGGGTTGGGAGTAGCCGTCACACCCTCCTAACCATGTAGTTGTTCATCTTTCTATTTTATGGCATATGTTCGTTAAAGTTTTGTTCTTATACTCTTGTTTTATTGAGTCATTTGATGATTAGCTACCTTATTCTGACATTTGATATGAATATTATTTGAAAGAATGGTTTCAACGAGATATGGAGTGTAGGATAGTAACAATACACAAGAGTGAGGAGTCACTATAACAAAAGTCATATTGTTTTTGCTTAATATTTCAGTTCTTACCTTGAGAGAGATAACCCTATTTGATAGAAATCTACTCAGATCTTGAGAGAAGGAAGGAACACATATTTTCTTATGGCTGTTTGCAAAATAAGTAGAGAATATATATAAAATAGGAGTGAAGATTCTACATGGTTGTGGTCATCTTGATTTGTGAAATCGAATCTAAGTCTCTTTTTATCTTGATTTCTCAATTTATCTTTGTTATTCCTTTGATCTTTCATAACTTAGGTTACTGCTTCATTAGATTAAATCTATTCCTTAATTGGAACACCATCAAATTTGGTCTTTGATTGGGCTTGTGTTCTTACTCTATTATTCTCCTTGTCCGTGCATTCGACCCCACACTACTACAAAAACTCTATATTGAGTTGCGTATGTGTCTTCTATTCAGGTGTTAATCTAGAGTCCGATATCTTTGACTGGAGAATCATTTTTACACATTTATCCCACAAAAAAGTGTGATCAACTTTTAGCGCCGTTGCCAGGGACAAGGCAATGGATAATCATTAAGAACTTGTGGTCTACTTAGCACTAGTCATTGCTTCTAAATTTTACATAAAGTTTATTAGCACATCCTTTTACTACCTATCTGCTAGAATATTGGTTACCTTTCCAGTCTTTGACTCTAATTCATTCAATATTTTGCTTATAGGTAGCCTACTATCATGCCTTACCAATCCAGGAGTTCCTCGTTGAATTTCCAGAGGTAGATATTCTCCTCATCGATCAAATGGCAGCATGAGAACTCCCTGATGCAAATGTCCCTGATGAAAATCCCTCTTTGCGTTAATTGGTCACATGTTGTGTCACTGACGACTAGGATCCTATAGTCCTTCCTCGCATACCATCAACAAACTTTGAGTTGAAGCCTGGGTTCATCAACATGATTCAAAATCAAATGTTTGGGGGGAATTCTGTTGAAGAAAACCCTTATCATCATATAGATGCCTTCAAAAACCTCTGTAATACTATCAAGGTGAACAAGAGTACCTCAAGATGTCATCTACATGAAGGGTTTTTATTTCTCGCTTAAGGATAAAGCCTTACAATGGTATTTTTCTCAAAAAAGTATTACTTTGTGGAAACAATAGTCTGAAACATTTGTGAATAAGTTCTATCCAGTTGAAAAGACAGTTAAATGTAAGCTTAAAATTACCAGTTTTAGACAAAAAGCAACCGAAAGCCTGCATGATGCATGGGAGAGATATCAGGAATACTTGAGAGACTGTCCACACCATGGCTATGACGATGTGTTTATCATCACTACTTTTTATGAGAGCCTTACTTCCGCTGAGAGAACATCCTTAAGCGCTGCAGCTGGCAGTGATTTCATGAAACATGATACTGAAACCTTCAAAGAGATAATAAATAACATGGAAACTCTCCAAGTAGGCCATGACTATGATAGGGGTTCTACATCAATCATGTCTAACATTAGTGATTCTTTAGATTCTAAGATACTGGAGAAATTAAATAGCAAACTTGATAAGATGGCATCACACATACCAAATCTGAAGGAAGTCAATTCCAGACACTTTACTGAGGCATCCGTAAAGTGTGTCACTTATGGATAAGGGGGTCATGGCATAGACCACTATATTTACACTCATGAAGTGGAAGACACTCAGACTGAGAATGTGTCCTATGTGAATTACAGATGACCCAATCATCCTAGATTCTCCTATGGGAACACTTCTACAATAGAAAACTCGTTTCAACTGAATCAATCTTCTCAAGAAATGGGAAGTGGGAAAGCCATTGGTAGAGGAACCCCACCCGGATTTCAGCAAAGTAGACCTCAGCCACAACAGTAGGGAACTTTCAATGGGTAAAGGGGGAGTCTCTTTCAACAACATCAGAAGTCTATATCTAGTATGGAATCCTTAACTGAGATGATGGGGGAATGTCTGATGAGTAATAACAACATTTTGGAAAACATGCATACATATATGAGCACTTTTAACAATCAAATAAGTGATCTTCAAACCTAAAATCAGATGATCGATCAATAACTAGCTTCTATTTCTGCATCAATTGGAAGATCAACATGACAACTTCCATCTAACACTGAACAAAATCCCAAGAATGAGATAGCAAGAATGGCCACATTTCACTCTATGAGTTCCACTTCTATTCACAACCTGAAGTACTGATCATTGAAGGAGTCAACACCATCCCAGAGAACGTCCCAGTGTGCAAAAAGTTAAAGGGGGAAAATTCCATCCCGTCACTGAAAATGACTAAAATTCCCTCTGGAGTACCCTTTCCACATCGTTTCATCAAGGCTCAACTAGAGAAGAGATACACCAAGTTCCTTGACACCATTAAGAAACTTCATCTTGATATTCCTCCCCTTGATGTCATAGATGAGATGCCTACGTATGCCAAGTTCCTAAAGGATCTCATCATGAAGAAGAGAAAGAAGGGTGAAGTCGAGACGATATGCCTTATAAAAATGGCATCCACCTTTTGTCAATCAAATATTGTGATGAAACAAAAAGATCCTGGTGCCTTTACTATTCCATTCGATCACTGACATTATTAAATCCAACATGAGAATTCAATTAGCAGATAATTTTATACCAAACTGGTTGGGGTGGTGGAGGATGTACCAATCAGGATAGGAAATTTCTTCATTCCTTGTGACATCGTCATTATCGACGTAATGGAAGACCCCACATGTCCAATGATCTTCAACAACCCTTCCTTTCCACATCATGAGCACAAATTGATGTGGTTGATGAGTTAGTCACAATAAGAGTTGGGAACGAATCTATCGATTTCCACATACTCGATCATATGAGGGGCCCTTTTGAAGTAGAAACAAGCTACTTCACTGATTGTTGCAATCAACTATGTGGAGAAATAGAAGAACACAATGCTATAATTGCCCCCTGATGCGAGCTCTAATCAATCCTGCTTTAGGAATTGACGATCTCAAGGTCAAAGAAATCTTAGCTTACTTGGAAACCACAGGTGAGGAAGAAGAATTTCATGGAGCTACTCAAATAGTAAAATATGTTTCTCTTCAGTGCGAACCAAAAGACAAATCAATTCCAAAACTTCTACCAGAGCTCAAACCCCTCCTCGAAGGCTTAAAGTACATATTTCTTGATCAGGAGAAGTGAAATCCAATTATCATTAATGCACAAATGCCTTCCGATCAGCAAGAGCAACTGTTATCTGAATTGAAAAACAAAAGAAGGATCTTGGGTACTGTATGGATGATATAAAAGGTCTCATCTCAAAAGTGTGCATACATAGAATCAACCTCGACAATGATGTATAACTGTGAGTCCAAGGTCAAAGAAAATTGAATGACAAAATGTGAGAGGTCGTATGTAAAGAAGTCATAAAACTAATAGGTGTTGGTATTATCAATCTATAATAAGAGTGACAACAACTGGGTGAGTCTGGTTCATGTGGTTCCCAAGAAGGGAGGGATGAAAGTAGTAAGAGATAGTAAAGAAAAATAATTAGCCACTTGTATAATGATTGGCTGGCATATGTGCATTGACTACAAACTATTGAATGTAACAAAACACAAGGATCATTTCCCTCCTCCTTTCATTGATCAAGTTCTGGAGAGGTTGGCACATCATTCTCATTTTTGTTATCTTGATGGGTATATTAGATTTCTATTCACCCAGAAGATCAGGAAAATACCACATTCACTTGTTTATATGGGACATATGCTTTTTGGCATATGCCGTTTTGGTCTATGCAATGCCCCTGCCACCTCTCTAAGGTGCATGTCAACTATATTTTCTGATCTAATAAAAGAAGTCATGGAAGTCTTCATGGATGTCTTCTCTATGTATGGGTCATTGTTTGAAGAATTTATCCTTAGTTCTCCAGAGATGTGAAGAAAAGCAGCTAATTCTCAACTGGGAGAAGTGCCACTTTATGGTTCGAGAAGGAATTATTCTGGGATACAAGGTGTCCTAAGCTGGTATAAAAAAGGATAAAAGTAAAATAGAGGCCATATCTAAACTTCCACTTCCTTATTCAATCTCTTCTATCCATAGTTTTCTAGGACATGAAGGGTATTATCGTCATTTTATCAAGGATTTTTCAAAGATCGCAAAACCTTTATCTAAATTGTTGGTGAAGGAGACTCCATTCATCTTTGATCAAGAGTACCAGAAGGCTTTCAATACCCTCAAAGATGCCTTGACCACTGCTCCCATTATGCAAGCTCCAGATTGGGACTTGCCCTTTGAATTAATGTGTGACGCTAGTGATCATGCAGTTGGGGCTGTCATGGGATAAAAGATGGACAAGAAACATCTTGTTATCTACTATGCCAACAAAACTCTCGACAAGGCTCAAATTAATTACACAACAACTAAAAAAGAGATGTTAGCCATCGTCTATGCCTTTGATAAATTCAGATATTATCTGTTAGGTGGGAAGGTGACAATCTATATCGATCATGGAGCAATTAAGTATCTTATACAGAAGAAAGATACCAATCAATGTCTCCTCAGATGGGCCCTCCTCTTACAAGAATTTGATCATGATATTGTTGACAAAAAGGGATAAGAGAATTTTGTTGCTGATCACCTCTCTCGAATAAGGGTATAATAAATCACCCACTTCCCATCAACTAATCCTACCAAGATGAATCCTTGCTTCTTATTCATTCTCTTGATCAAGTAACTCCATGTTATGTTGATTTCTACAATTACCTGGCATACCAATAGTTACCTCCTGGGATGACTTACAATCAAAAGAAGAAATTCTTTTCTGACATCAAGAACTATTTTTGGGATGATCCCCTCCTTTTTAGAAAGTGCACATACATGCATATCGTCATTGTGTGGATCACAAAGAAGCTCGTTCAATCTTAAAGAAATATCATGTGACCCCTATGGTAGACATCTTGGCACTGAGAAGATAACATTGAAAATCTTCAATTTTGGTTTTTATTGGCCAACTATATTTAAAGATGCACATGCTTTCATTGAACAATGTGATGCATGTCAGTGCACTAGGAACATTAGCAAGCAAAATGAGATGCCTCTTGCTGATTGGATTGAAGTGGAAATCTTTGATGTTTGGGGGATAGAGTTTGTGGGACCTTTTCCACCATCTTCTGGAAACAAATATATTCTGGTGATCATTGACTATATTTCCAAATGGGTGGAGGCTATACCATCATCAACATGTGACTCCAAGGCGGTAATGATTTTGTTCAAAAAAATCATTTCCCCCAGGTTTGGAGTTCCCCATACAATAATAAGTGACGGAGGATCATATTTTATTAAAAAATAATTTGAGACTCTTTTAAAGCAATATGGAGTAAGCCATAAGATATCTACTCCATATCATCCTCAGATTGCAGGACAAGTAGAGGTCTCCAATAGGCAGATCAAGCGAATTCCCAATAAGACAGTGAGCAAGGCAATAAATGATTGGTTGTCTAAACTCAATGATGCTCTTTGGGCATATGGAACTGCTTATAAGACACCCATACAAACTACCCCTTGCCAGTTAATCTATGGTAAATCTTGTCATCTCCCGTTGGAACTAGAACACAAAGCCTATTGGGCAATCAAAGTCATAAACATGGATGTTGGAAAATACAGGAGTTGGAAAAACTCCGTCTGTACGCTTATGAAAATACAAAAATCTACAAAGAGCGCACCAAGATTTGGCTTGACTCTCATATCAGGTGAAAGGACATTTTAGAAGGAGACAAGATTCTGCAATTCAATTATGCCCTTCATCTCTTCCCAGGAAAACTTTGTTCTCATTGGTCTGGACCTTTCACAGTGATTACCATCGATCCCTATGGAATGATGGACATTCATAGTGAGAAATCAGGGACATTTTCAGTTAATGGTCACCGACTAAAGAGGTAGTACGAAGATGAAGCCATCACCAGAAGGGTGGACTAGGAGCTACCAGATGCCTCAAAAGCAGCATGAGATGATCAAGAAGTCAAACTTCATGACTATAAACAAAGTTCTAGTTGGGAGGCAAACCAAGAATTTATCTTTTTTCCATTTAGATTAGTTTTTGATGATTTTGTTTTTCTCATACAAAAACTTTATAGAGTTTGTTACATCTAAATCAAGGTGGACAATCATTTTCTTTCCTTTTAAAATGATGATTGTAAGACAAACATTCATTGTGACCTGTCAACCTAAATTCTGATCTAACTTATCGAATTTTACTTAGAAAGTTTTTTTGAATTACCTTGTTGATCGTCATGGCCGATAGTCATGTCTACCCACCTATCTTGACTGATATCGACTGACTAATGATAACCTTCTCCTTTGGACAGCTGTTGACCCTCCAGTAGTGTCGATCAATAATCTTTTGGGTTTTCATCTATCGATTCATGGTCGATTGGTTTAAAGGAGAAGATCAACAAGACGATATGGTTACACTGTTGACCTATCTAGTCGACACATCTGTCGACCGACAACATTTTGCTAGATCCAGACCCACTATCTGGATCACCAATTCAAGTTTCACCGACCTTGACCACAACTATAAATACCCGACCCAGGGTTAAGAATTTTCTTAACTCTTTCTAATCAAAGCAAAGCTCTGCCTCTCCATTACTCAAATGTCAACCTATTGATCGCCAACATCTCTTTTGACACTCCCGAATTGACAACCTTACTTTTAAGCCACTGTCGACATCTGTTCTCTCACCTCATCGACATGTACATGTTCGTACTGGCCGACACCCTTATTGACTCTTGCAACAATGCTACCAATACGATGGTCCTATCGTGTTTGTATTCTGACAATGGATTCACGTCTTGATGATCGTCATGATCGATAGCGCTATCGACTTACCTAGTTTTGACTATGGTCAATCGACAGCCAGATCGACTTTATTTCCTTTTACCTATTGATACCACCTTCCTTGGTGCAATTATGTCAACACTTGCATCAACAATAGTAATTGATAGAGTTAATCATACCTAATATTGTGATCATTCTTTTTATTTTTCTTTTATAACAATGGCTCAGCAAGGCAACACCATCCTATCAAAAAAGGGGAAGAAGAGACCTCTCTCTGAGCAACCTACATCAGAGGGAGAAAAGAGAGCCAGGGTTAATGAACCAAAACTAGACGTTCAACGAGGCTCATAGTTGGAGCTTCCTTACTCTGGAACCTTTAGGCCATAGAACAAAGACCATCTGGAGACATTCAAGGCAATGACAAGAAAAATTTTCAAACCCACTCGCTTCATCTCTTCCACCACTCTTGAAGAAATTAGTGTCAGGGCAAGAGTAGAGGAAATGCTAGCTAAATCCAATCTCACTCACCTTTGCTTCATGAAACCACGAGATTATGTGGAAGAGACAATGGAATTCATATCATCCATTAAAGAGGTCTTGTCTAGACAGCTACAAGTCTGCATCAACAATGTTGATCATGTTCTTACTGATCAAATCTTGACCAAAATCTTTTGTAGTTTAGAAGAAGAGGCTTCTAGAGCTTCTTTGGGTTTTCTACACCAAGAAGACTCAAGATTTAATGGCTACAAATATTAGGAGCAGTTAACTGGATAAAATAAGTATCAATATGGCCATTCTAAGGCATCAGTAGTGCAATCTGAATTTTGGAGAATTATGCACAAGATAGTGGTTAATGTTCTATTCACTAAGGTAGAGACTGGAAGCATTTATCTTGAGGAACTATATGACTATCTCTCATAATGGAAGGATGATCTGTCAACATTGACCACCTTCTGATTGACAAATGGCTGCTCATCTACTCAGCTCCGCAAAGAGAATACTATATGGGTGGTTTGGTTAGACTCATATTTCAAGCATTTGGACACCCGCCTTGCATAGCTTCCAAGGAAATGCCAGTTGAAAGCTTTATAACAATCATGTATATAACGTCTTCTGGTATCTTAGTACGGCATGATAATTCTAGCTATTATAGGTACGTGAGAACCAAGATTTCCATTCCTTTACCTGTACTAGCAGATTATGACAAAGACAAGTTGCTATATTTTGAGGCGTAAATTATTGAGCTCATTCAAAATTTCCAAAATACACGTTCAACGCAGCTGGGCACATCATATGGTAGGGTCCGGCCGAAGCCTATCGTTACAAAGAAATTAAAGCATCCTCTATCTAAAGTGTCGGAGGAAAATGAACAAGGAAGAATTGTCGGGTATGATTTGGAAGAACTGAGAATGTCACCAAAGCATGTCCCAAATTCCCCACCAATTTCAAAAGAAGAACACCCTCCAGTTACTCCATCGTCTACAACAAGCAAGAAACCACAACCTCAACCCACCATAAAGAGCCCTGCCACCATTCTAATTCCAGTTGCTACCATCAACAAACCTACATCTCTACCATAATAGAAGGTGCATGATGTTCTTGATAGTCCACCAAGGTGTCATCATCTTTCTGATCACCCTTCTTCTTCTCATCAAGTACCTAGATCTGAGAATCATTCTTCATCTTCCTCTAAACCCCATACCTTGGGAGGCACTTTTGGTCATGAATTTGACATTATGCATAGGGTAATCGGTGAAATTATGACTGCTTTTCCTAAACTTTGAAAGGTTGTAAAGAACATAGAACAATAGGTTCAATCCCTAGACACACTATTTAGTGAGATGAGAAACATTCCCATACAAATGGTGACCCTTCAACGTAATATTGACAAAATATTGAAGATCCAACATCACCTCCTGCTCCATAACCCACCAGGAAAAAGCTAGGCAGCGTCAAGAAGAACAACGTGCTCTTCGATGAAAACATTTACTAGAGTACCTTCGTAGTTCTATTGAAGCATCATCATCACCATCTTCTCAGTCTTCTGAAGGAAATTCTTATGTTGTCGATACTATTAGTGAAGATTCTTGTCACCATTCTCCTAATCTGGCTATTGGGTCATTCCAAGAATCTATGTCCCATGTATCTGACTCTATTTTGGGGACTACCAAAATTCTACCAATGGACCACATTCCTCATATTCCATAGCCTTTCTTAGATGGAATTCCTCTTTTTGACACTACACCTATTATCAACCCATCTAAAGATCATCCATCCAAGAATATTTCACTTCTGACTCCATCGTCGTCCCAAGATACTTTTGAAAAGGGTATGAAGCAGAAACTAGAAGAAGCAATGCTCAATATGATCCCAATACATTCTCTGCTTAGTTTGCATATAGAAGAGGACATATATGTTGGGGTGTATACCAATCACATGGATCTCAAAGATGATGCTATCAGTCCTTTTGACAATGAAGACATTTCTTTAGATGACAATAATGGTGATCTCTCTGTTATCGTATCAGCTACACCTCCCCATCTATCTAAATCAATCTTCCCAGAACCTCTTTTGCACTCCCACCTCAACTTCCTCTGAAAATGAGCGGACTTGATCTAGATTGTTTGAAGGGAATGCTGGTTTGTGACACTTTTGTCCTACAAGTCAGTCTTGACAACTAGCGTAATGGTGGCCATATTGTCTATAACAACAACTCCATCACCCTTTCACGTGAAGATTTCCAGAATCTTTTTCACAATCCTGCAAAAGTTACCAGAAAAATGTTCAATGTCCTCGCATCAACAATCCTAGAGGACATCATGCCTAGCAATAAGGATTGGCAATATTATAATGCAACACCTTCCTTAGCTAGCTGCTTATTCAAGAAGCATTTGAAGTCTTAAGCAGTTGTGACCTTACAGGAAAAGCTTGAATTTAATAAAATAAGAGTCATCTTGTTACCTTTTCATTTTAGAGGATTGTGGCTACTTTGTGTTGTTGATTTAAGCAAATGCTAGATTACTATATTCAACACATGCGTTGAAGCATTGAAAAATTCTGATATGCGATTTAAGGATCGCGCTGCCAAAAAATTCCTCATGTTCTGATCCAACTTCAAAGAATTTTTTGTGAAGTTCAATATTATCAACCTAACTGGACAAGTTATGTGATTTCACCGTTAAATTTCTAGCACAATCTTGAGCACAATGATAGTGCTTTCTTCATTCTTTGAGTTATGGAAGAACTCAATCGTGAAACTCCTATTTCTAGTCTGGATCCCAATGGCTTCACACCACTTTGTGGGCGCTACATATGGTGGTCATCCACAATAGGCACTTCTTTCAGGATCCTGAACTGCCATATAATCTAAGGGATCTTTACCCACTTATTCCTCAACCAGAGAAGGAGGCATTCTGAGATATCTTGCAAAAAGAAGAAGCAGAAGAAGGACAAGTTACACGATCACCTATTGTCATCGAACCTCCTGCTACTATTACGGCAACTACAAAAGTCAAAGAAGCTGCAGATATACTCAAATTCTTAGATGAGCATGCACAATTTCCAATATATGGACCAATATTCACTATAGAATCAAGTTTTTAGAACTTTGACCGCAATTCATGTTGTGAACTTTCTCTCTCTCAGCTGATGATGTTGATGCATCGTTTTAAACCTGGCGAAAATCATGTGGTCTTCATTTGAGATGACCTTTTGGTTATGAAAGATGACCTCGTGTGTGGCATCCAACTTATAAAAACAAGATTTATTTAAGCGGAAGTGTATCATTTGCAGCGGATTACTGAAAATCACTAAAAATTAAAACTTTTTGCAAAGTGATCCAAACATAGGAAAACTCTTTCATCAAGAACCAAGGTATTCAATATACATTTCATGTATCATCTCTTCTCGAGGATTACATACAACAGTTGCTTTGCCAAACTATACATAAGCAACATAAAACCTCGAGACGTTCAAGCCAAAATCTCAGATCGATTCATTAAAAACACTAACTATAAATTCTGAGGACCTGAGAGTACAGAGATGACACATAGGACTACTAACTATATGACTTGACAAGCAGTATCTCCACCTGAGATATTACTGCTGTCCCTGATGCTGCTGCTGTTCTTTTCCTACTATAGGATTTCTGCCTCTTCGTCCACGTCCACCTAAAAACATTGGATCCCACGAGGGTGAGACAATTATAAATTGCCCCAAAGAGAGATATAACTCTCCGCCAAAACATTATTATTGCAGATTATTAAAATAAAACTGAGCATAAGTTCTTATATATTAACAACAATATTAATCTTTGTATGAGCTGAGTAAAGTAATCTCCTTTCCTAAGGAGGACATTGCATCTACCCATGGTAGAGTTGTGATTCATTCATCTACTTGCAATGAATGTAAAGAGATATAAATAACATCTATCAACTAGAGATGCATAAAAGAAATGTAACATCAGCCAGTAAATTTCCGTATTCAATCCTTAAACAAACATGCTATACGGCTGATTACATTTTACAATCACACTTATGACCCGAAGAGATGAGGTATATCTCTCATACTCCAACCGACCACTGCGAAGTTGAAATCGGTACCATACAAGGTCAATGGAAGAGTCAGAATCCAAGACCTCAACTTTCTCAGTCAGTATGAGATTATATGGCAGAGACATCATGTGTCAACTACAAATAGCTTGCCAAGGTATATTGGCATCTTCGTTATAGAGTTATAGCCCGTAGCATATATTCTCTTCAGGATATGGCCCATAGCCAATGCCTGGTATTATATTGTGGAGTCATGGCCCGTAGCCATACTCTTATTGGAATATGGTCTGTAACCATTCCTTTGCATAGAATATGGCCCGTAGCCATTCCTATGAGGTGTAAGGATATATTCACCCATTACCCCCACATATTCAAAAATATGCGGCTTATGAGTTATGCTGCGGAGCAACCCGTTTCACCATTCAGCAAATTCTGACGCTGATGGATCTATGGTCAGGGCTCTACATGATATAATTTCACTTGATTAATTAAGTACATTAACACATTCTTTTAGCATCAGTCAAGTTCTCAAACAGGAATTATTGTGACAATTGCTACAAAGAAACATATAAGCTCTTATCAATTGCTTTACCAAAACTTATAATACAATGGGATCTTAATCCCTTATCTCATCACTTGAAAGTTCACATCTCACAACAACATCATTATATTACTTATCAAATTTGGGTATTCATACCCTTAGTTCATCACTAATCACTGTTACCACTTGTTAGGTAACTATTACCTCTAGGTCCTCAGACCGAGGTATACATGATACTTGTTACACAAGCATATCACATGGCTCACAAGGCCCATTAAGTGTCTTGTCACCTTTCACTAGGCAACCACTAACTCATATGACTCATAGAATCCATGCACATTTTGTTACTTTTACTAAGTAACAACAACATTAAGGTACACAAGGCCAATCAACATTTTTATTATATAAATGTTATAGCTCAAATATGGCTACATTCATCATCTCATGATATCTGCATGGTTAATACACACGATAACAGCCATAAAAATCACTTATCACATCAAGTGATACAATAGTAACACCACCATTCCTTTATCAGGATTAGGGTTTGCTATCAAATAGGCTTTTCATCCCTTTACCCAAAGATTAGGGTTAGGGTTTTCCCATTTCACATTAATTAGGGTTTTATGTTTATATCATCTATCCAACCCTAATTTATTGCTTCACTCTTCTAGGAGCATATATTGATATCACAAGTATTCACTCATACTTATTGCTTCTCATCATATATCATTTAAGAATTGTCAATACAAGGTACAAGTTCATTTCTCATTCTTATCATGATATGATTACATCATCCCTTTCACAATGTATATTAGCATATACTTATCAAAGTATATCAAACTCATTACAATCTTATTGTAACAACTACATAACTCACACTTCATGTGCTTCTTATCTAAATATGTTGGATTGAGATGCATCAAGGTATATCAACCCTGAAATGTTAAATGTGATATCTATCATGTCTTGATATATCACTTTTCTCCTCATATCCATCTTACTTAAGATAATCAACTGATCTTGTATTAAGGTATTTTCCTCTTAATACTTTATCCTCTAACCTATCACTTTTATCATGTAGTGCATAGGTTACACATTAGAATTGTCCAACTATCTTTAATGATATGAACTTATCCAATGGTTAGGTATTGTTGATATAGAATAAATAATTATCAACCACTTTAGGTATTTCAACTCTTAGGATGTTATCCACATCATAATTTAATGTTACATACATCATTCCTAAGAGTTTCGTGTCCTCATCTTTGAAAGGTGTATAGGGTTGATACACATGTATAGAGTTAGACATATAATGATCTAGGAATTATCTTGTCCCTTATACCCTTACTCATTTGAGTATCAATATCATCATTCATATGGTTTATCAATTTTACCCATCATGGGTGTAACATTCTCATCTTACTTGATTATATTAGCCACACCCTTCTTTAGTGTATTGACCAATATACCATCACTAGGGTTTCATATATCAATACATGGCATCACCCTAGATTTGAGTCTCACATAACATAATTATTCAGGGTTCCACATAATATCATTCTTATTTAGGGTTTCATATGACATTACCCTAGATTAGGGTTTCACATTCAATAACCCACAATTAGGGTTTACTATTCATCCCAATTAGGGTTTTGAATCACATTACCCTGAATTAGGGTTTCACATGTCATCACCCTTAGTTAGGGTTACATCCTTACCATAGATTCGGATTATACCTAGCATTGCCCTAATTAAAGTTGAGGTTCATCAATCTTCTTGATTAGGGTTTCATGATCTCTTTATCATGGGTCATTCCCTAAAATTCATAGTTTATTCATATTGAAAGTATTGAGGCTTATCCATTACATGATTATTCTACATGTATGGATTCCTCTTTCTCTCAACCTCTCTAGGATATCTACTACTCAATTCTTGATTAGATTGAGCCTACTCTTTATTCAAATACATGCATTTAGGGTTAGCATGATATATTGAATTATTGTATCATTATGCATCAATGATTAATCCCACTAAGGATATTAATCATCTAACTACATCAGGTCTCCAAATGGTTTAATCAATTGAACCTTTAATTACATGAGGAATCCAAATGAATTGATCAATTGAACCTTCAATTACATTAGGTGATCAATTGGATTAACCGATTGAATCTTCAATCCTGGACCTTCAATTACATGAGGTATCCAAATGAATTAACCATGTTGAACCTCAAAATATTTGATTACTTGGACCCTAAACAGTCTTAGTTCTCATAATTCAATTGGTTGAAAACCATTTAGACAAACTGCCCTTGAAACCGATAGGACAAGAAAGGTGTTGAAACTAATTGAACTTTGGGTCTCCAAACAATTTGAGACCGTTTGGACCCAAATGGTCTTGAGACTGTTTGGGCTCAAACGGTCTTAAGATCGTTTGGTCCAAACCATCTCAAAACCGAATGGATCAAAAAGTCCTTTCAACACTCACATGATTCATGATTTCAATGGATGAACCGATTATCAATTGAGTCCTTGATTTATTTATCACTTGAATTATTGAATCAACCTTAAATTAGACCATCAATTAAGGTTTTGAACCCAATTGATCTAGGATTTCAACTCAAGGAACCTTCAATTAGGGCTTTGAATCGAATAGCCATCAATGATCAACATTGTGGAATTGATTCCATTGCAACTAATGAATCATCATCAAATTTTTGATATGACCAGACCCCAAACGATCTTGAGGTCGTTTGGATGACCTCCAAACGGTCTTGAGACCGTTTTCCTCATCCTATCCTTGGATTTTGTGAAATTTCATTAGGGTTTAGATCATTAGATTGATCATCAAATCAGCACTTAATTGCATTTCAATTTGGTATCTCTGGACCTTCAATTACTCAACCATACTTAACCCTAGAACTCAAAACGGTCTTGGGTGACTCCCAAATGGTATTGCGACCGTTTGGGTGACCTACAAACGGTCTTGAGACCATTTGGGCTTAATAACCCAAAAATCTAAGTTAACCAAATTGAATTTCAGCACTTAACCTGATTAGGGTTTGCTAATTGATTAACCTTCAACTGATGAACCCTTTGGAATTAATCAATCAAATTTGATGGGTCACCAATCATCAATATTAGCATCAATTTTTCCAAACGGTCAACTCTGGTCAACTCTTCCAAACGGTTTGAAACTGTTTAGCTTCAAACGGTTTGATGAAACCGTTTGCTTTCAAACTGTTTTGTTGAAACCGAATGAGCAACTTGTTGAAACTGAATGAGATACAATTTCTTTGGGAAATGAGTCCAAGATGATGGAATCATCATCTAACTTCGTCCCTAAAGGTCTTAGTTCTTCTGATTTCATGGAATTACCAATTTCAACCAACAATTAATCAAGAAGATAAAGGAATCAATGAAATTGCAAGATTGATAATAGAATAACAATGTAGAGGGGTTCAAGTTATATAACCCGCCTCCAATTTGAGCTTCAAAGCTTCAAGCTCACGTCAACAATGGTGGATGAAAATCCTTTTAATAATCCAAGGCTCGTCCTCAAGCTTTGAGTGAAAAGGAATGGTTAGAATTAAAGATGGGAACGAGATAAGAAGAAATTATGCATTCATTTTCGATTTCCACCATGGAGTCAAGGTGAAAGGAAGTCAAGAAGCTTACCAACAGGTTGGGGCTCGTTTTCCTCTTGATCCTAAGATCCCAAGGTCGTTTTGCAAGCAAAGGGTGGAAGTGAATTCGAAATTCCCCCTTTACTCTACGGATAAATGAGCTTATATGCAATTTTTATTAAAAATTCAATTAGGAGAGAGAAAGTAGGAATTATTTCCCCCATATCCTTGCCACTTGCCCCCTTCTCTTCCTTAGGGACGAGGATATCCTCTTTGCCTCTTATTCTTCTCAATTATCCACAATTTAAAGAAAATTAAATTCAGCACCTTAATCCATTTTATAGTAATATCCATAAGTGAGTGGATATTTCTTTTTCTTATAATAATGTGAGTGGGTATTTCACCTCCTTGAGATATTTCGTGGTCCTTGCAAAGCACAAGGACGTCCAAATATATCTGAATTCAACCATTATAATTTTTGTTGAAAGGCATTTCAATTAATATATTTATTTTTGCATTAAATTGAATCAGGGTTTCAATTATTCTTAAATCTTGATTATTTTAATATCAAGATTCTCTCTCCTCCAAAGTAATTAAAATGAGATGACCTTCTCATTTTATTTGCTCTAAATGATTCCAAGAAACATTAGGGACTATTCTGAAGTGATAATTTGCATATTGAACCCTAGGTTTTGGGTGAATTGCACATTACACCAAAACTAGGTTTTAATGCACAAACATTGCTTTATCAGCTCTTTCTTGGTACTCAGGCTTTCGCAAGCCATTCCTCTACATCATATTAATTCTCATGATGCTTCAACACATGAGGAACATTTATCAAGTAACATTTGCAAGTTAACCCTTCAACTTGGGTAATTTGCATTGTAGTCCAAAATAAGCAAACATTGCTTCAACATTATTCAAACAGGACCAAAATTGAAACATAAGTTCCTCTTGGGCCTTAATTACTTTTCACCAAATAAAATTAAGGATCTAATTATCTTGCTTAAGCAAAAATTCTAGGGTTAAGGCATAACCCAGGTCAGGGATGTTACAAATTATAAACTATACATAACAAACATAAAACCTCGAGACGTTCAAGCCAAAATCTCAGATCGATTCATTAAAAACACTAACTATAAATTCCGAGGACCTGAGAGTACAGAGATGACACATAGGACTACTAACTATATGACTTGACAAGCAGTATCTCCACCTGAGATATTACTGCTGTCCCTGATGCTGCTGCTTTTCTTTTCCTACTATAGGATTTCTGCCTCTTCGTCCACGTCAACCTAAAAACATTGGATCCCACGGGGGTGAGACAATTATAGATTGCCCCAACGAGAGATATAACTCTCTGCCAAAACATTATTATTGCAGATTATTAAAATAAAACTGAGCAGAAGTTCTTATATATTAACAACAGTATTAATCTTTGTATGAGTAGAGTAAAGTAATCTCCTTTCCTAAGGAGGACATTGCATATACCCATGGTAGAGTTGTAATTCATTCATCTACTTGCAATGAATGTAAATAGATATAAATAACATCTATCAACTAGAGATGCATAAAAGAAATGTAACATCAGCCAGTAAATTTCCGTATTCAATCCTTAAGCAAACATGCTATATGGTTGATTACATTTTATAATCACACTTATGCCCTGAGGAGATGAGGTATACTGCTCATACTCCAACCGACCACTGTGAAGTTGAAATCGGTACCATACAAGGTCAATGGAAGAGCCGAAATCCAAGACCTCAACTTTCTCGGTCAGTACGAGATTATATGGCAGAAACATCATGTGTCAATTGCAAATAGCTTGCCAAGGTATATTGGCATCTTCGCTATAGAGTTATAGCCCATAGCATATACTCTCTTCAGGATATGGCCCGTAGCCAATGCCTGGTATTATATTGTGGAGTCATGGACCGTAGCCATACTCTTATTGGGATATGGTCTGTAACCATTCCTGTGCATAGAATATGGCCTATAGCCATTCCTATGAGGTGTAAGGATATATTCACCCATTACCCCCACATATTCAAAAATATGCGGCTTCTGAGTTATGCCGCAGAGCAACCCGTTTCACCATTCAGCAAATTCTGACGCTGATGGATCTATGGTCAGGGCTCTACATGATATGATTTCACTTGATTAATTGAGTACATTAGCACATTCTTTTAGCATCAGTCAAGTTCTCAAACAAGAATTATTGTGACAAATGCTACAAAGAAACATATAAGCTCTTATCAATTGCTTTACCAAAACTTATAATACAATGGGATCTTAATCCCTTATCTCATCACTTGAAAGTTCACATCTCACAACAACATCATTATCTTACTTATCAAATTTGGGTATTCATACCCTTAGTTCATCACTAATCACTGTTACCACTTGTTAGGTAACTATTACATCTAGGTCCTCAGACCGAGGTATACATGATACTTGTTACACAAGCATCTCACATGGCTCACAAGGCCCATTAAGTGTCTTGCCACCTTTCACTAGGCAACCACTAACTCATATGAGTCATAGAATCCATGCACATTTTGTTACTTTTACTAAGTAACAACAACATTAAGGTACACAAGGCCAATCAACATTTTTATTATATAAATGTTATAGCTCAAATATGGCTACGTTCATCATCTCATGATATCTGTATGGTTAATACACATGATAACAGCCATAAAAATCACTTATCACATCATGTGATATAATAGTAACACCACCATTCCTTTATCAGAATTAGGGTTTGCTATCAAATAGGCTTTTCATCCCTTTACCCAAAGATTAGGGTTAGGGTTTTCCCATTTCACATTAATTAGGGTTTTATGTTTATATCATCTATCCAACCCTAATTTATTGCTCCACTCTTCTAGGAGCATCTATTGATATCACAAGTATTCACTCATACTTGTTACTTCTCATCATATATCATTTAAGAATTGTCAATACAAGGTACACGTTCATCTCTCATTCTTATCATGATATGATTACATCATACTCATTAATTTGGCTTATCCCCTTTCACAATGTATATTAGCCTATACTTATCAAAGTATATCAAACTCATTACAATCTTATTGTAACAACTACATAACTCACACTTCATGTGTTTCTTATCTAAATATGTTGGATTGAGTTGCATCAAGGTATATCAACCCTGAAATGTTAAATGTGATATCTATCATGTCTTGATATATCACTTTTCTCCTCATATCCATCTTACTTAAGATAATCAACTGATCTTGTATTAAGGTATTTTCCTCTTAATACGTTATCCTCTAACCTATCACTTTTATCATGTAGTGCATAGGTTACACATTAGAATTGTACAGCTATCTTTAATGATATGAACTTATCCAATGGTTAGGTATTTTTGATATAGAATAAATCATTATCAACCACTTTAGGTATTTAAACTCTTAGGATGTTATCCACATCATAATTTAATGTTACATACATCATTCCTAAGAGTTTTGTGTCCTCATCTTTGTAAGGTGTATAGGGTTGATACACATGTATAGAGTTAGACATACAATGATCTAGGCATTATCTTGTCCCTTATACCCTTACTCATTAGAGTATCAATATCATCATTCATATGGTTTATCAATTTTACCCATCATGGGTGTAACATTCTCATATTACTTGATTATATTAGCCACACCCTTTTTTAGTGTATCGACCAATATACCATCACTAGGGTTTCATATATCAATACATGGCATCACCCTGGATTTGAGTCTCACATCACATCATTATTCAGGGTTCCACATAATATCATTCTTATTTAGGGTTTCATATGACATTACCCTAGATTAGGGTTTCACATTCAATAACCCACAATTAGGGTTTACTATTCATCCAAATTAGGGTTTTGAATCACATTACCCTGAATCAGGGTTTCACATGTCATCACCCTTAGTTAGGGTTACATCCTTACCATAGATTAGGATTATACATAGGATTGACCTAATTAGAGTTGAGGTTCATCAATCTTCTTGATTAGGGTTTCATGATCTCTTTATCATGGATCATTACCTAAAATTCATAGTTTATTCATATTGAAAGTATTGAGGCTTATCCATTACATGATTATTCTACATGTATGGATTCCTCTTTCTCTCAACCTCTCTAGGATATCCACTACTCAATTCTTGATTAGATTGAGCCTACTCTTTATTCAAATACATGCATTTAGGGTTAGCATGATATATTGAATTATTGTTGATCATTATGCATCAATGATTAATCCCACTAAGGATATTAATCATCTAAGTACACCAGGTCTCCAAATGGTTTAATCAATTGAACCTTTAATTACATGAGGAATCCAAATGAATTGATCAATTGAACCTTCAATTACATTAGGTGATCAATTGGATTAACCAATTGAATCTTCAATTGCATTAAGTATCCAATTGGATTGACCATATTGGACCTTCAATTACATGAGGTATCCAAATGAATTAACCATGTTGAACCTCAAAAGATTTGATTACTTGGACCCTAAACGGTCTTAGTTCTCATAATTCAATTGGTTGAAAACCATTTAGACAAATTGCCCTTGAAACCGATTGGACAAGAAAGGTGTTGAAACTGATTGAACTTTGGGTCTCCAAACAGTTTGAGACCGTTTGGTCCAAACCATCTCAAAACCGAATGGACCAAAAGTCATTTCAACACTCACACGATTCATGATTTCAATGGATGAACCGATTATCAATTGAGTCCTTGATTTATTTATCACTTGAATTATTGAATCAACCTTCAATTAGACCATCAATTAAGGTTTTTAACCCAATTTATCTAGGATTCAACTCAAGGAACCTTCAATTAGGGCTTTGAATCGAATAGCCATCAATGATCAACATTGTGGAATTGATTCCATTGTAACTAATGAATCATCATCAAATTTTTGATATGACCAGACCCAAACGGTCTTGAGGTCGTTTGGATGCCCTCCAAAGGGTATTGAGACCGTTTGGCTCATCCTATCCTTGGATTTGTGAAATTTCATTAGGGTTTAGATCATTAGATTGATCATCAAATCAACACTTAATTGCATTTCAACTTGGTATCTCTGGACCTTCAATTACTCAACCATACTTAACCCTAGACCTCCAAACGGTCTTGGGTGACCTCCAAACGGTCTTGAGACCGTTTGGGTGACCTCCAGACGGTCTTGAAACCGTTTGGGCTTAATCACCCAAAAATCTAAGTTAACCAAATTGAATTTCAGCACTTAACCCGATTAGGGTTTGCTAATTGATTAACCTTCAACTGATGAACCCTTTGGAATTAATCAATCAAATTTTATAGGTCATCATTCATCAATATTAGCATCAATTTTTCCAAACGGTCAACCCTGTTCAACTCTTCCAAACGGTTAGAAACCGTTTAGCTTCTAACAGTTTGATGAAACTGTTTGCTTTCAAACAGTTTTGTTGAAACCGAATGGGAAACTTGTTGAAACTAAATGAGATACAATTTCTTTGGGAAATGAGTCCAAGATGATGTCATCATCATCTACCTTCGTCCCTTAAGGTCTTAGTTCTTCTGATTTCATGGAATTACCAATTTCAACCAACAATTAATCAAGAAGATAAAGGAATCAACGAAATTGCAAGATTGATAATTGAATAACAATGTAGAGGGGTTCAAGTTATATAACCCACCTACAATTTGATCTTTAAAGCTTCAAGCTCACGTCAACAATGGTGGATGAAACTCCTTTTACTAATCCTAGGCTCGTCCTCAAGCTTTGAGTGAAAAGGAATGGTTAGAATTAAAGATGGGATCGAGATAAGAAGAAATTATGGATTGATTTTTGATTTCCACCATGGAATCAAGGTGAAAGGAAGTCAAGAAGCTTACCAAAAGGTTGGGGATCGTTCTCCTCTTTCTCCCAAGCTGCAAAGTTTGTTTTTCAAGCAAATGGTGGAAGTGAATTCGAAATTCCCCCTTTACTCTATGGATAAATGAGCTTATATGCAATTTTTATTAAAAATTCAATTAGGAGAGAGAAAGTAGGAATTATTTCCCCCATATCCTTGCCACTTGCCCCCTTCTCTTACTTAGGGACTAGGATATCCTTTTTGCCTCTTATTCTTCTCAATTATCCACAATTTAAAGAAAAGTAAATTAAGCACCTCAATCCATTTAATAGTAATATCCATAAGCAAGTGGATATTTCTTTTTCTTATAATAGTGTGAGTGGGTATTTCACCTCCTTGTGATATTTCGTGGTCCTTGCAAAGCACAAGGACTTCCACACATATATGAATTCAACCATTACAATTTTGGTTGAAAGACATTTCAATTAATATATTTATTTTTGCATTAAATTGAATCAGGGTTTCAATTATGCTTAAATCTTGATTATTTTAATATCAAGATTCTCTCTCCTCCAAAGTAATTCAAACGAGACGCCCTTCTCATTTTATTTGCTCTACATGATTCCAAGAAACATTAGGGACTATTTTGAAGTGATAATTTGCGTATTAAACCCTAGGTTTTGGGTAAATTACACATTACACCAAAACTAGGTTTTAATGCACAAACATTGCTTTATCAACTCTTTCTTGGTACTCAGGTTTTAACAAGCCATTCCTTTGCATCATCTTCATTCTCATGATGCTTCAACACATGAGGAACATTTATCATGTAACATTTGCAAGTTAACCCCTCAACTTGGGTAATTTGCACTTTAGTCCAAAATAAGCAAACATTGCTTCAACATTATTCAAACATGACCAAAATTGAAACATAAGTTCCTCTTGGGACTTAATTACTTTTCACCAAATAAAATTAAGGATCTAATTATCTTGCTTAAGCAAAACTTCTAGGGTTAAGGCATAACCCAGGTCAGGGATGTTACATCGTGGAGACTCTTCAACCACGAATATGCTTATCTCATAGCCTCATGGTGGTTTATCAGTCTCTTACATGCTAGGATGTTGATGATGTATATATGGCTGGCCCTGATCTTGTCACTGATCTCTTCTAGGGCTCTGATTCAGGTGAAAAATATCTTCTTCTTCGTCGGCTACAGGAGTCTATTCCTCGCTATATTTTTATACCTATTCTTCATGATGCTCATTGGACCTTGATTACTATCTTTACTCGTGAAATGGGGGTCATTCTTTACAATATTTCTGATTCTTCTTTTGACCCCAAAGCCTTAAATATTATGTGCTAATTCATAGTACACATGAAAGTATTGCTGATGCATGTTCTAAATTACTTGTTCCACTGGTCAGAGAATTTGGAAATGGCTATGCTTCCCATGAACCAAGAAGATGGAAGGTAACCTGATTCTAGCATCATTATCCTCAACAACATCCACCATCCAATGATTATGACTTCTACATCTGACACTAGATGTATACCATTGGACAGTGGACCTTCACTGAGAAACATGTTTACAATTTCTTTTCCTTTCTTTTTTACACTCTAAGGACAATGTGTGTTGTAAGTTTTTTTGGGGGGGGGGTGTAATCCTGTGAGTTGGGTATCCACCGTATCACAAACATTGCTTTCTTTTCCTTTAATATTTCTTTTCATAATTTCTTTGTTTTTCATCACCAATTCCAAACTTGCCGATGTAATGAAGCTACATCGATGGAAAAAACTCCCTCTAGAAAGATTCTAGTTTCTTCCTAAACTATACCCTTTTACATGAGATCTCAAGTAAAAATATTTTTGTTATTGATACAATTTTTATATTTTCCTCTTAGCAAAGTGTCATTTATCTTTATGATGTCATCAATTGATTCTTACCAAAAGAATATAATCAATAAAGTCTTATCTTGTCAAATGTATGTTGTTACAATAACAAAGAAAGAGGTACCTCTTGTCTTCTTCTGAATATTGTTCAAAATCCCAAAAAGAGTGGGGAGTGAAAAAGAATATGAGAGACGTGCCATAAATTAGAGCTATTAAAATGGTGTAGTATTGCGCTCATGAATGCATATATGTTGATTTTATTTAGCCTCTACAAACACTACCTCATTCTAATGGAGCTCATTTAAAGGTATTTCAATCTGGGGTAGTGATACTTAGGATGTGCAATCACTGCTCTAAAACCAACTGGTTTGGAATGCAGGGATCACTCGCCCATCTAAATGGACCTATACTTGAATGACCCAGAAGAAGAAAGGAACATCCATAAAACTTTTTGCCTACCTAACTGTTCCACATAATACTTTGATGAGATTGAAAGCTACTTTAAAAGTGACAGATATACTAGAAATAATAATAGGGAACAAAAACAAATAAAGAAAGAAAATGTTGACAAAATGAAATCTTTGATAAAGTCAGTTTTGATAAGATGATTGTATAAAAATAAGTTTTCAGTAACGTCTGGATTTTTTTTGACTGATAAGAGAATAATGATTCCATTAGCTTGAGGACAAGCTAAATTCTAAGTTTGGTGGAGTTGATAACATTAGTTTTGATGCACTTTTATTAGCCTTTTTTATGATAAAAATTAGAGAAATAATGTTTAGATGTTTAGTTTTACCTACTTTTCTCTAGTTCACTTAGTTGATAAAGTTATAACTCAATATTGATGATATTTGAAGGAATCAAGTGCAAATTCGATGAAAATTGATGAAATCTGAAAGGCCTTGCTTCAAACAATCAACCAATCGGTCGACAAGATAAGTTTTCACCACGAGGTTGACAAAAAGACTACCGATTCAAAGTCGAAACACTCATAAAGCACAAACTTTTCAGATTAAAGAACCTCGATATCCATATGTCGAGTAATGAATGTCAAGAAAAGTACAAGTCTCACATATGTGGGTTACATATCAACAATCCACTCCATCGAAACTGATAGATTCTTGTCAGTCTGAAGCTATCGATCCTATCCTTGACAAACCCATCAAACTGAGGATCCTCGATACCCCCATCGATTGTTATGATGATAGCCATGTCTACCATACTGTTGACGAATAGAAGACTCCTGTTAAGGAGTCACCTCGACAAATTGATCAACCTCCCCAATCGACATCATCACACCAACAAATTCCTAGTAAAGAAGAACTTGACAATCACAAGAAGAGATCGGCATACCTATTGATCGATAAAGATCTGTCGAAGAAGTCCCATGTCGACGTCGTTGTTGACATCTGCATCGATGCCACATGGACAGGTCACCTCAATAGACCTCCAGTCAAAGACTATAAATAGACCCCAAGGGCATCACTTCAACACATCTTGAATCCTTAAGAGTCAAAGAGCCGAGAGGCTGCCACCAAGTCTTCTCAAGTTCTAGAGCCAAAGGACGAGTCATGTCGACCTGTCTAGATCTATCGATTAAGCTTTTCGACCTTGCCCCTTGGTGGCTCCGTTCCACTATCATCACTAATATGAAGAGCCTTCCTACTTTAAGTCAAGATCAGAATGGAGGAGGAAGCATGTCAACCCCACTATCAACCTCCATGATATCATTCGAGAGGTTGGTAGATCGATGATTTGATTTACCCTTGTATCGATCTCCTCCTCTCCTTTGTTTATCATGACTTATTCTAGTTGTACTCTTTTCATTTCTTCATCCATGTGTGACTAAACCCCATAACTTTGGTTGGGGTAAATGTCAGGCCCTCCCAACTATGTAGTTGTTCATCTTTCTATTTTATGGCATATGTTCTTTAAAGTTTTGTTCTTATACTCTTATTTTATTGTGTCATTTGATTATTAGCTACCCTCTTCTAACGTTTTATATGAATTTTGTTTGAAAGAATGGTTTCAACGAGATCTAGAGTATATGATCATAACGATACACAAGATTGAGGAGTTGCTATAACAAAAGTCATATTGTTTTCCCTTGATCTTTCAGTTATTACCTCGAGAGAGATAACCCCATTTGATAGAAATCTGCACAAATCTAGAGAGAAGGAAGGAACACATATTTTCTTATGGTTGTTTGCAAAACAAGTAGAGAATACATATAAAATAGGAGTGAAGATTCTACATGGTTGTGGTTGGCTTGATTGGTGAAACCCAATCCAAGTCCCTTTTTATCTTGATTTCTCGATTTATCTTTATTATTCCTTTGATCTTTCATAACTTAGGTTACTGCTTCATTATATTAAATTTATTCCTTAATAAGAACACCATCAAATTTGTTCTTTGGTTGGGCTAGACTAAGCCAAGATTTCGCGTTCTTACTCTATTATTCTCCTTGTCCCTGTGTTCGACCCCACACTACTACAAAGACTCCATATTGAGTTATGGACGTCTCTTCTAGTCAGGTATACATTTAAAGTCCGATATCTTAGAGTGGACAATTGTGTTTACACTTTTGACCCATGAAAAAGAGCGATCATTATGTTACATATATGTTGAATGAATTGGTTATCATCCCTTTTGCAAAAAAATTACATTGGTGTTTGGTGATATGGGATGATGCCTTTTTTATTTTAGTGGGAAGCAAATCCTTATTGGATCCTACTCCTTACAATATGGTATTAGAGTCAGTGGTTGTCAATTATCTAACTATTTCTGTCTTGTCTCCCTTAGGATGCTTACCTTTTTTTATAGGTTGCTTATACCTAATGCCCTTGCCTTGTGTAGGGAAAACCCTCATGGTGGGAGATAACTCATCCATTGACAACCTATGTATTTATCAAACACCCTAGAACCCTAGGTTTTTAATGTCAAGGATGGATCCTCCCTTTACCACTCTGGTGACTCAAGTTACTCCTCCAACTGGAAGTCGACCATCAGTAGGTCAGGAAACCCCAACCTCTACTGCTGCTAATGCAGGCATAAGCATCTATCCTGAGCAAGATTTAGCCATGCTTCAACAACTTATTACCACATTAATGGTAGGGAATCTTAACAACCCACCTATGCATGATAAGCATAAGGAGTACTCAATAACGGAATTCATGATGATGCAACCACCCTACTTCAAGGGTGAAGGTTAACTAGAGATGGTCGATAAAGCTGATGATTGGGTGTTAACCATAGAGCATATTTTTGATGGAATGACATGTCCTTCGCACCAGAAGGTTAGGTTTACTTCATTTGTGTTAGATAGACCAGCTCAAGTTTGGTGGAATGGGATAACAAGGAATCATGATATCTCTACCATGACCTGGGAGTATTTTTTGGTAATTTTTTTTTGAAAGTACATCTGCGCTACTACCCTAAAGAAGAAGGAAGCAAAATTCTATAGTTTTAAGCAAGGTTCCCTATATGTTTCTTCTTATGTACAAAAGTTTTTGTTGCTTGAACGCTGTGCATCTGGACTCAGTGAAGAATGTAGAGCTGACTAATATCTCCAAGGACTTAACTACAATGTCGATCATGCTCTTATTCTACAACTTCCCCTAACCCTTCACCCGATGGTTCATAAGGCTTTGGATATAGAATCTTATCTAGGGTTTCAACCTAGAGAGATTGATAAGAAAAGGAAGTTCTCAAGTGAAGATCAGAGGATGGACATGTATTCTAGATGTGGTGGATATCATCCTCCACAGAAATGCTCACAAGATGGGAATCAAACAAGATATCAAGTTGACTTCCGAGTTGTATGCCATCATTGCAATGAATCTAGACATATTTACCCTAGATGCCCCTAGCCTCATAATGGACATGCACCAGCTCAAAAACAACAACAACCTTAAGTACCTCCTCAGAATTGTGGCAACAATAATAAAGGAAGACCTGTTGAGTGACGTGCTGGAAGAGTCTTTGCTTTTGATGGCCAAGAAGTTAATGAAGAAGACCATGACGAAGGTAACCCATAGTCCCACAGTTATACTTTAAAGTTATGTTTCCTTTTTGCATGATACCTTTGTGGATGAATGTAAGGAAGTATTTGAGTTTATCCTTGTACCTATAGAGATGTTTGACATTTTAAGATGAATCTTTTAAGGGGTGGTGAATAGTTTATGTTTAGATTTCAAGGATGAAATCTCTCAAAGGGGTAGTATGTTGTAACATACCGAGCTCTAGAACCTTATCCTATTCTAAGGTTAAGAGAGACCTTAATTTTTTGGTCTTAGCCAAACAAGGATGAGGATAAACCTAATAGTAGCTAATTGTAACCCTAATATGTTAATACATGATTAAATCACCCTAAATATATGCATGAAAACAATTATGACCTAATGCTCTCATAATAATCTTTAGACCAATAAAACATGTCACACATGATAATGTTGATTAAGGTATGAGGTTAAGAGAAATATTGTGCATAGAAGTATTAGGTGTACATAACTGAGAATATTGACACATAACAAATAAGGAATTGATGCATTTAATGTGTTAAATAATAAACATAAATAATGCCATGCACAATAATAACAAATAATCCTTTTGGTTGTAATGTGAAGATATGTGAAACAATTAGAAGAATGACAATAATGATGATGAAATAATATGTTAACTAAAATAATAATGGGCCACACGTGTTAATTATGTAAAACTCATAAAAGGAAGACTAATTAGATAAGAATAACTTCATATTCATTTTCTTTGGATATGTTTTGGCTTGGAGGCCAAGTTTCACAATTTTGGGATAATAATAACTATATCTATTTTATTTAGAAAAGAAAAGGTTGATTTCCTCCAAAATATGAAATAAAACATTTAATGACTCCAAAAGAGAAAAATAATCTTATATTCAAAATCTACATGTTAAAATAAGGCTAACTGTGAATTTTCAACTAATTTGGACAATCTTTAATGTTCTAATGTGTTTAGGAGAGAGAAAGTGTAAATAAAGCCTAAAATATTAAATAATATGATAAATAACTTCAAAGGATAAAATTGATGTCAAATTTGTGTCTAACATGCTTAAGTTTGCTTGAGGGTGAGATTTCACTTTAGTTGGGTAATTTTACAAGTCTCTAATACATTAAGAAAGAGAAAATACATTTTACTTTAAAAGAATTAAATAAAATACCTAGAGTCTCTAAAACTAAAAACTAATGCCAAAATTGGATTCTATATGTTCAAATTAGTCTAGGTGTAAAATTTCATTAATTTTGGGATTGGTTTGCATCCTCAATGGAGGTGAGAGAAAAAGATAAATAAATATACATGTCACTTAGTCCAATTCGAGTTTGGAAACCGCATTAAATGTCACACACCATTTTCCTTTTATTTTTCCTTTTTGCGCTAATGGATAGATGAGATTCACCTACTTCCTAGATCGATGGCTCTCAATCACCGTCTAGATCACGCCAAATTGGGAAACAAGTTCCCTTCATACACGATTTTCAAATCGCCATAACTTCCTCATTTCTTACTCTTTTTCCATGATTTCTTCGCCAACAAATTCCAAATAAGATTTCACATCTTTTTACCCTAAACTTGTGCTAATTCATCACGTTTTTAAGAATGCCCAATTTTTGGGCAACAAGCTGCTTGATCCCTCTCAGCCTTCGCTCATATACAAACCCTCACTTATGTATAACCCTGTTCCCAATGTAGCCTGACATTGTACAACTCTTTCCCCACTCTAATATCCTCTGTGCTCTCATGTACAACCATTGTGATACCAAGAAGTAGTTCATAATGACAACACTCTGGGCTCCTCCCTTCTTTCGCTATGGATCAATTCGATTGGGCAGTAAGTTTCTAAAATCATGTTCTTTATTTCTATGTCCTTTGATCAGTGAATCAAAATTGCTTTTAATTTTCTTCAATTCTGAAAAGGTTCTGAGTCATTGCTCATCTCAGCCATGTCTGGTTGTGTAAAGAAGAAAGCCCCATGTGGATTTCCTATTTTGCCTCTCTCATCCTTTTGTTTTGTTTTTCCTCACCAGGGGCACTTACGTCTTTTCACCACTTTTCATTGCCTTAAGCGAGTCCAATTAGACGCTAACCAAGTGACTTGGCTACTCATGATTGGGCCAAGTCACTGGGACCACCTCTTTTCCCTCTCTCTCTCTCAATTTCTTACTGATATGGATTTTGTAATTTCCTGATTGGTTGAAATTTCAAAAATCGTATCTTTTAATCCACTTGTCCAAAAAATCCATAGAAATATATTTTTAATATAAATGTAATCTTTCTATAAAAATAGTTTGAGAGTCTAATTTTCATGTTTTCGATGGTTGAGTTTTGAGAATCTAATAAATCATTTAAAAAGCCCTAAAATCATAACTTAATCATATAAACTCCAAACTGGACAAATAAATATGTTTTCTTGATCGGAAAAACATAATGAATCATTTGGTCTAGGTTTTGTAACCAAAATCCAAGGTTTTCCAAAAAAGGTCTAAAATTAGGGTTTCTTTACACATTATACATTATAAAACCCTAGTGCATGTGAATAATTGGTAATTAGGCAAAGGTGATCTTGGAAACAACTAGATTGGTGAAGAGTGTTTTTAGGACTCTGTTTTAAGGTATGTTTGCATCTCCTGTTATTCACATTGAGAAATTGGCCTACTTTCATATTTCTCTTGATCCTATGGAAAATATCCTACACAATATCTCTTTCTCTTGAGAATATATTACTTGGTACTGATTTTTTTTTGAAGCATTCTACTATGAAAGATATTCTTTTGACTCCATCTTGCACTTGGTTCATGATGGAACTTCTACATGGTGACCTGTGCTACTTTTGCCCACCTTTGTGGTGGTTTTTTATATTGTCATTCATGTGATAGAAATATTGTTTATTCTGACTATGCTTTATATTTTCCTCTACATTAAGCATGTTATGTGATTCAGTAGCCCTAGGTTAGTGTAATTGCATTGGTTTTTGGGTTATGTGCCCTTTTTATATTTTTGGGATGGAGGTTATGTTCCCCATACCTGGGTTTTGTGCCCACACTTTATATATAGGGGAGTTTGGTTATGTGTCATTCTCTATCAGGTTTCAAGTTTATGAGGCTTGGCCGTGATTGTCTTTATATTATTCTAGTGATATGCTCATCTCACATGCATGTAAGTTGATGCTATTGATGATTGGTTATGTGCCTTAATTTCATGATATGTGCTTATGTGGCACAACTTTATTGTTTTATTTATGGCAAGTATCTCTTTTGTTATCTTATGTTTGCAATTCATCTCTCTTGATGCCCACTTGGGTAATCCTTTCCTTTTTCCATGGGAAGCCTTTTATTTGACGTATTCTATTTCTTATCATTGCTCAATACTCAATTAGTATGCACATACCGACGTTTGCTGATGTATCTATTTTTCTTCCTTCTGTTGGGGTACGTTATGACCCCAGGTGTAGGTCAGGGAGAAGATAACTAAGTTGGAGTGGGACCTCATCAAATATAACTGAAACCTTCTGGGAAACTCTCTTGAAGTGGTTAGCTGATCCTCAGCTAGTCCTATGTTTTGTTAGTTTTTCTTTTATCTCACCCTGTGTGGTGAAAGACTAGCAATGATAACAAGCTTGTAATGGTTAGATACTTTATAAATTCCACTTCTACTTTTGGTGTTATGATAAATACATGTTTAATGAATTGGTTGTCACCCCTTTTGCAAAAAAATTATGTTGGTGTTTGGTTATATGGGATGACGCCTTTTTATTTTAGTAGGGAGTGGATCCCCTCTAGGATCCCACTCCTTATAGTGGCTTCCTCTATGCCAAGGTGATACCGCAAAACCTTAACTAAAGCTATATCTTTCTTCTTCAACTTTTCCACCCTTCTATCTAGGATCAACATAGGACCCTCAACATAGGAAACATCCCCATCTAACTCAACCTCCACTAGCTAGATTGTTTGCTCTATATCTGGATGACATTTCCTCAGCATGGAGATATGAAAGGCATTTTGCAACCTGTGCAACTTTGGCGGTAGCTCTAACTTATATGCTACTTTTCCAACATGAGCTAAGATAGGGTATGGTCCCATAAATCTAGGAGCCAATTTACCCTTCTTCCTAAACCTCAACACACCCTTTCAAGGAGAAACCTTGAGATACACTCTATCTCCCACTTGGAACTCTAAAGGTTTGCGATGATGATCTGCATAAGACTTTTGTCTGTCATGTAGTTCTTTCAACTGTTGTTGTATCACCTTAATTGTTTATGTAGTCTTTTGTACTAGCTCAAGACCCAAGAGTTGATACTCACCTATCTCATACCAACAAAGTGGAGACTGACAATGTCTGCCATATAGAGTCTAGTAAGGTGCCATATCGATGCTTCTCTAACAACTATTGTTGTATACAAACTCTATCAGACTCATATGTACATCCCAACTACCAAGAAACTACAACACACATGCCCTCACAAGATCCTCTAAAGTCTGAATAGTCCTTTCAGACTGACCATCAGTCTGAGGGTGGAAAGCTGTGCTGAACCTCATCTATGTTCCCATTGATGAATGCAGGCATTCCCAAAATTGACTTGTAAACTGTGGACCTCTGTCAGAAACTATAGTTACTGGAATGCCATGTAAATAGAGTATCTCATCAACATATACCTGTTCCAAATTTTCTACTGTAAACGTCACCTTGACTACAAGGAAAAGAGATGACTTAGTCAATATGTCAACTATCACCCATATGGAATCATGGCCCTTAGCTGTCCTAGGAAGACCAACCACAAAGTCCATAGTAATATGATCCCATTTCCACTAAGGTATTGACAATAATTGTAAAATTCCTACACGTTTCTGGTGCTCAACTTTAAGATGTTGACAAACTGGACACCTGGCAACAAACTCTGCCACATAACACTTTAATCTTGGCCACCAGTACATGTCTTTTAGATTACATTACATCTTGGTACTTCCAGGATGCATCACATGCATAAAGGAGTGAGCCTCTTGAAGTACCATCTTCCTCAACCCATCAACATCAAGAACTACTATCTTGTTGTGGAAAAAACTATACTGTCATCTTCCTCATGGAAGCCATCATGCTTCTTGTTGTCCAAATATGATCGGATATTCTGTATCACAATGTCATCTGGTTGTGTGTCATGGATCTGTTGTTTTAAAGTAGGTTTAACCTATAACTGTGCCAACAACCCTTCCAACAAGGAAACCTCCAGCTGTACATTCATCTGGCAAAGAGACTCCAACATGTCTCACTTTATGCATACTAATGAACATAACTATGCATGGTCTGTAGACAATTACGAAGATGGTTTCCTTCTCAAAGCATCACATACCACATTTTCATTGCCCGGATGGTAGTCGATTGTGCAATCATAATCCTTGATTAACTCCATGTATCTCCTCTTCCTCACATTCAACTCCCACTTCAAAAAGATATACTGCATATTCTTATGGTTAGTAAAGACCTGACACTTTTCTCCATAAATATAGTGTCTCCAGATCTTTAAGACATGGACCACCACTGCAAGCTCCAGATCTTGCGTTGGGTAGTTCTCCTCATATTTCTTAAGTTGTCATGAAGCAAAAGAAATCATGTTCTTATCCTGCATCGCTACGCATCCCAACCCATTCTTCGAAGCATCACAAAAGACAATATAGCCTTTCCCATGTTCTGGTATCACTAACATTGGTGCACTTGTCAACTTCTCCTTCAACTTCTGAAAAGTATGCTGACACTTATCATCCCAAGAAAAAGGAACATTCTTCCTGGTTAACCTACTTAGGGGTAATGCTACAGAACTAAAGTTCTTTATAAACATCCTGTAGTAGCCTACCAAACCTAGGAAATTGCAAATCTCTGTCAGTGCTTTTAGTTGTTCCCATTATAGGATAGAATCCACCTTCTTACGCTCTACACAAACACCCTTATCTAATTTGACATGACCCATGAAAGACACCTCAGACAACCAGAACTCGCATTTGCCGAACTTAGCATATAAATGGTGTTGCCTCGAAAAAGTCAATGCTCGTCAAAGGTGCTGCTCATGCTGTTGGCTATCCTTGGAGTATATCAGGATATCATCTTTGAACATGACCACACACTGATCTAGATATTGTCTGAACACCATGTTCATCAGATCCATGCATGATGCCGGTGCTTTGGTTAGCCCAAATAGCACAACTACAAACTTGTAATGACCATACCTAGTCCTAAAAGCTAACTTGGGTATGTCATCCACATTGATCCTCAACTGAGGGTAACCTGATCTCAGATCTATTTTTGAAAGAACAACGGCACCTCTCAACTTATCAAAAAGATCGTCAATCCTCAATAATGAATACTTGTTCTTTATCATCACCTTGTTCTACTTCTGATAATCTACGTACAACCTCATTGAACCATCCTTCTTTTTGACAAACAACACGGGAGCACCCCAAGGGGAAGTTCTTGGTCTAATAAAACCCTTATCTAATAGTTCCTGCAACTGTTTCTTTAACTCTTACATATCTATTGGTGCCATCATGTACGATGAATGCACCATGGGTTGTGTTCTAAGAACAAGATTGAACTCAAAATCAATCTATCTAGGAGGGGGAACACCAGGAAGTTTTTCAGGAAAAACATCCTCGAATTCCCACACCACTGTACCTCCTGGATATTAGGACCTCTCGCCTTGGTATCCAAAACATGTGATAAGAAAGCCTCACATCCTTATTTCATCAACCTCTCTACTGTCACAACTGGAATCAAACACGTGGAAAGAATCTTCCTGTCACCTTGGAAGGATCACGAGACATAACCATCATAGAATGTTGCCACCTTAGTACTACATTCCAACACCACCTTATACTTTTCCAAAGTATCCATTCCTAGGATCACATCAAATCCATGAATATCAATTGGTATGAGATCTTCTTGAATTCTATGTTCTAAGAAAGAAAGAATGCATGAAGGACACACCTCCCACAACTTAAAAGATCCAACTAGATGGCTTTCTAGCCGAAGGCTATTAGATCTATGACTAACAAGCAAATTATAACAGTCTATCACCTCTCTGGTGATAAGAGAGTGTGCCGCACCCAGGTCAACTAGTACAAATACTAAAGAAGAAGTAGACAAATAAGAACGAAATAACTACACCTGACCTGTCACAACCCGTGGATTGACTACTACTTTTGGTTGGCTTAAGGCATAGAACCTAGCCATCGCTGCTGTCGTCCATGTCCTCTGCTAGTCTGTCCAGAGGATCCTTCCTGTGACGATTGACTACATCCCCTTCCACCGCCACTACTAAACTATCACTATTGCAAACCCTGCTGGCTCTTCCTTGGTTGCTGAGTCACCTCCCCATCTTTCACATGGCAATACGACCTTGTATGCCCGACTTTTTCACACTTAAAACATGTTTTATCCTCGTACCATGGGCTAGATGGCCTTGTCACTAAAACTGATGAGGTACTACAAGCTCCTACAGGGGGAAAACTGTGACCTCTGCCCCTACTTAGGGACCACCATGATAGTGCATGTGATCTTTGCTCAGTAAAAGTCTACCTCTATTGCGATTGTAGAGAAGAAAACCTCGGCTTCTTGAAGCATCTAGAAGACTTCCCTTGGAACTAAACTGGCCTCTTCTTAGCATTGGTTTCACACTTCTCTATAGCAGACATCTCAATCTGCCTCACTGACTCCACAAAGGTGGAAAACCTTTCTCCGTTCTCCAAAGCTGACACAGTTGTAGTCAACTCTGTACTCAGAACTTTTTGAAACCTACAAATCCTTTCCTTATCTGTCACTGCCATATGAGGGAAAAATCTCAAAAGCTCCATAAACTTCGACTCATATTCATTGCTGGTCATTGCTCCTTGAAGAATTTTCTCAAACTGAGAGATCTTCTCATATAGATAGGTTTTCGGAAAGTATCGGCTGACAAACTCTCTCTAAAACTCCACCCATCCTATCACCACTCTTGGCCTCTTTTCTTCTTTTATGGTCCACCAGTGGCATGTCCTATCCTTCAACAAGTAAACAACATGTTTCACTTTATATTTTTAAGGAATGTTCAAGATCTTGAATGCCTTCTCGAGCTCAGTCATCCACATGCCAGCGTATGTTGGGTCAAAGGTACCAACATATCAATTGCCCCGACACATCTAAGACATTCAAACATCTTCTTGATACCTTGGGATTCCACATTAGGGATGGCTTCCCTAGCTTGAGGTGCTAGCGCTCTATCCACTATATGTGTAATTGTGGCCATCATATGTCAAAAGATATACTAAAACTCTAGATTGGCCATAGTTTCTGGTTCAAACTGAGGCATAGAAGGCTGCTCTGGCCCCATTTTGGCACTCTATCATCGCATGCCTACCTCCTAGCACCTCCTCCTAGTGCAACATGGATGCTCTCAGCGTGTTCTTCATGTTCTCCAGACATATCTACATAAGCATAAGCTATGATCAGATATGCTGGATACATAAGAACAAACTCAACATAAGTCCTATATCCCTATAGACTCAGCAAACCTAGAGCTTTAATACCAACTTAACTGTAACATCTCGTCATTCTGAATGAGATTACTCAAAATATAAAACATAATTAACTAGTAAATAATCACATAGCCAGAAAAGCAGAAGAATTAAAACCAATTTCAACATCATGAACAAGTTCTAAAACATTTACACAAAGGACCACCTTTTCCATAACTCATATACCATAATAGGTATTTACATTTGTATCCAATGGTTGAGGCCACAACCTATATACAAAAGAGATATTTCCACATGTACAAGCCATATATACAAACACTGGCATATTGCTAAAAACTCATGTAATTACATGCATATTATCTACAAAACACATCCCATACCCCATACCTGAGAGTAAAGAGATGTCACTAGGACTCTACTACTAGTAATAACGCATGTCTAACCTTATGTGTCTACTGATAACCAGGCTGCTCCTCTTCTACAACATGATCTCGACTACATTGCCAACGACTGCCTAAAAATATGTGGTGACCCACATATGAAATCCATGTCCCAGTGAGAGATATAAATCTCTCCAACAAATATTGATTCCAACTAATTATTTAACAGTAAATAGACTAAGCAGATTGAAGTATTTGATAAGCAACTGAGTAGATTGAACAGTTTAAACATACTAAGCAAGATAAACAGATAAGCTTAGCAACATGTGTAATTACTCAGATTTCATAATATTTCATCATATGATAACTGTGTTGTAAAAAGACAAAGCAAGACTAATCAACCAATGCGAAACATATTGAACCCTAGAAAATATGCTACACAACTTGCATTACATCTTTTATTATTATGCCCTGGGGAGTTTGAGTAGTACCACTCAAAGTCCAATTGACCACTGCGAAGTTGAAATCAGTTCCACATAAGATCTAGGACACCCAAAATCCTAAGATCTCAACTATGTCCAACCAGTACGGGTCGAAATACAATGACATAATAGTCAAGCTGCCTACGACATATAGTCAAGCTGATAACAACTAGTCATCCCTTGATACAGGTAACAACACTAAACATTAGAGTATGCAAAGAAATTCCCTACCACCCGAGATACAACCACAACGTACTCAATCACATTATACATACAAATATCCAAGGCATGAACACAACCATCCTCCATAACCTACAATTGTGTATGACAAGGGTATACACTCAATTGCCACTCCCACATACTCAACAATATGCCCTTCGAGTTTCCCTTAGGAATACCAATGCAGTCCTATTTTAGGACTTCATCTTGTGTCTTTTTGCATTATGATCACATCTAAACATCGTAGATTGCAAATAAATTCCCTCAATATGAACTATCACATCAAATGCACTTATGGACATTATTTGCATGTTTTTTCAGGTATTTGGACCATGCTTGGATGGAAGAGAGAGTGAGAAAGAGTGATCCTAGGGTTTCTCTACCCTTAGAGAGGCCCGAAGTGAAGTCCAAGGCTCCTTCAACCTACCCCTAGTGGCCAAAGATAAATTGAAACAAAGAAGTCCAAAGAAATCGAAGAACAAGATCAAAATGTTGACACAGAGAGCAGCATGGCCGTGCATCATACCAGGGTCGTGCTACCATGACCCAACATGGCCGTGCTACCATGACCCAGCATGCCCGTGCAACATTGCATGACCATGTGGAAAACATACCATCATGGACATTCCACACAGAATGGGCAGCCAACTCTATAGCTAAAACAACCATGGTGACCACCACGACCATGCTACCCTTGCCTCACCATGGCCATGGTGACCAACACGGTTGTTCCACCATCATTAGAAAATCACCAAACTCCCTATAACTTTTGCCATTTTCTCACCTTGCCTATTCCATCCCACTACTGGAAATCTGACCCCATCCCACCATGGCTATTCTGCCTAGCATGACCGTGTTACATACAAATCTAGCTCAACTTTTCTACTGAACTTCCCACTTTACCCCCACTTACCCTAGTGCTTCCCCACCACCTATATAAGCCAAGGTGGTAGACACATCATGGGGTTAGCTTTCTTACCCACTCCTTAGTTTCTCCTAGAATTCATTGCTATCTCCCTTGCATTCAAGATCTCCACCTACCTCCCACCTCACATTTCCACCTCATTTCCACCCAAAACCCAACTTTTCTAGGGGTTTCACCACCAAACTACTTCCATTCATGCCATTTCCATCCTAGGAGGGAGCTTCTATGGCAAGGAGGTTAAGAAGAAGGGGACTTCCATGAGCTACCACGATCTCCTACCTCTTTCTTCTCTTTTATTTGCTCTTTTGTTTAGTTATTTGTAGCTAAGCCCCTTGTGGTGGGTTGTTTGGAGCAAAAATGATACTTTGATACCATGTTGGGGGAAGATAATATGTAAGCTCTATGATTTCATTCTATGATGATTGCTTGCTATTTGTATCTCATTTCCCATGTTTCTACTTATGGTTTGTATCTGAAAATATGAATTGCTTGTATTTGTATGCTTGAAGCCACCTAAGTCTAGGAGAAGGTAGCATATGTGGGGATATCTTGGGATTTTCTCCTAGGTCCAATTAGTGGATCCCTATATAGCACCCCATCTCCCCCTACATATAGTCCATCTCCTACTCCTCAGTTTGGAATCTAAGTAGCTAGTATAGGGTTGATTGGTGCAATTGCCTAAGAGTTTGCTAAAAGCTAGGTGGTGAGTAATGTGGGGGTGAAACACCCTTTCCTCTACTCCCCGATTCTACCATTGTCTCCCATGTACACTAAGAAATCCTATGCTAGAAACCTAGACTAGTCAAATACTAGTGAAATCTCACCTATACCTTAGGCTAACTAATAGTGTATGATGATTTCTTAGCATTTGACTAGTTGTTTGGTTTAAGTAATCTAGAATGAATAATTAAGCTTGCTTGATCTATCTTTCCCCCAATTGGAATCTTAGTGTCATTCCCAAATGGCGCACCTAAATTTATCATTGCTAAAACCCATCTTGTTAATTTAGCCTGTTCATGCTAAGTAGTTGCTTGCTTTTAATGGCTTCTTAGTTAATTGCCTAGTTCTTCTAGTTAGAATTTGCTTGAGTAGCTAGTGCTCTTTTGATCTTGATAGTTTGTGATCTTGCTAGTTAGTTGTAGTCTAAGTCATTAGTTGCTCTAGATCTTTAATTACTAGTGTAGTGTAATCATTTGCTTTTGCTTAGCTAGTTGTCTTGCCTTGCTTCTTAGTCTTAACTTGTTTAGGATAATTTAGGGTTTTTGATAATCTAGTTTCCTTCTTGCCTTTAATTTCTTGCAACATTAGAGTAATCAACCAAAATCACCTTTAAACCTTGAAAATCCTACTCTCCGCATTAGGAACATATCAACACTAACCTAGCTCTAGTGCCCCCCCTGTGGATAGACCCCTCAACTTGCCTCTCACCTATACTACAACATGACCCTGTGCGCCCGCGAGAGCATATTTTGGTATTGTGAGTGAACCCTATTTGGGGCTTTATAAATTTGAAAGATCATACGTGTGTGGAATGACACACTAAATACTCGTTTCACCATCCAACAAGTTTTGACACTGAACATGGTTCTGCGGCACAGGGCACTACATGATTAGGGTTTCAGTTGATTAGTTATGCCAATTGGATGAATTAAGGATTCATCATACAAATGGACATACAACCCTAATTCATTTCTAACAAAGGTATAACAACTTCATAAGATATAAGATGTTTGATTGTAAATCTGAATCACATTACCACAAAAAACTTGTTGACTGAATTTCATGAGACTACACTAATCAACATACAACCATATGGTAGAATTCCACATTACAATAACCTGAGGATCCAACCCTTATCATGTTTATAAAGATGATAACACCTCCAATAGGGATCAATCATACCCAAAGATCATTAAGACCATCATTTCAACCCCTACAAGTTCATCATTATCTTTCTATGCTTAGAATAAAGCTCAACAAGTCATCAGCGCACATGTGACATATAAGTTTAACATAGAAAGGAACTATGATGTTCATGTATCACCATATGAGAACTCTAATAAAAAATAAAAGAATATTTCATTATCTTAGGAATCATTCAAGAGGGATGATTAGAATAAATCACCATCACTTAATCACATTAGGGTTAGGTGTAACAAGCTACATTTCATTAAAGTTACACATCCACTTATTATGGTGAATTATCAAATATATTCATGCGAGGGAAAAGGTAATACTATAAGTTGAAGGCATTGAACCATCAAATTCACATTATTAGAACCAACATATTATACTATATACTTCATTCCAAATCCATTGGATGTTGAAGCATCCATTCACAAGCATTGGATCAGTTTTAACATTTCAAAACCATTGTTTGGTATGTAGGTTTGACTCTTGTATCATATAACCAAAGAAACCATCAGTTTAGGGCTTAATTGTAGCAACATTTGAGACCTAGTCTCACCATAGGTTGTGGTAACCTGAACCAACATCAGTTGTGACACATTATGTCACCAAAGGCTGATGGGGTCAGTACTACCATCATTGAACACCATCAGATGTCGAGCTAAAATCACCATTGGTTCATGTAATCTTTAGGGCACTAAACCATCATCATTGAGCTTCCAAAAGAGTCTAGAACTGACCTAAGGTGTAACCATCAATTGACACCATTGCTTGTCACCATTGGTCATGTAACGACCCCGCCTCCCAGTAACCCCCAATTAAGGGAGACTAAGAGGTCAGAGCCGTTATCCCAATTTCGGGATCAAAGGTTCGACAAATAATCAATAATAATTATCAAATTCTACCAAACTAAACTGAAAGGCTGTAATAAAAATTAAACTTTTCATACCTTTTTCAAAAACTTGGATATCTGTTTCTATCCACATGGAGTCTATTCTAACTAATCCTCCTTTGAACTTTAATTCATATTTAAGTCCACATATGCCACTTTATTGTTTGTTCTTTTCACTTGTACCTAAAACACCGACAAAAAAACGTTAGTTTGCATAAAGCTGGTATGTGGGGGAAATAATATCGTGCAATTAAAATCAACATATTGCAGTCAATTACAATTTAACAACCAACTTTACGTTTTAAATATAACTGCACGATCTACACATATCCTATCCTCTGTGTTGTCCCTACAGTGGACCTGAATGCTACCTTCCTTATGGTAGATCCCCATTAAACCACTCATGATCCCACCAAACACGTGAATCAGTTTCTAGGGTTGAGTCACACGGCACTACCCATAGGTAGTCCACTCCTTAACTCATGGTATGCTAAGAGTCTCATGGAACTATACGTAGGTAGCCCAATTTCTAACTCATGATAGCCTAGACCTTGCTCTAGGTTACCCTTTTTAGCCTTTGCAAATCCATAGAGGAGGACCCAGATCTAAGCCAGTTATATATGTATTTATAATGATAATCATAGTCACTCTATAGTTGCATGTAATAAAAGGCATCCAATAGTTATTTTCAAGAAACTGATAAAATCATTCGAGAATTGCCATGAAACTAAAGTGATTATTCATAAGCGTAACCACATACCTGTCAGGATGATTTGAGACAGAAATATTCCATGCAAGTAAGAAATCCAAGCAAGCAAGCACATATAATAAGATCCTAAAATAATCATGCAATTTCCTATTATTACTCATGTCATCAAGATCCATTAAACCTAGCTCGCTTCCTAGGGTTTCTAGTCCACTTTTAGGGTTTCCTTTGCAATTAGGGTTCCACTTCACTTTTACTATTTTAAACCCCAATTGTATACGATTGCTTACAAACCCTATTTGTTGGCTAAACTGGACATTATGATAAATCCCTTTGTTTTGATGATGACAAACATTTCATTCTTGTTGATCTAACGAGCTACTTGAGTGTTGCAGGAATAAGGTGGATGACAAAGTACTAGGGAATCTATATGCTTGAATGCTTGTAAATTTCATGAAATGTAATCAATTGTAAACTTGTACAAGTATATAATGTACAAGTACTTAGATATTATGTAATTCAAGCGTTAGATCTTCCTTAGCCAATCACTACACTTAGATAGGTCATCCCCTCCAATAGTGTCACCTATGCACACTCATACACATACTTAATGTCTTAAATTGAAACATTGAAACAGGGTCAATCTCGGTCGACAAACTCCTCGACCGAGACACTCTCGGTCGACAAACTTCTCGACCGAGAAAGACCCAGGTAGCTGTTAGACACAGCTGACAAGGTAGTTGGCAGCTGGAAATGAACGTTGCAAATACTTGATCCAGAGAGCATGTCGGTCGACAAAACCTTGACCGAGTAGGTGTCTCGGTCGACAATTCCTCGACCGAGATGGACTCTGACAGCAACTGCAGAATTAATTAAACTAGCCGTTGTTAAACCAACTAGTGGATACCTAACGGCTAATTGAGCACTTGGAACCCCCTAGAAAGTATCTAGAATATCCTTAAGCATCCATAGACCATTCCTATAAATAGGACAAGTCATAGGACACCAAAAACACACTTGTGCATATACTTGAGCTTACACTTACAATTGGCAATCTGTTTTGAGCAATTGAGCAACACTAGCATTGGCTATTCTTTTCTTTGCTCCAAATTTCGTGTCCTATAGGCTAGCATCTCCTATCCACTAAACCTACATTCCAATATTCATTGGTTAGGAGATCTATATGCTTGATATAGGCAAATCAAGCCTTGAGCTACAAGTGGTATTGTAATTTCTATTTTTCCTTCTTGTTCCTTGTTATCTTTTTTATTCTCCTTGCTACTCCTAGGGTTGGAGGCTGCGGATTGGAGAAGGTTCTTCTCGGTGGAGAAGGTGGACTTCGAACTACTTCAAGAAGGCTGTTGCAACGGGAAGCTACTTCAAGAGGAAGGCTACTTCAAGGGGGAGCTTGAAGTTACTTCAAGAAGGCTGCTTCAAAGTTGGTGCAACTACTTCTAGGTGAAGGTTGTTCGAAGGGTTTGGTGAAAGAATTGTAATTTTATGTAAAGTCCTTGCGAGGTAATAAAATTTGATTCTTTCAAAATCCCAGTTGGGTAAGAAACCGGGTAGTGGATTGACTGCCTTAGTATTTGCTAAGGTTGGAACCACTCTAAATCCTTGTCCCCTTGTCCAATATTTTTGTGGTTGGTTGTTTGAGTTAAATAATTTTTAAATTAACTTTAAAACCCTATTCACCCCCCTCTAGTGGTTTTTCAATTGGTATCAGAGTAGGCTTCAAGGAACCCTAACCAGGTCTTGAAGAATGGGTGATGGGATGCTCAACAACCTCAATCTTGAAAGAACACTTGTGACTAGGCCTCCTATGTTTGATGGGACAAACTACACCTACTGGAAGAGAAGGATGCAGTTCTACTTCCAAGGGATTAGCTGGGATCTATGGAGGATGGTGTCAACCCCCTATGAGCTTCCTCAAATGGAATATGCAGCTTGGGACACCAATACGGTAAAATCGGCTCAAATGAATGCAAAGGCTATAAGTATTCTTTATTGTTCAATTTCAGTAGGAGAATTTAATAGAATATCAAATTGTGAAACAGCCTATGAAATATGGCATAGACTTTCTATAACTTATGAAGGGACAGTTCAAGTTAAGAATTCCAAAGTTAGTATGCTTAAACAAAAATTTGAACATTTCCGTATGGATCCAAATGAATCTATTAGTGAAATGTATGCAAAATTCTCTTCTATTGTAAATGGTTTAAATGCTTTAGGTAAAGTTGTTCTTGAGGAAGATCAGGTATCAAAGATCCTTAGATTACTTCCTCCCAAATACAAGCCCAAGGTGACGACCATTGAAGAAGCAAATGATCTCACTCGACTAAAGATGGAACAACTCATTGGCAACCTAGAAGCTCATGAAGCAACTTTAGAAGAGGAAGAAAGAAGAGAACGTGAACTCCAACAAGGGAAAAAGAAGGACATTGCACTCAAAGCATTAACCAAGGACAATCATGACACAAGTGAAGATGATAGTGAAGAAGAAACTCTCATTGTAAATGGTAAGCAATATAAAAGTTTTAAAACTAATAAAACTTCTAGTGTTTCTTCTTCCAGGTGCTTTGAATGTGGCAAAAAGGGACACATGAAAGGTTATTGTCCAAAACTCAAGAAAGGGAAGAAATCATCTCACAAAAAGAAAGAACGAGCATATAAAGCTGCATGGGATGATTCAAGTGATGATAGTGATGATAGAAAAGAAGAAGTAGAATGCCTCATTGCTACAACAAATGAAGAAGAAGAAGAGGTAAGTCTTTTTGATCTACCAAAAGAAGATCTTATTGCTAGTCTTCAAGATACACATAAGAAATATATTGAGTGCAAGAAGAAATTCAAGAAATCAAATAAAGTAAATGATGACTTAAATGCTAAACTTCTTGCTCTCACATCTAAAAATGAAGATCTCAAAAAGATTATTGATGATCATGATGCTAAGCTAAAATCTGTAGAAGCAAATTGCAACCTTCTTTCTCTAGAAAAGTTAAACTTGCAAACTCAAGTAAATGATCTTCAAAGACAATCTATTCTGTGTTCACATCTAGATTATGTTGTTATTATAAAAGAAAGAGATTCTTTATTATCTAGTCTAGATCAAGCAAAGTTAGATATCAAGAAGAAAATGAATGAGATTATTAAGTTACAACAAAAAGTTAGTATCTTGAGTAACAATGATACTCTTGATAAAATCTTAAATGATTCTTATCGTCAAATTGGAAGGAGAGGACTAGGTTATATGCCTAAAGGAAAATCTTATCAAAAACCTAGTTGGAGAAGGACACAAGTGCTAGAGAATCAATCCATGTATGTACCCAAGAACAATTCAACTCCTAAAAAGAAAAATGAAGTTGAATCCATTAGTTGTCATTATTGCTTGCGTCTTGGACACTACTCTTTTTCATGCCCATACAAGAAAAAGAATGATGATCTAGCTTGGGTTCCTAAAACTTAGAAATTTAAGTTTAACTAGTTGAGATTTGACCTAAACTAATCCTTGATATACAAATGTCATATCTCAACACAATTGAGCTCTAACTTGTATAATTTTGTTTGGAAACAATTAACAGTTCTGAAAAATAGTACAGAAACCTGGTCGGTCGAGAAAATGTCGACCGAGCAATCTATCGGTCGAGAAATCTTCGACCGAGCAGGTTACTGAATTCCAGTCTGCAATAAATCTACTGAATGTGTTTTCAATTGATCATATTACTATCTATTCATTGTTAATGACTGATTTTACATGCAAAACAAGTTGAAGACCATTCTTGAAAATTTTTAATATAAATGAGATTATTTTGGTTGATCCTCTAAATAAGTTAAAACTGAAAATCATGCTTAGCTTAATAAAAATAAATTACTGTTTTACAATTATTCACATGATTTTCCTAAAGTATTTCCTGGTTTATCCATATAGAAATCATGTGTTATGACATCTAGTTTAAATGATCACAACCATTGATTTCATGAAATTATCATTATATGCTTTTATTTGTTCTATCATGGATATGCTTTCATTATTTCATCATTCAGCTCATAAAGATGATGCTATGTTAGCACAAATAGATAATGATAATTGTATGCATGGATACATGAATGATTATTGTATGCATGGTTCCTTGGCAAGAAAAATGATTCATTGGTGATATGTTTCGTAGAACAAGAACTTTAATGCTTGCAAAGAGCACAATGTTATCACATATAAGATAAAAATTTCTCAATTGGTATCTTTAAAAGACTTGAGATATTAATCGTGCTTTCATTTTTAAGAATCTTATGATGAAAATAAGGGTACAGAAGAAATAGAATTTGATATTTCAATAGAAGTATTACATGATTCTGTCTTGATCATTGCAATTATTGTGCCATATGTTTCATTGGTTTATCTACAATAATCTTTGATTTATATATACAAACCATGAATATTGTTATTGATCATTGTAATTCAGGTCATATGAAGATGCCATTTTGCATAAACAGTAAAACTTCATGGCATAAATAAATTTTTTGCAGAAATTATACTTCACATATACGCATTCAAATTGAAAATCTGCAGAAATTGCCTCTTGGTTGAAGCTAAAGTTTGACCAAGGGGCGCTGTGGTCGTAGTCAAGGTCGACCTAAAATAAGCTTGACAAAATGCTTATTTGTACATCATTTTATTGTACTTAATCTTAGTATCAAAATGTACTTTTTATAAAGGTCAAAATCAAATTCTAGAAATCATTTGTGACCTTAGAAGCTTTAAATTGCTTTAAATTATAAGATTTAGGGGGAGCTCATAAAAACAAATTTGGTTATTTGATTAAGAAGATTACAAAAACATTGTAAACATCATTTGAAGCTTGTTATGACCTTAGTATTTTTTTTTTACTCTTGGTTATGAAGAAATCTACAAATTTCATAAAAATGATATATCTTGTTCTTAAAGGAACTCTCTAAACAAATCAGGGCTTAACATCCCGTGCATTTGGTTAGAGACATTTTTATATACTCTAAGATTAAAGGATTCTCATTTCATTTTCAGGGCTTAACATCCCTTGTAAAATGGGTGAGAAATCAATACACATATGCCATAAACTTAGAAGGAACTCATATCATTTCAAGGCTTAACATCCTTTGCAAATGATTGAGAAACAAATTGTGGCTAAATTTGACAATAAAATCCCTTGATTTTAATTGGATATCTCTTTAAGGGGGAGCAAAGCATAAAAAGAAAGACAAAAAGTCATACTAAATGATTATATTATATATCTTTTTGAAATGACAAAGGGGGAGAAATAATATAAAATCACAAACATAAAATTAAAATGAGTTTCATAATATCTTGGCCAACAGTCACTTGCAAAACCAAAGATGGCTACAAAGGTAAATTTCAGGTATGAAACTCACATGTTTTATATTTCCTTATTTTATATTTAGGAAATGTTTGTCATCTTCAAAAAGGGGGAGATTGTTGGCTAAATTGGACATTATGATAAATCCCTTTTTTTTGATGATGACAAACATTTCATTCTTGTCGATCTAACGAGCTACTTGAGTGTTGCAGGAATAAGGTGGATGATAAAGTACTAGGGAATCTATATGCTTGAATGCTTGTAAATTTCATGAAATGTAATCAATTGTAAACTTGTACAAGTATATAATGTACAAGTACTTAGATATCATGTAATTCAAGCGTTAGATCTTCCTTAGCCAATCACTACACTTAGATAGGTCATCCCCTCCAATAGTGTCACCTATGCACACTCATACACATACTTAATGCCTTAAATTGAAACATTGAAACATGGTCAATCTCGGTCGACAAACTCATCGACCGAGACACTCTCGGTCGACAAACTTCTCGACCGAGAAAGACCCAGGTAGCCGTTAGACACAGCTGACAAGGTAGTTGGCAGCTGGAAATGAACGTTGCAAATACTTGATCCAGAGAGCCCGTCGGTCGACAAAACCTCGACCGAGTAGGTGTCTCGGTCGACAATTCCTCGACCGAGATGGACTCTGACAGCAACTGCAGAATTAATTAAACTAGTCATTGTTAAACCAACTAGTGGATACCTAACGGCTAATTGAGCACTTGGAACCCCCTAGAAAGTATCTAGAATGTCCTTAAGCATCCATAGACCATTCCTATAAATAGGACAAGTCACAGGACACCAAAAACACACTTGTGCATATACTTGAGCTTACACTTACAATTGGCAATCTGTTTTGAGCAATTGAGCAACACTAGCATTGGCTATTCTTTTCTTTGCTCCAAATTTCGTGTCCTATAGGCTAGCATCTCCTATCCACTAAACCTACATTCCAATATTCATTGGTTAGGAGATCTATATGCTTGATATAGGCAAATCAAGCCTTGAGCTACAAGTGGTATTGTAATTTCTATTTTTCCTTCTTGTTCCTTGTTATCTTTTGTATTCTCCTTGCTACTCCTAGGGTTGGAGGCTGCGGATTGGAGAAGGTTCTTCTCGGTGGAGAAGGTGGAATTCAGACTACTTCAAGAAGGCTGTTGCAACGGGAAGCTACTTCAAGAGGAAGGCTACTTCAAGGGGGAGCTTGAAGTTACTTCAAGAAGGCTGCTTCAAAGTTGGTGCAACTACTTCTAGGTGAAGGCTGTTCGAAGGGTTTGGTGAAAGAATTGTAATTTTATGTAAAGTCCTTGCGAGGTAATACAATTTGATTCTTTCAAAATCCCTATTGGGTAAGCAACCGGGTAGTGGATTGACTGCCTTAGTATTTGCTAAGGTTGGAACCACTCTAAATCCTTGCCCCCTTGTCCAATATTTTTGTGGTTGGTTGTTTGAGTTAAATAATTTTTAAATTAACTTTAAAACCCTATTCACCCCCCTCTAGTGGTTTTTCACTATTTATCTCATCTATTCTTCATGAAAGATACTAAGGTTATCTTTTAATAAAATATAACCCTAATTTCGATTTAAGGAACAAATAAACATCAATTAAGTCCCTTATGCCTATTTTACATTAAAGCTACTATTTTTATCCTTTTAATCCATGACAAGATCATTATGCTCATTAATCATCAATTCATAGTTCATTATGGTCTGTCACATATTAACTCTATTTGTCATTAATTCTACCTTTTATTCATTAGAAAACCCTAATTACTACATTAAGGGTATTTATCCACAATTAGGAATCTTTATACTCGAAATATCTTAAAATCCTCATATTTTAGCTTTATTCATGATTTTGAATAATTAAAGCCATTAAGAGTCACAAAAACTAATATCAGGGTTTCAAGGCCCATTAAAGCTTATTTAAGCACATGAAACTCTAAATTAAACCAATTATGCACAAAGTTCATCCTTTTTGTTCTTAATGTACCTTTTTACAATTAACAAATTAATATCAACTTTAATCATCCATTAAACCGTACTAAACACATTAATCATCTCAAAATAGGGTTTCTTAATCATTAAATCATTAAAGTTGATAAATTCCATTACTTTTCGAATTGCAATTAGAAAAAGGCTTCAATTATATTTTTATTGCATTCCTCGTGTTTTGATGAGCAAAATTCATATATTATGCATATCCATCTGAGCTACGGTTAATTAGTTATGAATTTTGCAAGAATCTACTTACTTGAGCCAATCAGGAGTTGCCACGTCATCTCCGTCCATGCAACATGACTCGATTTGCAAAACATAAAGCAAAGACAAAACCGACCTTGACTTAAAGACTAGTTCTTTAGCACACTTAGGGGTAGAATGGTCAAACGCCGCCCGTGCCTTCTTCAACCTTGCGCAGCCGACGACTGCTGCCCTAGCTGCTTCATGGCGCGGCTTCGCATCCCGGATCTGAACCCGCCGACAACCACAACCTCTTCCCCCTCCTCCGTTGTGCCCTCACGTAGGTGAGGGTGCTTCTGCTAAATGGTCGGTTGGTCGGAAACGAGCACAGTAGGTCTGCCACCATGGCTGACCTACTGCCAAACTGCAGCGTCGCGCAGGTGCAAGGAGCTGAACAGATGACTGCCAAAGCCCTCTTCGACGACGTAGGAGCGTCATAACCTCCTCATACAACTCTCATTGCTCCTGGCAGTGCACCACCCCCCTCCGTTTAGGGTTAGAATGGATGCAAGGTTGAAGAAGGAGAAGATAACATGCAGGTTCTTCTGGACTTGGCCCAAGGTCTTACCCCCTTTATAGGTGAGGATAACAACGCCCTACACTGCTTGCTCATGAAGGAAACAGAGCTCTTTCCCAATAGGAATCCAATTCCCTTATTGAGAAGCAAGATTCTCTCTCTCCTAAACATCTTTTTTGATAACCTTTATTATTTGGATATTTAGGAATTCAAAAATGCTCTCACTTACTCTCTTTATTCTTGCTTTTTAATCCATTGGCACGAATTTCTATTTTCTTTTAATAGAAATTACTTCCTTTTTAACAATACCCCAAAATCATTCATTATGTATCATATTATCTTCTTATTTGACATTATTGGTATTTTCTCTTTCCTCTTTCTTCATTGGGGCTCCTTGGACCCCAAGAAACTCCAAGATTTCGAAATTCCTTCATAAGGATACTTATTATCCTTTGAGATGCATCAATATTCATTATTTCACACTATCTTGTTTATTTCTTATTAAAATATCTCTTTTTGAGGATTTCTCTTTTTCTTTCTTTTTATTTTCCTCATTGGCATTCCTTTTAACCTTAGGAATCCTTTGGATACGAAAATCCACCAAGGATAATTCAATTATACATCTTTTCACCTATTTTCCACATTTTATCATTGTTTTCAATTTCTTTCTTAATAAAGAAATATTTAATTGATCTTTTCTTTTCTTATTGCTTTCTTTTCGCAACTTTGGACTCCTTGGGACCCAAGGAACCCAAGAGGCATGAAATCCACCTTTGGATTATATTCTTTTGCCTTCCAGAGGTTTCTACATTTTTCTTTTCTCCATTTCTTATTAATAATGGAGTTCCTTTTGTCTTTTCCTTGTTATTGGGACCAATAGCCAATAAAGCCCACAAAACAATCATCAAGGCTATTGTAAACGAAATCCATTTATTTAAAACAAATTATATCATTACTTGTTCACATATCTTTAATACGAGAAATTACATTTCTCATCAAATGAACCCAAAAGTTGGGGTTGTAACATCCTTCCCCTCTTATATGAATTTTGTCCTCAAAATTCCAACAAGCAAACAAACAATCCAGGATAAGACTTTTACATGTCCATCATTGGCCCCTATGTGGCTTTGCCCTATCCATGGCGCTTCCGAAGAACCTTTATCATCACATATTCCTTTCTCTGAGTTCTTTCACCTTGGCATCTATAAACCTCATAGGTGACTCAGGTCATTTCAGCCTCCCTTGGGGCTCACTAGGTTCATTGCTCCATACATGGTCCGGGTACCTCACATAGTGCTCTAAATTGGACACATGGAACTCATCACACATCACATTATCCTGAGGGGTAAGGTCAACCATAACCTTCTCCACCAATCCATCTTAAATGGACCCATGTATCAGGGACTCAACTTTCTTAACCATAGCTCAGAGGGGTCAAATTTTCATGTCACTCATTCCCCCACAGTGAACTGCATGTCAGTCTTCTCTGCATCAGCTCACGACTCAAGTCATCACTAGGCTCCTTTCAACCATTGCATGATCAAAGCGACTTCATCTGCACACACTGTGGTCCTTTTCTAACCTTCACGAGGTCTCTTTACCAACATCATCTTAATGAAGTGGTGACTGACACAACCTCCTTTACAAAGCTCTTTTACATCCTGATACTGGCTATGGTGGTAAACATCACATCCTTCATAGGACAAGAACTGTCTCTATGTATCACCCTGAATGAGCACACTTGCTCTCATCATACCCCCTAGTTTGGATCGTACTAACCATTAGTTAGGGGTGATAAACTGTACTAACATCGAGTTCTTCATGTATCTACTTCCACCTTATGGAAGGGTATCTTTAGGTTATACTCAAGATCTTTTGAACTCACATGGTGTAGTTGAACCATCTCTCTCATATGTGGTTCAACTGGATCTGTCCTTTGATAGTACTCTTTCTTTCTCATGTCATCTAGGTAAGGCAATCTACCATAACCCATATTGCATCTTGACCTTCCTTGGTCTAGGGGAGACTTACCACACATCCATAGTGATCAAATCCCATTCCCTCTTAGGAACTCTTTATCCTTTATATCAATACACTGGGTTACTGGTGTTCGTCCTTCACCTCCTGGCTTGCATGGCAACATACCCCATGCAACTTCATCTTAAACATCCAAAGTACTACTGTCACTTATTATCTTGGTAGTACCATGGTATATGGTAATCTTAAATCATTATCTCCTGCATATCATGATTCCACAGAAACCCTAAACCACTCTAGTCAGGGTTTCATCACCTTCTTTTCCAAAGAAGTATATATGAGGATCTACAACCATCCTTTCATCGCATTAAGGCCTAGGCTGGCCAACCAAACAACCACCAATTTGTTCAACAGATCTTGTTATATCTGAGTGTTAGCCAACTTAACTCTTCGAGCCTCTAGCCAAACTAGACAGCTGCATCCCATCTAGAGCATCCATTACCACTTCACATCCTTAGGTGTTAGGTAATATTGAAGACATACACTTTCATGTATTCCACTTATCATCTCATCTCCAACTCTAAGTATATATTTATCAAGAAAACTCTGAGCTCCTTCTCTTGGTTTTCGAACTCAACCTCATAGCTTATGATAAAAACATCCTCATAAGATTACTACCTTATAACTCTTAGTGTTTGTAAACCATCCATGTATCATTCACTCCATAAAGGCATGTTATCATCTCTGTCTTCATACCTCGTAGCAACGTTCCAACTCACATCATTTTTATCCTTGGTGTATGGCATGTGTATTGTCTTATCTCTCACTCCCATAATAAGAGGAAATAAGCATTTGGCTACAGTCCAAATATAGAGTTCTTCTTGTTCTAAGAGTAGAGATGGTACATCCCACCTTGCCAGTACACCTTTAAATCTAAGTTGAAACGTGCCACATATGTCTCCACAAACATCGCGATATCAAAGTTATTTCCATGGAAAACTGGTTTCAAACCTTCTTGGGTCCACACACATTCCTTAGTCATCTCCTCTAGGTCTATAGGGTGCCAAAACTTTTGGGGTCATCCCTCTTCCCTTATGCATCCTGAGAGTGCCCTTCTCATCTGCCCTTTGGATCCCATGAGTTCATGAAGGTGATCAATCTCCTGATCCATGGCCCTCAGATAAGGATAGCTGTTACCTCCCGACCCTATGGTCATGTGCAACTAGAGAATTAGGCAACTCCTACTTCCATCAATCTTATCCCTACCTGACCCTAGGATAGACTTAGGATTATAGTACATGTCCAACTGGGAACCTTACCCAAGCCTTCATCATCTCTCTCTACATTCATGGGCTGACTTTCATCCATTCTCGGGGGTCATGGCGACTTGCCTATCTTAGTCAGGCCCCATATCGGTTACCTCTATGGTAACACACCCACATGCACTTAGAGATGGTTATCTATGGGTCTATAGGTTCATACTCATACCATGTACTTTTTACTTAGCTTCTTAAGATCCTATGAGACCCCTTTAGGTTTCCTCAAAACCAACAGAAACTGGTGTACCCCTTTCAAAAGGGTCCCTCCCCCAGGATGGGAGGAAACTATCTCTTGACAACAAGGTCACAAACATCCTTATGGTTTACATCTATATGAGCATGCTCAACCCAGCTACTACCAAGGCACAAGCAGATCACCTACTAATCCATGATAGGTCATACTTGTTCTCTTTCTTCAATGCTGGATTAAGATCATACCTTCCCATGTCATCAACTTCGCTGTGAGGGGTATATCAAACATACCTTAAACTTAAGGGGTTTCCCTTTCCTCTAAACATGAGGAGTACCATGCTCGAATCTATAGAACTCAAACCTTGTCATGAGAAACAGGTACACCACTTCCCCTCTTAGGCCTAGGAACCCTAGGTTCACTTCTCTGATGTCCATTGTCTGCTCAACCTCTTAACTACGATCCAAACATGTACAAGGTATGACATGCACTTCCTGTCATCCTCCTACTCGAGCAAGACTTCAGAGTGGAGTCCTCCTCAAGGAAAACCAACAAGGTATAAGCCTTACAACCTATTACTAAACCTCTTCCTGGTTTAAGGAACTCATCTTCCCCATCTATACCATAAATATAGAGGTACCAGTAGACTCATCCTCTCTCTAGGGTTTGGTTCCTCTCATGGCAACCAGGACATCATCAGCCTCCAAGGATCAAGCGTGAGGCAACCACAAACATCCACTTAGGTCGCATTATCCTCAACTCCCCACTTTTCCTCATATCTTAGAGTCTAGGCTTCTGACCTTCTTGTATGGTTCCCACTCTCTGTCTCTCTCTCTCTAGAGCTTACCCTACAAATAGACTCACTACCAGGGGTCCTCTCTCCATGAAGGTGGATCAAGCTCACAAACATACCCCTACATGGGTGATACTTATGTTCAAACTTATGTTTGCTCAAGGTTCTATACAACTCCTTATGCTTATCTCATCATCTATCCAACATACTCCCTTGTCTAGGGTTTCAACATACTGCTCACACTACTGTTGTATTCTGGGTGCATGCTATGCCCTACTTGCATAAGCATGTAGGGTTTCTATAGGTTCTTCTCTAACCTCAACATTGAAGGATCTATCCTTCACTCTAACATGCACGACCCTTCCCAAGGTTGGGTCGCCAAAGGTACTAGGTCGTCCAACCTCTCATGGCTCATATGGGCATCCAAAAGCATGTCCACCCTCACGCGTGGTCTATCATGACATCTAACTCATCATGTCATCTCTCTCTAACCAACACTTAGGGTTAGGGTTAACATCATCCAAAGGTTTTGCCAGGTCTCTACTTGAAATGGAGATCTCTACCTCCAAGACTAACTCTCTTTACTTATCCTCCTGACAAGAAGGTCTAGCCTCATGTTTCTCCTGAGGGCATGACAACTTATGTCATACGACCTAAGCATGTATCTATTCTTTAGTTTACGATTGAACTATTAAGCTTATGTCCATGACATCTTATTTACATGCTTTTCATTAATTTGGTGGAGGATTCCTTAAACCTTATCAACCTTACCCATACCTCAAGAGGGTGAGGAAAAGAGAGAAAACCCTAATCCTTAAGGTCCTTAATAGCAGTTGAGTTGAGAAGGGATGAGCAAGATGAGAGAGTCCTAAGGGTATCTTATTTCGAGTCCAATCCTAAGACATTGGCCAGACAGTCACACTAATCTGGGAGTCCTTGTATTCTGACTTAGCGGTGCGGAGGAAATTCTTGCCAGCCTCCAGACGTGATCCTTTTCTAGACACCTCTGTCTTTTAGAAATTCCTCTAATAACTCCCTTGGGTTCTACATAGTCTGTAAAATTTAATAATTATTAAAGATTAAATGAGGAACTTATGCTCTGATACCAAATGTAACGACCCCGCCTCCCAGTAACCCCCAATTAAGGGAGACTAAGAGGTCAGAGCCGTTATCCCAATTTCTAGATCAAAAGTTCGACAAATAATCAATAATAATTATCAAATTCTACCAAACTAAACTGAAAGGCTGTAATAAAAATTAAACTTTTCATACCTTTTTCAAAAACTTAGATATCTGTTTCTATCCACATGGAGTCTATTCTAACTAATCCTCCTTTAAACTTTAATTCATATTTAAGTCCACATATGCCACTTTACTATTTGTTCTTTTCACTTGTACCTAAAATTCCAACAAACAAAACGTTGGTCATCATAAAGCTGGTATGTGGGGGAAACAATAATCGTGCAATTAAGAACAACATATTGAATTCAATTACAATTTAACAACCAACTTTACGTTTTAAATATAACTGTGCAATCCACACATATCCTATCCTCTGTGCTGTCCCTACAGTGGACCTGAATGCTACCTTCCTTATGGTAGATCTCCATTAAACCCCTCATGATCCCACCTAACAGGTGAATCAATTTCTAGGGTTGAGTCACATGGCACTACCCGTAGGTAGTCCACTCCTTAACTCATGGTATGCTAAGAGTCTCATGGCACTGCACGTAGGTAGCCCAATTTCTAACTCATGATAGCCTAGACCTTGCTCTAGGTTACCCTTTTTAGCCTTTGCAAAGCCACAGAGGAGGACCCAGATCTAAGCTTGTTATATATGTATTTATAGTGATAATCATAGTCACTCTATAGTTGCATGTAATAAAAGGCATCCAATAGTTATTTTCAAGCAACCGATAAAATCATTCGAGAATCACTGTGAAACTAAAGTGATTATTCATAAGCATAGATACATACCTGTCAGGCTGTTTGAGACAAAAATATTCCATGCAAGTAAGAAATCCAAGCAAGCAAGCACATATAATAAGATCCTGAAATAATCATGCAATTTCCTATTATTACTCATGTCATCAAGATCCATTAAACCTAGCTCACTTCCTAGGGTTTCTAGTCCACTTTTAGGGTTTCCTTTGCAATTAGGGTTCCACTTCACTTTTAATATTTAAAACCCCAATTGTATACGATTGCTTACAAACCCTATTTATCTCATCTATTCTTCACGAAAGATACTAAGGTTATCTTTTAATAACATATAACCCTAATTTTGATTTAAGGCACAAATAAACATCAATTAAGTCCCTTATGCCTCTTTTACATTAAAGCTACTATTTGTATCCTTTTAATCCATGGCAAGATCATTATGCTCATTGATCATCAATTCATAGTTCATTTGGTCTAAGTCACATATGAACTCTATTTGTCATTAAATATACCTTTTATTCATTAGAAAATCCTAATTAATACATTAAGGGTATTTATCCACAATTAGGAATCTTTATACACAAAATAGCTTAGAATCATCATATCTTAGCTTTATTCACGATTTTGAATAATTAAAGCCATTAAGAGTCACAAAAACTAATATCAGGGTTTCAAGGCCCATTAAAGCTTATTTATGCACATGAAACTCTAAATTAAACCAATTACATGCAAAGTTCATCCTTTTTGTTCTTAATGTATCTTTTTACAATTAACAAGTTAATATCAACTTTAATCATCCATTAAACCCTACTAAACACATTAATCATCTCGAAATAGGGTTTCTTAATCATTAAATCATTAAAGTTGATAACTTCCATCACTTTTCGAATTGCAATTAGAAAAATGCTTCAATTATATTTTTATTGCATTTCCTCGTGTTCTGATGAGAAAAATTCATATATTATGCGTATCCATCTGAGCTACGGTTAATTAGTTATGAATTTTGCAAGAATCTACTTACTTGAGCCAATCAGGATTTGCCACGTTGTCTCTGTCCATGCAACGTGACCCGGTTTGGAAAACATAACGCAAAGACAAAACTGCCCTTGACTTAAAGACTAGTTCTTTAGCACACCGAGGGGTAGAACGGTCAAATGCCGCATGTCCCTTCTTCAACCTTGCGCAGCCGACGAATGCTGCCCTAGTTGCTTCATGGCGTGGCTCCACCTCCTAGATCTGAACCTATCGGCCACCACGACCTCTTCCCCCTCCTCCGTTGTGACCTCACGTAGGTGAGGGTGTTTCTGCTAAATGGCCAGTCGGCTGAAAATGAGCACAGTAGGTCTGCCGCCATGGCTGACCTGCTGCCAAACTGCAGTGTCGTGCATGTGCAAGGAGCTGAACATATGACTGCCAAAGCCCTCTCCGACGACGTAGGAGCGTCGTAACCTCCTCATACAACTCTCATTGCTCCTGGGATCGCACCACCCCCTCCGGTTAGGGTTAGAACGGATGTAAGGTTGAAGAAGGAGAAGATAATGTGTGGGTTCTTCTGGACTTGGCCCAAGGTCTTACCCCCTTTATAGGTGAGGGTAACAACACCCTACACTGCTTGCTCACGAAGGAAACATAGCTCTTTCCCAATAGGAATCCAATTCCCTTATTGAGAAGCAAGATTCTCTCTCTCCTAAACATCTTTTTTGATATCCTTTATTGTTTGAATATTTAGGAATTAGAAAATCCTCTCACTTACTCTCTTTATTCTTGCTTTTTAATCCATTGGCATGAATTTCTATTTTCTTTTAATGGAAATTACTTCCTTTATAACAATACCCCAAAATCATTCATTATGCATCATATTTTCTTCTTATTTGACATTATTGGTATTTTCTCTTTCCTCTTTCTTCATTGGGGCTCCTTGGACCCCAAGAGACTCCAAGATTTCGAAATTCCTTCATAAGGATACTTATTATCCTTCTAGATGCATCAATATTCATTATTTCACATTATCTTATTTATTTCTTATTAAAATATCTCTTTTTGAGGATTTATCTTTTTCTTTCTTTTTATTTTCCTCATTGGCATTCCTTTTAACCTTAGGAATCCTTTGGATATGAAAATCCACCAAGGATAATTCAATTATACCTCTTTCCACTTATTTTCCACATTTTATCATTGTTTTCAATTTCTTTCTTAATAAATAAATATTTAATTGATCTTTTCTTTTCTTATTGCTTTCTTTTTGCAACTTTGGACTCCTTGAGACCCAAGGAACCCAAGAGGCACGAAATCCACCTTTGGATTATATTCTTTTGCCTTCCAGAGGTTTCTAAATTTTTCTTTTCTCCATTTCTTATTAATAGTGGAGTTCCTTTGGTCTTTTCCTTGTTATTGGGCCCAATAGCCAATAAAGCCCACAAAACAATCATCAAGGCTATTGTAAACGAAATCCATTTATTCAAAACAAATTATATCATTACTTATTCACATATCTTTAATATGAGAAATTACATTTCTAATCAAATGAACCCAAAAGTTGGGGTTGTAACAGGTCATCACCATCAGTTTCCACAAAGGCATCTCCATCGGTTCCAATATAAGGTCATCCATCAGTTCATGTATAAAGTTCAAAACAACCTAAAAATTCTAAGTATAAGCCATTATTTGATAGGTCCTTAACACCATAGGATGGTATGTAAGAAAGAACCAAGTCTTCCTCTACCGTAGGAAGGTCATGCACATGGTTTCAGGTTCATCTAGAACTGGAAACTAATCAAGAAATAGCATAAAAATTGAAACCCTAGGCAAGAATAGCTCATATATGCATAGATCTTCATTTTAGAGCAAGCGCATGAGTAAGAAAGCTTGTAGTAAGCAATAAAAATGAATAGGGTTATTAAACTCACCTCTAGTAAGAAGATTAGACTCCAAGTAGCAAGAAAACTCGAGCATGAAAGGTAAAGAACCCTAGTATAAGCTCTGAACTTGGCCAACTAGCACCTTTCTCCATAAGAGAAGCAAACCCTAAGCATAAGGAACAAGAAAGGTAGGTTCTTTGAGCCTTACAGAAAAATTTACCATGGAACAACATGGTTCCATCCATGAAGATGGTAGGGGAAGAAAAACAATAAGAGAAACAAAGGATATAAGGAAGGTACTTACTTATTTTAGGTCGAAAACAACAAGGGTAGCTCCACAAACCCTAGAAGAGAGCAAAATGAAACCCTAGATGGTTAACTAAGAAGGTTGACCACCTTCTTCTTCCTTGGGCACTATATTCACCACCAAGTAGGGGAGGAAGAAGATATGAAGAGGAGGGAAGAGATAAGGAACCAAAGGTTTCATTTGTGAGCTAAAGGATAGGTATATAAAGCTTATGGATAAGGAAAGAGAGAAGCTTGAGGTGTCCTAGTAGCTCTCCATGTGTACATAGCCAAGAACTTCACAACCATGAAAACAACAGATCCATCAGTTGTGAATACCTTCTAGGCCATCATTTTTTGGCTCTCCAGGACAACCATCGACCTCCAAGCAAAGGGATCATCACTTAAGTGGTGAACCATCGGTTGACCATCTCTTTTAAGTGAACCACTGGCCCAAGTGAACCAAAACCATAAAACCATCAACATACTAACTCTAGAGGTGACCATCAGTTGTCACCACATGTTAGTGATCATCAGATGTCAACAAAAAAGGGGTACCATTGGTTGATGGCTCCTAAAGGTAGCTCATCCATGAAGGGGTAAACCCTAAGTCACCATCGAAGAGAAACACCACCAAACCAAGGTACAACTAGGCACCACATGGACCAAAAAGCTCAATCATGATAATAAAACATATAAGGAAAAAAATCGTGACAAATTTCAAGTAAAACCTCAGATTGGGTAATTTGCATAAAAGTCTAAAATGTACACAAAATTGCATTACTTACATAAACAATGTCCAAATTGGACCAAACTTGATACTTAAGCTTGTCACATGATAAAAACACATATCACAAGGTTATATTAAGATTTAAATCACTAAAATATGGTAATTAAGCATGTTCCACACTTTAAGTATGGTTAGGGGTCTTACAACTATAAACCCCTAATAAGGATTTTACCCCCAAAATCCTACGCGAAGAGGGATGTGTACTTACTACACATCTCATACTCTAACTCCCATGTGGCTTCCTATATGCAATGGTGATGCCATTAAACCTTCACTATGACTATATCTTTCTTCTTCAACTTTTTCACCCTTCTAACCAGGATCAACACGAGACCCTCAACATAGGAAACATCCTCATCTAACTCAATCTCTAATGTCTGGATTATTTGCTCTGTATCTAGATGACATTTACTGAACATGGAGATATGAATGACATTGTGAAATGTGTGAAACTCTAGCAGTATCTCTAACTTATATGCTACTTTTCCAACACGAGCTAAGATAGGGTATGGTCCCATAAACTTAAGATCCAATTTACCCTTCTCCCCAAACCTCAACACACCCTTCCAAGGAGAAACCTTGAGATACACTCTATCTCCCACTTGGAATTCTAATGGTCTGTGATGATTATCTACATAAGACTTTTGTCTGTCATGTGGTGCTTTCAACTGTTGTTGTATCGCCTTAATCGTTTATGCAGTACGTTGTACAAGCTCATGACCCAAGAGTTGATACTCACTTGTCTCATACTAGAAAAAGTGGAGACTGAAAACATCTTCCATATGAATCCTCATAAGGTGCCATATCGATGCTTCTATGATAGTTGTTGTTGAACGCAAACTCCTTCAGACTCAGCGGTACATCCCAACTACCAAGAAACTACAACACACATGTCCTCAAGAGATCCTCTAAAGTCTAAATATTCCTTTCAGACTAGCCATCAGTCTGTGGGTGGAGAGCTATGCTGAACCTCACATATGTTCCCATTACTAAATACAGACGCTCCCAAAATTGACTTGTAAACTGTGGACCTCTGTCAGAAACTATAGTTACTCGAATGCCATGTAAATAGACCATCTCATCAACATATACATGTGCCAACTTTACCAGCTATAAACATTGACTTGACTGAAAGGAAGTGAGCTGACTTAGTCAATCAGTCAACTATCACCCATATGGAATCATGAACCTTGGCTATCCTAGGAAGACCAACCACAAAGTCCATAGTAATACGATCCCATTTCCACTAAGGTATTGGCAATGGTTGTAATGTCCCTACATGTTTTTGGTGCTCAACTTTAACCTGCTGACAAACTGGACACCTGCCAACAAACTCTGCCACATCATGCTTTAATCCTGATCGCCAGTATATGTCTTTCATATTATGGTGCATCTTGGTACTTCCAGGATGCATCACATCCATCAAGGAGTGAGCCTCTTCAAGTACCATCTTCCTCAACCCATACACATCATGAACTGTTTTCTTGTTGTAGAAACAAACTATATGGTTATGTGCCTCATGGAATCCATCATGCTTCTCACTACCCAATTCTGATCGGATATTCCGTATCACAATATCATTATGTTGTGCATTACATATCTATTGTCTGAAAGTAGGTTTAACTTGTAACTGTACCAACAACCCTGCCAACAAGGAAACCTCCACCTATACATTCATCCGGCAAAGAGACACCAACATGTCTCACTTGTGGCATACTAATGAACATAACAATGCCTAGTCTACCATATGATGACGAAGACAATTTCCTACTCAAAGCATCACCTACCATGCTTGCCTTTCTCAGGTGGTAGTCGATTGTGCAATCATAATCCTTAATTAACTCCATCCATATCCTCTACCTCATATTCAACTCCTACTTTGAAAAGATATACTATAAATTCTTATGGTCAATAAATATCTGAAACTTTTCTCCATAAAGGTAGTGTCTCCATATCTTTTAGGCATGGACCACCGTTGCAAACTCCAGATCATGTGTTGGGTAGTTCTCCTCATATTTCTTAAGTTCTCGTGAAGCAAAAGAAATCACACTCTTACCTGCATCAGTACACATCACAACACATTCTTCAAAGCATCACAAAAGACAATATAGCATTTCCCTTATTCTAGTAGTAGTAACACTGGTGCACTTGTCAACTTCTCTTTCAACTATTGAAAAGAATGTTGAGATTTATTGTCTCGAGAAAAAGGAACATCCTTCCTGGTTAACCTAGTTAGGGGTAATGCTACATAACTAAAGTTCTTTATAAACCTCCTGTAGTAGCCTGCCAAACCTAGGAAACTACAAATCTTTGTCACTTTCTTGGGATGTTCCCATTCTAGGACAAACTCCACCTTCTTAGGATCTATAAAAACACCCTTAGATGATATGACATGACCCATGAATGACACCTCAGACAACCAGAACTCACATTTGCTGAATTTAGCATATAACTGGTGCTGCCTCAACAAAGTCAACGCCTATTGAAGGTGTTACTCATGCTGTTGTCTATCCTTAGAGTATATCAAGATATCATCTATGAAAATGACCATACAATTATCTAGATATTGTATGAACATCGTGTTCATCAAAACCATGAATGCTTCCGGTGCATCGGTTAGCCCAAACAGCATAACCACAAACTTGTAATGACCATACCTAGTCCTAATAGATGACATGGATATGTAATCCACTTTGATCCTCAATTGATGGTAACCTAATCTCAGATTTATTTTTGAAAGCACAGTGGCACCTCTCAACTTTTTGAAAAGATCATCAATCCTCAGCAATAAATACTTGTTCTTTATCGTCACCTTATTCAACTATCGATAATCTATACACAACCTCATCGAACCATCCTTCTTTTTGACGAACAACATGGGAGAACCCCAAGGAGAGGTGCTTGGTCTGATAAAACCCTTCTCTAACAATTCCTGCAATTGTTTATTTAACTCTTGTATCTCTAATGGTGCCATCCTCTACGGTTATTGCGCTATGGGTTATGTTCCAGGAACAAGATTGATGACAAAATCAATCTCTCTAGGAGGGGGAACACTAGGAAACTCTTCAGAAAAACATCCTCGAATTCCCACACCACTGGTACCTCCTAGATACCAGGACATCTCGCCTTGGTATCCACAACATGTGCTAAGAAAGCCTCACATCCTTGTCTCATCAACCTCTCTACTATCATAGCTGACATCAAACACATGGGAAGAATCTTCTTGTCACCTTGGAAGATCCATGAGACATCACCATCTAGAACGTCACCACCTTAGTACTACAACACAATACCACCTTGTACTTTTCCAAGGTATCCATTCCTAGGATCACATCGAATCCATGCATATCAAGTAGCATGAGATCCTCTTGCATGACACGTCCCGAGAAAGAAAGAACGTAGGAAGGACACACCTCTCACAACTCGGAAGATCCAACTATAAGGGTTTCTAACTGAAGGCTATAAAATCTATGACCAACAAGAAAATTACAACTATCTACCTTTTCTATGGTGATAAAAGATGTGTCATACCCGACTCAACTAGTACAGACACTGACGAAAAAGTACACAAATTAGAATGAAATAACTCCATCTGACCTATCACAACCCATGGATTGACTACTGCTTTTGGATAGCTCATGGCGTAGAACCTAGTTGTCACCTGCTGCCGTCTACATCCTCTACTTGCCTATCCATATGATCCTGCTTATGATGCCTGACCACATCCCCTTCCACTGCCGCTACTAAAATATCGCTATTATGAATGCTACTAACTATGCCTTGGTTGCCGAGTCCCTAAGGGTTACAAAACCTAATTGAGAATAACATGAACTATAATCATTATTGTAGGCTTATTATCATTTAATGACCCCCATTAAATCAATCATGAGGTTAAGATATAAATAATAAGATGTATCACCATTAAACCCTAATTATCTCATTAATGACTTAGAAAGCTTAAAAGATAATCATTATGAATGAAATCTGATTTAGGACATTGGGATATCATCATTATCAAAATATATTTCAAATAAGCATGTTTGACATGATTAACAACATATTTACCAAAAATTAGGGTTTGTCTACCTCAATCACCCTATATGCATGTATTAGCTATACTTTTAGAACTATGACCATAATAAAGATTTAATTATATTTTATTCAAAATTTACTCATTTTTTAGTAATTCATATATGGTTTCACTATGACATGATATACCGATTAATTACTACATTTAATGTAAGAATAATTCTTATGGTCCAATCATGTTCAACCACATCAACACAGAAACTAATTTCTTTTTGTGCTAGGTTCCTGACTCAAGATCGACGGGAAAAGACCCCAGTACCCTTGAGCTTTATGTACACACACATGGGCTTATTGGTCATTTGACACTGAGTCTTCCCCTACCTCATGGAGGAGTTCAACTCCAACCTTATGTGAGATAGTTACTGAGTTGTCCCCCTAGTCCCTATGATCCAAAGGCTTAGAGGGGATTGAGGGAACTCCTTTATCCCTCTCTAGACATGGAGAGTTCATGGGTTTTGGTTGGCGGTGCTAGAATTTGAGGGGAATCCAAGGATTCTACCTACTACTATAAGTGAGAGATACATAATTGGATTGCGAGAGGATCAGATGATGCCTTGGCACATCTCAGTGTTGGACATGGTTTGAAGACCTTCTGAGGATTCGGTGAGCATTTACCCATGCTCTGATATGACCATCTCCATGGCACATTGACCTTTTCACAGCTAGTATGACACAAGGCAGAGCATGGTGTTTTTCATCATGGTCAGAGGTAAATAGAGATAGCAACATTCTCCTCTTCGATCAAAGATGGGTCGTGGCCTTAAATAGGAAAGAGGAGTAGAGGTTGTGGCTTTGCAAACTTATGTAGGTCGGTGAGGAGATAGTACTATTATCTGCAATGACTTCATAATAAGACTAGATCCCTCCATCTTTGATTGGTTCACTTGGGTGAAGAGAGACAATTATGGTAATCTATGGATTTGGCAGGATATTGGGGAGATTGGGAGAGAGAAGGTGGACGGAGAGGAGTCCATGAGGTCAGGATCTCTTGATTCTACAGAATAGCCTAGTTCTTGGGTGGAGGATATAACACCTCCCTCGTGGGTCTGTGCCTGATCTGACAATCTAACACTAGTTGGTCACTCTCGTCAAACTAATTCTTTTACTTGACAAAACTCCAGAATATGTAAATAATTATCCAGCGTGTGGTATGTCTCCTTTTAATCCATATGTTTAGGATAAACCTACCATAACTATTATGTCTCATTCCTCTCTCATTCTAAATAAGATGATTCATTAAGCCATCCATACATCATTGGAAACTTGGCTTACAAGCATTAACAATATAATAATTCAATTAAATATCTACATCATAATATAGCTTAGAATCTTATTAATTGTATTCTATTGTCTAATATTCCAATTATCTATCAACTAAAATTGTATTGATATTTAATATGATCTCAATACTTTGATTCTTATTTTACATCTCAAGGACCAATATGTAAACCCCAAACATCGCATTGGGCTTGCATAGGGTCCTAAGGCCCATGACTTACATCATAAGCCATCCAAAGGGTCCATGAGCTTTATGACATTCTTAATTATGAAATTATGATACGATATGCCTTAATATATAAATGGATTCCCATATAGACATATCTATCAATATGAGTTTATTTACTTAAATTGAAGAATCAATCTAAGTCTAGGAACAAAAAATCAATATGCCAGATCATTGTATCTCATGTATTACTCAACTTTGATTTACACATCTATTATATTTTCACACACTTTATAACCATTTGATACACAAATGTCCATGAGCCACTTACATAATATCTCAACATACATAAGGGTATTACTATAGAACATGTGTATAATATCTTACAACTTGTATAATTATGGTTCTAGAGGTTGAATACACATGCCAAAATATCAAGCCAAGAAACATATGTAATGCTCACCCGTACTTGAGTGTAAAAGAAAAAAACTTAACCTCTACCACTATGTGCTTTATTCATAGAAGATGCCATGTAAACATCACCTACCTCTAAGATCCCTTCATGCAAACATCACCTACCTCCTTATATAGGGGATGAATTCCTCCTTGTTGATCTTCTCCACAAACACCAAGGTAACTTTACCGCTCACCTAAAATATATGGAGAAATCATAAGGTGAGACCCCAAGTCCTAACAATATGATATAACATCTCAAATATATATTGTGTACCAGATAATGAACATATAAAGAAAATAGTTAAACATTTAGACATATGAAGACTATCAGTGTACTTTGTAGTACACGCTTACCCGTTCATATCTGAATCCTTGACTAACCTTCAAAAGATGTTAGACAATGTATATATTCCAACCTATACTTATATGCTGTATCAAAAGCACATGCATGTATATTCCCAATTAAACCTAAAAAGATATGCTACTTGGCTGGTGTATATTTTATAATACACTAGGTAGATTCAGGCATATTACTCAACCAACTATATATTTATATGTTATAAGCCATCCTAGAAATCCGTATAAGATATAAGGATATCTATATTTCCTAGACCTCTCCACACAACCTCTACTCAGAGAGAGGTAACTACAAGGTGGAGAGGCCACTATATATGTCCATTGTAAATATATGCTTAAGTGTGAATCCACTAATCTTAGATCCACCCTCAGTACACAGATCACAGTGCTAAACTTAGGTAACAACCCTTGATGTTGCATTCCAACTTATCATCACATCTCATATGCCATTCCTTGTCAGACCATCGACCTTTACCAACTTCCAAACATAGACGACAATAAACATCCCTATATATTCACTTATATATGGCTTTGGGTAGCTTCTCGTAACTTTATATTGCTACAAGATTAACTCATTTCATGATTCCCCCTAATGACCCAAGGGAATAGATCCATATACTCAAGGCTCTACAACTTGTATTCCTATTTATTAGTTAGATTCCTTATTATACATCTATATCAATCAAGATATAATTAAAGCCACAAAGGAAAGACAAGTAATCATGTTGCTATCAACTTCAGAAGATATACAATGTTGATTAACAAGATATAACTTCTCAAAACAAGGCATATCATTAGGTTTCTATTCACATAAAGAATTTTAATATAACTCATCCCTCCAAGGGTAAAGGAGGTTAAGAGATCCTCCCCAAAAATATTTACATAATCATAGTCGAGTACCACATTACTAGGCACTCATAGCAGGGCAATATAATAGATGTTTAGGACCATCCTTCTTTTATAAAGCAGCCATTTTTACATATTTTAGAAACATAACAATAAGAGAAATGACTATGCATCATACTTAAAAATGTCCTTATGGAAAGCATAGTGTAAAACTAGTACCTTACAAGAATGTAGGTTAATATCATGCAGAGAGCAGTGTTCCTTAGACTAATTCACTCATCAGAAGTTGAATTTATACCGAGAAGTGCCAACCACCATCCTTTAACATAAAATTACTACTCATGGTACATAACCATAACATGCGTGTAACATCCCTGACCTGGGTTATGAACTAACCCCAGGTGTTTTTCTTAATCATGTGATTAAATGTTTGTGGTTATCTTTTGATAATGTAATTAAAGCTTCTGAGGAACATATATTTCCCTTTCTGTCCTTTTTAAACAATATTGTAATATTGTTTTGTTAAAAGTGGACTTATGTGCAAATTACCCAATTAGAGGGGTTAACTTTCAAATTGCACATGTTTAGATGTTCCTCTGATGATAAGACATCATAAGAATGAATATGATGAAGTGTTATGGATTCTCCAAGCTTGGGCACCAAAAGGCAGCTTGTGGAGCAATCCTTGTGCTTTAAACCCTAGTTTTGGGGTAAAGTGCAATTTACCCAAAACATGGGGTGCAACATGTAAAATATACCTTCTAGAATATCTTTTATGACTCTTGGCATCAATTAGAGTAAAAAAAAAGATAAAGGGGGCGCTTCATTTGAATAAACAAATAAGAAGGATAACCCTTGTAACTAAATAACCAAGTTGTAAGCATAATGACCATTTTATATGTGTGCAACTTAGTAGGATGTTTGGCTTCCTTTTCACTAGACTTTGGTTAAGAAAGGAGTTTTGCTTAAGTATAGGAAGGAGGGGTGTGGCCAAGAAGGAGAGAAGGACCCATATGAGAAATAGAAGAAAAGATTGTCCTTATCTTGAAAACATGCCCAAAGTATATATACACCTTTCTTTTACAACCAAGGGATCGTTTCCCTTTCTCTCTTCACTTATCTCTTGCTGTGGCCGACTAAGGAAGGATCTCAGGAGCAGAGGATAACGGCCAAGAAGAGTTGGGTAAGATTTAACCATTATCTAACTCGGATTCATGGAGGAAATCATGATTTAAGGTTGGTTTGCTAGTTTTTCTTAGTTCTTCCTTCTAGCCATCCTTTCCAACCAATTCTTGAAGAAGAAACCTTGTACAACCTGTGGAGCTCAAGCCACCATTAAAGGTTTGAAGCTTGGAGCTCTAGAGCTGGTTCTAAGGCGGGTTTTATAACTCTAAACCCTTAAACTTTGTTATGCATCTTTCTTTCTTGCAAAAGTAGTTTGTTCTTCTTTCCCCCGTCCTTCCTTGCTTTCTTGCAACTAAAACCATGAAGAACAGACCTGGATCTGGAGGTAGAAGAAGGGGACGTGAATACCAATGTTACTTTAGCAAACGGTCTTGCACCCCTTGGCCAAACAGTTTGCAAAACCGTTTGGGGGGTTTGCAAAACCGTTTGAAGGGCAAACGGTTTCACAAGGTCGGTTGGAGCAAACGGTCTCCAAGACCGTTTGGTTGAGTTTACCAAGGGTTGACCGTTTGGGATTCCTGTTCATAATTATGTTATTTGATAACCTTCCAAATTTGAGGGATTAACTCCAAAGGAATCTTGAGTTGAAGGCAAATCAATTAGGTAAATCTAATTGGATTAAGTGCTGATTTTCAACCTGATTAACTTGACCTTTTTGGGAAAACGGTTTCAAAACCATTTGAGTGCGTTGACCAAGCCTTTACCATTTGATATTACTGTTCCTTATTATGTGGGTTAATAACTCACCAAATTTGATAGATTAATTCCCAAGGAATCATGAGATGAAGGCTAATCAATTGGGCAAACCCTAATTGAGATTTGTGCTGAAATTTCCAATGAGTTGATTTGATGTTTTGGGTTTATTAGCCCAAACGGTTTCAAAACCGTTTGGGAATCACCCAAACGGTTTCAAGACCGTTTGGGGATCACCCAAGACCATTTGGAGGTCTGGGGTTAAGTATAGTTGATCAATTGAAGGTCCAAAGGTACCAAATCATATTACAATTAAGTGTTGATTTGTTGATCAACGCGATAGACCAATCCTTGATGGAATTTCACTAGAATCCAAGGGTTGGATGAGCCAAACGGTCTCAAGACCATTTGGAGCTCATACAAACGGTCTCAAGACCATTTGGAGGTCACCCAAGACCGTTTGGAGGTCTAGGGGTGAGTATGGTTAAGCAATTGATGATCCAATGTTACTAAGTTAAAGTGTTATCAATTGCTGATTTGGTGATCAATCCAATGATCCAAACCTTAATTGGTTGACTTGGATTTTGATGATTTGATGGGAAAACGGTCTCAAGACCGTTTGGAGGTCATCCAAACGACCTCAAGACCGTTTGGGGGTCAGGTCATACCCAATTTGGATGATGGTTCTATGGTTTCAAAGTAACTAGTCTTACATTGATTAGTATTGAAGGATCATCGATTCCAAACCCTAATTCATTTGAATCAAACCCTAATTGATGAATAATTGAGGGTCAAATCAGTTTAAGGTTGACCTATTTAACTCAATTGAAGTATGCGGATAGGTCCAATTGATGATTGGTTCCATGAATTCAATGATTGAAGGAATCAATATTGAGAACCCTAAACCGATTGGTGTAGGTGAGACCATCCTTGGTCCATGCGGTTTTGAGGAGGTTTGGACCAAACGGTCTCAAGACCGTTTGAGTCCAAACGGTCTCAAGACCGTTTGGGACCAAACGGTCTCAAGACTATTTGTGGCCAAACGGTTTCAAAACCATTTGGATTCATGCGGTTTCAAAACCGTTTGGAGGTTGAAAGTTCCAAACCGTTTGGGATCTTTTAAGGTCAAGAATGCTTAATGCTTTAAAGACTTTGATAGTTCAATGGTTGATTAACTCAAACCCTCATGACCTTAATGGTGATGACTTGACTTATGTCAGTCAAAGTTGAGTTGACTTAACCTAATCAAGAGTGATGTAAACATCATCTATTAGTAAGAGGAGAGAGAAGACTCCTAATATCAATGACAATCAATAAGATACCTTTAAAATGTATCAATACACACCATTTGGGTATGATCCTTCATAAGGAGATCATGTAATCCCTAATTATGGAGATTATGAATCTTAACTTAATTTGAAGGTGTTAATGGAAGTAATCTTCATAAATAATGATGGTAAGACCTCAATTCACTGTGATGTGAATAGTAAACCCTAATTTTAGGGTAAATCATGTAATGTGAATAATAAACCCTAATTCTAGGGGAATAACATGATGTGAAATAGTAGTCCCTAATGGTGGGATATTAATCATAAACCTAATCTAGGGGAGATGTGATATGAATAGAAACCCTAATTGGAGGTGATGTTATGGGAAACCCTTATTAAGATGAATAGCAAGCTTAACTTATGGCTTATTAATCATGAAAACCTTGAGATGGTTTATTAGATAGTACAATAAGGTGAGGTGTAGCTAAATCAATTAAATAAGATGATTATGTCATAAACATATAGAATAGGGTTAGTGAACCCTGTGAATGATAAATGTGGTAATTTCAATAAATGAGGATTTAAGAGGTAAGATGCCTAGATCCAAACATCCCTATGAATGAGTACTAGATTTTACACCTTATAATAATAATGGGCATCAAACTCTTAGAAATGATGTATACTAAAGCATGATGTAGATAACGTCCTGAATATGAAGATACCTAGAATAGTTGATGGTTATTTATCCTATATCAACAATGTTTAAACCTATATCATTACAGATAATTGGATAATTCTGATATATGATATATGCATCATACGAGGAATGGGCTAATACTTAGAAGTGATGATCATTAATGATACATGATGAGTACAATAACCGAAATCAAACACTTATAACATCTTTGAATGCTCCCAATGGTAGTGGAGTATTATATTAGGGTTGAACTAATAATGTGAACAGGAAACCCTAATTAATGAAAGGTAGGGTACTTTAACCCTAAGTTTGGGTTATGCTTTTAAGTATGAAACCCTTTGAATAAATTATAATATGAGGAATCCTTATACCTTATAAGTCAAAGGGGTTTAATAACCCTAATTGAGTTGAATAAACCCTAACCCTAGAAATCAACCATGCTAATGTAACATGGTCATAGCACGACCATGATATGGAGCACGGCCGTGGTAGCTTCCCTTTGCATGACCGTGCAAGGTAGCACGGCCGTGGTGTTCTATGAATAAATTGAAAAGAATTGGTATTGTACTGATATTGTTATATATGCATATCTTCAATTATATTAGTCATGCAGGTTGTTAGAAAGAGGTAATTATAGCCAAGTAAGAGTTATGATGTTTTATTCATTAAACGCATGTTATAAGCTTTATGAATAAAGATATACTATGTTGCCTGGTTTAAGAGGTAACATATGAGAATGATGGGCTGTAAGAGCCTTGAGTAATATTTACATTGTTATAATTAAGGTCATGCTATTAGATGACTTATGATGATTTAAGGGTTTGAACACCCTTGTTCTTGAACCATAATGATGAGATGGTTAAGAAATGATAACTGATGTGAAATAAACTTGATACATTTAGTATTCTTCTTCTATAGCAGATGTTTTAATTGTTTATGTTTGAAAACATGCTTGATGCTAAAAGAATGCTAAAATGTACTTAAATAATCAAGTATGATCATATCATGTAGGGCCCTGACCATAGATCCATCATTGTCAGAGACCAAATGATGGTGAAACATGTTTTCCTAAGGGAACTCCTGGAACATATACTTTTGAGTATATGGGGGATTATGGACGCAAATATCCTTACATCCTAATGTAGGAATTGATGTAGGATGTATCTTTAACCTATCAATCCTTCATTACATGTCTATGCCGGGATGATGTACCACCAATCTCCCGAGGGAATCAACAATGCCTCATCGATTAGATATAAACAAGAGATCCTTCGATGATGAAGAGAGTACAGAACGCCACTGTGACTCTATAGCGAAGTTTCCAGAATACCCTGGATAGCTATCACAGCAGAGACACAAGATGTCCTGCAAGTAAATCCTCTTACTGACTGAGGAAGATGAGGTCATAAGAATCCAGCTCTTTTGATGACCTATGTATGGTACCGACGCGATTTCGTAATGGTCGGTTGGAGTATGAGTGGTATACCTCATCTCCGCAGGGCATAATAATGTTTGGAAAACATAATCAGCCGTGTAGCATAACTGCTTAGGTTGAACTACGAGAAACAATGATTGATGTTACATTGTTTATAATGTTCTAGTTAAATAACTAGTTACATGTTCTCCATATTCTTTAATGAGATATGCTTTGATATCCAATTAAGTTATAATTGAAATATTGCTTTACTTGACATTAAACCTGCTGTTAAATGTTAATAATTATACTACTTATTGTTATTCCTTATTGCAATAACAAAGCTTCTGGCAGAGAGTTATAACTCTCGTTGGGACAATTATTTAATTGTCTCACCCCCGTGGGATTCAACTTTTTAGGTAGACACCGAGGATGAAGGAATCCATCTAGAGATGAGCAACAACAGCAGCAGCAACACCAGGGGCAGCAGTGAATCTCAGGTGGAGATACTGACTGTCAAGTCTAGTAGATAGTAGGTCCTATGTGTCGTCTCTATACTCTCAGGTCCTAGGAGTCAGTAGATATGAGGTTTTTGGCTTAATGCCTCGAGATTTTTGTATCTTGCCTATACAGGTAGCAGGGTAATGGATGTATGAAATCACTCAAGATGTGAATTCACAGAGATGTAATGTCAAGCTATGATGTAAACAGTTTACCTTGTTTTCTTATAAAGGAGTTATGGTTTAAAGATCTCTTTCCAAAAAGTTTTAATTTTTAGTGATTTATCGTAATTCCACTGCTAATAATTCACTTCCGCATTCGTTGATCTCATTTTGGTGATTCGGTCGCCACAATGCGGTTCATATTCTTGACATACTAGGTTTAAGGTGCAAAAAGATGTTGCCTTTTAACAATTTTAGGAAGTAGAATAGTGAGATCTCTATATGCATGTACATAGTAGGTAATAAATGAGGAAAAGGCTATATTAGTCACATGATAGAGTGGAGACAAGTTAACTCTCGAAGAACAATGGTGATGCTTCAAGCTTCATGATAAACTCCAAAATTGAAGGAAAACTCTCCAAGATATGAGCACCTCCTCTCAACATGCTCTAAATCTTCCTATCCATGGCCTAAGAGCAACTGTGGGATGAAGGAGGAGGGGCAATAGGGTGTAAAATTCAAAAAACAAACCCTATAGAAAATCAACCTAGAAAACATCCATGGAAAACAATAAGGTGGTAGATCACAAGAGAACAAGAGATCAGAGTTCTACTTACATAAATCTAGTCTGAGAAGTCACTAAAAATCTTGTCACACGTTAACAAAGAGGAGAATGAAGGAAAACAATGACAAAGATGAAGACTGATGGAAACATGAATCTCATCAGTTGACGTCAACAGATGGTGTCTCTCTCTGCTATAGTATTTTGAGGTTCAGATCACGTAAGTGAGATGAGAAGTAAGGACAATGGGATGTATATATAGTGCCAAAGGATAGTGAAAAGGTGGTTGAAGATGTCTTATAATTGGTCAAGGCACTCATACCTTTGTTGATTTGTTGTCTCACCTGTAGAAAGATCCTGACGCTCCATCAATACACCAGATTAGAAGCTCCATCGATTGACCACCTTTCCATGTCATCGATAGACGCGAGAAGAGATCTTGTCTGTTGTTAATTGTTAGTACAAGCACTCAGCAATACCATTAGAAGGCACACTCTAGGGTCATCATCAGTAGAGAATAGCATGGAACCATAGGTACTCTATGTAGGATTTCCATCGATAGTTAACTGATGAAATCTCAACTCTCAACTAGCCAACTAAGTCCTTAGTAGTCAACCAATGAAAGCATAGAAATTCACAAGACCTACCACTTCCATTGGTTCTCAGATGATGGGAGGTCAAAATAACTCCATCATTCCTCAACTGACAAAAATCCAAGCATATCTCAGCTGACCAAAAAGCAAAAGAACCTTGTCGATCTTCAACCTACAATAAAGCTAGTCACACCTCCGTCAGTTCTCTATAGACAGAAAGGCAAGAAGGTTTGGTTATATCATCTGACTACATCCACCAAGTCCAAGAAAGACAAAAAGAGAGATAAAAAGGGAGCATGCTATGTGTGAATTCAAAGGAAACCCTCAACATGGGTGATTCACATATAGGCCCTCAGACAACTTGCTAACTGAAAAACACCAAAATATGCATCAACAAGCATCTAGATATGTGATTAAGATAAAAAAGAAGATTATGAGCTAACCTAGGTCAGGGGTCTTACATGCATCGTCAACTTTGTAAGTAAAAATATAGATGCTATATCAGATAGAATCCCTAATTTTAACAATATGATGATTTCACAAACAAAGTTGATGCTAAATCACAAGATTTAGCATCAGTTTTGGTAAGCAACCCAATGCTAAAGTCTATGATACCATTGTTTTCTAGACAAACATATAACACTAGTTCCTATTACAAAATTGATGCTGTAAGTGTTAGAAGGGAATATTTATTTCACAAGTTACTTTGCTAGAAGCATATACTTTAGTTACTCTAAAATGCATTCCTATTTTTCGTGACACAAAGTTCAATTTTTGGGCTACTACATTATCACTTTATTTGTTGAAAATCAATGTTATAGCTAAAGCAGTACCCAAAATTTCCCTAAAAGATATGCATCAATTCTTTTATTTGCAAAAAATAATGTTGTTGTGTCAATTTTGAACATGAAATTGAAGCTATAATTTGTGTCACTATAGGCCAAATATGTACCGGTGATGAATCATCCCATGGGCCAACCACCATAATTGTTTTGTGTGTAAAGGGATGCATATTCATCACAATTAAGATAGTTACTCCTCACAATATTGGCTACATAATGATAACTACACATCTAGACTAACGATAATTGGTTAGAGGTAATTTTTTCATCTCAATTATATCTTTAAGGTACAACTATTATTGGGAACAAGTTGGTATGGAACAACTACTCCAATTTCTCTTCATCTAAAGGACATGGGAACAAATCCAATGAAAACAAGAACAAATGCAAACATGAACAAACACTAGTATGTGGATATAAATAGAAAATTAAACAATATCCAGGGAAAATGAAAAAAAAGTAAAGTAACAAGTTGTCCTGAAGAGAAAGAAATATATTATCCAAGTCGGTGTCAAAATTAGAATCAATTAGTATGTATTACAATACATAAAGAAAAAAAGCCAAGAAAGTTATTTTCTTGTCTTACATCATAGTACTAATAAAACATGCAAATTTATGTGGTAAGACTAGAACCATCTAAAAATAGGGTCAAAATCTCACCAAATTGTGAGACTTGGGAAGGAGGCACTATCAATCCAGTCCTCTGTATAAAGTATATGAAATTAGTGAGAGCACCATTTCTCAAACAACTGGGGTGAGACATCAACACCTAAGCCCAAATGTAAATTGTTGGGCATGGGTCCCATCCCTCATAATGCACACGACTATAAATAATACTAGCGAAAAAGTCCAATATACATACATACAAAGTCATAATTAGTCAACTTCATAATGATCAAGTCAGGGTTCCATCACATAACAAACTTAAGGCCAATTAGGAAAATATGTTGCGATTTGAAATGCTACAAGCGATGCATATGACACACCTAAATGATGTGTGCAATTCACAAATGCACTCCTCAAGTTAATAAGGAACATGAGTTTCAAGTTTTCAAACTCAGGGAATTATGAAAATTAGAAATACTACTAACTATAAAAAAACCAGCTAGGTTGAAGAATAGTTTGGACTGGTTTGAATTAGAATAAAGATTAAAGTAAGAATTAAACTAATTAAAGCAACAAATAGTGGATTGTGAATTAGATTGATGGAAACATCTAGGCTAGCTAGTTTCACCAACATTATATATATATATATATGCTTGATTTTTATCTATTTATCAACAAATACCCATTGCAAGTAAATAGGGATATGAAAATGATATCACCCTCTATTGTGGCATGATACTGTAAGACCCCTGACTTATATTTGCTCTTAATCATGATTTTTTAGCTTAACTAAATGTTTTGAATGCTTTAACTTGTACTTGTTGCTTGTGTAATTAGTTGGTTAATGTTTTATTTCTGAGGGTCTATGTGCAAATTCGTCATGTTCAAAGGATCTCCTTGTAATTTGCACATGAAATGCTCTCCCTCTTATTTGGACTTGGTTGAGTGAACTTTGATCACCTAATAAATTGTTCTTCATTCTTTTGTCAGTTGAGAATCAATGGAATTAATTTGTATTTCCATCAATTTAGAATCATGCAAGTGTCCTATATTTTCATATGTTAAGAACCAATGAGGGAACTCTGCCTTTCCACCATTGAGAACCGATGGAAACAATCAGTCTTTTGGCCTTCTGTGTGCTACTCAGTTGGCAGGGTCATCGGGTAAGGACCAATGACTATCAATGAATACACTAACTATTGATGCGTCAAACCTATTAATATTTCTGGGATGATAACTGGTGATGCTTGAGAATCAATGGATCTTGATGTGCCTCTATTGATGGGATTCCTAGAAGCATGGGTGGATGAATGAATACAGATGGAATGGAAGGTGTTTGGAGGCCAATGAGATCTCTGTATACATCCATTTATAAAACTCCAATGTGCTTGGACCAATGATGACAACTGATGGAGCTTCCATGATCATTCTCAGGTGGAATGTCTAGACCCTCTTTCAAAGAAGACACAGATGCAATGACCAATGTTAGACAACTTTGACCATATTTCTCTCTCCTCAGGGGATTTATACACCCCTTTTTACTTCTTCCTTCACTCATTCAATGAGTTGTCTTGAAAATATGGAGCAGTGATGAGACACCATATGTTGATGTCAACCTATGAAAAACTAGTCATCTTCAACCTCCATTAGAGTTTTTGTTTGCTTCTTTTCTCTTCACATGTGGATCAACACCCTTGTGTTTTATGGATCTAAATCTGTGTAAGGTTCTTTCCCACCTTGATATTGGAGACACACTAACTTCTTCATCCTTAAGTCATGTTCCTGATAATGCTCCTTTAGGGTTTTGACTACAACATACCTACACCCTACTTTCCTTAAATACTCTTGTGGTAGTTGCCTTTAGATTGTCGATATGCTATCATGGAAAGCCTTTTCTTGATTCCCCTTCGAGTGGACTTATCTCCAATGCCTATAACACTATAACAAATATGATACATATACAATTGATATAATTGCATATGTTTAATGTGGCCAATTATTTTTTAGCTATAAAATATACAAACATAAGTAGATTAAATGTAGCTAGTCCACCTAGTATATAGCTAAAATTTCCTCTCTATATCTTGGCTGTAAATAAAAAATGTAGATAACTAATTGATTATGTGTCACTACAAATGCCCTCTATAATCCATCTAAAAATTCATGCCGCCTCACTTTCTCATGCATCTAGTTTCTTCCTCCAATTGAACTTCTCCCCCAAGACCCAGATTTACAAACATTGTTTTCTTTCCCAACCTGATCGTGGTATCTCCCCCATCTCTTGGTCTCTCCACATACTCCCTCAATTAAACTGTGCAACATCTACTCCTTATGCCAGACTTCTCAACGCCTTGCGTGAGGGTAACATTTATGCTCAGCGTCTCCACCCAACAGTGTGAGCAAACTATAGGTAGTTATTCTCCCCGCACCTCCGCCCAACCCTAGGTCACTACAGGTGGTTCTTCCTCCTAGTGTCTCCGTCCAAAAACTTGAGGGATCATTCAATTATTTTTCCTTATCAGTGAGTCTACCTAGTGGACTAAGAGAACCTCATGTTGCAATCCCTATGGCTGCCAATAGTCTTAACATTTTAGGTTCCAATAAAGTATATTGTGCATTCAGATCTAGTAGAGCAAACGTTCTATTTTTTGTTTCTTAATTATGAACGTACCTATATTTGTTAGACAATTATTTTGGGATACATACATGATTTTACATACCATTGATCTAGAAAAACAATCAAGATAAACGATGTTGTTTCAAATTTAATAGATCCCTAGGAAAAGAACTTCCTATTCTATTATGTTTATTGTAAAGCAGTGGTTTTACTTTTTTATCACAAACAATCACAATACAATTTATAGTTATTGTTTTGGTTTCTATTTAGTAGAATTTGTATATAGTTGCAACAAAGCGGTGGGTATTTATATTTTATATACAAGTTATAGATAGATCATATAACTTTTCTATTTGACATGGTAATAGTTACAATTTTAGTGGAGTTATTTTACTTTATGTGCAGTAATATACTTTTACTACTTGTTCACCTCCTATTGTTCTTGTACTTTTGTCTATGGGTCATTGTGTGGCTTTAGTCTCATGACCACATACATAACAACCAATTGAATTCAATTCCATATAATAAAAAATGTCTTAAGTTTTACCATCATAATGATGTAAGCTTGATGGCAGCAAGAACTAACACTACTACATAAATGGCATATAACGTCACATTCAGAGGCATCAGTTGTATCCCAAAAACTGACACTTAAACCCTACAACATCGGCTGAAAACACAAATCAACATCTATATGTGAAGACCATCCAGACATAGGTATCACTTTTTATTTAGCGTCGGTTGTTCAGTAAGAAACTGACGCCTAAAATCGCCCACCAAATCCAATTTTTTCAGTGCAAAAAAATTACCTCGAAAATTTCACATACGACGTCAGTTTTGTTTACCAAACAACCGACGTCTAAAGGTTTTTCACGAGACAGAAATCGGGCCCATTTTTTCATCAGTTTTCTTGCAACAACCGATGCTGATGTGTTTTCACGCACAGTCCCCACAAAATTTTTTACTCCCCTTTGGCGTCGGTTTTTTACGGCAACTGACGACTATGGACATAATTCAAGAATATTTTTTTTGTCGGCATATGTAGATAGACATCGATTTTTCTAGTTAAAACCGACGACTATCATTGAAAATAGGTGTCGGTTTTTCTGTGGTGACCGACGCCTTTTATTTTAAGCATTCGTTGTTTTTAATAACCGACGTCTATTGTTAACTTAATAGCACCTGCACGAACTAGACTCTTCCCCTTTCTCTATTTCATTCCCAATCAATTAAGTTTAGGTATGGCGATTCAACTGCTCGCCTAGGGCTCCACCGCCGCTGTCACCGGTGCTGCTTGCCGCCGCCATGCCTACCGCCGTTGCCGCTTGCCTACCGCCTACTGCTCTAACCGCATGCTCGCCTGTCGTGTGCCTACTGCTTCAGACGCTGCTCGCCTGCCACCTACTGCTCCAGCTACTTGCTCGTCTGTCGCACCGACACACCACGCCTGCCGCAGTTGTCGCCGCTCGATAGGTACCCTTCTTCCTCCTCTTCTTCGTCCTATCTTTGCATTGCACAACTAGTGGTTCTCCACTTCTACCTTCTCCTTCCATGGTGAGCAAGTTGTTTGCCCTTCTCCTCCACTGGATGCCCTTCTACTACTCAACATCCACACCAACGCAAACTCCTCATCAGTGCGGGGTTCTGATAAATCTCTTTTTCAGTGATGCACCTTATTTTGGTGATTGGTGTTATCATTTTAAGCATTTTCTTGTTTAGTTGGATCCATCATTGTTCCCTATTCATTGATGTGCTTTTGCCATCTATTTCCACTAACCAATTTCTTGAATTATGTTTGATAAGAACTATTGAATAATGTTTTAAAATAATATTATGATGCATGAATGTATTGATTGTATAAAATTGTTATACTGCATGATTGTTTGCTAAAATTCCATTTTGTTGGTTACATATTAACCACAAACTAGATGCATAGGTACAAATATACATGTCTTAATAATTCAATATGAATCTGGAATAATCAAAAGAAAACTAATATATGGGGGAAAGAATAGTTATATATAAGAAGGTTGTTCTTATTAATATACATATGGATGAGTTTTAGTAACATAAATTTAGATTATAAACCATGGAGTAGAACAATTGATTAAATACCCAATTATATATAATCTATGTCGTACTTGTATTTGGGAACATAATAAAGATATAAGTAAATCACTAGTGTATATTAAGGTATGTTATATTAAACCATAGATATCCCTGGTAAGGATATATTGGGAAATAAACATATTTGATCCTAGTAAATAAACATAACATATGTAAGAGGGTATGGTTAAGACTACAAGATGTTGCTACTATAAATCAACTCATACACTGTTTCTAATCTTATTGGCCTAGAAACCCGTTCTAGATTTACTCATTAGGAGTTAGTAGCGATCGGAGAACATACTTACCTCCCGCTTGTTACGCATTGTCTAGAAAGGAGAAGAAAGTTTTTTGTGAATGCTTGGTAAATGTTAAGGTGCCACATGGTTACTCATCCAACATCTGTAGATTGGTATGAATGAAAGATCTGAAGTTGATAGGTCTTAAATCTCATGATTGTCACACTCTAATGGACAAATATTGCCCATGTCAATTCAATCTATATTGTCGAAGCATGTAAGGTTTGCAATCACCAGACTTTGTTTCTTTTTCAACAGTCTTTCCTGCAAAGTTATTGACCCTGATACTCTCAATAAATTGCAAAGAGAAGTGGTTGTTACCCTATGTTATCTTGAGATGTATTTTCCTCCTTCGTTCTTTGATATCATGGTACATCTTGTTGTCCACTTGACTAGGGAAGTGAAAATGTTGGGATCAGTTTTCTTGCATTGGATGTATCCCTTTGAATGATACATGGGCATTTTTAAAGGTGATGTTAGAAACCGTTATCGGCCTGAAGAGAGTATTATTGAGGGTTATGTGGTGAGAGAGGTTATGGGTTTTTGTAATGACTTTCTGAGTGCTAATGACACTCATGTTAATGACAAGAATATTGATGAGAATTTTGGCAAATGAATTTTGGGATCACAGATGAAAGTAATCAGCCGTGAGCAGTTGGAACAAGGTCACTTGTATATTTTACACAACATCGACGAAATGAGTGTTTATATCAAGGAACATACCAATTTCATCAAGAGACAATATCCTCAAGCCAATTCAATGTGGCTTTCTAGAGAGCATAACAAGACATTTATTAAGTGGTTTGAAGATAAAGTCTTACATCAACTATCTCAAACACCAGATAATCTTAATGAAACTATCAAATGCCTCACCTTTAAACCAAAATTGAATGTTATGTCTTATGAAGGGTTCGACATAAATGGATTCTCATATTACATAAAGCATCAAGATGATAAGAGTGTCGTCCAAAATAGTGGGGTCACCCTTCAAGCATCTTCATTGTTTTTTAAAAGTGTAAAGGATAATAGTCCACATGAAGCTAAAATGTCATATTACGGTGTCATTGAAGACATATGGGAGCTTTACTACATAGGTTTCAGAATTCCGCTCTTTAAATGTAATTAGGTTGATAACACCAAAGAAGTTATAGTGGATGAATTGGGTTTCACATTAGTGAACTTTGAAAAGATTGGCGAGAAGGGTGAACCATTCATATTGGCATCACAGGCAAAACAATTATTTTATATCGATGATCCTGCAAATGATAAATGGTCGGTTGTTCTTCATGGTAAAAGACAGTTCATTGAAGATCCTATAGATGAAGAACAATACTATGATAAGTATGATGACTCCAGTCCATTCTCAGTTGGGTTGTCAACACCACCGAATATTGAAGCTAATGATGACTTGTATGTGTGCGGAGATCACAATGAAGGATTGTTAATTGATAAAAGATCGCAATATTAGATGCATGCATGTTTATATTTTTTTTATATGTTTTATTTTTATGAATGTGAACTTTACAATGTTTTATTATCTTCTAGTTATGTCAAATGCTAAATGTTTGATTTTTTAATGACACTTTCAGATGGCTAAGCAAGAGCATGATGACCGTGATGATGATTACCATGAGGGTGAGGATATCAATGCGCCGCCTCACAATGTAAGTTTTAAAAATATATCCTATATTTCTATCTATATGCTCATTTATAGTTATATCCTTTAAGTATGTTTTTTTGTCAAATTTTAGGTTGGTGATGTACCCCCTAAAGAAATTGGGGCACTTGATGAGCAGCAACAAAATTGAGAAAGTGAGGGGCATCACAATGATGAACAAGTTACTACAGCAAAGGGGCAATGGCCCCAAACTGGCTGTGGATTTCGATCATGTAGGAAATCTAGTTGGAGTGAACCGCAACTCATTTATTTCATATCTTGGGGTTCTTACTGGCAGCCATTATAGTCCTAACTTAGAACCCTGGCATAAAATTCCTAAGGGGAAGAAAGACTTAGTATGGAAGGAACTATGCGTGAGTTATTATTATTTGCAATTCTATTTTTGTAGATTACTAATTTTTAGGATACTAGTTAATAGCAATTCTATTTTGCAGAGTATATTTGATCTGGATGAAAAGCTACATCATAAATGTGTGATGCAATGCTGTGGGAGGATCCTAAGGAACTATAGGACAAATCTCACATGAGATTACATACGTGATGCTGAGAAGAGGTTCTTGATTGATTTCAAATTCTAGACATTGATCACTTTTTAACTAACTCTACACTAATAATTTTTGTTTGTATTATATTTAAAAAATAAATTTAGGAAGAAGGCAGCCACTGAGTAGTGGAACTACCTGGACCCCAAAGACTGGGAGGAGTTTGTTACCCAAAGAAAAATGGATGAATTCAAGGTATTAAGCGCCACTCCCAATTTAATTAATATACATTCTTATGTATTCACCTATTCAAGATTAACCTTTGGTGTTACTAACCAAATCAATGTGCTTACAAACAAGGATATCAACGATGCACAAAGAGCAAGGCATGTACTGAATGTGCATGACCACACAATGGTTCCAAGAGGCTATACATGCATTTTCTAAAGACTACAAACTGAGTCTACTGCTCAGTCTGCTACTACTCAGGAGACTGTAGAGTCCTCGACCATTGGTCCCGCACCTCTGCCTCACCATGCTATGTGGATAGCTGAGAGGGAAAACAAGAAGGGAGATATAACGAAGACTGCAACTGCTGAGGCGGCTGCAAAAATGGTAAAATTCAACTCTTAGAACAATCGATCGATATTGATTATTGTTATGTTTACTTACCAATTTCTGTTGATGGCGATTAGCGGGAGCTGCACGAGCAGAGGAAGGAAGGCAAGTTCATCCCTGGGGGCACAAGGGGTGAATTGAAAGTTTCTCTGGGTAACCCAGAGCATCCTGGATGTGTTAGGGGTGCATGCACTGTTGTGGGCATCAAAGCGTTCTTTGGGCCATCACAGCACAAACCTGTCCCAAAAGTGGGAATTTCACAAGATGAGGTAACTTATTCTTTTTTTAAAATGTTATTGCGAAAGAGAATTCAATAATCAGAAGCTAGCATTTCTTTTATCCATGTATAGGTAGATCAGTTAATTGATAGGAGAGTCGAGGAAGCTCTTGATAGGAGAGTCAAGGAAGCACTTGATAAGAGACTCAATGAAGCAATTAGCAAGTGGCAGGCGTCTCAGCCCGCCACTCTGATAGTACTTGTGGCGTGCCACTCTTCTCATACTATAGAGGTGGTTGGGAGTAATCCTATAGACCCACCACCTACCACGTCCACTGTAAGTATTTTTATGACATATATAGTAGCTACTCTTTTCAAGATGATATGTTTATGTATATATGTATATAACATTCTTTACGTAAATTTGTAGGGGTTGAAGCCATGCCGTCTAAAAAGTCAAGAATATATCATTGCAGAGGCACAAGTTTACCCATCCCTTCCAGGGGACATGTTTCATTGGACTCCAGTACTAGCTGGTGCGGTTCATGTGAGCCCGATACATGTACTCCCCTATTGGAGGGATCTTTCATTGCCATATGCCCACCTAGATTCTGAAATGCTTGGTGAGGTAGAAGGAAGAGTGATAATGTGGCCCAAAGTGGATGTCATCTATACTAATATTGTATGGTAAATTTACATTACGTTAATTTTCTAGTGTGTATATATGATTCAATTGATCTAAAATTATATATACATGTCAACAGGAAGACACCCGCTACATCTCGACCTCCACCTCCACCTCCTTAAGTACCAAGTTGGCTTCTAAGGGACCTACATGCCTCGTTAGGTCCTAATTGTAGGGGTATGGTAGTATGGATAGGCGAACATGATCCAAATTGCCCTATAAATGTTTCTATTCCAGACGATGCTGCAGGTCAATCATACGATAACAAGCTATTTATACAAGATATTTTGGAGTTGTTTTGTTATGATTGGCTAAATACATCTATGTAGAGCTATGGATATGGTGAGATCTTGTTTATAAATCCATATACCTTGTTTTATATATGATGATCTAGTTTCTTATATATTAATGCATACGTAATACATGTTTTGCAACTACTTACACACGATATGTATAGATTTTTCATTTTCCCATGTGAGATTTTTGGTTCCATCTTTGATTAGTCTTGTAGATAAAGACCCTTCTTCAGCTACTTCATATTGTTGTGCTGCTTTTAAATATTTTGGCAAAAAAAAGAAGACGGTGATAATATCTCCATTCAATGTCGAGTAATTTTACTTTGCTTATATTTTGTACTTTAGAAAATTACATTTTTATTGTGGATTTTGAGTTATTAATTTTTAACTTTCTTACCTATAGTGGTAGGCATTGGGAGTTACTAGTTATTGTCCCCAAGACATTCACTGTCTATTATCTAGATCCTATGGGGAATGAATTGAATACATTATATGGACACACAATGAAAAAGCCATTATTCCTGTGAGAAATATTTCATATTTTTATACCCATTAACATCTATTATTATATTACTATTTAATTATGCAATTTAATTTGTTACATTAACATGTAAGGCTTTAAATGAGTTCAAAAGACCTGGAGGAAAGGTCCCCAAGAAAAAGAATCAGCCACTAATTTGGGAGAATGTGAAAGTAATTTCCCGACTCCAATGTATATATTATTTATGTGAACTTTGCTTATTTGTATTTTTGAATATTTTGTATGTTTCAATTTATAGTGTGCTACACAAGACAATGGATGGGCATGTGCATACTATGTGATGCGATTTATGGACCTAATCATTAAGCATGCCACAATGGCAATCGATACTATACATAAGGTTTTATATATAGTCTCATTAGATAATATGAAATATATCAATCTTATTATATATTATTAATTATATATATAGGTCATTCTCTTCGCAAGTGTTTAAAACTGACTTGACTATAGGTGGAAAATTATTATATGTACATACTCCCTATACGAGGGAAGAATTAGATGATGTAAGAGAAGAATGGGCAAAATCCCTACAAGTAGTGGGAATTTTTTAAATATAATTGGGATACTGATGGCGATAATGACGATGATGAATAAAGAATGATATTTCTAAACTTTGTTCTCATAATTATTTTTGTGTGAATGTGAATGAATTTTTCTAAATTGTCATATGTGTGAATGTGAAGATGATCAATACATGAATGTTTCTACATGTGTCTGAATGTGAAAAGTGATGAAATGAATGGAACTGCATGTTTCTAAATGTGTGTGAAAATGGAGGAAATTTGAAATCGAACTACTGGTTTCTACATGTGTGTGATGAAAAATAAAATGAATTAAATGTGCTTATACATGTGTGTGATCATAAATTATTGTCCATCTTGTTAATTTTGTAGGTTTGTGGCCTGTTGTTGGCTGATATCAATGGATGCTATAAACCTGCAGTTCAAAACTGAATTGTAGGTTCTGCATCCTGCTGACCAGCCATACAACAGGCCTACAAACTGATAAGAAAAACAAATCAGCATATAGGCGTCAGTTATTAGTATAAAATCGACAACAAAGACATACATCATCGGTTATTAGCAAAAAATCAACGTCTATGTGGCTAGGTAGTGTCAGTTATATATAAAAACTGACACCGATGGTGCCCTTGCTGGTGCATTTTATTGGTGGCGGGAAGGGTTATATAGTTTCAGTTTTTGTGAAACACCGACGTCTTTGACCTGGATATAGTGTCGGTTTTATTAAATAACCGACACCTATAGTGCCCTTGCTGGCGCATTTTTGGTGGCAGGAAGGGTTATAGCATCGGTGTTAAAACTGACGCTGAAGGTTTTGACTTTTAGCGACACCCACTTGGGTGTCACTTTGAAATTGACGACAAAGGCCTTAAATAACCGACACTAAAGGTCGCTTTTTTACTAGTATAAGAAAAGAAAATTTTCATGTCATCGCTCTATTTTTTGGTAACCCAAGCTCTAATATTTCTAATTTTGAACATGTTTTGTACAAAGCTTTCCATACATTTGGGAGAGCAAAAAACTCTCACCAAGTATAAATAATCAAAAGGAAGAATAGACAAAACATAAAAGGCTCTTCAACCAAAAGAAAAGAACCACTCTAGAGGCCAATCACCAAACATGCATAGCATCAACAAGGCTTCAGTAGAAAACCACAAGGTCAGATATCTTCTAAACAATCATTCACACACAAAAACAGAAGACCAAGAAGAAAGGACTTTCCACCAATAAAAGTATATCATCAAAAGATCGGGTAGTCATACAAACAAATCATTTCCAGACCAACCAAACATAAAACACAATAATAACCCACACAATGAAACAATGTCCACATGAATGATAGGCCAGAGTTTGTTCACAGAAATCTCAACATTGTTGTATACTATAGAGTTTCACTCTCTTCAAAGCTAGTAGATAATGAAAATGCATCTCATTTTCTCTTTTCTACCTTTGAGACAAATAAGATCATCGTATGATCTAGGGATGCTATTAGAAAGAATGTATTTGGCTAGATCCCATATTTAAATTGAGTAATTATAATGGTATAGAATATGTTCTATATTTTCCTCACTACATTTGCAAAGAACGCAGTAGGAAGCAAGGTGAATGCCAAAGTACTTAATATAAGAGGAAGTCAGAAGTCTAAAATGTCCTACTTTCCAACAATGCAGTTGGTATCTTCTAGGATCTTTGAATTTCTAGAGCCAATCAAAGAAAAGATTGATCTTTTCTTTAACTCTAACAGAGTCCTAGAGCTATTTAAGCTTGATAGAAGGACTTACGAAGAACAAAATATCACTAGTCTGGCCAGTAGGATGGGGGATACTTTTAAGTAGGTAAGCTAGACTATTGTACAGTCTAATGCATTCAAAAGACCAATTATTACCCTTTAATTAAGCAACTCAACTTAGCATTAGATTTGAATGCCAGTTGATAACACTCTTCCTCCCTAATGCATGCATAAGAAATTTAGCATTAGGAAGCAATGATCATTCCACATCGAGAACTTATGACCACCAACACCAACAAAATTAATGAGTCCTAAAGTTTTTTCATGAAGAATTTCATTAAAGTTCCATGAGCAGGAGTCATTGTGATTGATAGTCCAAAAGGACTTCTTGGTAAGGTATTTCTCATGGATCCACCCAATCCAAAGATTGTCTTTCTTTTTCACAATGTCCCAACCATGAAGAATGGTATCGATTTTGATATTTTCTCTAATACTATTGATTCTAAGATCATCCTCTCTCTTGGGTTTTGTAATTGTATCCCATTTGATAAGGTGTACATTTGGTTTATTTTCTAAAATTCCCAAAAATGAAATATCTACACAAATTGACTATATCATTCCTAACAGAGTAAGGAAGAGGGAAGGAAGAAGTTCAATATAAGTGAATCTCATAGAAATTAAAATGAACTAGTCCACTCTGTCAGCTATAGAAAGTTGCTTGGATTTCCAACCGTTCCAGTCTAATATTGATTCTATCAATTAGCAAACTACAATGTATTCGAGTGAGTTTTCCAATAAAAAGGAATGCCAAGGTATATTTGAGGTAGCATACCTTCTCCAATGGCCAAATTTTTGAAAATTTTGTTCTTACCAGCTATGTAACTATAAATGGTATAGTGCTATAAATGATACAAACATTTTCAATATTGATATTAAGGCATGTGTAAGTGAAGATATCTTGAACAATGTATTTAATACAAAAGGAATTGAGATCATCAGGTTCAAATTCAATCATAAGATCATTTGTAATCTCTAAAAATCAAATGTGGCGCTAAAAGGTTAAAAGAAGCTTTTAAAGGATGAAACTTCCCTTCTTGAGTAGTTTTATTTAGAATATGAGTGATAGTTTGCATCACAATACTAAAGATATAATGGGCCAGAGGGTCCCCTTGTCTGACTCCATTGCTCAGCTTAAAAGCTAAAGAAGGTTATCCATTGTCAAGATTTCATACGAAGTTTTATTACAAATTTCTCTTAGCCAGACACTCCAACAGTTAGGAAAATCCATAAGATCAATAATGTGAAACAAATCTTTCCAAACAAAAGAATCATAAGCTTGGGTCAAGTCCACTTTAAGCCACATTTTTGGTTTTGATCCTTTTCTATTAAGTCATGAATGTATTCATTTGATATTAGAATAACATCTCTTATAAAGCACATTGATTTTTGCTAATAAAAGAAAGAAAAATACCTTATAGTATGTTAGTCATGATTTTAGAAATAATCTTATAAGTAACATTACATATGGCAATCATCCACTAGCTAGTTCTTCAACTTAAAGGAATCTTTGGATTTAGGAATCAAAGAAATAAAAGTATGATATATTTTTCTCAAAACATAGAAAGATGCAAGATAGCTATGGAAACATCTTTTCCAATGATATCCCAACACCCTTTATAAAATTTACCATTGAACCCATTGCATCTAGGACATTTTTCAACATCTAGATTCTTCACGACATCCTTTATCTCACTAATAGAGATAAATTTGTTAATACTCAACTTCTCCACATGATTCAGCTTTGCAAAAATAAAATTGCGTATGTAATCAATGCAAGATCTATATACATTGTTAAAAATATTGCATAATATTTAGTAATATGCTCCTTAATATTAGTAGCATTCAAACACAAAGAGATATCAATATTCATAACTTTGATATGATTATAACCTCTTCTAACTTTCATGGACGAATAGAAGAACTTAGAGTTAGAGTCACCTTCATTTAGCCATTGGATTCTGGATTTTTTTTCCTTAAAAGAGATTCTTCTAAGATAGCAACTTGGTGAGAATTTTTCCTACAAGAAATGGCTTCAGACTGAAGCTCAATATTGAGGGGATTGTTATCTAATTTGATATGTGCATTGATAGTAAGTCTTTCAAGTCTTCTGGCTTCTTTAGAGAAATTCCCAATAGTCTTTTTGTTCTAGTTGGAGAATAATCTTCTAAGCTCTCTAAATTTTGAATAGATAATGAACATAGGAAAACCCTCAAACTCAGGAGCGCAAGCTTCCTTGACTAAATCTTCAAAACTGTCTTTTTTGTCCAGCCATTAATGAACCTGAAGGGAGTGTTTAGTTTAATACTCCACCAATCGATAGAGTAAGAATCTTGTGATAACTGGTAGTGTTAGAATGAGAATGCCTTTGGAATAAGATTTTTTTCATGAAAATATCATTGTATAAAATTCCATCAATCCAAAAAGTAATGAAATTATCTGCACTCTGATGATTGTCCCAGGAGAACAAAAAAACCATTGAGACTAAGTTAAAAAAGACCACAATTAAGCATGTGATTGTTAAAGTCCTCCATAGATTTTCTTGAGGATGGTTCTTTGCCAATTTTATCTACCTTATTCCTCACAACATCAAAATCACCCATGATAACCCATGGTGAATCAACACTAGTATGTATGCATTCAATATAGTTCTAAAGAAAGGCTCATTCATGATTGTGATTATGTCCATAAATAGCAGTAAGAAGAAAACCTTTATTATCAAATGAAACTTAAGCATGCACGAATTAATCAAATTTTTGAGTTTCCACCACATTATATTCATTAGTTTTCCAAAGGTTAATGACTCTTCCCAAAACATGAGAGTTTTAATTGGAAATCCATTGATAACCAAAAAACATCTAAGTAGAAGCTTATTGATATTTCTTTCTTTAACTTTGGCTTTGTTTAGGATAACAAGATGTGGTCTAAGCCTTCTCACTTCATATTAAAGTTTGGAGGCCTTTATATTTATGCATGTATCATTCCAAGAAACAATATTACAGGAGGGATTAATATATCAGATCTCTTATCTACTAGTACTTTGCTGGTTTCTCTAAAAGTTTCACTATCATTCCTCTGGCAAACTTTGTCAAGAAGTTCTAGGTTGTCAAACTTGTTTATAAGGGAAGTTAGAATATCTTGACCTGAATCTAGAGATGAAGTTGAGACTTTTCTCCCTTTGCCTTTTTCTTTTTCTTGTTAACTTTTGAAAACTGGAGGTTACTTCATATCCATGAGGCTTAGTGGAGTTAGGTGGAGTGATTAGATTGATCACAATATCTTGAACAGTAACACCTTCATTGATGACTACAAATTCTTCTTTAGAGAGCATACAAAAAATTGTTCTCATCAATATAATCTTTAGGAACATGAAATTCATCATCTTCAGTACCAAACCTCTTGTCTTGTTTTTTTTTTTTTGGAAAATTGGGTAAGTATATTCCAAAAACCCCCAGGAAGGGGACAAAGTTACAAGCCACACCCACACATGTGACTACACGCTCCTAAGAATTGGTTACAGCAGATCCCAATTCATAGCAATAATAGGAGAAATATCAAGACATGATTTAAAAGTAAAATACATTCTCTTGATCTCTAGAGCTAGATGGTTGAAGATGACAACAAAGTCTGAAGTGCCACCATTATGCAGCTGTTTATTGCATTCCTCCCAAATCAAGTGGACAACACCAGTAATGGCCCAAAGTTCAATGATAGTGGATTGTTTCACCCTCTTACCAAGGTTAGTAAGGTAGCCATATAGAGAATAAGAGAACCTGATGTTGAGTTTAAGTTGAGCTCGACCCCAAATATATTTCCAGTATTTGCAGCCCTCAAACAAATGGACTATCGAGTCATTGTGTTGGCCACACAATAAGCATGCAGGGATAGGAGCCCCCGACTAGGAGCTAATCTTTTCCAAAGTAGGAAGGACATTAGTGAGAGATCTAAAGGTAGTGAGACTCCACCTAGGATAGTGCTTAGAGAAAAAAAGACTTTCATAAGCCTTATTAGATGGACGTTTTTTCCTGGTGTTTTCCCAAAGATCCCTACCCGCCCACATTGAGAAGGAAGGCCACAGAGCAACCATATGCCTATGGCAAGTAGAGCCACTCCTGGAAAAAGTAACCAAGGAATCACTATACCTACAAGAAAGCCAGGAGCTCCATATGCATTGAACTTGAGTGAACATCTTAATACGACATAAAGTATGGTAATCCGCAAGTGCACCAAGTCTCTTTAGACCAAGACCGCCTTCACAAAGTGGATAGGCCATCCGTGACCAACAAGAGGGATGCACTGAACTACCCCATAAGAAATCAGAAAGTAGCAACTCCATCCTATGTAGAACAGCTGGAGGAATGTCACCCATATGTAACCAGTAGCTAACCAAACCCATAGAACATTGCTTAATAAGAACAAGATGACCAGCCATAGAGATTTTAGACCCATGCCATCTCTGTATCATGTCTCTTATCTTATCCAAGCACTCATGAAAGTGGCACCTCCTGAGATTTCCACCAGCCATAGGAAACCCAAGATACTTCATGGGCCATGTGACTTGCTGAATACCCAAGAAATTGATCAAGGCATCCTTGTTGAAGCAAGAAGAAGACAAAAATATATGGGTTTTATTAGGATTGCACTTCATACCAGAGATAAAACCAAACTCAAGAAAAATATATTTGAGATTTGTAAGACTACGCAAGCACCCCTCAGAGAAAATAAGAACATCATCCACAAAAAGAAGGTGGCTAAGAGCCTTGGTCTTGTTGATAGGGTAGCTTCTAATGAATTTTCTATCATACGCTGCCTCAAGACATCTGCTGAAACCTTCGATAGCAAGGACGAATAACAAGGGTGATAAGGGATCGCCTTGCCTAAGACCATTGGAACTTTTGAAGAAGCCAACCGAAGAGCCATTGAGTAAGAGAGAAAAGGATGGAGTATCCACACATTTCTTTAGGATGGATATAAACTTCTCATTGAACCCAAGGCCAGTAAGACAATCCCATAAGTAGGACCAACAAATGGAATCAAAGGCCTTGGTGATATCCAACTTGATGCAAGCGGCAGGGGGACTGGATTTCCAATTGAATTTAAGAGTAAACTTAGCCGCAAGAAGAGAACAATCCTCAATACTCCTACCTTTAACAAAATCACCTTGGTAAGGAGAGATAATATTTGGCAAAAGAGTGGCTAAGCTCCTTGAGATGACTTTGGCAATAATTTTATAGAGCATCGAGCAGCAAGAAATAGGCCTAAAATCATCTGGAGACGAAACAATGTCCTTCTTAGGAATAAGAGCAAGGAAAACATGATTGACCTGTCTAATCATGCTTCAACCTTCGAAAATCCACTGGACAACCTTAAGAAGATCATCACAAATGACATTCCAATTTTCCCTATAGAAATAACCATTGAAGACATCCAGGCCTGGGCTTTTGTGAGGCCCTATGCTCCATACAACATCAAAAACCTCATTCAAACTCGGTGTAGAACACAACATGACATTATCATTCATAGAGACTAGAGGAGTCCAATATGGAATACAAGATCTGGATGCAACATGAGGTTGATTATATAGCTGCTCAAAAAACTATACAATGTCATCCGCAATGGCATCATTATCCTGCAAAAGATCTCCATGTGAGTAAAAAAGCTCAGTTATAGAGTTAATAGCATCCCTTCTCTTAACAATGGTATGATAGACTTTAGTGTTCCTATCTCCATTGGAAAGCCACTCCATCCTACTGTGTTGCCAAAAATAAACCTCCTCAGCCTTAAGAAGCATGTACAATCTCTCAAGGGTTTGTTTTTCAGCATGGATGAGATCAGGATCTAGTGGGCATCTATGAACCACAACTGAGATGTCATCAAGCTCCATTCTTTCTCTTGCAATAAGGTTCTTGAGATTGACATAGTGTTTGGACCAAATCTTCAAGTTATCCTTGACAATCTTGAGTTTATGATAGAACTGAAAGAGTGGGTTGCCTTTAATATCAGTAGCCCAAGCATCTTTAATAATGTCTCGACAACCTTCCCATTCCAACCAGAAATTGAGAAATTTGAAAGGTTTCTTCTTGAAAGAAATAGATCTCATATTGATGTTTAAAGCACAGTGATCTGAATAGTTGCAAGTGATGAACTTTGTTTTGGATCCAGAAAATTTGGACAACCAAGCATCATTGACAAAGGCTCTATCAAGCTTGCAAGCAACCCTTTTAGAAACACCTTGTTTGTTATGCCAAGTATGAACCTCTTTACCAATGACAGGTAGTTCAGTAAGACCAACATTATCTAGGGCAGAATTAAAAGAGCTAAGGATGGTAGAGGGATCCTCATGACCCCCGCCTTCTCCTCTTGCTTTTTGATGTTATTGAAATCGCCAGAGATAAGCCAAGCATCATCTATGTTAGCAGCAATCCTCTCCAAGGTATTCCATAGAACAGAATGATCAGTCACAAAGTTCCTAGCATAGATAGCCGTAGTATGATAATGAGGCCACCTTTGTTAATGCATTTCATAGTGACCTGTTGATCATCCATCTCAGTCACAATAGTAGTCCAGCAGTTAGGATTCCACCCAATATAGATACGACCATTATGATCATGTAGATGATTAGAAACCCATAGCCAGCCTTTAGGGAACATACGATCAGACCGTGAGTCATATGGGACTTGATTTTAGACTAAAAAAGAATGGCCATAGTAGATTTGTTATCAAGGATGGTTCTCCTCACTTCTTTCCTTTTATGTGGCTTCCCTGAGCCACAAACATTAGTAATGAGAAAGGTCATTAATGACCTCTAGAGGAAGAACGGGTGTTACGAGACCCATCACCCTTGGACGTCTTTGGAACCTTAGACGATGAAGAAAAAGAAGCACCAGTTGAGCATTTAGCTATTGAATCAACATCCTCACCCAAGCCAGCGATGTTAGCACCCACCATCGTGCCAGTAGGTGCATGGGTCATAGAACCAGCACCTGACCCATCGAAGGCATCATTAACACCAGCACCTGACCCACTAAGAGCTCCATTAATGCCAGCAACACCCGAGCCATCGCCCATAACTCCAATAGAACCAGGTGCAACACCATCACCCACAACACCATCTACATTGCGATGCAGTGTCGCACCATCAACGTGTGATGCTGTGTTGGTGACGCCTAGAGACACAACGTCCAGAGACACAACATCAGTAATGCCCGGGGACACAACATTGGTGACACCGTCAACCTGAGACACATCGTCGTGATGCAACGTCAAGCCATCACCACCATCTGCCCTAGGAGCAGTGCCGCCAAATGAAGAGGAAGCTCCACCACCATCTGCCCGTGTCTCAGCATCTCCACCAGAGGAAGGGGCCACAACCCTAGCATCTGTGGCGCAAAGAACAAGATCCCCACCACTGGTAACACCACCGTCATCACAAGCGCCATCAACAGTATCATCTCCACCACCCGAGGAGGATTCACCACCACCCAGGCTATTGCTAGAGTCTACGACCTCTTCGTTCGTAGTTGCATTATCAACAACTAATGCTTTTCCCTTCCTTCCCATGACCATCCAGGTTTGCGTTGATCTTGGGGCAGGGACCTCCACATTGACAATCGGATTGATTGGGCAATCTGAACCATCATGACCAAAAAACTTGCACTCAGTGCATCTCTTTGGGATATATTCATACCGGATATTCACCGGAATAGGGTCACGCCTAGGCATATTGATCCATACCTCCTGAGGAGGCTCTTCATCAGATTCAATTTCCACCAAAGCACGCGCCTCTCCCAGAGATTCCTGACCTAACGACTTGTAGTAAATCCTGAGTAGCTTCCCTACTCCACTTGCCACAATGCCAACAGCCCTAGGGAACCTATTACATCCCATACTAGGAATACTAATCCATACCACTATGGTGCTGGAGAAATCTTTCTTCAAGTCATCCCCCGTCTTGTAATCTTTGATGACCACCAAATGATTATCAAACCAACGTGGACCACCATTGATGATGTTCTTCTTGTCCTCAGCCGAGTTGAAACGGAGAAGAAAGAACTTGTTCGGTTTAGAAAATAGATCAAAGCCTCCCTTAGGTTTCCAAACTCGACGTATCCAAGAAAGGAGATGGAAGTAGTATGGTCGCTTGCCCATCACATACAAGATAGTTGTGTGTTCCCAACACTTCTCCATAGCTTCATAGGTAGAATCATCAATGGTAACAAAGCGTTTACCATCATTCTTCTTAGGAGGACTAAATGAGTGCTTCTCGACCCCTAAGTCACCACCAGCTAAGACCTGGTTCTAGGACCTCCTAGGGATTGGGTTGGGGTGCTCAGTCGTCGTAGCAGGAGCCCCCTCACCAGATGGATCCTCCACAACCATGGCACCAGAGAGAGGGGAGGAACGCCCCCCTACAGGGGGATGGAGGTGCACTCCTCGAGATTGCTCATCCGTCACAGCCAGGCAGCGCTAACCCTAAGGGTAGACACACGTTCTCTTGTCTTATTTCTAACATAACTCATTTGAATCAATTATCATCAATGGAACAATAGTAATAGCCAATAGAACAGTAACCACATTCCTAGAGTCAGAGTTGCTTCAAGTGATAATAAGAATATTTAGAGTTTTTTTTCACCTAGACTTGCTTAGTAATCTTCTTGGGACCTTCCTTGTCATTGTTGTGATCAATAAAATCATTTTGGTTGAATAGATTACAGATAGGGCAAGTTGTGGGGATCCATTCATACTCAAAATGGATAGTATGGGTATCTCTAATATTGCTAGAAACTTCCAATAACTCTAGAAAGTTTGTGGAAGCCAACATCAAAATTCACATCCCAATGAACTCCAATATTCTAAAATCAAAGTTGAGTCTATTAACATGCAAATGATTCCCTAAATAAGAACTAATCCTTGTGAACATTCACATATCCCAGAGCTCGAGAGGTAAATTAATTATTCTAACCCAGATTGGCATGTCCATGATTTTAAATATTTTCAGGGCATCACTAGGCTTCCATTTCATTAAAACCATAGGTTTACCCCTCACAAAATGAAACATTTGAAGGAAAGGAAGTATGAAGATGGGAAATTTCATCTATGAATCCTACCATAGATTGGATGTTGGTGCATATGGACACCGAGATGAATATATATATATATATATATATATATATATATATATATATATATATATATATATATATATATATATATATATATATATATATATATATATATATAAAGATAGGGAGAAATTTATGAAGTGTACAACGCAGAATGGGTGGAGAAGAATGGGTTAATTGTTGTTGTATGAATATTAATTAACAGACATATAGGGTAGGTTTTGGTGTTGTGTGTTGTTGTGTTGGCTCTAATTTAAGGATCCTAATGAGAGAGATGGGTATCTCTAATTTTGTAAGGGGGTTACTAGAAGTATAATGGTGATATCTTCATGCAAGATAATATTATCCTCATGTTATATACACTGGTTTTTTATGAGAAGATCTGGTTATAAACCCGGTGTTAGTCCTGGCGATAAAACTAGTGATGGAGGAGATAACAATCCACATTTCCATTCTTCATCAAAATCTATTTCTTAACATGGATCTAAGTTCTGATGGAAAATCTCATTGAAAAATCTTCATAAATTTTTGGTTACTTATGACCTGGTATGGATAAGGCCTTTCAACAAATGTCTTGCATCACTCTTATTATTCTTTTTATTATGTTGATATCACCCAAGCATCATATTACACAATGAATTATATTGTTTTGATAGGGAGTTATCATATAACTCTAATGCATCCTTTTAACACAAGTCCAATTGGATTTGCACATGGAGATAATCAAAGAACGCAAAGAACAAACACAATCCATATATGGATATATAACTTTATATCATACCAAAGAAATTGTGATTGTTATTTTTTTGGGAAAGGTATATATTTTGAGAAGCATTTCAAATTAAAAATGATAACAATTTATTTTTGTGTTAGAGTAACTGGTTCGCTTTCCTAGTCATATCATAATTATCTTTTGCATCCTTTATCATTATATAGACACTAGTTGCAAAATCCTCGAAAACCATCCTATTGTACTATGCTCTATCCTAATAACATGATGCAATTTTTGTGTGCTTCTGCTTACTTTTTCATATCTCTTATTATGTGACTTTTGTAGTACGTACTTTTAAATGTTGATTTGTCTGGTTGGTGACACATAATTCTACATGTTTCATCACATGATCCCATCAAGTACATCACCAGACCCCACAACCTTGAACAATATACCCTCAAAATGGATATCTTTACATCTAGAAGATTATAGTAGCTATCCGTACATTGATAAAATGGAAGATTGTAATTATCAAAATAACATCTTGAGAAGAAAAATACCCCCAATGATAGACTAGAATATGAATTTTTTTTCAATAAATATGAAACAATAATCCACACTCAGACCATGCATTTGACATCATCAAGAAGGTCTCACGAATATCATATGCTACTACAAACTGAGTCATATAGGAGGCAAATGCAATCTACAAACCAACGCAAGGACAAGTGAACATTATCTCCTCATCAGCAAAAAAAACATCAAGTATAAGTGGCATGATGATGTTATCATGTTATCAACTATTGTTTCTTCTCTATTCTTTTTCAATCATGAGGTAATGCCGCCTTGTTTCCCAAAATCCTTGACTTCTTTCTCATGTAGTGAGTAAGTCTATCAATTGTGGAATTATAGTGTGCAAGAAAATTTTATTACATGCATGTAATACTTTTTTGACATAATATAATTGCTGAAAAGTATCACATTATATATAAAAACCTCAAACTTTGTGTTTTGCACTACTCAATAAATATACCCAATTACTTGGTCATCAATTTTTCTTTCCTACTAACTCTCCCTAAATGTATCTATTATGTGTATGACAATAGCTAGCTGGTGCGTTTCTCCTAACCTTGGGGTATACACACCTAAATCAATTGACTCTTCACTAGGTGCACACACCTTAGGGGCTAGGGTGCACGTGGATCTTTTATATTTATAATGGATATCTAGTATAATGAACTCGCTTATACCAATCACACTTCACCCACAAGCACATGGGGTCTTGTTATAGTATAGGCAAGAGGTAAGATAAGGGTTGATCCATAAGGAGGAGCTAGGTTAGTGCGGGATAGGTTCCTAAAGGAAGATTAGGGATTTTAGGGTTTAAAGTTGGTTTTGGATTGATTACACTAAGATGAAAGCAATTGAACAAGAAAGGAAACAATACAAGAAAAAAACTCTAGTTTAACCCTAATCAAGAAATTTTAATGACAAAGAAAGAAACTACTTAAGCAAGAGTACAAGACTATAATGGACTAGAAATTAAGGCACTAAAGCAACTAGTTCTCTAAACTACCACTAACTAAATTGAACAAGAACAAAGAAGCACTAGCTACCTTAACAATAATTAACTACCAAGACTAAGCAATTAACCTAAGAAGTAATTAGACTAAGCAAATAAGCAAGCACAAACTAGCAAGGAAGCAAGATGGGTTTTAAGAAAGTCATAGGAAGAGTGAGCCATTTGAGGAATGATACCAAGATATTAGTTGGGGGGACATTTCATGCAAAAGCTAACCATTCATTCTAGATTTTTAAACTAAACAATTATTCAAATGCAATGAAATCACCCTAGAGTATTGGTTGTCCATGGATAGAATAGAGTGTGGGAAGGGGAACTACACCCTTACACACCCTATCTTGCCTTACGAGGCTCAATTGGGCCAAGGTTAGGTGGGATTTCAATTAGATTTGATTAATCTAGGTTTCTAGGATAGGAATGTTTAGTGTAATTGGGAGCCAAAGGTAGGAATGGGGAGTAGAGGTAAGGGTATTTCACCTCACATTACTCCCCATCTAGCTTTTAGCAAACTCCTAAGCAATTACACAAAACAATCCTATACGAGCTACTTAGATCTCACACTTAGGAGTAGGAGATGGGCTATGTGTGTGGGAAGATGGGGTGCTATCTAGGGATCCATTAGTTGAACTTAGAAGCAAATCCTAAAATAGCCTCACATATGCTTCTTCTCCTAGACTTAGGTGGTTTCAAGAATAAAACTACAAGCAATTGATATTTTTAGGCATAAGCCACAAGTAGAACCATGGGAAGTAGGATGTAAGTAGAAAGAAATCATCATGGAATGAAAATATAGAGTTTTACAAGATAAATTCCCCCAACATGGTATCAAAGTACCATCTTATCCCAAACAACCCACCAAGGGGGCTTAGCTAGACATAAAATAAGAAAATGAAGAGAAAGAAGGAGTAGAGGTGTGTAGGGCCATAGAACATGGTGAAGACTCCTCCTTCTTCACCTCCTAGATACTATATCTCGAGCTCCTTCCTCCAAGGTGGATGTATTGCATGGAAGTATAAGGTTTGGTGGTGGAAACCCTAGAAAACCAGGGGTTTGGAGTGAAAGAAGGTGGAAAATAGAGTGGAGGTGGATGTGATTAGGTGAGAGCTCATGAATGCACTAAAGAGGGTAGAATGAATTCTAGGGGTTGGAACCATGGCTAACCTTTGTACTAAAACTACCTCCCTTGTATATATAGGTGGTGAGGAAGCACTAGGTTAAGTGGGGGCAATATGGGAAAAGCAGTGCTTAACAATTTAGGGTTTTGGTGGTAGCACGACCATACTAGGCATCACGACTATGGTGGATAGTAGGGACCACATCTGTGGTAGAATGGAATGACTGTTATGAGAAATGGAAAATGTTACAGTTAAATTTTGGGTGCTAGGAAGGCTAGTAGCATGATCGTGATGGGATCTAGGTAGCACAGTTGTGCTGGGTGGCATGACCATCGTGAGTGATATGTAGCACGGCCGTGCTGGGTAGCATGGTCGTGGTGGGAAGGTGGCAACATGACCGTCCTGGGCATCATGACCCGTTGAAGGGTTTGATGCAGCTGCTTCATGACTGAGATTTTCCCTATGACTTTAACATTTGCAGCACGGCTGTGCTGGGGGCAAAATGCACTTTGAGGTCCAAACTTTTATTTTCACAGTAACCTTTTCTTTACCTCGACCCTTGACCCCTAGGGGTAGGTTGGGGAATCTCTTGGACCTTCTTTGGACTCCTCTATGGGTGGAGGGGCCCTAGGATCATCCCCCCTCTCTCCCGTCCATCCAAGGCATGGTCTAAGTACCTAAAATACATGCAAAGAGTGTCCATAAGTGCATTTGACAGAAATATGCATATTGAGGGAAATAACTTGCATTCTAACATGTCTAGATGTAATTAAGATGCAAAAAGACATAAGATGGAGCCCTAAAATAGGGATGCATCAGTAGCATAGGTCATTAGGTGGCCAAGTTAAAGACAAAAAATTATTATTTAAGGGTTGTAGTCATACTTGGTTTAGAGATCTCCAAAACACTACCAGAGGGTTTTTCACATAGGGATTCATGTATTAAAGTGAAATTTGTACCTACTTGAGTTTCCTCATTGTGGCCAACATCTAGTTCAATATATGTGTTTAGGTTGTCTCAACTTGTCTTCTAGTTGAGAAACAACGAGCTCAACTATGTATAGTATAAATATGTGATTTTGTGGTCATGTAGTGTATGCAACAACCTACACCTACTTCATTGACCAATGACTTATTGAAGATCATGCTAGATCAGTTGGAAAGGTGTAATAAATAGGGAAGCCAAGCCACTCTCTTACATATATATGTATTAAATATTCTTTCACCTAGACCATGCCTAAGGGTAACATTGCGATGTATACCTACCCATGTCCCTTTTTTATGTGGCACACGTCTTCCCACACATGGAAAATGGTAATGTCAAATGCTAGATCATTTATTATCTTCTCAAGGATGAGGATGCATAATAATGTAGGTTTTCTTAAAACTTAGTTTATTTAAAACCCTATCCTATTGAGTTTCCTACATAGACCAGGTTTTCATCAACATAAACATTCATGTGTAGTGTTCCTACTTAATGAACCTTTTGATTTTCTAGTTGTATATCTGAAGACTCCTCAGATGTAGAAGAATCTCTTATAGGATCATCCTCCTTCTCTCCCATCCATCCAAGGCATGGTCCAAGTACCTAAAATACATGCAAAGAGTGTACATAAGTGCATTTGATAGAAATATGCATATTGAGGAAAATAACTTGCATTCTAACATGTCTAGATGTGATTAAGATGCAAAAAGACACAAGATGGAGCCCTAAAATAGAACAGCATCAATAGCATAGGTAATTAAGTTACCAAGTTAAAGACCAAACATTATTTAAGGGTTGTAGTCATACTTCATCTAGAGATCTCCAAAACACAACTGGAGGGTTTCTTCACATATGGTTTCATGTATTAAACTGAAATTCATACCTATTTGAGTTTCCTCATTGTGGCCAACATCTGGTTCAAGATATGTGTTTAGGTTGTCTCAACTTGTCCTTTAGTTGAGAAATGATGAGCTCAACTATGTATAGTATAAATATGTGATTTTTTGGTCATGTAGTGTATGCAAGATGATTAGAATATAATGTATAATAAGAGTGTATAGTAAGAAAAAAGAAAATGATTAACCTACACCTACTTCAATGACCAATGACTTATTGAATATCATGCTAGATCAGTTACCAAGGTATAATAAATAGGGAAGTCAAGCCATTCTCTTACATATATATATGTATTAAATTTTCTTTCCCCTAGACCATGCCTAAGGGTAACATTATGATGTATACCTACCCATGTCCCTTTTTTATGTGGCATATGTCTTCCCACACATGGAAAATGATAATGTCAAATGCTAGGTCATTGATTATCTTCTCAAGGATAACGATGCATGATAATGTAGGTTTTCGTGAATCTTAGTTTATTTAAAACCATTTCCTATTGAGTTTCCTACATGGACAAGGTTTTTATCAACATAGACATTCATGTGTAGTATTCCTACTTAATGATCCTTTTGGTTTTCTAGTTGTATATCTAAAGACTCCTCAGATGTAGAAGAATCTCTTCTAGTTGGCTATTGATTGAATGTATATTCAAGTTTGGTTGTAGGTATAGACAATGAACTAATATACTTATTATGTGAAACTTAGAGTCATTTTTTGCTAATTAATTAAAGTCTCTCTTGTTGTATTCTATGACATGATTGAATTCATTCCATTGTTCACCGGTAACAGTAAGCACTCTATCTATGTTGCAATCATGCTCGATTGGTCATGTGGGAACTTACTTCCATGGTAGGCATTGGTCATTACTTTAGATTCCTATGATGTGAAAGTATTGAATTGATGCATTCATATTCTGTACTTATAAACAAATATCCTTGTGAATGAACAAAATAATCCCTTTATGACTCTATTTCATTTGGTCTATTCATTAAGTATCTTTGGATATTTGTGAATTATATATAGGTTACTTGGATTATTTGCTGCTTGTTGTAGATCCCAGAATTGTATGGATATGGTTCACAATTATATGGATATGGTTATGCTATCTGGTTGTTGCTATGACTTGCAAATGATGTATATGGTCTCTCTTATATAACATATGAGGCCGATATTGCCTTTTTGTTTAACATTTATCTTACCTCATTCTCTTTCTTAGATAGTTTGCTTGGTCAACTTTCTTGTCACCATGTCATCATTCTTGAAACACTGTCTTTAGTGTATCAATTTTATTTGGTATTTGGAGCATCTAGATATGTATTCCTATAATCCCAATTATGACCCTGGTGATCACAATGAATTATGAACGTTGTAGATGGCCTCTCTTGTAGAGCATATGGAGATGCTAGTCAACTAATTTATACCATATTAAAAGTGTGAGAGATAATTCAACTTTAGGACTCATGTGACAATATCCATAAATCTGAAGTATATCACCATAAAGTGATTGTATAAATCCTTTTGATTGAGTCTCTCTCCCTGTAAACATCATATATTGTTCCCCCTTTACAGATAACCATGTGGTATTTGAAGTCAAGCAACAATCTAGAGTATCCTCCAAGATGTTTGTTGTCATTGCATCATTTCTTGAATAATAATATGTTGAGTACAAAAAGACAAGATGAAATATTCAAGAAGTACCAATCATCCTAATTTTACCAAATTTCGAGTAGCATATCAGTTTTAGTTATCCTAAATAGGACTTTGAAGTAATAATGAAAAATCCCTTTCGAGTCCCAACTTTATATGTGCGACTCTTGAGATATAGAAATGGCATACTATTCTTGTCCTCAAGTTGGATTCTTTAGTTCATCATTGTAGTTTTCACTTCTAGTCTCTCGCACCCACAGATCCATCATTTGCTCCTCATCTTCCCCCAAAATATTCATAGATTGGATTTTCCTCCTGATCCATCCACATTTTCTAGAACATTCCATTTTTACTTTTTTTCAAGAACTCAAATACTTTCTTCCCCTTAATAATATTTCTCCAATAATTTATAAACAATCTTCAATATGGTTCAACAGGAGCATAGGTTTCCTTTTGTAGATAATAAATTTTTAGGATGACCTCAGACCAAAGACTTGCACTGTGATTCAATACCCAAATCCATTTATAGAGTTTTGTGTTTCTCTTTAGTAGTGATGATAACCCAAAATCCCATGCACTTCTTAGATGAAAGATCCAAATGTCCATGCACTTCTTCTTAAACAACATACTCAACTACACATTCAGGAATTCAACTTTATCAAATTAATTTTTAACCCAAAAATTTCTTCAAAAGGATGCAAAATTTTCTACTAAGTTAAAACTTTCATATGATGATCTTCCAAGAAGAACATGTAATAATTATAATTAGGTCATATACAACCTTAAATGGGAAATGGATTGGTATTGCCTCCACTAGTACAAGATTGTCCTAGTGAAAGAGGGCATAAAAGCAACAAAGTCCTCTTTAATGCCTACAGAAGGGAATTTCTAGTAAAATTCTATAACACCCCTCTTTTGTATACATAAAATCACTAAGTAGAATCATTTCACATTTGAAGGGGAATGCCACATCAATATACTTATTGCAAATAAATAAGTAAATCACCATGTGTCTCAAAAAGATTCATACATTGTTCTTGAATATGAAAACTACAACTGACTTCTTTACCAAGTCTGAGATCTAACATCTAAACATGGAACAATTAAAATATAAAAAAAATTCTAAATAATAGGATCATCTAAGGTAGATGGCACCCCACTAGGTTTTACTTGAACTTCTTCTCAATCCTTGGCTTTATCTTCTTTAGTACTTATTTGATCCAATACATGGGGACATCGCGTCTCCAACCATGCAAAGGGAAAAACAACACATATGTAAACACAACTCAATAAATCATATGAATATTGGAACATTTGATAACATGACACACAAATTTTTAAATAGAAAAGACATAAAAATTGATCGTATGGTATGAAATTTAGAGGATATGCTAATGAAGTGAAACACATAATAGGAGAGAAAATAACATATGAATTATTTCATTTTATCTTTCCCTACCCAGTCTAGAGGGATTGTTAACCAATCCTAGATCCAACTTGTATCTTGAAACCACAACTAGGGTCACATAGACCATGAACAAGTAAATCACACACACACACACACACTACACACTGCCATGCCACATACACATTGACATTACATATGCTAATTCTACCATCATAGCTTCCTCTGTCCCTCTGCACATAGTTGGTGTGGTTCATAGGCCCCTAACCCGATAACTACTTGAATGGTAGTCTTGCAGCCCGTGATCTGCCCTTGAGGTGGGGCCTATTTGCAGACCATACCACTCCATAGTTTGGCAGCCTAGTGCATGTGACGTCAGCTCATAGTCATTACACACAATATTTAGTGATTTTTCTCACAGACCAGCAACCTTTGGGCTTCCTCCTGAGGTAGGGTATGTGTAAGGGAGAGACTATCCCTCCTCCCTTAACCATCCCAAGGATACGACCTGGATCCAAACATAACATAAAATAGCAACGAGAATTACAATTCTCTAGTTGTGGAATTTCAACAATAAGCATATTAATCACATTATTCCATGTAGAAACTCATTGATCATCATAATTTATGAGTACATTCTCATCATTTTAACCTTTTCATCATTTCTCAAATATAATCAATTAATCATTTTGAAACATTGTATAAATAGACCAAGACTTGTTGAAAGTTAAAAGGATGAAGATAAATTGTGGAAGTAAACCATGTCTTGAGTCTTGATTTCATTGCAAGGCATTGATATATAGAAATAAGAGACATCATGATGGAAAATTGATTCACACGAGATCATATTATAGAAACTTGTCGGCCCAAATAACTTATTTTGAGAAATAAATTTCTTATGATATTGATGTTGAAAATATTGTGAATTCCAGTTGAATATTTAACTTTATATACATGTAATTAATTTTCATACCAATATATGAGATCTTAATGATACATTAGAGGCAAAGTATACTATATTATCTATCTCTTTGGATTAGTTACAAATTTATAAAAGATCCAAAATAAGGAACTAAATGAATACAAATATTAATGCTTTGATATATGAACTCATAAACCAATTTCTTATATTTAAATTTATATTAGTGACATTAATAGATTGTTCTTGGAAATCATTTTGAAATGAGGAGATAAGATAATGAATCAATAAAAAGAAAATATCTCCTACAACAATTTATGTACAATGATGACTAATAAAAATGTACTCCATACAATGATGTGTGTATCAAGATGACTCAGAAGTGGATACTCCATACCTAATCTTAGTGTGAAAAGATTCCATGTGCCTTGATTGTTTTTTTATTTGGTCATCTTGATGTGTCTTGGTTGATATCCATCATGCCCATTAAGTGTAAATCTTTTTGTAGTCTCATGTATGTTATTTCTTCATGATTGATAGTGTCTAGGTATTTGATGATATTATTAGTTAACAATGTGATCTATGATAGTCAATGGGGACAATATGGTGTGTTGACCTAACAGTTATACATTGTCCATAATTTGATGATGACTTAACCATTCCATTAATATGTATCTAACATGTCAATTTGAGATTGATTTCAGGTATTAGGTACATGAAAAGAATCAATTCAATCAAGCGCTAGCTTGATACAATACAAGCCAAAGTCTATGTAAATGCACTATTGCAGAAAACGTCCTAAAACCCTTATGGCATTTTTTGTAATCATTTGTATTGATTCTATGACTTGTAACTAAGATGAGGAAAAACCAGGAGCACTCAAATCAAATGTTTAAGCACTCTAATGATGATTTCTAAAATTCATCACAAAGTGCATGTTTGGTCGAGTTTCATCCTTGATAAACTCAACCAACACCCTTGATGGATTTTGGGAATTGCCAGGTTCAGTCGAGTTTGTCCCAGATCAAACTTGACTGACACCCTACACAACCAAAATAAATTAAAGCCATCGGTCGAGTTTTATCCAGGATAAGTTTGACCGATGCTTCAAATTTGCTTTGTCACATAGTGCAATTTGTCAAGTTACCTTTATTGAAACTCGACCAACTGCACTACACAGTGTGTGCATAAAAAATGATTCTATCCATTAGAGTGTTGCAAACATCAAAAATAGATCCATTGCAACACCCCAAATGACTAGAATTCATTTCTAAGTGCTTCTAGTAGCTAGTGGACATCCCCAACTATAAATAGGGACCCTTGGGCTTCATCCCAAGTTAGCCTCTAATGCTCCTAGCTATAGTTGAGTGATTTTGTCCACATAGAGCCCCTTTCTCTCTCTTTCTTACAAATCCAAACATCCATATGATTTAGGTAGGTATTTGTGAGAGAGCTACTTCATTGTAATCCTTGTAAAGCTCTCAATATTCTCTTTCCCCAATCCCTTTCTTCAAGCAAAGTTGGTGAAAGCATCTCCTTGGTGAAGGAGAAGGTGAAGGTTGAAGATCCTTGAGAAGAGTGGGTAATTTCTTCAAGGCGGAAGACTTGTTTTAAGAACAGGATCTCCTTGGCAAAGGTGTCTAGCTCCTTGCAGAAGTGGGTAAGACCTTATATAGGTTGAAGACTCTTGCTCTAAGGACATGTAAGACCTTGTAAGGTTTATTGGTTGCTTTTGATCTTTAAAAAGGAAGGCTAGGTATCCATGCCCTACAAAAGAGGGTCTTATTGTATGTATCATAATGGAATATAAGTATGCAATGGTTGCAAAATTCTAGAGATTGACCTCTCTAGGCAGTGAACTAACTTTTTCCTAATTTGGAGATTGGAACCACTCTACATAGCTTGTTCTTGATTTCATTCAATCTCTCTCATCCTTGCTATGTATGTTTAGTTGCACATGAATTCCATATTTTCAATCCCATTCCTTGAAGTAATTTGAAGGTCTAATGAATTTGGTTTAAGTGTTTTTTAGCTCTATTCACCCCCTTCTAGAGCCCTTTGATCCAAGAAGTGGTATCAAAGCCACCATATTCTTTGACAAGATCTCCCACAAGATGGGAAGATGGGTAACAACCTTCTAGGTTCTCTCAACTTGGAGGGGGGATTCTCCATGAGACCTCCAATCTTCAATGACACAAACTTCCTCTATTAGAAGAGGAGGATCCAATTATATTTGCAAGGGATGATCTACGACATGTGGAAAGTGTTCATCCTTCCCTACAAGGAGTCGGTCAGAGATGTAGCCACTTGGGATGAAGCTTCACTAAAGAAGACATGACTGAATGAAAATGCCATAAACATCAATAATGCACCCCTCCCTCCTTCTGAGTTCTACCATATCTCTTCTTGGGACACAACCCATGAGATATGGAACAAATTATGCATCACCTATGAAGGGACCATGCAAGTGAAGGATTCTAAGGTCTACATGCTCAAAGGTCTCCTTGAGAACTTCAAGATGGGAAAGGAGAGAGTGTATGAGATGAACTCATGGCTCAACCACATCATCAACAAACTTGCTTCTTTGGGCCACCCTATAGATCAAGGCACCATCAACTCCAAGATCCTTAGGTCTTTTCCCAAGAGGTGGCAACCCAAGGTGACCCCCATTTGAGAAATAAGAAGCCTTGGTGACATTGTTACCGAAGAGATCATTAGAAATCTTCAAGCATATGAGCCTAGAATTGACAAGCAAGAAGAAGAGCAGAAGAAAGAAGAGAAAGAGTCAACGAAGATCAAGGACAATGCATTCAAATCTCAAGTCGAGTCTATTGTTCTCCAGCAACAACTTGTGCCGGTCTACTCCTCCTTCCCGAAGGGAAGATGAAGCCCCTAGTGATCATGAAGCCAATCTATTCCAAAGGAGAGCACTTAAAAGGAAAGCCCTCCTCCTCTACTCTAAGCTATGCATGTGGCCAAAAAGGACACTACAAGAATGATTGCCCCAAGGCAAAGAAGTCCTACCACAAGAGAAGCTCTAAGAAGAATGTGGACTATAGGAAGGATGGGAAGTATAAGAGGAAGGACAAGAAGGAAAGAAGGATCAAAGATGCAACCCATGCCACTTGGGAGGAGTCTTCTTCAAATGATTCCAACTCCAATGAGGGAGAATGTCACCTTGCTATCATGGCCTCAACAAGTGATGACATATGCAAGGTAAAAGGAAATTGGCTTGTGGACAGTGGCTGCTCCAAGCATATGATTGGTGAGATAAGTCATTAAAAAAAATTTACAAAGAAGAAAGGAGGATCGATGACTTTTGGTGACAACAACAAAGGTAAAGTGATATGTGAGGGTGATGTAGGTGATTCCATATGCATCAAGAATGTACTTCTTGTGGATGGCCTACATCATAATTTAATTAGTGTTAGGCAATTATGTGATAATGGTTATCTTGTATTACTCACCTAACTTGAATGGTTACTTCTAGATTCCTTCTCCTACAATGTTATATAGAAGGGAACTAGAAATTGAAACCTTTATGTTATTGTTCTTGACTCTCTTAAGACTATTCTTGGTACATGCCTTATTGTTGATAAAAATGATATATCTTTGTGGCACCGTAGGCTTGGTCATGTAAATATGCATCACTTGAAGAAGTTGAGAAAAAAGGAATTGGTCAAAGTACTTCCTAAATTGGATTTTGAGAAGGATCAGGAATGACAACCTTGTATACAAGGAAAGCAAACAAAATCCTCCTTTAAAACCAAATGAGTCCTTAGTACAAAAGATCTCTTGAACTTCTTCATATTGATCTATTTGGACCAATGAGAACTCAATCACTTCATGGTAGCAAGTATTACCTCGTGATTGTCAATGATTTTTTCACTATACTTGGACCTTCTTCTTAGTTTCAAAAAGTGATACTCTCGATATTTTCTCTACTTTTTGCAAACAAGTTGAACATGAAGCTTCTTTCTGATTCGTCTCTATCCGCAGTGACCATGGGGAAGAATTAAAAAATGACATGTTTGAATGTTTTTGTGAGGAATATGATTATTCACACAAATTTCCCCCCCTCGTACACATTAAAAAATGGGGTTGTAGAGAGAAGAATAGATCTCTACAGGAAATGGCTAGGACCATGCTTCTAGAGTATGATACTACCAAGAAGTTTTGGGCCAAAGCTGTTAGCACCTCATGTTTGGTGCAAAACTATGTTTTCACACATCCCTCTTTAAAGAAAACCCCCAATGAGCTATGAAGTGGTAGAAATCCCTCCATCAATTTCTTTCATGTTTTTAGTTGTCCTTGTTTTATTTTAAACACCAAGGATTCTATCGACAAATTTGATGTGAAATCTTACAAGGCTTTCTTTCTTGGATATATCACTACCAGTAGATGTTTTAGAGTGTTTAACATTGAATCATCTAAAGTATAAGAATCTATCAATGTTAAACCTGTTGAAACTAACCCTTCTATTTCTAAGAATATTGTAAATTATGATGTCATAGATGAGGTGATTCCTAGATTAAAAGATTTCAACATCACAAACAAAGGAAAAGAGGCAGTAGTAGATGAATAAGAGAAAGAAGAAGAAAAGAAGGATCCAACTCCCTAGTTTGTAAAAGATCATCCTAAAGATCTCATAATAGGAAATACTTTTGAAAGGGTGAAGACGCAAACTACATTAATTAAAGAACAAGCAGAGATTGCCTTAATCTCACAACATGATCTAAAGAACATGAAAGAAGTTCTTAAAGATGATGAATGGATCCTATAAATACAAGAGGAGATGGAATAGTTCGAGAAGAATGAAGTGTGGACCTTAGTGATAAGACCAAATGATAGGAAGATCACTAGCACCAAGCAAGTCTACTGCAACAAGCTAGATGAAAGCATCAAAGTTGTAAGGAACAAAGAAAGGTTAGTTGATGATGGCTGCAATCAACATGAAGGTATTTATTTTGATGAAAACTATGCTCCTGTTGCTAGACTTGAATCTATTAGACTGTTACTTGCCTTTGCTAGCTATAATAGTTTCTTATTATGCCAAATGGATGTTAAAAGTGCATTTTAAATGGTATAATATTGGAGGAAGTCTATGTGGATCAACCTCTTGGCTTTGAACATGATAAGCTACCTAACCATGTTTACTCGTTACAAAAATCTCTCTATGGACTCAAACAACCCCCTAGAGCTTGGTATGAGAAATTAAAAAACTTTTTGCTAAACCTTGGCCATATCATGGGAAAAGTTGATTCTACCCTCTTTCTTAAACACAATTCTAGCAACTTTTGATCATTTAAATATATGTTGATGAAATCATCTTTGGCAGAATTGATCTTCATCATTGCAAGGAGTTTGGTTCTCTTATGTAGAGTGAGTTTGAGATGAGTATGATGGGGGAGCTTACTTTCTTCCTTAGATTCCAAATCAAGAAAACAAAGGAAGGAAACTCAATCAACTAAGGCAAGTATATAAGTGAACTCTTGAAGCACTTTGGGATGGATAACACCAAGTCGATGGGCACTCCTGTGTCAAATACCGCCAAACCTGATAGAGATGAGGAAGACAAGAAGGTAGATGATAATCTCTATAGAGGTATGATTGGTAACTTATTATATTTAACTGCCTCTAGATTTGATAGTATTTTTAGTGTTGTCTTGTGTGCTAGATTTCAATCAAGCCCTAGAAAACCTCATCATATAGCAGTTAAGAGGATTCTAAGGTACCTAGCCAAAACACAAACTTTTGGACTATGGTATCCCAAGTCAAGGGACTTTACTCTTACTGCTTATAGTGATGTGAGTTATGCAGGGTGCTTAATTGATAGAAAGTGCACAAGTGGCACTTACTTTCTCCTAGGAACATGATTAGTCTCTTGGTTCTCTAAGAAACAAAGCATAGTGGCTCTTTCAACTACCATGGCTAAGTACATTGCAGTTGGGAGTTGTTGTGCCCATGTCCTATGGATGAAGCAAATGCTCTAGGACTTTAATGTTCATTATGATCCTTCTCCTATCTACTGTGATAATACTAGTGCGATTAATCTCTCTTAAAATCCTATATTGTATAGTAGAGCCAAACATATAGTGGTCCGACATCACTTTCTTTATGATCAAATTGCCAAAAAGGATATTTATATCACACATGTGGATGCAGAAAATCAACTTGCGGACATTTTCACAAAACCTCTAGCTAGAAACAAATTTACTTCATTAGATCAAAATTATTATTACTGGTCTTGATGATATTGATATGCCTTCTAGTTAGATGTAATCATACCTATATGTTTTAGCTCATAGAGTGATCATCTCTTACTTGTTAGTGCATGCTTTTTTGCCTAGTCTAAATGCTTTATTTTGTGTGTTTCGTCTACTTTTAGAAAACACTTGTTTCATTAAAAAATAGTAATAATGATGAGTGGAATGTGCCTCAATATGTTCACAATACATGATAGGCTAGAAAAATAAATTTATGTAGCACTCTAGTGGCCTAGAATTACATTTCTTATCTTTTATACAGACTGACCTGTCGTACAAGTTTTGTCTAGGAGAAACTCGATAGACAATAGGCCAAGGATTGAACAAAACTGTAGTGTCAGTCGAGTTTCCCAAACCTAAACTCAACCAACAACACTATTGGGTAGAAAATATATAGGGCAGTTGGCCGACTTTCTCCCTACTAGAGAAAAGTCGATTCATAGCCATTCTCTTTCATTCTCCTTAAACCCTAGGGTTACCATAACATCTCCCTTACCATCTCTAGACCCATATCACCTGTCCTAACCTCTCCCAAATAGGGGTGTAAACAGTGCGGGTACGGTGCGGGTCTGGCCATACCCATTCACATACCCATCTAATTTAGCGGGTCCAGTTCCAGTTCTAGATCCACATAATACAAAACGTGGACCCACGCCATACCCGTACCCACAATAATAGTAGGTATGCGAGTAAGCGGTTCTATAAAACATCACATTCTTTATGTAAGGGAAATTATTATGTTCTGTATATTATAATGTAACAAGATATTGTTATTATATAGTATATTAACATGCAATAGTTATATTAGATAATGTTATGTTTTATACATTAACATTAATTGAGTTAAATATTAACATATTTGTAGTCATCATCATAATGTTTAACCTATGTAGAAAGTAATGTAAATTAGTAGACATTTTGATTTTAAGTTCACATATGATGTTCATTATTGTAACTAGAATAGTTAATTATTAATTGTATGACTAGTCTCAACCTTATTGTGGTGAGAGTGGGATATAATCTCAAGAATTATATTAGTTAGACTACTAAAGTATACTATATATAACATATTATTTAAGTAGTTACTTATGTATAGTGGGTACACGGGTCTAGCAGGTCTGGGTCCAAGCATACCCATTATTGGACCCGCTTATAGGCGGGTCCAAGGGTATACAGGTCCAAGGGTATGCAGGTATAAAAAATTAGACCCATGATGGGTTTTTTAAGGGTTCGGATTTGTGAGTCTGTGGGTCTACCTGTACCCATTTGCAACCCTACTCCCAACCTCAACCTAGTTTCTTAGGTGGCCAATAGCTCTTGCCATGTTCTTCATTTTGTTCCCATTTCATCCTCTTTTCTCTCCATGGCTTCAAACCGATGAAAATAGACTAGACCAGTTGGTGTACCCTCATCCTCCACTACTTCTAGGCTTGTTTCCTTTAATGGAACCTCCTTCATCTCCTCTATAACAATCAACAAGTATAAGGAACTTCTTCCTAGAAATCATTTTCCTTTTTGTGCTTTGCGTGAATCTAGAAGTTGAAAAACTACTAGAGGGGGGGTGAATAGAGTTTTTGAATTATTTTAACAATTTATTGAATTCAAACAACCACAATTGAAATTAGAAGAAAGAGACAGGTGTTTAGAGTGGTTCCAACTATAGCAAATACTATAGTTGTCAGTCCACTACCCGGTTGCTTACCCAACCGGGATTTGAAAGTATTTATTTTATTACCTCTCGAGGATTTATACAAAATACAATAATTTCCTTTACACCCTTTGAACAACCTTCACCCTGAAATTGGTGCACCAACTTTGAGGTAGCCTTCTATGAAGTAACTTCAAGCTCCCCCTTGAAGTAGCCTTCCTCTCTAGAAGTAACCTCCCGTTGCACCAGCCTTCTGAAGTAGCTCAAAGTCTCCTTCTTCGCCAAGAAGATCTTCACCCTCTCCAATCCGCAACCTCCAACCTAGGAGTAGCAAGGAGAGTACAAACAATAATAGGGAACAAGAAAGAAAATAGAAATTACAACTTATCCTTTATAGCCCAAGGCTTGATTTGCCTATATCAAGCATATAGATCTCCTAACCAAGTATGTGAACTTGTGATTGAAGTGGGTAGGAGATACTAGCCTATAGGACACGAATTATGAGCTAAGGAATGAAATGGCCAATTGTCACAATGCTCAAATTTCTCACAAACAGATTGCACAAAGTATGCTCAAAGGTTTCTCAAGTGTAGCAAGTGTAAAACAAGTAAGTTTAGGTGTCCTATGGCTTGTCCTATTTATAGGAATGGCCTAAGGATGCTTAAGGACGTTCTAGACAACTTCTAGGGGTTTCTAAGTGCTTAACTAGCCGTTAGGTACAAAGTTGTTGCTTTAACAACGGCTAATTAATTAATTCGGCAGTTGCTGTCAGAGACCATCTCGGTCGACAAATGGTCTACCGAGACACCTACTCGGTCGAACTTTTGTCGACCGACAGGCTCTCTGGAACAAGAGATTTGCAACGTCTTTCTCCAACTGCCAACTAACTTGTTTGTTGTGTCTAACGGCTACTTTGGATCTTTCTCGGTCGAGAAGATTGTCGACCGAGAGTGTCTCGGTCGAGGAGTTTGTCGACCGAGATTGATCCTGTTTCAAGATTTCAATTTAGGCACTAATTATGTGTGTGAGTGTGCAAAAGTAATCCTATTTGAATGGGATGACTTGTCTAACTGTGGTGTTTAGCTAGGGAAAATCTAACGCTTGATTTACATGCAATTCTAAGTACTTGAACATTATATTTTTGTACAAGTTTTTACAACAGTGATTACATTGCATGAAAATATAAATATGTAAGCTTGTAGATTTTCCCTTGTTGCTTTGTCATACTGCACACTCAAGTAGCTCGTTAGATTAATAAGAATGAAATGTTTGTCATAATCAAAATAAAGGGATTTATAGATGTCCATTTAGCCAACAATCTCCCCCTTTTTGAAGATGACAAACATTTCCAAAATATAAATAAAGGAAATCTAAAACATATGAGTTTCATACCTTTAGATTACCTTTTGTAGCTTTTTATCTTGTGTATAAAATGTGTGCTTATTATTCCCCATGAATTATGGAACATGAAGTCCAGATCATTTGGGAATATAGCAACTTTCAATGTAAAGCCAAGAGTTTATTTATGAAACTCATTAATTGAGTTTTACATAATTACTAAGTTTTAGTTTTATATTTATCTCTCCCCCTTTGTCATTTCAAAAAATAACCGTTAAGAATAAAAACTCCCCCTTAATTAGATATCCCACCAAATCTAATGAAAAAGATGTCCATTTAAAAGCCAAAGTATCATGATGCGAAATAAGAGTTTTTGTTTAAGTAGCACAAATATCAAAGAAAACATCTTCCAAAGGAGTGATAAGCAATTGCTTCCTAATTTTGTTAAATTGATCTAGTGGAAGCGGTTTTGTAAAGATAGCAGCCAATTGATCTTCCGTATCAACATGATGAAGGGAAACATGATTTTTGGAGATGTGATCCCTTAAAAAGTGATGACGGATTTCAATATGTTTAGCTCGGCTGTGTAAAATAGGATTGTGTGCTAAGTTTATGGCGCTCGTGTTATCACAAAAAATAGGCGTAGATGAAAGATTAAAACCATAATCGCTTAACACTTGTTGCATATAAAGCACTTGAGCAAAACAAGATCCGGCTGCCATATATTCAGCTTCAGTTGTAGATAGGGCAACTGTATTTTGTTTCTTGCTAAACCAAGATACTAAAGCTCTCCCTAATAAGAAACAGCTACCACTAGTACTCTTGCGATCAAGTCGACAACCAGCATAATCCGCATCAGTATAAGCTTTGAAATCCAAGGATTGTCCTTTTGGATACCATAAACCAAAGCAAGTAGTGCCGGCTAGGTAACGAAGAATTCGTTTAACTGCTAGAAAATGAGAATGCATAGGTTGAGATTGAAATCGAGCAAAAAGACCAACGGAAAACATAATGTCCGGTCTAGAAGCCGTTAAGTAAAGCAAACTACCAATCATGGCTCTATATAAGGAATCATCAATAGGTTCCCCATTTTCATCCTTATCAATTTTGATAGAAGTAGCCATAGGAGTAGTAGCATGTTTGCATTGATCCATCCCAAAACGTTTTAAGAGTTCTTTAGTATATTTTTCTTGGCTTATGAATATTCCGGTAGGTGTTTGCTTAATTTGAAAACCAAGAAAGAAAGTTAGTTCACCCATGAGGCTCATTTCAAATTCTTTTTGCATAATATCACTAAATTGTGTGCATAATGAATCATTAGAAGCTCCAAAAATAATGTCATCAACATATATTTGCACAACTAGGAAATCAGATATATATGTTTTGAAAAATAAAGTAGAATCTGAATTTCCAATAGAAAACCATTATCAAAAAGATATGTCTTGAGCCTTTCATACCAATTTCTAGGTGCTTGTTTTAAGCCATAAAGTGCTTTCTTAAGTTTATAAACATAGTCACCTTTTTCTGGAATTTCAAAACTAGGTGGTTGGGCAACATAAACTTCTTCTTGAATGATGCCATTTAGAAAAGCACTTTTGACATCCATTTGATAGAGTTTGATGTTTTTATGGGAAGCAATAGCTAGTAACATTCTAATGTCTTCAAGTCTAGCTACGGGTGCATATGTTTCATCAAAATCTATTCCTTCTTGTTGATTATATCCTTGTGCTACTAACCGAGCTTTATTCCTTATTACTTCTCCTGACTCATTTAGCTTGTTCCTAAAAACCCATTTAGTTCCTATTATGGTTTTATCTTGTGGTTTAGGAACTAAATCCCATACATCATTTTTAGTGAATTGATTCAATTCTTCTTGCATGGCTATTATCCAATAGTCATCTTTAAGAGCTTCAGATATCTTCTTAGGTTCAATGATAGAAACAAAAGCCATGTTTGCAACATCTTTAAAGGAAGAACGAGTTTTGACTTTATCATTTGGATCTCCAATAATTAATTCTTGAGGATGATCTTTAATAAGTCTAGGTGTAGGTTGTGGTTCAGCTTGGTGATTATTTGTAGCACCTTTCTCACTATCGTTTGGTATGTTTAAATTTTCGAATTGATTAGTGAGATCTATGATTTCTAGATTTTCAGATTTGGATTCTTCATGAAAAGAAACATGAATAGATTCCTCAACTTTTCTAGATATAGTGTTATATACTCTAAAAGCTTTGCTAGAAGTGGAATATCCCAAAAAGAATGCTTTGTGTGATTTTGAATCAAACTTATCTCTATCATCTTTGGTATTTAAGATATAGCATGTGGAGCCAAAGGTATGAAAATAGTCAACTCTAGGTTTCTTAGAATGTATTAGTTCATATGGAGTTTTCTTTAAATGAGAGTGAACAGTTACTCTATTTAGCACATAGCATGCAGTGTTTACAGCTTCAGCCCAAAAGGTTTTGGATGTGTTATGTTCAAGCATCATAGTTCTAGCCATTTCTTGTAGTGATCGATTTTTCCTTTCAACTATACCATTTTGCTGTGGGGTGCGTGGAGCAGAAAAATTATGAGTGTATCCTTGAGATGTACAAAACTCTTCAAATGTATGATTTTCAAATTCCCCACCATGATCACTTCTAATGGTACATATTTTATTTTGTAAGAGATTTTCAATCTTGGAACAAAATTGCATAAAAACATGAATAGTATCATCTTTAGTTGCAATAAAATGTACCCATGTATATCTACTATAATCATCAACAATAACAAAACAGTATCTCTTACCACCGATTGATTGTGTCCTCATTGGTCCAAATAAATCCATATGAATTAATTCTAATGATCTACTGGTGCTAAGTACATGTTTTGATTTAAAAGATGTTTTGGTTTGCTTTCCCATTGTGCATGGTTCACAGTTTTCAACTTGATCAAAAGATAAAGTAGGCAATCCACGAACAAGATCATATTTCACTAACTTTTTGATAACATGTGAACTAGCATGTCCTAGCTTTTTATGCCATATTTGTAAGGTATTGTCATTTGCAAGCAAGCATTTTCCCACTACTGATTTCATAGAGTTAGGTTTAAGAATATAAAGATTTCCAACTCTATTTCCTTCATAAACAACATTTGTAGTATTTTCTATTAATAACTTGCAGCAGGTTTTGTTAAATAACACATCATAACCACTATCACATAATTGGCTAACACTTATCAAGTTATCGTGCAAACCATCAACAAGTAGAACATTCTTAATTTCGAGGTTTGTACCAACATTACCTATTCCAACGATTTTGCCCTTACCATTGTCTCCAAAAGTGACTGTTCCACTTTTCTTTTCTTCAAAGGTTTGGAATGCATCCTTGTTTCCAGTCATATGTTTGGAACATCCACTGTCAACCACCCATTCCTGCATTAAAATGTAGATTTTGGTACCCATGTGATGGTTCGATATGGTAAGAATCATTTAAATACAGATTTGTATAAAAAGTTCTGAATCAGAAGTCCAGTCGGTCGACAATTGTTCGACCGACATATGTCTCGGTCGACAATTTGTCGATCGAGAAGATTACTGTAATACAAAACCAGAAAACACAGAAATGTAGCTCGGTTGAACAATTTTCGACCGAAATAATTGCTGTAAATTTTAATATGTTACAGACATTCGGTCGGTCGACAATACTTCGACCGATTAATGGTTCGGTCGACAATTCTTCGACCGACTGAGTTTCTGTTTTAGTACAATAATGCAGAAAATTTCCAATGAGCATAAAATCTTTTGTTTAGTTGAGATAAGACAATATAAATAGCAAGATGGAGCTTTTTGGTCATATCTCAACTAAATTTTATTTGACTCTACTAAGTTTTAGGTTTTGGGACCCAAACTAATTCGGAATCCTTAGTTTTATAAGGGCATGAAAAGGAATAGTGTCCAAGACGTAAATAAAAATGGCAGGTAATAGAGTCAACTTCATTTCTCTTTCTAGCCATTGTGTTCTTGGGTACAAACCTAGTTTGAGTTCTTTTAGGTTGATTTTTCTTTGGAGCATATCCCAACCCTTTTCTTCCGTTGAAAACAGTACCAATGCTTAGAATGTTATCAAGTATATCTTTTCTTCTTAACTCATGAAGTTCTCTTTGCAGCTGAGCAATATTATTCGTTTTCTTGTGTAAATCTTTTCTTGCTTGATCTAAATCAGATAGCAATGAATCTCTTTCTTTTAAAACATTTTCATAGTCTAGATGGTTACACAAAATAGGTTGAGTCTGAAAATCTTTTAGTTTAGCTAACAAGTCAGTCTTTTCTTTAGAAAGGAGATCAACATTTGTTTCTAGAGTGAGTAGCTTTCTAGTGCAATCATCTAAATATGTTTTTAAAGATAAATTCTCAAGATCAATGTTATTCTTTTCAGAAGAAAGATTATCTAATTTAGCAATTTGCTCATCATTTGATTTTATAACCTTCTTTAGTTTCTTCTTGACATCAACATATTTATCATGAATTTCTTGTATACTAGTGACTAACTCTTCTTTAGAAAGATCAAGTAGACTTACCTCTTGAGAGTTTTCATCATCTTCTCTTGCCATTAGACAATCCACGGTTTCTTCTCCGCTTTCACTGTCACTTGATTCGTCCCATGCAACTTTATAGGCCTTTTCTCCCTTCTTCTTGTGTGAGCTTTTCTTTCCTTTCTTTGCTTTAGGACATTCATTCTTGAAATGCCCTTTCTTCCCACATTCAAAGCACCTAGGAGGGGTAGAAGAAGAGCTGGAAATTTTGTTAGATTTAAATCTTTTGTATTTCTTACCATTTACTATCAAGGCTTCTTCTCCCTCTTCTTCACTTGACTCCTCACTTTCTTGTGTGACAGATTTTGAAGCTTTTAGAGCCACATCCTTCTTCTTTCCTTGCTGAAGTTCACGTGCTCTTCTTTCTTCCTCTTCTAGAGTTGCTTCGTGAGCTTCTAAGTTGCCAATAAGTTGCTCCATTTTCAGTCGAGTGAGGTCGTTTGCTTCTTCAATGGCTGTCACCTTTGGCTTATATTTTGGAGGAAGTGAACGAAGGATCTTTGATACCTGATCTTCTTCAGGAATAGGTTTTCCTGAAGCACTTAAACCATTAACAATAGTAGAGAATTTTGCAAACATTTCACTAATTGATTCATTAGTATCCATACGAAAGTGTTCAAATTTTTGTTTAAACATGCTAATCTTGGAATTTTTGACTTGGACTGTACCTTCATAGGTTATGGACAGTCTATGCCAAATATCATATGCTGTGTCACAATTAGATATTCTATTAAATTCTCCTACCGAAATAGAACAATATAAAATGCTTACAGCTTTTGCATTCATTTGGGCCAGCTTTACCGTGTTTGCATCCCATTCCGCAAATTCATTTTGAGGAAGCACATATGGAGTAGACACCATTATCCATAAATCCCAGTTGATGCCTTGGAAGTAGAATTGCATCCTTCTCTTCCAATATTGGTAGTTTGTTCCATCTAACGTTGGGGGCCTAGCAACAAGTGTCCCTTCAATGTTGAGGTTGTTGAGTACTCCGTCACCCATTTCTTCAAGACCTTGTTAGGGTTCCTTGAAGCCTTGCTCTGATACCAATTGAAAAACTACTAGAGGGGGGGGGGTGAATAGAGTTTTTGAATTATTTTAACAATTTATTGAATTCAAACAACCACAATTGAAATTAGAAGAAAGAGACAGGTGTTTAGAGTGGTTCCAACTATAGCAAATACTATAGTTGTCAGTCCACTACCCGGTTGCTTACCCAATCGGGATTTGAAAGTATTTATTTTATTACCTCTCGAGGATTTATACAAAATACAATACTTTCCTTTACACCCTTTGAACAGCCTTCACCCTGAAATTGGTGCACCAACTTTGAGGTAGCCTTCTATGAAGTAACTTCAAGCTCCCCCTTGAAGTAGCCTTCCTCTCTAGAAGTAACCTCCCATTGCACCAGCCTTCTGAAGTAGCTCAAAGTCTCCTTCTTCGCCAAGAAGATCTTCACCCTCTCCAATCCACAACCTCCAACCTAGGAGTAGCAAGGAGAGTACAAACAATAATAGGGAACAAGAAAGAAAATAGAAATTACAACTTATCCCTTATAGCCCAAGGCTTGATTTGCCTATATCAAGCATATAGATCTCCTAACCAAGTATGTGAACTTGTGATTGCAGTGGGTAGGAGATACTAGCCTATAGGACACGAATTATGAGCTAAGGAATGAAATGGCCAATTGTCACAATGCTCAAATTTCTCACAAACAGATTGCACAAAGTATGCTCAAAGGTTTCTCAAGTGTAGAAAGTGTAAAACAAGTAAGTTTAGGTGTCCTATGGCTTGTCCTATTTATAGGAATGGCCTAAGGATGCTTAAGGACGTTCTAGACAACTTCTAGGGGTTTCTAAGTGCTTAACTAGCCATTAGGTACAAAGTTGTTGCTTTAACAACGGCTAATTAATTAATTCTGCAGTTGCTGTCAGAGACCATCTCGGTCGACAAATGGTCGACCGAGACACCTACTCGGTCGAACTTTTGTCGACCGACAGGCTCTCTGGAACAAGAGATTTGCAACATCTTTCTCCAACTGCCAACTAACTTGTTTGTTGTGTCTAACGGCTACTTTGGATCTTTCTCGGTCGAGAAGATTGTCGACCGAGAGTGTCTCGGTCGAGGAGTTTGTCGACCGAGATTGATCCTGTTTCAAGATTTCAATTTAGGCACTAATTATGTGTGTGAGTGTGCAAAAGTAATCCTATTTGAATGGGATGACTTGTCTAACGGTGGTGTTTAGCTAGGGAAAATCTAACGCTTGATTTACATGCAATTCTAAGTACTTGTACATTATATTTTTGTACAAGTTTTTACAACAGTGATTACATTGCATGAAAATATAAATATGTAAGCTTGTAGATTTTCCCTTGTTGCTTTGTCATCCTGCACACTCAAGTAGCTCGTTAGATTAATAAGAATGAAATGTTTGTCATAATCAAAACAAAGGGATTTATAGATGTCCATTTAGCCAACAGAAGTGAGTTGATGAAAAAGTTTGATGCCGTGTTCAATGTTCAACACCTTAGTGCACTTTGTGTTGAATGATAGTGCTACACTAATTCTCTTTATATCACAAAATATGTCCATAAATTCTATGCTAATCTCATGTGGAACTAAACTACCCTTGTGCCATCCCCTAATCAACAAGTGATCCTAACTTCTATGTTTGCAAGTACCAAGTTTTCCATATATGAGGATTCTTTGAAGTATCACTTCAATGGAACCTCTACCACATATACATGGTTGACTAGGTATTACCAATATTTTGAACTTTTTGACCCTGAGGATCTATACCAAAGTTTTTAACCCGAGCTCACCCTTCCCGACATCCACAAGTTCCTAAAGAAACCTGATGTCCCCTATCAAAAGAAATTCGTCCTTCCTTCTTCTTCCCTTGACATCAAGACTCACCTCATTGCCTTAGCAATAAATTGTAATATCCACCCAAAGAAAAATCAAACAGATATTGCAAAAAACACTACTACGATGATGTACTATCTCTTGGATGATATCAAAGTCAAATGGGCTCTTTACATTCTTCACCACATGACCTATTTTGACTCGGGGAAGAACACCAGTGGAACCCACCTACCCTATCCCAACTTGATTGACAGTTTGTTTGCTCACCATACTAAAAAATATTTTCCATGATCTTAACCATAGAGACAGTAGGAAAGTCATTTACATCAGTGAAACCACTGTTAATAAGTCTTTTCATCCCACCTCCTCTACCACACCTGGTGCTTCCACTCCACCCAGACTCCTCCACCTCCTCGTAGACCTGATCATACCTCGTTGTTGATGTGAAATGAAACCCTAATGGGCTACATGATACACCAAGAGGCATACAACCTCTGGGTTTAGGAGCACCTCCACTAGGATTTAGCTCAAATCATGTCAAACACGAACCTATCCTTCACCCATCCGCACCCCACCTACCATCCCTACCCAGGTGCTGACTATGCTTCATGTGCATACAATAAATTCTACCTGAATCACCACCCTAATGCTTCTTTTGTGCCCCCTACCTCTGATGGTGGACCTACCCCTGCCACCTCTCAGCCTTTTGCTCTTCCAGTTGGGCCTTTTGCCACATTGCTTGCTAGCTTTAATGGGATTTCTACACCCAACTTTGAGCAAGAAGATGCCCTAGATTGTAGTGGTATGTCTTGGGTGGAGCAACATGTCAAGTGGCCTACCCTCACTCTTTTGGACCTCCTAAAGATGAGGACATGGAAGATGAGGTGTGATGAATTTGGGTTAAGTGATTTTTAGCTCTATTCACCCCCTCTAGAGCCCTTTGGTACAACATAGTGGTGTGATATTACTGATAAGCTTGGTTTATGAGTTTGATGCTAAGGGGTGAGTTAGATTGATCCCCAAAGATGCTAGTACAGAAGAAATTATAGTGATGAAGAAGATTGTTGGCCATTTTAACTAGAAGTGAGGTATTTAGTATGTATATTGAAATAAGGGGTGGCTGACTTTAATCTCATTGACTTTGGAAGGCTAAATGAGGTGGATGTATTGCTTTAAGATGTGGTGAAAGGAGTTGAGATACGAGAAAGGTTTGGTTTTAGCACAAGTAGGGAATAGATGAGAGTGTGGTGGTTACAGAAAGGTTCGATGACAAAAGGGCCTTACATGGTTCAAACATGAGTCCTTGATCTCCTTTTATAGTCATGAGGTGTTGATCCCAAACCTCATGGTCATCCATGAAGATATTTGATGGTAGGAAGCATGTGGAAGAAGGCAAAGAAGATGAAGAAGGAGGAGGAGGTTGTGGAGGGGCTTGTAGGTGATGGTGGCTTATCTAACCTCTTGTATGGTATTTATATAAGAGTCTCGAGTAGATTGGTGAAGGTTCTGGGCAAAGAGACTGGCTAGATAGTGGTGGCCCCGTGTTTTCCTAGAAACACATATAAATTATCACAAGAGGTCTTTGGGTAGTGACAAGATCTTTTCTAGATCCTCGTTGGCCAAAGTAAGCAATTGACCATGTAGTCCTTCATGTGACCGAGCTGTATACAAAGTTTCATGGGGAAATGTGGTCTGTACAAGCAAGCCTCTATTGCCAAAGTTGGTATCCCATCCATAATGGACACCACCACCATTATTGTGGGCGGAGGTAGAAGATGACATGATATGACTATACCAGTTATATGGGTTGGAGTTTGACAGAGAGGAAACTTTTTGTACATCAATAGGGTTATTTGGTAGTACTTAGATATGAAATTTGTGGTTGGCATAGATTTCTTCCCCAGTTTCTATCATCTCCAGTGGCTTAGTTTGGTGGAGGTGGCATGCAACCATTGTCCTATGAGGGCGGCGATGGGGCTGACTCCATTGAGGCTTGCAGAGGAGACAAGTTGGTAAATCAGAGGTGAGACCTCCTCTATGGGCGCCACCATGGCCACAATTGCTATTGGCATCATACATCCTCACAATAAAGGAACTAGGCTTTAGGGGTGAGGAGAGAGAGAAGATAGGAAGAAGAGGAGGAAAGAGAGATGAAGGGGGATTAGGAGCATGGTTGGCCAGTGATGTGGCCACTGGCTTGGATTTGGTAGTCATAACCAACCATTCATGCATGGGATGGTGGGGGTGAGGGAGCTGGGGTGAGATGAGGACATGTAGGAGAGAGGAGAATGTGTCAAGGGGTTCTTAGGATCTTGGGAGTGGTTGGTATGGCTGGCCAATCATGACATGAGAGTTGTGGTGGAGAGAGAGAGTTCGTGAAATGATGGGAGAGAGGGAGGAAATTAATGAGAGGGAATGGAGGAGTGGGCTCAAAGAAGGAAAAAAGAAGATGTGAGCGGACTGGTTGGAAAAAGGGCAATGCAAAAAAAATAATATTATAGGCATGCTATTTAAAGTCTCAATTATTAAGAATAGGTCCCTATTAAATAAAATTTAAGGGGAATAATGTTTTTCTTCTATTATTCGAAGTCTAGTTATCCTAATTTTCATGTTCTGGTCCCAAACATCCCAAAAAATATCTTAAGCTATAGGTTTTACATACTTATGAGTATACCTCTAATTCTTTTCTTTTTAATTGAAAGTTTATCATCATTTACTCATTATATCATGCATAAAATTGTATATGTTTCCTTGTCCTTTGTTTTCTTCACTTACACATCTAAACTTCTATATAAGTTACTTACTACCACACTACCATATAGGAATATCAATTTTGTCACCCAATACCCATGTTTAACTTGTGACCTCAACATTAACCAATTAAACGATCCTTATATTTTTTTTATTCCATCCACCTACACTTGGTAAATTTGTTAGATATGATTAATTATATCTATTTATCTTTCTAACCTAACATGGCTAACTTATACAACTCAACTATTGATTCCGACAATTATTCATACATAGACTATTGCATTTGTCATTTTATTTCTTTTAGTCAAAATTTATATATGTTTTCTAGTATAAAACTTAGATGTAGTTATTTGTTCAGTAGTTTCTCTTTCTCTCATCACATTAATTTTTGTCATTTATTTTCCTCTAGTATACTGCCATATATTTACCTACATATAAGACATTTTACCCTCCATATATTACCCTCTTATTTATTTATAACTTGTCTTCTAAAGACACTTTACTTTAACTATATTTCCTTTTATATCTAAAACGTCCACATAATGATTTGTGATTATATAATATGTTTTTTTGAGTTTATTTCATTACAATGTGAATTTAATATCTAAAATTTTGTATAAATAATTTGAGTTGTCTCAGGTATTCATAATTATCTTTACCTAGATTCCTTTTTTAAAACTAATTATTTAACATATGTTATTTAAAAAAAATGGGTTGTTATATCATTAACCCCTAACACAAATTTTTTGTACTCTAAAATCAAATCATTTTGTATATGGTGAAAGCATATAAATGTGTAACCTTTTGAATATCATAGTTCATGTCCTATACACACTTTCTTTTTGAGACTCTTCTCAATAAGAAAACTTTTACTTTAATAGTGGATCATGTCACACTACATATTTTTGAAATTTGTCATTATCACAACAATAACCATCACATATTTATTGAACCTACCAAAAAGAGTCAAAAGTTGTATGCACAAGATTGCCCAAATCTTTAAATTTAGAATTCATTTCAAGAAAGTGTAATGTTGGTAAATATAATCTATTCATAATTGCATTTGGATGAAAATCCAAGTTTGGTAAAGGAATTTTTTATTTCATTTTTGATACTCATGTTGGGTGCACTTTATTGTTATTTAAGATTTTAAATTTTATATTTGTCCACTACTCATATTATATATATTATTATACAAGTTACCAGTTTTAGTTTTTTCTCTCAAATTGAAGGATGTATATAACATGTACTTATAATAGTGAGAATTTTTTTCCTATGCTTTATTAATTTTCTTTTTGTTTCCCTTTTGGAATAGTACCAAGTTCTACATTCACCTCTAATATAGCTACTTCATTTACAGGTATTAGTTAAGTATCATTCAAGAGTTTTCTAGTTCCTCAAGATCTAGTTTCTTAAATGCATACAAGCCTTACCTCTTATCTAAGATATTTTTTGTACATTAATCTTTAGTTGAGTCATTACACATTCCAATCTAACACTTGAATACTTGGATAGAGCAGTTAAGGATAGAATACACTATCATCCAAGCTTAATAACTTATTATGGTGCTTAAACATCAGATCAGGGTTTTGGAGAACCAAAATAAGTTATATCAAGTTCCTAATCTTAAACATTACTTTTTATATATATTATACATGAAGTTTCCCGGTTTCATTTTATTTTCCTTCTGAAATTGTCTTATAAGATTATCATGTAACATGTCGTTGTTCTATTATTATATGGACTCTCCAGAATAGGCCAATATTTACCTATGAGATATATGCCCATAACATAACCATGTATATAAGTTATCTAATGATAAAACCAAGTTATTGATTTTTGACCTAATTGCTTGTAGTATGTGTATTTTAGATGCTCTCATTGTGTGGTTTTCTAATTAAATCTGATACCACATGTAATGTCTTGGATTTTTTCTTCCACGATTAACTCTTAATCACAGAGACCAACACTGGAGGGTGTTATGGAAGAAGCATTAAGAAATAAACAACAACCACAAAAATTTATTACATCTTAAAATGTTTGCATTACATGACATTGTTTACATAAAAATGTCAAAATATTACATTCACTTGATTAGCCTTTTATGACATGTCAAGAATCTGGAAATCAACTAGCATTTGATTGTATTAACATGATGTTGCTTCGTCGAGATCTAGTTAGAAAAGCCACACGATGAAACTTGAAGCATACTTTAACCTATGGTGGGAAGGGAACAAGAATCACAACAAGATGAGTTAGAAATGTGAAAGTATGAAGAGGAAAAAAGATTTTTGCAAATCATATGAACAATGGAAAATGTAATAACATGACACCAAAGTTTGTAAATAGAAAAGACATACAAATTGATCATATGGTATGAAATTTGGAACATGTGATAATGAAGTGAAACACATAATAAGAGAGAAAATAACATATTAATTATTTTATTGTATCATCCCCCACTCACTCTAGAGGGATTGTTAACCAACCCTAGATCCAACTTGTGTCCTGCAACCACAACTAGGGTCACATAAACCATGAACAAATGAATCATATATATATTCACATTGCACATTGCCATGTCACATAGACATCGACATTACATGTGGTAATTCTACCCTCATAGCTTCCTCTATCCCATTGCACATAGCTAGTGTGGTTTGTAGGCCCCTAACCCGATACCTACACAGAAGGTAGTCTTGCAGCCCATGCTCTGCCCTCGAGGTGGGGTCAGTTTGCAAACCATACAGATCCATAGTTTGGCATCCTAGTGTAGGTGTCGCCACCTCATAGTTGTTTGTTGTGTGTTTTCCACATCATCTTTTCACATCTTATCACACACAAATTTGGTTCATTTTGATATCACTTAGCCTCTTTTCATATTAATATTGCCATCTTTTTGCTACTTTACTTATCGCATAACATGTATTGCAGATTTGTTCCAAAAAGATTGATTTGTAGAGTTTAATTATGCTGAAATAGTAGAATGCATGACGTGCATGATAAAGACACGACGTGTAAGATTTAAGAAGACCTTTTCGTTCACCTAAACTGAAAAATTCACGGCGTGTTCATCCTTGAACATGACATGCGAGTTTCCAAAAAGTGCAGAACAAGCCAAACACACGACGTGTTTTCGACAACACAACGTGCACCTGGGAGCGTCAAGCAGACCAAAGTTTCTAGAAAGTTGCACAGCGCACACCGTGCACAGTGCATTCTGGAGCAACTATCGAAGGTTTTGCATGGCGTACACTAGGAGCGCACGCCGTGTCACTGTCAGTTTCAGAATTTTGAAAATTATGATCCTTTATTTAAAACAAAGAGGGAACTTAATGGGCGGTTATGCATGGTCATAATTCAAAGTTCTCTCATCACAGAGCAAGTCTAGAGAAGAGGAGGGCGATTTTGAGGAGAAAAGAGGTGGTTTCTTGCAAAAGGAGCCCCAATCTTCTTCTCTTCTTCTCCATTGTCTTCCCCAAAGGTGCAACAGAGCTCCTCCACTTCACATAGCTTCTCAAGAGAGGAGTTGGTTCGTCTTGGAGTAGCTGGAGGAGTAGAATTTCATCCCAAAGCCAGAATTCTACCTTCTTGTGGTTACATCTTTGGATCTTCTTGCTTTTCTTCCTCTAGATCATGCTAGATTCTAAAATTTTTGTAACAATTCTGCAAAACATGATTATGGACGCGTAAAATCCTTTTCTTGGGCATGGGAGAGTAGCTCCCATGTCATAGCATGTATGGAATGAGTTAATTTCATATGAATTACTATGTTGCTTGTTTTTCTACCATGAGAGTACCGATTTTGTCATCTCTTGCATGTATTGCTGGCCACTTTATATGCATGTGTTATGCTTTCTTACTTAATCTGAGAAGATAGGTAGGAATGTATGGAGGTGCTCTTCATGGCAATTCTTCTTCTACCACGAGAGTGGAGAATATAGAGTTGAGGAACAAGTTGTGATCTAAAATGAAAATTATGCATGCGAATGTGGATTTGAGTTGTGATCGTTGCATTTGCATCGGGAGGTGAAGTGCAACACCTACCTTTCCTTTAAAACAAGTTCTTAGTATATTTAAATTTCAAGTTCATACGATGTGTTAATGATATGTGAGTGAAATTCTAATATCCAGGATCCATTAACATATGAATCTAATCCTTTTTTAGTAATCTTTTCATTGTTTGTTTAAATCTAAATTTATGTAATTAGATAAATACCATCATCCTTTTTAAACTGATCTAGATTGTTGAACTTTAGTGTCATTGCATTTGATTAATTACCAAAGCTCCTGATGTTCAACCTCGACTATGACAACCTCCGTATACAGGCGGAGATTGGTTAAGTTGAGTAAACGATCCTTCTTAGGATTGAAACTCGTTAGCGTAAAAAGCCAACAAGTTTTTGGCGTCGTTGCTAGGGAATAATAAGCTATAGAAAGATGCTATTGCCCAACATTCAGCTAAAGTGGATGGCATTTCCACTCATACCAAGATTTTGGAGAATCAAATAGCACAGAAAGCTCTAGCACAACAAAAGAATCCACAATCCGGTTCTCTTCCAAGCCAACCGGAAGTAAACCCAAGACAACAAGCAAACACCATAACTTTGAGGAGTGTAGATAAAATTCTGAGACCTTCTCCACCCAAGGAGAAGAACACTGAGATGACTGATGAGGAGGAGTCCAACCCTCCTATCTGCAACAAGGATAAAGGTACGACTGAAATACCACCTTCTTACAAGGCTAATGCACCATTTCCACAAAGGCTCGTGAACAAGAAGGAGGATTTAAATTTTAGGAAGTTTATGGATATTCTTAACAAGCTTCATGTCAACCTTCCTCCAGCCGAAGTTATTGCCGAGATGCCATCTTATGCTAAGTTTTTAAAGGATATCTTAACTAAAAGAAGAAAGGTGGATCAAATTGAAATAGTAATGCTTTTAGAAAGAATGAGTTCTATTATTCAAAACAGACTTCCAAAAAAGTTAGATGATTTGGGAGCTTTCACCCTGCCATGCAAGATCAACACCACCACTTGTGACAAGGGTCTAGTAGACCTTAGAGCTAGCATCAGTCTCATACCATCTACTTTGTGGCAGGAGCTAGATCTTAGAGATCTAAAACCAACAAAGATGGCTATTGAACTAGCAGATCATTCCATCAAGTACCCGAAAGGTATTGTGGAAGATGCGTTAGTGTAGATTGGAAAGTTCTATATCCCTTGTGATTTTGTTGTTTTATATATGGTAGAAATTCCTTCCAATCCTATTCTTTTTGGAAGACCCTTCTTAAGAACTGCCGGATGTCTTTTTGACTTTCAGAAGGCAAACTCACGCTCTGAGTTGGTGAGGAAGCCATGGAATTCTCTATTTATGATGCTATGAAAGCACCTTCACGTGTTGAGGAAATTTTTTTATTGGATACTATTAATTCAATTGTGGAGGAGAATGAAAGTATTGCTGATTTGATGTTAAACTTTTGTGATGATGATGAGACTGCAATCAAAAAGTCTGAAAATTCTAGAGTACTTCCTATTGCTAAAGCACATGCTACCAATGAAGACACTCCACTTGTTTATGATAAAGTTGAAGAAAGCATAGCCGAGATAAAGGTAGAACTTAAATCCCTTCCACATGGGCTTAGGTATGCATTTCTTGACTCTACTTCTACTTACCCTGTTATAAAAAATGATAAGTTAACCAATGACCAAGAAAATAAGTTGCTTGCCGAATTGTGTTTGTATAAAGATGTCATTGGTTATTCTATCGATGATTTGAAAGGCATTCATCCCTCCATCTGCATGCATAGAATAAATATGGAGGATGATGCTAAACTAACTATTGAATCACTTAGGCATTTAAATCAAAATATGCTTGAAGTGATTAAGAAAGAAATTTTTATATTGATGGATGCCGGAATCATTTATCTGATAAGTGACAACCCTTGGGTTAGCGCCATTCACGTGGTACCTAAGAAGGGGGGTGCAACTTCCATAAAAGGAGACAATGATGAGTTGATACAAACACTTATCATCACGGGGTGGCATATGTGTATTGATTATTAGTGATTGAATAAGGAGACTCACAAGGATCATTTTCCATTGCCCTTTATTGATTTGATGCTTGAATGCCTTGCTAAGCACTCTTATTTTTGTTACTTGGACGAGTATTCCGGGTTTTTCCAGATTCCTATCTATCCTCCTGACCAAGAGAAAACTACATTCACTTGTACTTATGGAACATATGCTTATCGTCGCATGCCATTCGGTCTTTGCAACACTCCTGCGACTTTTCAGCGGTGTATGATGGCCATTTTCTCTGTTTTCATTGAAAATAAAATGGAAATTTTCATGGATGACTTTAGTGTATAGGGAGATTCCTTTGATCAATGCTTATGTAACCTGTCATTAGTTTTAGCCCATTGTAAAAAGGTTAACCTAGTGCTAAACTAGGAGAAATGCCATTTCATGGTACAATCCGATGTAGTACTAGGCCATGTTGTATATAACAAGGGTATTGAAGTTGACAGAGTAAAGGTTGAAGCCATTGAGAAGATGTCTACTCCATCTTCAGTTAAAGACATCCACAACTTTCTTGGCCATGCAGGTTTTTATAGAAGATTTATGAAAGACTTTTCAAAAATTGCAAATTCATTGTGTTCCCTACTTGTAAAAGATGTCGAATTTGTATTTGATGATGACTGCCACACAGCTTTTTCCAAACTTAAGGAGGCCCTCATTTCAGCCCCAATTATTCAACCTCCGGATTGGGATTCTCCTTTTGAATTAATGTGTGATGCAAGTGATTATGCAGTGGGAGATGTTCTAGGACAGCGGAGGGACAAGAAACTCCACGCCATTTATTATGCAAGCAAGACCCTTGATGAAGTGTAAATCAACTATACAACCACCGAGAAGGAGATGCTTGCCATTGTATATGCCTTTGACAAATTCCAACAATATTTGGGGGGATCTAAGGTGATAGCATACACTGATCATGCTGCCATAAAATATTTGCTAAACAAGAAAGATGCCAAACCATGTCTTATTCACTGGATTTTGCTCTTACAAGAATTCGATCTTGAAATCCGAGATAATAAAGGTACGAAAAATAATGTTGTTGATCATCTTTCTAGATTAACTACGGAGGCTGGAGATCCATTGCCCATTGAAGACCATCTTCCCATTGAAAAGCTTTATGTGTTATCATCTACTCAATCACTATGGTTTAGAAATATTGCTAACTTTCTTGCTACTAGACAACTCCCACCTGATTTGAAGTATCAACAGAAGAAGAAATTCTTTCATGATGTGAAATTCTACTATCGGGATGATCCATTGTTATTCAAGCATGGAAGTGTTGGGCTGATCCGCCGATGTGTTACTGAAGAAGAAATTCCTACCATTATTGCTGAATGCCATGCCTCTCCTTATGGAGGCCATTTTAGAGGAGAGAAGACTGCTGCAAAGATACTACAAGCCGATTTCTATTGGCCCACATTATTCAAGGACGTCAATCTATTTGTCAAATCTTATGATAGATTTCAAAGAACTAGAGGTATATCTCGCCATGATGACATGCCCCTCAATTCTATCTTGGAGGTTGAGGTCTTCGATGTATGGGAAGTGGATTACATGGGACCATTCCCATCATCTTGCGGCTACCAATACATTCTTGTTGCTTGTGAATATGTGTCCAAATGGGTTGAGTCTATCCCAACCCAAGCGCCAGATGCCAAATATGTAGTAAAACTTTTTCAAAAGGTCATATTTCCTCAATTTGGAGTTCCTCGAGCCGTAATTTCAGATGGAGGCACACATTTTGCTGAAAGACAATTCAACAACCTTCTTTCTAAATATGGTGTAACCCATAAGATCTCTAAACCCTATCATCCTCAAACTTTCGGGTAGGTAGAGGTCTCAAATCGGTAGCTGAAAAACATCCTTGAAAAGACGGTTTCTAGTTCAAGAAAAGATTGGGCTTTAAAGATATATGATGCATTATGGGCATACCACACATCCTACAAGACAATCATAGGAACTACCCCGTTCAAGCTGATCTATGGAAAATCCTGTCACCTTCCACTGGAGTTAGAGAACCATGTTTTATGGGCCATCAAATTCTTGAACTTTGACATGAAAAAGGCAGGTGAGAAGCGCCTTTTGTAGCTATAAGAACTTGAGGAACTTCACCTTGATGCCTATGAGAATGCAAAGCTATACAAAGAGAGGACAAAGGCTTGGCATGACATGAGGATTCACAGGAAGGACTTCCAAGAAGGAGATAAAGTTTTGCTATTTAACTTCGACCAAAATTATTTCTTGGGAAGCTAAAATCAAAGTGGTCAGGACCGTTTCTTGTGTTAAAGATCTTTCCATATGGAGCTGTGGAACTCTAAGGCAAGGATGTCAATTTCAAAGTAAATGGACATCGTTGCAAGCTATATACTTGTGGAGATGCAGTAGACAAGGGATCCTCTTGCTCCCTCCAAGATGCTTGAAGGAAGAATTGAGGAGTCTTACTCCGGACTCTAAACGGAGGACCTTGTGAGAGTTGACCCCACATTAGGATAGATTTCTTTTAAAGTTCTTTGAGTAAAAAACACTATTTAAATTCGTCAATAAGCTTGTCGTGGATGAATGTAATAATTTAGACATAGATGTCACCACATCTATCATTATTTTGTGCTGACTAACTGCTATTTTCTATAGAAATTCCAAAATGCACGACGTGTCTTTATTTGACACGACGTGCAACACATCAGAACAAATAATGAAATCGAGCTACATCTCCAGGTACACGACGTGTTTGCAACCAACATGTCGTGTTCAATCCAGATAAATGTTTCTAGAAACATACACGTCGTGCATTTATTAGATGCATGTCGTGCATCTATCTTTTGATTGAGCAGAAAAAGTTTCTGGAAACTCACACGACAAGCATTAACACATACATGTCATTCGTCTGGGCATAAAAATAGATCTACAAAGTAGAATTTAAAGTATACACGCCGTGCGACTGGGCGTAAAAGGTAGTTTGAAAAGGGGAAAATAAAGAAGAACACCACATGCATGTCTTATGCACGCCGTGTCTTATTCTGTAAAGTTTGGCCAAAAAGGGGGCACACTAACTAACTTCTCACTCCCACATCGTGTAAGAGAAATCCCTAGCCGCCGTGCGATTCGGCCGTGCAACCGCCCCTTTCTTCCCCAACTCACACCGTGTATATCTGCACACTGTCTCCTCCTTTTGCAAGTCATGCACGCCAACCGCGCTGGCTCTTTCCTTCCTCATCCTCGTGTTGTCACCTTCTTCTCTGAGCACGCCGTCTCCACAAGCAACAACCGCCCCCATGCCAACACAACACCGATACCGCCGCCGATAGCGTTGCCACCAGTTTGCCACCATCAACCCTCAACAGCCCTAGCATCCTAGTGGCACAACCTCAACAGCAGCTCACAAACTTGACGACACCGCTAACCAGCCAACATCAGCACCGCCAACACTGCCGAACCGCCACCATTGACCTCGATTGGTTCCATCACCAATCTATTTTCCCCTACATCTTCAGCTCCCGATGCCAATTTCGGACTACAGAAATTCTCCAGGTATGCGGCGTTCCTCCGTTCTGCACGCCGTGCATTCCAGTTTCAGGGCCGAAGGAATAACTTCCAGGTGCATGACGTGATCATAATCTACACACCGTGCACTCCTACAAAAAGCCATGACACCAATCAAGAGGGGTTCAGGCAGACGTCATGGTGGTGCTAGTTCTTCCACCACACCTTCTGAGGCAACTTTTCTGCCGTCCACCCAATTTCAAGTCCCCCCTGAGGAGGATGTAGACTACAAATTCCTCATTACTAGGCAGGTATTACCTTCCCACTATGTTTGTGAAGAAACTCTAGACAAGCTTGGCTTCAAGAATGAGGTAATGGGGTATCTTAGATTCTTAGGTCTTCATCTAGTCTGCACTAGAGTTGCAAAGACCTACCCTCGCCTTATTTATGAGTTTTTGACTACCTTTAAGGTGGAAGATGACCCCCAAAACTGCCATGAGACGTATCCGAAGATCGGTTTCCGTCTTCTAAAGAAGTGTTTTGCTATGGATCTTTGTCGGTTTTGTACTTTTCTTGGGTGCAACTATGGAGGCTACACTGACTATCCGCCCGCCTTGCATAGCAATACTGTTTGGTCTGAAATTACCTATGAAAAGGTACACAGGGCTAGGCAGGCACGGGCTTCCTTGCTCCATAACCCAATTTTTAGAGTTGTGCATCACCTTCTAAGCACCGGTCCTTTTGCCAAAAATGAAACTCAAGGGGTCGTGGGCAAAACCGACCTTCTTTTCTTGTGGTGCATGATCAATAATGAGCAAATCAGTTCCGACTTTTATATTGTCAATAAACTTCTAGAAGCCAAGAAGAAGAAGCAGAGAGAGTCGGGTGATATCATGTGTGGTGGAATGCTCACAATACTTGCTATGAAGCTAGGACTAGATGTGACCAATTTAGAACCTGCACCAGGGAAAAACCTTGTAAACATCAATTATCTTATTTCTTGTGGCCTAATATCAAAGCATGGTGATAACACTAGAAAGTTCAAGGTTTTTCTCAGAAAGAAATAGTTCATATAAGTCCCCGATGCAGCCCGCAATGACCTCAACAAGAAAGCAAATTGGAAGGTTGAATTACAGCCCGAGGATGAAGAGGAGGTAGCCACCCATGGCACCAACAGTTCTACAATAGCAGCAGCTACTGCTACAGCTACAACACCACTTCCACCCTCCACCACTACTCAGACTGAGTATACTTGGGTGATGCCCGATGTCCGACATCTTTATGGATATGTTCAGCAGTGGTTAGACCACATCGATGACCGTTTGGACCATATGGGCACGCAGTACACTGCGATGCACGACATGATCCACCGGATGGACTCTTGGCATATCTCTCAGGGCCATTACCCCATCCCGCCGCCATATCAGTCACCACCGCCACAACAACATGAGTTTCCACAACTGTCGGAGTTTCCACAGTAGTCCCAATTTCCCCAGCAACATGACTCTGCAGACCAACCGATGGACATTCTAGATCTCATTAGCCCGTATTTTCCTGATCAGGAGGGCGGTGGCCCTCCTTTTTGATATTTGATCCATGACAGGTATCCGGTTGTGAACTCTGTGAGTTTGTTTGATGCAGTGAGGACACTGCTGATTTCAAGCTTGGGGGGGGACAACCAACTTGTAATTGTAGTTTTCATTTTGCAATTCCTTTTGTTAGAGTCAGTTATGTCAGTTTTCCATTCCTTTGTGTTCTATGTTCTGTTTCCTTTGATGGAAATTTTAATATGAATTGAGGCTACCATGTTAGAATGAAAACCATGCTTGATCTATCTTGTCGTTTGTGTTTCTTGTGGCTATATGAAAATATATTCAACAACATGCATGAATCAAATGAAAAAGGAAAATCCCCATGTACACGATCTTGTTTGTGTTTGTGGTTTGAAACCTCAAATTTTACATCTTTGATTTCTCAATACATGTAATGGTTCCATATTTTATGAATAAATCAGCTTTGCAACACTTACTAGAATACATGATACTTTTGCCAAACTCTTAGTGCATTTACAATCAACTTTTCAGTGATTTTTTTTAAAAGAATGATTGAAATCTTGCTAATCTTAACACTCTTGTTGACTCTTTGGCATTGTACCGTACTTGCACTATCATTTGTTTACCTTTACCAAATAAAAGATGGAAAATGGCCCACATATCATGCTATCCTAGTGTGAGCCCGATCTAGCAACGATAGTTAGGTGGTATGAAAAATCAAAAGAGGGTAAAAACAACACCCAACCGACATTCCACGTGAGCATAAGCCTAAACTAGCAGCCGAGTGCTGGAAACCCAAAAATTTCCATCACCATATCCTTTGAGAAAAAGAGTACAACTAAGTTTTTTAATGTTAACACTGATTTCATCATCTTATATCCATACTAACTGAAATTTTTTTAATGTACATCCACTAATTGTTTGGCTCGACTATCCCAATTCTATTTAGTGTTGCCTAGTTGATTATCTTGTTTGATTTAGAACCACCATTGTTGAACTAAAATTCTCTATCTTAGATGTCTAAATTGAGAAGATAACAATGAACGCAAAATATATTACATGGTTGGTTGAGCTGATTGCATATCTTCTTTTCATTTAATCCATGCATGAGTTTGAATATTCTTTCACCCTCATTTTAGCCATGTTCTTTTTGCTTGAGGACAAGCAATAGTTCAAGCTTAGGGGGATTTGTTATGAGTTTTCCAAATCATCTTTTCACATGTTATCATACACAAATTTGGTTCATTTTGATATTACTTAGCCTCTTTTCATATTACTCTTGCCATCTTTTTGCTACTTTACTTATCGCATAACATGTATTGCAGATTTGTTCCAAAAACACTGATTTGCAGAGTTTAATTCTGCTGAAATAGCAGAACGCACAGTGTGCATGATAAAGACACGACGTGCAAGATTTTAGAAGACCTTTTCATTCACCCAAACTAAAAAATGTACGGTGTGTTCATCCTTGAACATGACATGTGAGTTTCCAGAAACTGCAGAACAAGCCAAATGCACGACGTGTTTTCAACAACACAACGTGCACCTAGGAGCGTCAAGCAAACCAAAGTTTCTAGAAAGTTGCACGACATGCATTTCTTCAGCGCACATCGTGCGTAGTGCATTCTGGAGCAACTGTCAAAGGTTTTGCACGGCGTGCACTAGGAACGCACATCGTGTCGCTGTCAGTTTCAAAATTTTGAATATTATGATCCTTTATTTAAAACAAAGAGGGAACTTAATGGGAGGTTATGCATGATCATAATTCAAAGTTCTCTCATCCTAGAGCAAGTCTAGAGCAGAGGAGGGTGATTTTGAGGAGAAAAGAGGTAGTTTCTTACAAAAGGATCCCCAATCTTCTTCTCTTCTTCTCCATTATCTTCCCCAAAGGTGCAGCAAAGCTCCTCTACTTCATGCAGCTTCTCAAGAGAGGAGTTGGTTCGTCTTGGAGTAGCTAGAGGAGTAGAATTTCATCACCAAGCTAGAATTCTACCTTCTTGTGGTTACATCTTTGGATCTTCTTGCTTTTCTTCCTCTAGATCATGCTAAATTCTGAAATTTCTATAACAATTCTGCAAAACATGATTATGGACCAGTAAACTCCTTTTCTTGGGCATGGGAGAGTATCTCCCATGTCATAGCATGTATGGAACCAGTTAGTTTCATATTAATTACTATGTTGCTTGTTTTTCTACGATGAGAGTATTAGTTTTATCACCTCTTGCATGTATTGCTGGCCACTTTATATGCATGTGTTCTCCTTTCTTACTTAATTTTATAAGATAGGTAGGAATGTGTGCGGGTTCTCTTCTTGGAAAATATTCTTCTACCATGAGAGTGGAGATTATAGAGTTGAGGAACATGTTGTGATCTAAAACAAAAATTATGCATGAGAATGTGGATTTGAGTTGTGATTGTTGCACTTGCACCAGGAGGTGAAGCGCAACACCTACCTTTCCTTTAAAACAAGTTCTTAGTATATTTAAATTTTGTGTTCCTACGATGTGCTATGATATGTGAGTGAAATTATAATGTCCCTAATCCATTAACATATGAATCTAAACCTTTTTTTAGTAATCTTTTCATTGTTTGTTTAAATCTGAATTTTTGTAATTAGATAAACACCACCATCCTTTTTAAACCAATCTAGATTGTTGAACTTTAGTGTTGTTGCATTTGATTAATTACCAAATCTCCTTGTGTCCGACCTCGACTACGACTACCTCCATATACTTGCGGAGATTGGTTAAGTTGATTAAACAATCCTTTTTAGGATTGATACTCGTTAGCATAAAAAGCCAACATTGTTACACACAAACTTTGGTGATTTTTCTCATAGACCAACAACCTTTGGACTGTCCCCAAGGTGGGGTAGGTGTAAGGGAGAGGCTACCCTTCCTCCCTTAACCATCCCAAGGATATGATCCAAATTTAAACATAACATAACATAACATAACATAACATAACATAACATAACATAACATAACATAACACATAAATCTTGCACTTTCACTCCTCACCATCTCTGTAATTGTTTAAACAACTCTCAAGTGGTGTAATTTGAATAATAATAATATTAATAATACTAAACCATGAGAAAATTCATTGAGCATCACATTCATGAGTACAATCTCATCATTTTGACTTTTTCTTCATCTTCCCAAATATAATCAGTTTAATCATGCTTAAACCTTGTATAAATAGATTAAGACTTGTTAAAATCCAAGAGGATGAAGATAAATAATGTAAGTGAACCATGTCTGGAGTCTTGATTTCATTGCAAGGCATTGATCTATAGAAATAAGAGACATCAATATGGAATATTGGTTCACACGAGATCATATTATCAGAACTTTTTAGTCAAAATCACTTATTTTGAGAAATACATTCCTTATGATATTGATGTTGACAATAATGTTAATTCCAATTGAATATTTAACTTTATATATATGTAATTAATTTTCATTCTAATATATAAGATCGTAATGACACATTAGAGGTAAAATATGTTAGATTATAGATCTCTTTGGATTAGGCACAAATAAATGAAAGATCTAAAATAAGGAATTCACTAAATGCAAATATTAAAGCTTTGATATATGAACTCTTAAACAATTCTATTATATTTAAATTTTATATTAGTGAAATTAATAGATTCTACTTGGAATTAATTTCAAGAAGATATAGTGAGTGAGGAGAGAAGGTAATGACTCATAAGAAAGAAATGATCTCATACAACAATTTATGTAGAATGATGACTCATCAAAAGGTACTCCATACACCATTGTATGTATTAAGATGACTTAGAAGAGGGTACTCCATACCCACTCTTAATGTGAAGAGATTTCATGTGCTTTGATTGTTTTCTTATTTGGTCATCTTAATGTGAGGCAATCTTGTTGTAGTATCATGGATGTTATTTTCTCATGATTGATAATGCCTAGGTATTTGATGATATTATCAGTTAACAATGTGATCTAGGGCAATCATTGGGGGTAACATGGTGGTGTGATGTTACTGATGGACTTGGTAGATGAGTTTTCTACTAAGGGATGAGTTAGATCAAACCCCAAAGATGTTAGTTTAAAGAGAAATTATGGTGAAGAAGAATATTTTTGGCCATTTTAGCTAAAAGTGAGGTATATTGTTATAACATCAGTTTAACTTATATTTTTTATAATTGAAATGCAATTATTTTAGTACAAGAGACATGTTGGAAGTATGTGTTCTTTTCTTTTGAAGAATGGTTTTCTTTGCAAATTTCCCTTGGATGATTGGTTTTGTGATTTATACTATGTTATTAATCCAATAGTGCATAAAAGGGAAAAGGAAGAGAAGAAAATCACATAATAAGATAAAAGAAAAAAAGAAAATAGATAATAATTATGTGTACTTTAGATAATTGTGTATAATTCTCTAGAAAGTGGTATGGATGACCACTATTAATTTGTTTTCATTTGCACATGGTTTCTAATAAGAAGAATAGTCAAATAAAGATAATAGAAAAGAAATAAAGAGAAAATGATGTGTTTTAATGCTTGAAATATGCCTTATAAAGAGAATAATTTCATGGTAAACAAAAGCATCTTTATTTTAGAATTTTGGTCCCAAACTTTGCTCACATCTAGATAAAGTCATTTAAGATTTTCCCTTAAAATTTGGGATCAAAAGGGTCAATCAAATATGAGTTATGGATTTAGAAAAATCCCTAAAGTGTATGTATTAATGGGATAATTAATTAAATGTAACAAAATTATATTCTAATTAGAATTCTTATTTTTGACCTTTTGTTGTGTGCGTGGCTTGCAGATCCTTCGAATCTGAGATCCAATGGTGGTGACATTGTCACATACCTCAGTTAGATTAGGAAACATGGACACTGACATGCTGTCTTTCCAAGCCAATTTCACATAGTTTTAATGAACGAGCAAGCAAGGAAACTTGCCTGTTAACTTCCTATGATCATTACAAGTCTGCCTACCCTAGGTTTTACCTAGCTTGGAGATCTCTAGAAGAATCTCCCAAATCAATCCTCCATGGGCAACCCATTTTACATATAAAGCTATAAATAGGGGTCTTAGACCCCTCTGTAAGATCGCCAAATTTCTTGCGAGACGCTGCTAGTCCTATAGCCTCTTTCTCTATCATCACCCTCACCAAGCCCCAAATCTCTCCTCATTTGTTCTAGCATCTCTGGCCATGGAAGCTCTGCCCCCATTCCTCTTTCTTCACCGCCGACAAGCAATCAAAAACCCCGACTGAGTTTGGTAGGAAGAGAAGAAGGAGATTGTGCTATTGATCGTCACTTTGGGCCTCTAGTTCCCAGAGTCAACTACACAGTTGACCTGCATAGGGATAGTAGATGGTTGTCAAGAGGAAGAAGAAGGGAGATGAGGAAAGGACTTTTCTGCCCTCCCGCATGTTTTGAAAAGGTAAGGACAATATGGTCTTTTTCCACCCTTTTCCTCGTTTAACTAGTGAGTCGCCACATGGGCCAGCCACTTAGTTGATGAGAGTCGATTAGCCGACACAAACAAGATGGTAGGGCAGGAATTGGGGATCCATAGCTTGGCAGCAGGCTCCCATTGGCCGAAAATTATTTATTTTGTAAAAATGATAGTAATTAGTTGGATAATCAGATAAAGGCATGCAATATTGATTTTTTCTAAGAAAAATATGAGCACTTCGATAAAAATATGATCAATGCCTAAATTGCCTTTAGTTCAAAAAGTACATAAAGTTTCTATCTTTAATGTGGTTAATGTATAAGAACCCTAATTTTTAGGTTTTGATGATCCTAATGTGTCTAATCGATATTGATAATAAAATATTGATCTTTTATGGATAAAAGAGCAACTTGGAACTTAACAACCCATAATTTGATGAATTAGGGTTTCCTTGAGATTAAAAGTGCAATTAATGATAAGATTAGGGTTTGTCAACCCAAAAGTCACGAAAAGTGATAATTAAGGTTTAGGAAGCAAAAGCCATAATAAAACCCTAACTTGAGACCCAAGTTAGTCTTAGTGATAAATTTAGATAGAATAATGATGCATGAGTGTTATGCTTTAAATTTTAGGATAATTGCTTGGTTGCTTGTTTGGTTTTTCCTTATCACTCTTGTTGGACATCAAGTGCACCTGATCGAGGTATATTGTTATGCCTATGACTAACCACATGAGTTTCTCGACATTTTGTGAAGTTTTCCAGATTGCTTGAAATTAAATGCTTGCATGTTATTTATTTCCTACAAAATATAATGTCACTATGGCTATCACAATGTATGATTGTAACTTGCTCGAACCCCGCATACCAACTGGAAGTTTGAGAATAGAAAGAAATGAAAGAGTCATGATGATGACTAAAGACCTGGCCCCAGATTGGGAAGGTCAGAACAAGCCCCAGATTGGGAAGACCAACATGGCGCCTAAGTTCAGAATGAGAGGTGGCCAACATGTCACCTAGCTCTAGATTAAGAAGTGGCCAACATGGGACCTAGCTCCAGATTGAGAGGTGACCTAACGTCCACTGTAGGGATAAAACCCTAAGAGAGGGTATCCCATAGGTTGAGTAAAAATGGATTGAGAAGTTACGAAGAAAATGATAATTTTGATTTTGTAACAATAATTGATGTGATTATGTTGTTACACTTACATGAAATCTTTTGTTTCCCCCACATACCAGCATAACTTGTTATACTGACAGAGTTTTGATTTTTCAATATTTTAGGATAATCTGCTATCGATTCTGCAAGTATAATGGAAAGTGGACACTCATGAAGAAGGAACCAAATGAACAAGAAAAAATGTAATCTCTGGAGGATTTAGTTAGTTTTTATTTTATGTTGCAAGACTCCAGAAAATCATATTATGTAATTCCTTCATGGAAAGTTAATCTTGTACAAACTCATTCATATTTAGTGAAAATTTTCAATTATTTCTGGTTATTTGATAAATCTCAATCTTATATTATTGGTAATGGCCCTTTCCCTCTCACTTTGCCTGAATAGGGAATAAAAGGGGGAGGGGGCCGTTACATTTGGTATCAGAGCTGGTTTACCATTTAACCTCTAATAATTATTAAATTTTAAGATTTTTGTAGAGCCCAAAGGAAATTATTAGAGTGTTTTCCAAAGATGATGGTGTCTAGAAAGGATCACTGTTCGTGGGCTGGCAATATTTTCCTCTACACCACTATCTGGCTTACGAGGACTTCTGGATCTGTGCTTCCAGCCTGGCCAAAGTCAGAGGACTTTACTCGAAATAACATACTTGTAGGATTTCTCATCTTTTTCATCATCTCTTTATCCCCTTCACTCACTAAACCCTAGGTACCTATGACTGCTCTCTGTATCCCTTTTTGAAGTACTAGGGTTATGAGAAATAGGGGTTACAACATCCTCTACCAAATAATAAAAACATGTAATCAAGATGTCATGAACATAATTTATGATGATTATTCAATTCTCTAAAAAACTTAGACTCATTATAATTAATTGCTTATGTGAATCAACCCAAGACTGTCACCATTCCCTTTGACACTCCCCAAGATCATTCAGAAGGTAGGCCCTACCATAGAAAGAGAAGGTCCTTAGAGAAGAAAAGAAGGACTGAGGAAGAGTCCTCTAGAAAGAGGAAAAGCCCTGAAGGATCCTCCAAGGAAGGCCCCAACCCTAAACCTATTCCCTTCGACAAACTAAACCCAAAGAATGATCAGAATGGTGAACCAATGTCAGAAGATGAGGTCAAGCCTAAATGAACCATTTTGATGGCCCTGGACCCACAGTTGAGCAAGTAGTGGTCCACACTCCTGATGCTCTCTGGATGGAACAACAGAAGAAATTGACTGAGGCCATTAGTGCCCTGCCCCTCAAGGACATAGCCGGAGATAAAAATGGTGAGCCACTACCCATTCACCCTCACCTTGGAGCCACCATTTTGGACTTCGTCAAGACGAATAATGAGAAATTTTGGGGAGAAGATAAAATGGAAGTACTTGACAAAGCAGATGCCTAATAATGGCTTCCATATGCTGGAAGTGTGCCAAACAAGAAAGTCCCCTTTGCTACTCACCTTCTGGAAGGAGCAACTAAGATCTAGTGGGAGAACGACATCATGGGTTGAGATTTGAATGAATAGCCGATGGGCTGGACAGACTTTCAAACTTTCTTTTTTTGCCATATTTGTCCCCATATCAGCTAAGAAAGAGAAAGAGAAGGATTATACCTTCCTCATTTAGGGCAACTTGTCTATGGCAGACTTCACCCACAAGTTTTGCTTCTTGGAGCGGTTTGGTTACATGCTGATTGAAGAAAGGCGGATGGATCATTTTGTAGAATGCCTGCACCTTGCAATCAAACCCCACGTGATGGCAATAGACCAACAAACTTTTCCGATGCATATAACATCACCCTTGACATGGAGAAGACAGTGATGCCTGCATGTAACCCACCAAAGGGGTACCTGGGATTCACTGAAGACACCTCTAGCCCAAGGAATGATCATAGAAAAGGATAAGGATAACCATGCTAAAGGGAGACATGGAGGAAAGGGAAAACCCCACAATGAGAATCTCCATCCAAGGTGCTACAATTGTGGAAGGTCACACCCAGGCAAGTGCCACTTTGAGAATAAGGTGTGCTTTCATTTCCAGCAAGAAGGACAATTTTAGGCCCATTGTCCTCTTCCTGACCCGAGACGTCTGGGGCCAGTGGAAACCCAACTTGTAGCAGCAACACCATCGGTAGCAGTAGTCACACCAGTTGTAGCCCCACATGTAGGGGAGAAGAGGCAAGCCCGAGTTTTCTCCATCGACAATGAAGAGGTACAAGACAATGCTAATCATTTGATAGATGGTACATAATCACCCTTAGAGTTCTTTTTCCTATCTTTAGCTAAGAAATTCAATAGTTTGACTGTCATGAAAATAATGTAGGAATGTTTAGATCATGGACAAAATGTAAAAGTTATGTTTGACTCTGGTTCTACCAAAACTTTTATTTTGAGAAATCTTGCAACAATGCTTTGTTTGGACATCAAGAATTTAGGATATGTTTTGGATGTCACTGCCCTGAGTGGTTGAATCTTTATGTCTCTCCTAAAACCCCCATCTATACATGTTAAATATCTGAATAATGAGCTCCCTACATATTTTATTCTTCTCGAAATGAATGAATTTGATGTACTAATTGGTATGGATTGGCTCTATACTTATAAGGAAAAGATAGACTATAGGGAAAAGATAATAAGAATAGAGAGACCATGTCATCCACCATTCACCATTAGAGGTAGGAAGGATGCTACCACTAGAATGTATGTGTCATCCATGAAGGCAGAGCAAATGATAGACAAAGGTTGTCAGGCATTCCTAGAAGTAGTTACTGAGTCGGAGCCTAAGGTGTGGCATTTAGAGGAGATTGAGGTGGTCAGGGACTATGCAGATGTGTTCCCAGATGATTTTCCTGGGATACCTCCTGAGAGAGAGTTGGAATTTTTGATAGAGTTATCTCCTGGGACAAACCCTATTTCTAGGGCACCTTACAAGATGGCCCCCAATGAGTTGCTTGAGCTGAAAAAGAAACTACAAAAATTGCTAGACAAAGGCTTCATCTGACCTAGCACTTCTTCATTGGGAGTACCAGTCCTGTTTGTGAAAAAGAAGGATGGATCACTCCATATGTGCATAAACTACATGATGATAAATCAAGCTACCATCAATAACAAATATCCTTTACCCCGTATAGATGACCTATTTGACCAGCTCAAGTCTGCCCAATTCTTTTTAAAGATTGACCTAAGATCTGGGTATCATCAATTGTTAGTCAAAAGCGAGGATATAGTGAAGACTACTTTTTGAACCTGTTATGGCCTTTATGGGTTTGTAGTCATGCTGTTGGGGTTGTCTAATGCCCCGAGTGTGTTTATGAATCTCATGAACATTGTGTTCCAACCTTTCCTAGACTCTTTTGTCATTGTGTTCATAAATGACATTCTAGTTTACTCGAATGACTTAGAGCAAAACTCTGACTACCTTGCTAGAGTTCTTGATATCCTGAGAAAGAAGAAGTTCTATGGGAAATTCTTGAAGTGTGAGTTTTGGGTAGACCGTATCATGTTCCTTGGACACATTATATCTGGAGGGAACATCTCACTAGATCCTACTAAAGTGTCGGTCGTACATGATTGGCTAGCACCAAACAACCCTTCTAAGATTTGGAGCTTCCTGGGATTGGTCGGGTATTATTGGCGCTTCATTAAGGGTTTCTCAAAGATCATTCTTCCCCTCACCAAGCTCTCCCCAAAGGATGAGAGTTTGTATGGTCTGACTTGTGTGAAGCTCGATTTTAGGAAATGAAGGAGAAGTTGACCATAGATCCTGTGTTGACTCTACCATCAGGAAACAAAGGTTTTATGATCTTCACCGATGCATCAAAGATGGGGATTGGATCCATGCTAGAGAATAATAGGCATGTTGTTGCTTATGCCTCCAGACAACTCAAGCCAAATGAAGTGAACTACTCGACAAATCATTTAGAACTGGCTACGGTTATTCATGCCCCAAAGATCTGGAGACACTATATTTATGGAGGCACTTTTGAAATCTTCACCAACCACAAAAGCCTGAAGTACCTCCTGACTTAGAAAGACCTAAACCTGAGATAAAGATGATAGATGGAGTATATGAAAGATTATGATTTGACCACTGCCTACCACCCAAGAAAAACTAATGTAGTAGCATATGCTCTTAGTCAGAAATAACTCAGATGTGCACCTGTCATATCTACCAAGTGGAGAGAACTGGAAGAGTTTGCTAGGTGGACTCCATAGCCATTAGAAGACTGAATCCATGTGGCTAACATTCAAATAAAACTAGAACTATTGACTGAGTTGGTAGATACCCAGTTAGTGAGCCCATAGCTTGACAAGATGATAGGTTTGTTAGAGAAACCTCAAACACATCTCTCAGTTGGAGTAGATGGTGGAATCCATTACAAGATTCATATTTGGGGTTCTTATAGATTCACCCTTAAAGAATCATATCTTACAAGAAGCTCATGGTTATAAGTATATAGTGCACACCGAAACCAGCAAGATGTTTAAAGGCATGCATGAATACTTTTGGTGGCCTAGAATGAAGAGACATAGCAATATATGTGGCCAGTTGTCTCACATTCTAGATGGTGAAGGCTGAACACCAGTGACCTGGTGGATTACTGCAATCCATTGAGATTTTAGAGTGGAAATGGGATCAGATCAATGGACTTTGTGATGGGTCTCCCCAAGACAAAGAAAGGTCATGATGCAATATGGGTTGTGGTGGATCACCTAACCAAGTTGGAACATTTCCTTGCCTTAAAGATCACCACCAAGGTGATAGACCTAGCTAAACTACATATCAAAGAGATAGTTTGTCTGCATGGTGTTCCGAGTTCAATTATTTCTGATCATGAGCCTAAGTTCACCTCTAATTTATGGGAGCATGTGTATGAGGAACTCGTACAAGATTGAAATTTAGTACATACTATCACCCCCAGACTTATGGACAGTCAAAAAGAACGATCCAGACTTTAGAACATTTGTTGAGAGCATGTAAGCTTGATTGGGGAGGATCATGGGAGCAGTAGTTCCCCTTAGATGAGTTTTCTTATAATAATAGTTACCAAGCCAGTATCGATATTCCTATGTATGAATATCTTTATGGGAGGCTGTGTTGGTCACCGCTACTGGGATGATGTTGGTGAGAGGACCTTCATGAGGTCATACAAACTGAAGTTGTATGTTGATAAAGTCACTTTGATCAAGCAAAGGCTAAAGAGAGCCCATGACCAACAGAAGTCGTATGCTGATGTAAAGCGGACTAACTTACACTTCAATGTGGGTGAACATGTGTTTTTGAAAATCTAACACCTCTGAGCTATAGCTAAGAATAGAGGAAAGATGAGTCCCTGATACATGGGTCCCTTTAAAATCCTAGAACGGATTTGTGAAGTTGCTTATCATTTAGCATTAGCACCTCAATATATTATGATGGATGATGTGTTCCATGTGTCCAATCTAAAGCTCTATGTGAATGATCCATGCCATGTGCTGAGTATTGAACCTATTGAACTCCAAGGGAGGTTGATATACCCTGAGTCACCTGTGAGGGTATTGGATATCAAGGTGAAAGAACTCAAGAATAAAAAGATAGAGATGGTAAAGGTTCTTTGGAAGCACCATGGATAGGATGAAGCCATATGGGAGCTATTGACAAACATGGAAAACTCTTATCTTGAATTGTTTATTTGATTAGTCAAATTTTGAGGAAAAAATTCCTATAAGAGGGAAAGGATGTTATAACCTCAGTTTCACTTGTATTTTATATAATTGAAATGGAGTTATTTTAGGCAAAGAGACATGTTGGAAATTTGTGTGCTTTGCTTTTAAAGAAAAGTTTTCTTTGCAAATTTCCCTTCGATGATTGATTTCATGATTTCTACTGCATTATTAATCCAATAGTGGGTAAAAGGGAAAATATAGAGAAGAAAATCCCATAATAAGAAAAAATAAAGGAAAATAAATAATAAATATGTGTACTTGAGAGAATTGTGTATAATTATCTAGAAAGTGGTATGGATGGCCACTATTAATTAGTTTTCATTTGAACATGGTTTCTAATAAGAAGAATAGTCAAAATAAAGATAATAGAAAATAAATAAAGAGAAAAGGATGTGTTTTAATGCTTGAAATATGCATTATAAAGGGAATACTTTCATGGTAAGATAAGGCATCTTTATTTTTGAATTTTGGTCCCAATCTTTGTTCGGATAAAGTCACTTAAGACATTCCCTTAAAATTTGGGATCAAAATGATCAATAGAATAGGAGTTATGGATTTTACAAAAATCCCAAAAGTGCATGTATTAATGGGAGAATGAATTAAATTTCACGAAATTATATTCCAATTAGAATTCTTATTTTTGACCTTTTATTGTGCTTATGACTGGATGACTGTTAGACCTGGGATCCAATGGTGGTCAAATTGTCACCTATCTCAGTTAGATTAGGAAATAAGGACACCATCATGCTAGATCTCCAAGCTGATTTCATAGAGTTTTAATGAATGAGAAAGCAAAGAAACTTTCCCATTAACTTCATGAGATCATTACGAGTCTTGCTACCCTAGGTTTTACCTAGGTTGGAGATCTCTAGAAGGATCATCCAAATCAATCCTCCATTGGAAACCCAACCGACATAGAATACTATAAATAGGGGCCTTAGACCCCTCTGCCTGATCACCAAATTTCTTGAGAGACACCGCTAGTCCTATAGCCTCTTCCCCTATCACAAATTCCTTGCTAAGCCCCAAATATCTCCTCATGTATTCCAGTATCTTTGGATAAGAGAGCTCCGCTTCCATTCCTCTTTCCTCACCGCTGACAAGCAATAGAAAACCCCTACTGAGTTCGGTAGGACAAGAAGAAGGAGATCGTGTTGTTGATCGTCACTTTGGGCCTCTAGTTCCCAGAGTCAACTACACAGTTGAATCAGCCAGGGATAATAGATGACCATCCAGAGGTATAAGAAGGGGGATGAGGAAAGGAATTCTCTTCCCCCGTGCTTGTTTTGAAAAGGTAAGGACAATATGGTCATTTTCCACGCTTTTTCTCATTTAACCAGTGAGTCACCATGTGGGCCAACCGCTAAGTTGGTGAGATCGGGTTGGCCGGCCTTGTGATGTAGGGTTTTTGAGTCACATTTATAGGCTGATTTTGTACTTGTTTTATGCATTTAATTGTCATCTTGGTGACTATAATGGCATGATTCAATTCCTTTATCCTATAATCATTGTATGCATCAAATTTATCTTATTTTATCCTATTTTAAATGAATTACGAAATTCCATCGATTGACTTGTGTTTTTCTCTTTGATTCAGGTACTTTGTGTTCCAGAACCTTTCGATACCATCGACAGGTCTATCGATACTATCGACATGGCAACAGTAACCAAGGCGGAGGGAAAACATCCAAGTCGATACCATTGACCAAACTGTCGATGGTCTCGAGATCAGCTCAACATAAAGAAAATTGGCACGTCGATACTATTGACGATCTGGTCGATAGTATTGAAAAGCATCCAGGTTGATCCCAGTTTTTAGCAACGTAACCGCACCCTAAGGTGTCGATACCATTGACACCCCATTGATGATATCGACACATTCAGATCAGGATTTTGCCAAGAATTGCCATGATCAAACGACTGTGATCTTTTGGCGGTCGTAAGTCATACCTATACCTAAGAAAAGGCAACCAAAAGAAAAACATCATGTTGCACTCATCCGCACAAGTCCCAAAGGAAGGAGAGCAAAGAACGGAGCCCAGAGCTATGCCCCGGACAATTCCAGAGTTGTAGACGGATGATTCTACCGCCGGAAGGCTATGGAACGTGCATCTTGCATCGAGGATCATCTGGATCTTATCTGTTTCAGGGGTTACATCATATTCTCATTAGTTTCCCCATGTTTTCCTCTTTCTTCTCCATGTGTATCGTTGAGATGAACATGCGGGGCTACTACCCATTATCCTTAGGACCGAGAGTAGCCCGGGGAATCACTATATGGCAATTTTACATTGATTATCATAATTTGTCTCAATTTCCCTGATATGTTATTATGTTTCTATCGCAATTTGCTATGCTTGGCCACCATAGTTAATTTCTAATACTGTTAATTGCTCTTGATAGAGAATTAGTGGTTGAAAAGGCACGATTAACACATTAACTAATAAATTCCTTAGACAAGGTAATGTACGGTTAATGGTGGATACCCAGAGAATTCATTAAAGAACTTAGATCTAGGGTATAAGTTACTACTGGTGTGGAACTGACCTAGAACTAGGTTGTAAATTGTATTGCAGAAGCAAACAATTTTAACTACAGGCCATAATCAGGGATAAGGCACAAATTATGTTAGTTGTGTAGAATTGCATGCAGCGAGACCTCGTGGTGAAACTGTAACCCTAAGGATTCCCATTCCATTTGATTAAACTAAACATTTAATCATTGCTCATTTTTGTTTTCTCTTTATTTTTTTTTATTTTGTTTCTATTTTTGTCTCAAAACCAACAATCAACTTTTCCAATCGGTCTAGCTGATCACGACCAATTAGTAGTAGTCTACTGAAATTTACATTTCCCTGAGTTCGACTTCGGCCTCACAAGGCCTATATTACTTTGATACGTGCACTTGCGTTTAACGCATGCTTCAAGCATCTCACCTAGCCAAGCTAGTAGGGTGGCCCCATGGTATCCTAGCCTAGGTGGCAGGCTCCCATTGGAATATAATGATTTATTTTGTAAAAATCATAGTAATTAGTAGGATAATCAGATAAAGGCATGTAATATAGGATTTTTGCTTAGAAAATACAAGGACTTCGATAGTATATGATCAATGCGTAGATCCGCCTTTAGTTCAAAAAGTACATAAAGTTGTTATCTTTAATGTGGTTAATGTATAAGAACCCTAAGTTTTAGGTTTTGATGATCCTAATGTTCCCAGTTGATATTGATAATAAAAAAATGATCTTTTATACACAAAAAGAGCAACTTGGAACTTAACAAACCATAATTTGATGAATTAGGGTTTCCTTGAGATTAAAAGTGAAATTAATGATAAAATTAGGGTTTGTCAACCCAAAAGTCATGAAAAGTGATTATTAGGGTTTAGGAAGCCAAAACCCTAATAAAACCCTAACTTGAGACCCAAGTCAGTCTTAGTGATAAATTTAGATAATATAATAATGATACATGGGTGTTATGCTTTAAATTTCAAGATGATTACTTGGTTGCCTGTATGGTTATTCCTAATCGCTCTTACTTGGGCATCAAGTACACCTGATCAAGGTATGTGGTTACACCTATGACTAACCACATTAGTTTCTCATCATTTTTAGAAGTTTTCCATATTGCTTGAAATTAAATGTTTGCATGTTGTTTATTTCCTTCAAGCTATAAAGTCATTATGGATATCGCAATGTATGCTTGTAACTTTATAGAACCTCGCATATTAACTCTAAAAGTTTAAGAATGGAAAGAAATGAAAGATTCATGATGATGACTAAAGACCAGGACCCAGATTGGGAAGGTCAGACCAGGCCCCAGATTGGAAGGTCATATGAGGTCATGCCCCAAATTGGGAAGACCAACATGGCACCTAGTTCTAGATTGAGAGGTGGCCAACATGGCACCTAGCTACATATTGAGAGGTGGCCTAATGTCCATTATAGGGACAAAAACCTAAGAGAGGGTATCCGAGAGGTTAAGTAAAAGTGGGCTGAAAAGTTATGAAGAAAACAATAATTTTGATTCTGTAACAATAATTGTTGTGATTTTGTTGTTACACTTAGATGCAATCTTTTGTTTTCCCTACATACTAGTATAACTTGTTATACTGACCGAGTTTTGATTACTCAAAATTTTAGGATAATCTGCTATTGATTCTGCAAGTATAATGGAAAGTGGACACTCATGAAGAAGGAACCAAACGAACAAGAAAAAATGTAATCTCTAAAGGATTTAGTTAGTTTTTATTTCGTGTTGTAAAACTCTAGAAAATTATATTATGTAATTCCTATGTGTAAAGTTAATCTTGTACAAACTCATTCCTATTTAGTGAAATTTATTAATTATTTTTGGTTATTTGATAAACCTATATTATTGGTAATGGCCCTTTCCCTCTCGATCCACCTGAATAGGGGATAACAGGGGAGGGGTCGTTACATATATAGTATGTCTATTGAAGAAAGGGGGTAGATGACTATAATCTCATTGGCTTGGGAAGGCTTAATGAGGTGGGCGGCTTGCTTCAAAATGTTGTGAAAAGAGTTTGAGCTACAAGGAAGGTTTGGTTTTAGTATAAGGAGGGAATAGATGAGAGTGTGGTGTTTCTAGATAGCCTTGATGACAAAAGGGGCTTGCATGTTTTGAACATGAGTCCTTGATCTCCTTTTATAGTCTTGAGGTGTTGATCCCCGCCCTCATGGTCATCCATGAAGATATTGAATGGTAGAAAGAATGTGGAAGAAGGTGAAGAAGATGAAGAAGGAGGAAGAGTTTGTGGAGGGGCTTCTAGGTGATGGTGGCTCGTCTAACCTCTTGTATGGTCTTTATATATGAGTTTGTGGTATATTGGTGAAGGTTCTAGGGAAAGAGGCTAGCTAGATAGGGGTGGCCCAGTGTTCTCCTAATAGCACACAAAAACAACGACAAGAGGTCTTTGGATAGTGACAAGATCTTGTCTAGATCCTCATTGGCCAAGGCAATCAGCCGTCTGTGTAGTCCTTAATGGGACCGAACTGTATACAAAGTTTCTCGAGAAAAAGATGTTCTATACAAGTAGGTCTCAGTCGCCAAAGTTGGCATCCCATCCATGATGCACACCACCACCATTACTATGGGCGGAGGTAGAAGATGACATGATAGGACTACACTCGTTACACGGGTCAGTGTTTCTGTGATAAAGTGAGTTTTTATATTATTTACTTTCTCTCTCTTACAAATTTAATGATATTGATAATCACTCAAATTTAATTTCCCAAACACTCTCAATCACCTCCCTCTACTAATTTGACCACATGGGTATGCATATTTTAAAACAATACAAACCCTAAATACACATTAGGGTGAATCATGTATATTATAGTACTTAGTCAAATTACATAGGAAACATTCGAATTTGAATCCCCATTTTGTACCATAGTTAGATAAACATACCACAAAGCTTCACCTAAAATTTCACTTCAATTGGATGAACCAATTGAGATTTATAAGCATTTGAATTTATACACATTATTTCATTCATTTTAACCCTATGACCTAAGTTTTCTGACTTAATTGATCAAGTGTGACAATTAATTTCATGCGGACACTTTATCACCCGGATGTGGACCTTTGTTAGTATGGCATTAGATTTGGGCCATCCAAAAAGGAATCAGATGACACCAACTTTGTCCCTTACCTCACGTAAGACTCGAATTTTTCTCCAATTGCTCGAGCCATCTAGTCCCGATCTCCTACAGCTTATCTACTCACCTGATCATGATTCTTGAGGGATATATATCTTCCCCTCATTGAAACAAACTCAACAAATTGAATCTCAATCTCCCTCACCCTTGTATCAGGGAGAACAGACTCCCCCTTTCCCGTGCCTCTCAATGGCGGTGACGACTAGTTTAGGGCTTCCTTGCCCTCACTTCCTTACGCCATAAAACCCCACCATATAGCTCTGCCCAACCTTCTTTAGTCATACCAGACCTTTAATTCAAAGCTACAGTTCCTTGAGCATCGCCGCCAACGCCACCTCCTTTCCACCACTTCACCACCTCGGTCACACCTCCACTCACATCCCCACACCAAATCCTCCTCGCCATCATCTTGGCCAAGCTCCCATGAGCATACATGGCAGCTTATATCTAACCTAGAGCTACCCACACCCCTTTCCTCCTCCCTCTTCGGTGACCTTACACCTGGAGATCAGCGGCACACTAATCCAAAGGGAGCTGCACCCCACAAAGGTGTCGCCCCGCTCCAGGTCGTCTCCGTGAAGGAGGATCCATCCCCATTCAGTCAGGGAGAGGACTACAAAGCGAGTAGGTCCTCGTCAGAGTTGTGAGGCAGGCTACTACTCGTAAGGGAGTAGGAGATGAGGAGGAGAGCCCCGCATGGATCCAACTCATCCTAGGAGGACCAATCCCAGAATGCCAACTCAGCAAGAGGAGTCGCTGGTCAACAAGGAAATGTGAGAGGACTCTCACCAACTAGATCTGACCTGGACCAATAGAGAGCCCCCACGTAAGCCCATATCATCCTTTCTCTCTAGTTAATTAATTAATTAATAAAAAACATGTTATCTTATAAAAATCCTTATAAATCATAGGAATATCCGATGATAGCATATAAATATACCATTTTCATTAGAAAAATATGAAAAATCTATCAAAAATTCTATAATTATGTAAATACAATTGATTTTCCAAGAATGATGGCCTAAGGTATTATTTGACTTATTGATCTCCTTTTCTTAAATTAAAATGATGGAAAATGTTATTCATGGTATAATATCAGTAAATCCTGAATCATAAACCCTAATGGAATCTCTAATGTTTTTACATCATGAAACCCTAAGTAGGAAATGTGTAGTGACCCAAAGGTCATCGGAAAACCTAATGCTAGTTCTCTCTCTATATGATAAAAGTAATTAGTGAACCTTTATGCCATGAACTTCACCCCTAAATAATAATAGAGAAATGATTTAGTGTCTACTGTTCTTGATTGGAAACCTCCCCAGAATCCTACTAAAATCTAGAGTTTCTGGGGTCAAGCCGGATGTTCTCTATAGTTTCAGTTCCTCTTACTGATCTTACTCAAAAGGATGAGAATTTCATATGGTCAACTGCTTGTGAGACCAATTTCTAGGAGCTAAACCAAAAAGTGACATCAACACCTGTTCTAGGTTTACCTTTTGGCAATGAAGGGTTTGTAATATTCACTGATACTTCGAGGAATGGTATAGGTTGTGTCCTACAACAGAATGGGAAGATAGTGGATTTTGCATCCAGACAAATAAAATGAAATGAACTTAATTATCCCACCCATGATTTGGAGTTGGTTGTAATAATTCATGCTCTCAAAATCTAGAGGCACTACCTGTATGGGGCAACTTTTGACAATTTCACTGACCATAGAAGTCTGAAGTATATCCTGACCTAGAAGGACCTGAACTTGCATCAACATCGATGGATTGAGTATCTGTAGGACTAATATATCACCATTGCCTACCATCTAAGTAAGGCAAATGTAGTCGCTGATGCCCTTAGCAGAAAAGGGTTGTATGTGCATCTTTGTTCGCTCCTGAGTGGAAGAAAATGGAGGATTTGGTGGATTGGAAGCCATAGTTTCTACATGGTCGTGTTCATATAAAAAATATTTCTATCATTCCTGGTTTATAGTATGATCTTCTTGAGGAACAAAAGGCTATTCCTGATCTTTAAGAGCTCTCTTCTCTCTTGTCCAAACCTCAAACACACCTGTTTGTGGGTCTTGATGGTGGTCTTTGATATAAGAACTGTATGTGGGTTCCTGAGTAGTCAACTGTAAAGACAAAGATTCTCAGTGAGGCACATGGGTCAAAGTACATAGTTCATCCCAACACAACCAAAATGTACAAAACCTATAATGACTTTTCTGGTGGAGGGGCATGAAACGTGATATTGCTGAATTTGTGTCCAGATGTCTGACGTGCCAAAGAATCAAGGCAAAACACCAGAGACCAGGCGGTCTACTACAACCCCTTGAAATCCCAGAATGGAAATGGGAACACATCACCATGGATTTCGTGGTGGATCGACCCAGGACCATAAAGGGATATGATGCTGCATGGATTAAAGTGGATCGTCTCACTAAATCAGATCACTTTCTTCCTATAAAGATGACAACAAAAGTGTCTGATCTTGCTGACCTCTATATATAGGATATAGTACATCTGCATGGAGTTACCGAGTCCATTTCTTTGGACAGGGATCCAAAGTTCACTTCCAAGCTGTAGAAACAAATTCAAGAAGAACTGCGTACAAAGTTGAACTTCAGTACAATGTACCATTCACAGACCGATGGGCAATCAGAGCATAAAGGACAAATTCTGGAGGATCTTCTGCAGTCTTTTGTTCTCAATAGGTAAGGCTCGTGGGACCATTAGTTGACCTTAGCTGAGTTTGCATATAATAATAGCTATAAGGCAAGTATTTTGATGCCTCCATATGCTCTATGACAGACCATGCACATCTCTGATATACTGGGATGACATTGGGGAGCACACCTTGATGAAATCTGAGGAGATGCAGCTTTACATAGACAAGGTTGTTCTAATAAGGTAGATAATGCACATTCTCATCGACAAGAATGTCAGTTCAAGGAAGGTGATCATCTTTTCTTGAAGATCAGGCCTATCTGAGCCTTGTCCAAGAATAAAGGGAAGCTCAACCCTCATTATGTGGGACCCTTTGAGATTTTTGAAAGGGTTGGTGAATGTGCATATCTTCTTGATCTTTTACCTCAGTATAGTGCAATGCACAATGTCTTTCATGTATCTGATCTGAAGCCTTACATCAAAGATCCTAATCAAGTTATGAATAATGAGCCTCTAGAGTGATGCGTATCATTGTACACGCAACAACCACTAGGAAAAGTCCTAGAGTTTAACCTTCTAACCCAGTTGTCAACTTGTTGCGAACAACAAGTCAACTTATTATAGATAGGTATTGATCCAAGGGATGACGGAAAAGAAAAGTCAAAATCTAAATCCGATTACAAGTACAAGAATTAAATCCTGATTTGAGAGAGTTGTTAATACTAAAAACAAAAATAAAAGTGCTGAAATAAAGTTTAACTAATCAAGAAATAAAAATCTGGGGTCCAGAAGATCACCACCAAAACCACGTTCCTATTCAACTAATCAAATTCTAAACTCCAAGGATCAAATCAGGACCTTGTGTTTACATGTCCTTACAGACAAACTCACAAGGGTCAGACTTCCCGTGAACCCGTTGGTCCCGACGTTCACGGATCATTGCCCAGTCGTCCAACATGCCATTATCCACGGTCATATAAAAAAGCATGTGAATTCAAACTGGCGTTCAAACCCAAGGATCAGGTAGTCGTGTCACCAAGGATTATAACAAGAATAAGATTAAATAGACAAAAGATGATAATCGCAATTAAGGGACTATTGTTTCATTCTTATAGAGATCCACGGTCATATCACTCTATACAAATATATCAGATCATCCAAATAACTACAAAGAAACAGAGAGAAGACATTTGTTTGATGGAGGAATATAACTGATTATATTGAATAGAACCGGGATAAGGGGCTACTCCCATGCCCCAGAGAAATTTACTCAGACATAACAAGACTAGAAGAAATGCAAACTAAAATGAGATCCAACATTATACAAGATGTGGTCTAAAACTAAAAATTGGATGAAATGGAATCAAGAATGGAATCTTTTACAAGTGAAGAGTCCCTCCTTTTATAGGAGGGGGAGGGGTAGGCTGCCTCAAAAGAGGGGGGAAAAAGAGAGGGAGACCAATTTTTGAATTTTCTAGATCTGGTCAAATCGAAAGTTGGTTGTCTTTAATTATCTTGACCATGTAACTCTCTTTAATCCACATTCTCACAGTAGTGATTTCGAACATATTTCTCTCCCATTAAAAGCACAAAACCGGTCCAAATAATATGATTTTCTGTTAGGAAATTAAATTCCCTTTCCATTGAATACTTGTACACTCAATTTGGTGTTTTAACACAAAATTATGTCACTTTTGGTAATGGGCATCCATGAATTTCAGGAATGCTACAAATTGTGTAATTTTCCTACAAAACCTAAGAAAATATAATTAAAACTCCAATTAAAGAGAAAAATCTAAAATAACACAATTAATTATGAAACAGAGAGAATAAATAAAAAACAATCTTAAACAAATATAAAAAATATGTAAATAAAAGAGATAAATACACATTTATCAAAATACCCCGGACTTGAATCCTTGTTTGTCCTCAAACAAATAAAATCACAAATTATTCCAATTTATACTAACAACGTGTCTATCCTCACCCTTGTAACATCACTTTATTCCTTACCTCTAAATTTGGCCAAGCAACTCAATCTCCTAAAACAACAAAACACAAAATTCTATATTTCCTATTGAAAACAAATATCATATCTTGTTTCTAAATCAAGATTTTGTAGAGAAACATTCTTCATCTTACTTTTTCTTTGACACTCTCATTTTATTATTGTATTTTTTTATGTGAGTTGTTGCACAAGAACATGATGAAATTGAGGGGTGTGAAAATAAAGAAGGAAGTGATGATTTTTTTTATCCCTCCTCTATTCGACTTGGGATTTAGATTTGTGGAGTTGTGGCTACATTGGTCACAATTTTTTTCATGTGCACTTTTGGCATCTTTTGATGGTACGCCCTTTTGTGGGGTATGGAAATTTTTTTTATGGGAAGCATGCCATCCTGGACTTGATTTTTGTCTGGTGGTGATTCTTTGCTTCTTTTTTTATAATGAAAATAAGGGGGAAACAAAAGGTGTCCTTGTTCTTATAACTTCACATATTTATTTTCTCCGTTTTTTAAAGTGTCATTACATCAGAAAGAACATTCATGTCAATCAAATTATACAAGATTTATATCAAGTTAATCAACAGTTTAAAAATAGAGAAAATTTGTGTTTGGTTTTGATTGAGTCCATTCGGCTTGCCAACTTTTCCAAGGAGTGATGCTATTTTGGGATCCTAGGTGACATGGTGGTTTCAAACATGGCAATTTGTAACAATTTTTTGCAAAAGATTTACTTCAAAGGGTACAATGATAAACATCTATTCATATTGGATGACTAGATAAAGGCCATTTTGTAACAAAAGAAATAAAAACATGGCCGACTAGATAATGGCCATGAACAAAGCAACTATATGCAAAACAAAAAAAGGTAGAAATAAAGCAAGAATAAAAAAGATAAGGGGGTGGAATAGAAACATACCACCCACCTCCACCCCAGACTTAGGTTTTTGCTCGTCCCGAGCAAAATTGAAACCCGAGATGGAGGGAAGAGAAGAGCGAGGATTTCCAGGTGGCCCAGGTAGCTCAAAAAACGTCCAGCTAAAGGGGATGTGTATGAGGGTTGGGACCTTTATCTGAGGAGCTTCATAATGTATCATATGATAGGGTAATTGTAGAAGCTCAGTGGGGTGCTCATATTTTCTTTCACCTCGCATTCCCTCTAATAATATCCATAGATCTTCCTTCGATAGTAAGGGAAGCGTTGAAGATGGATATGGATTGGGGGAGGTTGGCGGGTACCCGACCAGTAATGCCAGTAGAGCATGATGAACAGAGTCAGGTGGAGGATCTTGTTCAGGTTTTCCACCATCATGATGACCTGCATATGGGAGAATTGATGCTAATATAAAAAATTTAAAATCATTTACAAAAGTGTTTAAATTCTCCTTAAAATTAATGCCATCAACATTGGGTTTGGTAAGTTTCATTGTTAATATAACATATGTCTCTAATACTTGTGTACAAGGGTTCCCCAAGTATTTAGGAGGGATGATGACATCTTCCTTGCAAACAACAGAAGGGGGTGTGTGGGATTCTTCCAACGGTGGTATCTCCCCTTCTAGATCAGCCATGTGTGGGATGGAAATTGGCTGTGACGGCTTGGGAAGAAACATAAAGGGGATTAGATTCTCATTATCCAAAATAGACTCAAAAGAAGGGTATTGGTCTATGGTATCATTCAGATTTATGTTGAGGATGGGAGGAGTTGTTGGATCTTTAGAATGACTCTCCTGCTTTGACATTTCATATTCAAGTAATAGAGTCTCTAAAGGAAAGATATGGATACCAACGTCCTCATCACACACAAAATATGGCTCCATGGTTTGTTCTATTTCTTCAGGATCTGACATATATGACACAAAATAAGGATCATCATCGTCGTCGTCAGGAAGAACCATCTTGGGTTGCTCAAGCTCTATAGGGGGAGTTTGTGATTGATCCTCTAGTAAGGTAGCTAACATGGCTTGACTGGATTCAAGTTTTGCTTGTCCTTCTGCTACCATCTTTTCTAGGGCCTTAAGTCTCTCTTCCAGTTCAAGATTAATTTGCATTTCACCATAGGATTTATACACCCTAAATTTTGGTCATCCTCACCACACTCCCCATAGTGTCCTTGGCCATAGTAATCCTCATATTGTTTTGGGTGGCATTGTTCCTCATAATAATCTCCAGAAGATGGTGGATTGTAATTTCCATTGCATCCATCTTGGTAGGAAGATTCAATATTATAAGGTGTCACCAAATCATGAGGAAACATATTTGAACAATCTATATTTTGGGTTTGGGCTTCTAGCATGGCGGTTAAGAAGGCTTGACTAGATTTTAGTTTTGTTTCTCCTTCTATTGCTATCTTCTCTAGGGCCCTAAGTCTCTCTTCTTGTTGAAGATTACATTGGGTTTCATAAGCATGTTCATAACCCCCAAGGTTTTGTTGGTTACACCCCACAAAATTTTGTTGATCATATCCCCCATTAGAATATGGATAGAAAGGTTCCTCATAATGGTTCTCAGAAAAATGTGGATTCACATTGTACCCACCATGATGAAAGGGCTCACAATTAAAAGGGGTGCTATTATAAGCATGGGGTAGAGTCGGACAGGCAAGAGATGCATGATGGTAAAAACCACAATAATAACATTATGGGGGATATTGGGATGCCCACTCCATTTGAAAAGAAAAGTTCCTGAAAGATATGTCAATCAACGAATGAGAGAAGAAAGATTACGAGATAAAAGGTTAGTCAAAATTACAAAGAGAACTAAAAATTATAAATCTAAGAAATTATGAAATAACTAAAATTACAAAAAAAAAGTAACTAGAAAGCAGTACTACTGGAATGGAAACTCAGCAGAAAGAGGAGATACACTTCTGGAATTGTGCTCAGAAGGAAAAAAAGAAATTACAAAAATCTAGAAGAAATTATAAAAAAGACTAAAGTTATGAAAGTTATAGAATATGAACAAGGATTATACAAGATATACAAGCAACCAGATCTGAAAAACAACTGTTTCGTCCCCGTCAACGATGCCAAATTGATGTGTGTCATTGTACACACAACAATCACTAGGAAAAGTCCTAGAGTTTAACCTTCTAACCCGATTGTCAACTTGTTGCGAACAACAAGTGAACTTAGTATAGATAGGAATCGATCCAAGGGATGGCGGAAAAGAAAAGTCGAAATCTAAATCTGATTGTAAGTACAAGAATTAAATCCCGATTCGAAAGAGTTGTTAATACTAAAAAAAAAATAAAAGTGTTGAAATAAAGTTTAACTAATCAAGAAATAAAGATTTGGGGTCCGAAAGATCACCACCAAAACCACGTTCCTATTCAACTAATCAAATTCTAAACTCCAAGGATCAAATCAGGACCTTGTGTTTACATGTCCTTACGGACAAACTTACAAGGGTCAAACTTCCCGTGAACCCGTTAGTCTCAGCGTTCACGGATCATTGCCCAGCCGTCCAACATGCTATTATCCACGGTCATATCAAAAAGCATGTGAATTCAAACTGGCATTCAAACCCAAGGATCAGGTGGTCGCGTCACCAAGGATTATAACAAGAATAAGATTAAATAGACAAAAGATGATAATCGCAATTAAGAGACTATTGCTTCATTCTTACAGAGATCCATGGTCATATCACTCCATAAGAATATATCAGATCATCCAAATAACCACAAAGAAATAGAGAGAAGACATTTGTTCGATGGAGGAATATAACTGATTATATTGAATAGAACCGGGCTAAGGGGATACTCCCATGCCTCAGAGAAATTTACTCAGACATAACAAGACTAGAAGAAATGTGAACTAAAATGAGATCCAACATTATACAAGATGTGGTCTACAACTAAAAATTGGATGAAATGGAATCAAGAATGGAATCTTTTACAAGTGAAGAGTCCCTCTTTTTATAGGAGGGGGAGGGGGTAGGCTTCCTTAAAAGAGGGAGAAAAAGAGAGAGGGAGACTAATGTTTGAATTTTCTAGATCTGGTCAAATCGAAAGTTGGTTGTCTTTAATTATCTTGACCATGTAACTCTCTTTAATCCACATTCTCACAGCACAGATTTCGAACATATTTCTCTCCCGTCAAAAGCACAAAATCAGTCCAAATAATATGATTTTATGTTAGGAAATTAAATTCCCTTTCCATTGAATACTTGTACACTCAATTTGGAGTTTTAACATAAAAGTTGTATCACTTTTGGTAACGGGTATCCATGAATTTTCAGGACTACTGTAAATTGTGTAATTTTCCTACAAAACCCAAGAAAAAATAATTAAAACTCCAATTAAATAGAAAAATATAAAATAATACAATTAATTATGAAACAAAGAGAATAAATAACAAAACAATCTTAAACAAATATAAAAAATATGTAAATAAAAGAGATAAATACACATTTATGATAGAGCTAAATACCCATTTTAAATTTTTGATTCCAACTTATGCTGAATACCCATTTTAAATTTTTGATTCCAAGATAAAGGAGTTTCAAAGTAGTATGCACATTGATATGTAAAATTTCTTTGGATCCACCATGATCAAACTAATGCTACCTGGGAGCTCAAGTCCAAGATCGAGCAGAAGTATCCACATCTCTTTCAAACTGCTTGAATTTTGATGACAAAATTCTTAAAAGGAGGGGAGAATATGATAAAGTGAGTTTTTATATTATTACTTCCTCTCTCTTACAAATTTAATGATATTGATAATAACTCAAATTTAATTTTCCCAAACACTCTCAATCGTACAAATTTAACCATATGGGTACACAAATTTTAAAATAATAGAAACCCTAAATACAAATTAGGGTGAATCATGTATATTATAGTACTTAGTCAAATTATGTAGTCAACATTTGAATTTGAATCTCAATTTTGTACCATAGTTAGATAACCATACCACAAAGCTTCACATAAAATTTCACTTCAATTGGATGAACCAATTGAGAGTTATAAACATTTGATTTAAAACACATTATTTCATTCATTTTAACCACATGACCTAAGTTTTCTGACTTAATTGATCAAGTGTGAAAATTAAAGTTATGCGACCCCTTTATCACCTAGGCACAGACCTTCGTTAGTCTGGCATTAGATCTAGACCATCCAAAAGGGATCTGATGATGGTGACTTCGTCCCTAACCTCCCGCAAGACTCAGGTTTTTCTCCAACAGCCTGAGCCACCTAGTTCAAATCTCCCATGGCTTATCTACTCACATGCTTGCGATTCTTGAGGGATATATTTCTTCCCCTTACTGAAACAAACTCAACAAACTGAAACTCGATCTCCCTCTCCCTCATACCAAGGAGAATGGACTCCCCCTTTCTCACGCATCTCACTAGAGATGACTAGTTTAGGGATTCCTTTCTATCACTTCCTTACGCCAATTTAACCCCACAATTAGCTCCTCCCAACCTTCTTTAGTCATCCCAGACTTCTAATTTGAAGTGACAGTTCCCTGAGCACTGCCACCAAACCCACCTCCTTTCCACAACTTCACCTCCTTTGTTGCACCTCCACAAACATCCCCACACCATATCCTGCTCGCCATCATCTTTGCCAAGCTCCCGTAAGCACACACGACGACTTATATCTTACCCAGATCTACCCACACCCCATTACTCCTCCCTCTCTGGTGACCTTTCACCTGGAGCTCGACAACCCACTGATCCAAAGGGTCGCATCCCATAAAGGTGTCATCCCACTTCGAGTCGCCTCCGTGAAGGAGGATCCATCCCCACTCGGTCAAGGAGAGGATTACAAAGTGAGCAAGTCCCTACCAGAGTTGGGAGGCAGGCTACGTCTCGAGAGGTCATAGGAGATGAGGAGGAGAGGCCCACGCAGATCCAGATCATCCTAGGAGGACCAATCCCAGAATGCCAACTCAGTAGGAGGAGTCACGGGTCAGCAAGGAAAGGTGAGAAGACTCTCACCAACTAGATCCAACCTAGAGCAATAGTGAGCCCTCATGTAAGCCTTTATCAACCCTTTTTCTCTAGTTAATTAATAGAAAACATTTTATCTTAGAAAAATCATAATAAATCATAGAATTTCTGATAATAGCATAAAATATACCATTTTCATCAGAAAAATACAAACAATACAAAAAAACACTATCATGACCTAAATCTGATTCCTTTTCCAAAAAATGATGGCCTAAGGCATTGTTTGACTTATTGATGTCTTTTTTTAAATTAAAATGATGGAAAATGTTATTCATGGTATGATATCAGTAACTCCTGACTCATAAACCCCTTAATATCTGATGTTTTTATATCATGAAACCTTAAGTAGGAAATGTATACTGACCCAAAGGTCCTTCGAAACCCTAATTCTAGTTTCTATTTCTATATGATAAAAGTAATTAGTGAACCTTAATGCCATGGACTTCAACCCTAAATAATAATAGAGAAATGATTTAATCTAAGTTAAGTTTTACTACAAACCCTAGATCCATCTTTGATAATTTATATCATATGAACCGTAAAGAGGTAGTTAATGATGATCTACACCTGATGGAAACCCTAATTTAAATATTCCTTTCTAAATAATAAAGGTATTATGATCCAAGTGTAACCCTAGATATGATCTTATGACCCTAAAATGAGTTGGACTCAGCAATAATCTCTAATCTAGTCATAAAGAACCCATTTAACCAAAACCCTAGTCTTGGGTCATATGGACTCATAGTGATAATGTACCCTTGATTTCCTTTCAAGGTGATCTTGTCCCTTATTCTCTAGACTCTTTGGAGTCCAGATCTGATAGTACCTGAGATTATAAGTATATGACTAGTTTTCCTGTGTGCATAAATTATGAAATATTGGATGCTTTATTTGGTGTATAGTTCTTGGATGCATTAGTAGTATATGCCTTTGTCATAGCATTAAGAACATAAATGAAGAGATGGGTTGTAGCTACTGAGTGAGACATACATTTTCTCCCTCTTCTAAAATTAAGGTCAGCACATCCCCATAACCCTAGGGGCGGGGATCCCCATAGCCCAAGGGGCAGGGAGGGCCCATCATAAAAGTAATGTAGGCGTTGACACACTTAGTAGTACAATCGCATCAAAGACATGCTTAAAAGAAATGGTTTACCTAATTCTTGCTCTAAATAAGGCTTTCTTTTTATTATCTTCTTTCTTCAAATCTTTCAAATATGCAAGTTAATATGTATGTATCTTTCACCCATGTACACAACATTTTATGTTGATTCGATTGTTTCACATACTTTCTAGGTGCAAAGAACCAATGAATGCACTCAAAGTACTAGAAAACACATAATAAAGCTCCTTGGAGGATGTTAACATAGATGGATGTTCCTTTCCATTTCTTATAGCTAGTTTGTGTTTCATTTCCTTTTTCCTTACTTGATATATAGGGTGTTTTATGTCCTATGTACTCTTCTTCTTCTTATATCTAGCCTTTTTTCTTTCTTATATGCAATAATATAAACATTACTATCTTTCTCATTTATGAATGATGGTTTTGTGTGGCAGTTACATGATGTTTGTGAACTAGACTTGGCTTCTGTACATTCTAGATGATAACCACAATTCCTTGTATTTTCCCTCTTGACATCTAGTTGATATGAGTGCACGCATATTAAAGGAATGTCAACATGGAAAGTATGTAGGAATTGGGGTCATCACATTTTGATAGGGAGGAAGCTTTTTGTACGTCAATAGGGTCATTTTAACTGTGCTCAGACATGAAACAGTGGACGTCAGAGCTTTCCGTTTTAGTTTTTGTCATCTCAGGTGGCTTGGTTTGGTGGAGGTGGCATGCAGCCATTGGCCTACAAGAGCAGGGCAGTGGGGCTAACTCCATTGAGGCTTGTAAATGATATGGGTTGGTAAATCAAAGTTCAGACCTCCTACATGGACGCTGCCATGACCACAATTTCAATTGGCTTCAGGCGTCATGACAACAAAGGAATCAGGCATCAGGGGTGGGGAGAGAGAGAAGACATGAAGGACAGGAGGAAAGAGAGAGGAAGGGGATTAGGAGCGAGGCTGACAGTGACTTGGCATGGTGGCACTGGCTTGGGTTTAGTAGTCGCGGCCAACCATGCATGTGTGAGATGGTGAGGGTGAGGGAGCTGGGTGAGATGAGGACATGTGGGAGAGAGGGGAACGTGTCGAGGGGTTGCTGAGCTCTTGGGAGTGGTTGGTATGGCTGGCCAATCGTGAGGATAGAGAGATAGAGTTGTGGGGGAGAGAGAGTTTGTGAAATGAAGGGAGAGAGGGAGGAAAAGAACGAGAGGGAATGGAGGAGTAGGCCCAAAGAAGAAGAAAAAAAAGTAGAATGTGAAGAGGTGAGCGAACTGGCTGAAAAAGGGGGAATACAACTAGAAAAATTATAAACATGCTATTTAAAGTCTCAATTATCAGATTACGCCCCTTCGAGCTAAAATTATAAGGGAAAGAGTATTTTTCTTCTATTATTCAAAGTCTAATCGTTCTGGTTTTCATGTTCCGTTTCCCCAACAACCCAAATAATATCTTAAGCTATAGATTTCACACACTTATGAGTATACCTCTAATTTTGTTCATTTTTAATTAAAAGTTTTTCATCGTTTACCCATTATATCACGCATAAAGTTGCATATTTTCCTTGTCTTTCATTTGCTTCACTTACACATCTAAACTTTTATATAAGTTACTTACTACCACACCACCATATAGGAATATCAATTTTGCACCCCGTACCATGTGTTTAGCTTGTGACCTCAACATTAAACAATTAAACCATCCTTCTATTTTTATTATACCATCAACTTGCACTTTGGTAGATTTGTTAAATATAATAATTTGCATATATTTAGCTTTCTAACGTAACATGGCTTACTTATACAACTCAACTATTAATTCCGACAACTATTCATGCATAGACTAACTTTCATTTTTCATTTCATTTCTTTTATTCAAAATTCATATATGTTTTTTATAATATAAAATTTAAACCATACTTACAAATTCACTTGTTTTTCTTTTTCTCACCACATTCATTCTTGTCATTTATTTTCGTATAGTTTGTTGGCATATATATACTTACATATAAGACATTTGTTCCTCCATATATTACCCTATTCTTTATTTTATAACATGTCTTCTAATGACACTTTACTTAAACTATATTTCCTTTTATATCTCAAACGACCAAATATTGATTTTTCTTTATATAATCTTTTTTGTTTATTTCTTTACAATGTGAATTTCATATGAAATATCGTAATGAAGATAAACGTCACAATTGGAGATTGAGCTAGAAGACACTTTCCCCATCTCTGTCATGGTCCCGCGGTCGCATAGATCCTTGGATTGGGACCAGGGATGACCAAAGGCAGGAAAACACTGCTCCGCCACAGGGTAGGAGAAGGTAGTTTAGTAGATGTCCAACACTGTATACAAACATGAATTGAAAAGAAACCAGAGGAGCAAGACGATGCTGTAGGCAGTAAGCTTGATTAAAAAGGCAGACGATGCTTCTGGGGTGAAGTTTCAAGTAAAAAGGAAATTCATGACTTACAGATTCGACGGTTTAATTGCTAGGTCATGAAGCTTCTTGGAGGTCTGGTACAACGTTCCATTGTCTCGATGGAGTCGCGAATGACTGAATAAATACGGGATTCAGTTACCCAGGTTCAATAAATTAACCCGGCAAACTATAGTTTAGATTTGGTTTGCTTGTATTCATTCCATAGCGTTTTCCGTGTCTGCTCCAATTCTTCGCTGTGTGCTGTGCAAATTGTGCACGAATTGCGGCCCAGTACCTTCGTTCACGCACTCGGGGAAGTTGCATCCCGCACTTGTGTAGTCCAAAAAAAATGCAGAATTGTTTCTATTTGCCCCCTCTAGTTAACCAAACCTATTATTTTCATTGCTGGACTACTAAATACAATCCAATACAAACGAATACAGCTAAGCAAACGTGCCCTGAGTTGTCGCGATAGTGTATGGGTCGGGCATTAACAAAACCCAGACCACAGGACCTCGGGTATGCGGTCAATATCGGGCAATACGATACGATTGGGAACGTTCTGGTGCCTCTGCGATTGTTCTGGTGGGGCTGGTTATATATGGTACTGCTTTTGTGGTTGACAAAGATTATGGGAGGTCGAATTCCATAGCAACATAGACTCCATGGCCCATCAGGGTGTAAAGGTCATGAAATCCATTGAGCTATGAGTCTGTTGATGCGGGAGGATGAAATAAGTCTGAAGGAGATGAAACTGGCACGTCTCATAGGGGGTTAGCAGGCGGAGAAAGGGGGCTTTGGTTCCCTCTCGACGCAGGACGCCAGCGTGAAGTAGGAGATGAAGGACCCACCCTTAGATCCGGATCTAGCGACTCAAAGTGAGTTCGCGATGAAAAGAAGAACCTCATGTTTAGTGATGACAATCCTAACCATTCCCATTCCCCGAACCTACACCGAACCGAACCACCACACTCTTTGAGGGCAATCGACTTAATTTATAGGTTGGTTCTGTGGAAACCCGAACAATGCAAGGATGATAGAGGTTGTATCGGCGATGACTGGTTAGTAGCACCGTTTGAGAGAGTTTTTGGATGACTAATTAAGTGACCACAATGGCGTGCATTACACCAGCAAGTGATTGATTAGTACCTACAGCAGATCCATCCCCACCATCTTCTTCATTTCCATCGACAATGTTGTACGTAACAACCTGTCACTAGAACGCTTCGTTGCTCCACGATGTTGCGGAGTCAGATGTACATTTGTACTAATCTAAGCTACATGCCTTCTCGCACGCTCCTCCCCACGGCCGACGTGGTGTTGACTGCGGCGCTTTACGTCCACTGTGACTCTAAGCCCAGCTGTCGTCGGTGGTGCAATGCTGACAAAGATGGGAGGGGACCACCGGGAGGAGAAGCCACACCACTGATAACTTTGCCAACTGCGATGAGGAAGAAGAATGAAAAGAGTAACAGCCTCTAGACTGTTGTTGATGAACAAGGGCTAGATCGGACGTTTTCGATATAAATTGCGCACTCCGGTAGAGGGGAATAGGAATAGGGGATAATGCGGGGGGAGCCTACAGATCAAAGTGTCGGGCACAATCCATGACAGCCAAGGTCTAGGGGCAGAGAGGTCGGTGGAGAAGGGGAAGGGGCATTGAGATGAAATGAATACCTTCCCGTCATATGTTATCTACATCCACGTTTAAATGCGAAAAAAAAACTAATTTAGCACACTTTTATAAAAATATTTACCAACACAACATATTTTATAGAATAATTATTAAAATAACATACTTTGTGTAAAACCTGTCAGTCAAAATGGCATTTTTTTGTATCTGAGATTGAAAAGTACCACATTTATTAGCGTGTTTATTTTAAAATAAAAAAATTGAAGAATTTTTATTTATCAAAAGCGTCACTTTAAATGGTGCTTTCAATTGACATAAATATGTGGCGTCAACTTGAAAGTGATACTTGAGGTGGCGACAATTCTTTATTTGTTTTTCAATTTTTTTTATTTTCAAATAAACACATCAATTATTGTGGTATTTTTCAGTCTCGGATACAAAAAGTTACATACAAAGTGGAGTCTTTAGACCAATGTGTACTATTTTGAAAAATATTTTACAAAATATGCTATGTTGGTAAATATTTTTGTAAAAATGTGCTAAATTATTTTTTTCCCATTAAAACGTGACGTCACTCCATCGCAACTCTCCGACTGCACTGCTTCTATGCTCGGAGTCGGCCGACACTGTTATCTTAATGTAGCGTTTGATAACGTGATTGCATTCATCGATGTTGGTCCCATCACAACAGTTTCTCACGGTGAGAAATGAGCGGTATGTAGAGTTTACCGATCACTCCAGACAGAAAATACAATGTAAAATGAGAGTGATAGGCAACTCTGTGTTTGGCAACGCGATTGGTAGCGATTGACCCGCTGCCTGCAGTTGTTCATCGCTGCCCAAACAATCGTTGCTGCTTTGCCAAGCGAAACATTAGTCATCAAAGTTAAAAGCAGTTATGCAGCGTTTGGTAACGTGATTGCATTCATCGTCGGTGGCCCATCACAAATGTCTCATCGCAATAATTTCTCACGGTGAGAAATGAACGACCGGTAGAGTTTGCCGGCCGTTTCAGACAGACAATGTAAAATGAAAGTGGTGGACAACCGTGTATTTGGTAACGCGATTGGTAGCGATTGACCTAATGCCCGTGATTGTCCGCCGCTGCCCGAACAATTGCCACCGCTTTGTCAAACGAAACATAAATGTGTGAAAGAGCTACAAAGTCGATGGCCAAGGCAGTGGCTGACTGTAGGTGTGAAAGAACATTATTTGGTAAACCAGCCGTAAACTGGTGGTCACCCTTGTTAAACAACCATTCCACCCAGATGGTGTGGTTCTTCATACCAAATCGTAGAGCAATGGATACAGCGGGCGGTGGGTGGTGGATGCCAACTCGTCACTTTTGCCATCCATACATATGATCCGCGTGACACCCAATCAAAAAGTAAAGCACTCGGATCAAATTCCACATAAATCAGGATTATCTTTTTTCCGAAAGCTAGATCAGGATTATCTCATTTAAAGAAAACAAGTTATTTAGGATATTTCCTTTCCAACCAAAATTGGGACATATAGAATTGTCTAAATGCCATGAAAATTGGTGTGTTACTTAATATGCCTATGGGGAATCCAAAAATCGATTTAGTTTTCACTTTTGAGAGTAACATGTGCTCAATTATTTCGGATTATCCAGAAAGAACTAGACACGAAATTGGAGGGCAGCCAATCATTATCATACTTGACACATACAAGTTTTATTGGATTATTACAAAGGCATTTGTTAGGTTAATTTCTTACCAAACCCCAACATGTCACTCAATTGCTATTAAGGTTATAGTTTGTGTAGATAAATTACAAAGACCTGACTATTATTATGGGACATACTTCTTTTATGTAGTTTAGTTACTCCATACTTTATTAGAACCAAGTATAGCCTCATTTTATCTTTTTGGCATATTTTAAATTGACTTAGAAATCATGTCAATATGAGGTGAAATTGAATATGGGGTAGATCAAGGCTTGGCATGTTTGAATTAGGGGTTTATAGATCATGCCATATTATGTGCTTTGTCTATGTCAAAATTTTAGGATGTTACAATTCTACCCACCTTATAGTAATTTTATCCTCAAAATTCCGTTAGTATGCCCACCTTATGGTTTTATATATTACATGTACACTAATCTCTAATATTGTCTTTAAGGCTCATAGTACATTCAAGATGTGATCTTCACATGATTAAACATCTAAATCTGACTAATATCAACATATACTACCAATGAAGCCTGAAATTTGGCCCCACAAACCACCACTAACCTTAACTGCGCGCTTTGTCCTCACTCACACACAATCCGAGGTCAACTTCCCAATTGGTCACCCATCCTAGTACTACTCCAAGCTAAGCACACTTAACTTTGAGTTCTTTAGTGATGGGCTCCCTAAAAAGGAGGTACACCTTAGTGATATGGGCAGTCCAATCATTCCTTTTAAGATCATTTTATCTGAGGTCTCAAATCATGGGACGTTACAACTCCACATTGAATCCAACTCATTTATCTATATCAAATTATCTACCCTTCGTATGCATGTTTGGTCTTACTATGAATATGATTAGGTTAGGTGACTATATGTCTCAAACTTTTAATGCCAACTCTATTTTATTTGTCACCTTTGAATACATGCCAACTGATCATACATCTAAAGGTGACATGTCTCATTACACTTATCTTAGGACCTCCCTAATGCAGATGTCCCATACCACATGTACTCAAAAGTACAAGATAAGAATGATAATGTATTTATATGCACATAACATTCTCTCAACAAAACCTCATAAACATGTGTCCTATACCACGAACACATGGGAAATAGAGAGAGCATGCTATATATAATTCTAGAGTTAACATACAAATACAAAACATTTAGGCATATAACCCTAATCCTTATCTAATTTTTTTTCTGATGTCTTGACATCTACTTTAATTTCCAATATTTTTCACTTAATTCTTCTATACCTAGGGCTTATAACATATGATTTGAATTTTTTCCTGGCAATCATCTATGCATTTATTTGATACCATTAATGCAATCTCTTTAATAACCCTTTTATACTCAATTATTCAATTACTCATTTACAAGTCATACAGTCAATCTGAACCAGAAAGACTTTACATAAATGCCTTTACAGAATTCCGGGCAACAAACTGGGCTGCCAGTCCTTTCTGAATGGAAAAACTAATGGACCTAAATACAAAATTATTAGATGCAGACGGCGAGATCATAAGATTCCTATTGATAATGTTCTGGAGTCATTGAAGAAGGGAAACTGCATCAACAACAAACACCCCAAAACTGTCAAAAGAAAAAGGTAAAAAGTGATGATGATTAGCCTCACAAGCCACACCATGCTTGTGAACCTTTTGTGTCGCCGCATTAGACGCAGCCATGCCCGCTTTAAAATTGCTAGAAAGAGTGCCTGTAAGGGGAGAAACTCCAGTGAGGTCTACACATGTATGTTTGCCGTCTGTCCAATCAAATAATAAGATATCCGCAAGATGTTGAGCGTGAAGACCATCAGAACGTGTGCCTAGAAAGGCAACTGGAGCTTCCTTCAACACTTTTAGTCCAGCACGAGATATAAGTTCAAATAGTGCATCACGAACGACATCATGATGAAACTAAGCAATCGCTAGAAGGAGGGCATGAACCTCTGACCTTGTGGTTAACAGCCACATGCTCTAACCAACTGAGCTATTCCAGCTGAATCTCTTTTGTATACATACAATCACTGAGTGGAAGCATTTTACCTTTAAAGGGGGATAACACATCATGATACTTATTGCAATTATATAAATAAATCATCACACATTGTCTTAAAAATATTCATACATTGTTCTTCAATATGAAAAATAAAACCAACTCTTTTATCAAGTATAAGTTCTAAAATCTAAACACAAAAAAACTAAAACATAAAAGGATACATTCTAAATAATAGGATCATCTATGGTAGATGGCACCCTACTGATTGCACTTGAAGGTCTTGTAATCCTTGGCTTGCTATTTTTTAGCCCTTATTTTCTCCAAACTTGGGGACATCAAGTCCCCGACCATGAAAAGGGAAGCACAACACATTTGTATATGATAATGGCACTTTATTAAAAGAAAACATACATATACGCTTTAGTCCTTATTTCCCCATAGAACCCCAACTTGTCACTGAATTTCTATTAAGGTTATACTTTGTGCAGATAAATTACAAAGACCAGACTAGTATTAAAGAATATATTTTCTATGTAGTTTAGTTACTCTATACGTTATTAGAACCAATTATAACCACATTTTACTTTTTGCATATTCGAAATTAACTTAGAAAGCATGTCAATCTGAGGTGAAAATTGAATATAGGGTATATTAAGGCTTGAAAATTTTGTAGGGGTTTATGGCTCATGCCGGATTGCTTTGTCTATGTCAAAATTTTAGGAAGTTCAAAATTCCAAAAAGGTCAATGCATTTGTGTAATCTTTCTGGCACTATTTACTAACCTCTGAAGAATTGGTTCTCTCCCTATCAACAATCTGTTGAAGAAGCTTCATATGACCATTTGATGACTCGATTGACTTGTTTGAGGTATACAACATAAGAGCACTTCTTATGACTGTGACTCCCAACAAGTCATGCAACCCTATAGTTATGGAGAAAGAATTGAATGTAAGATCATGCCAAAGTTTTGTCATTATTATAGTAAGAATTAAATATAAGATCACATACAAAGTTCCTAAGATGCATGGATGACCTAGGCACTTTCTCCATAAACTACATTACTCAATTTTTAGGAAGTTGAGTTCATAGGACACCTCCTCTTCTCAGTAGTGGTTCTCCTCTACAAGGACTTTTTCTTTCCTATGTTCTTATTTGTTTATTTGGTATCAGTAGGAAACAAATGTTAAGCTTTTATAAAAAAGGGAGTGGCTTTGGATTTTTTTTGGAATAGGTTCTAATATTACCCTCTACTAAAGCAACTAGAGTCATTTCATCGAATAGATTGTATGTTAGTGACTTTCTTTATGTATATCCTGACTGCCATGGCATTTCTTTGATCATTTTAATATTGCTTCAAGAGACCACTTGAATTGGCTAGATGGTTTGTGATGGATCATAGAATAAGTTCAGACTCAAACTATATATTGAATATCAATAAAAGCTCTTGTTGAATGCATCGAAAAAGAATCTCACTCTGTCAAAAAGATGAATATTCAGATAAAGGGAATGATTATATGTTTGAAGTTACAGGGAAAGATCTGGTTGCTGAAGGATGATGAATTGATTCTACCAACTAAAGGGCATACCTGGTGTATTGAACCATTATAGTGAATGGTATTGCATCTGAATGCCATGAGTATGTTTTGATTGAGTTTCTCATCTCAGTGTCAATACTTACTATGTAATGCAACTCTTGTTTTGATATTTTATTATTTTTGTTTATAGAAAAAACCCATTAATGTTGTTCATTGGAACTTGTAGGATTGTAATTATGGATCTCCACAACATAATATTCTTGTGGTAAGTCAAGGGATTAAATATCTAGCAATATTTGAAGATGAAATATTATGTGAATGTTGTATTTCAGCCAGATTATTCTGATGAAGTTGTCAATTTTATCTCTAACACCAGAAACAAACACACATAACATATGTTGTATATTTCCATCATGTACTAATATATCTATTGTTATAAAAGTATGACATTCTTCACCCATAAAAATTATTGGATATTGAATTTGACTCTTTAAACTTTAGTGTCATAAGATAAGCCCGATTGAAAACATACTTGCTTGGAATGCTTTGATGAGACAAGAACATTGTTGTTTCTGGATTGATAACCTTAAACTACTTTGCAAAAAATATATATTTTACAAAAGCTTTTAAAAACACTAAATTATCTGACATGGAAGCATCTTAAGTGCCTTTCTTTATTGTGGATGACCCAATTATCATACTAATCGTTTCCTTCATGCACATCTCTTGCATACATTTCAAACTAAAAGCTTGATGACTTGAGATCCTCCTCCACTTTCATTTGATGTTTGTTGTATTCATTACCATTGCATCACAAACCTTCCAAAACTAAGCATGGATTTTTCATAAAAAATTCATAGAGAAATTAGTTTGCTTGCTTACACTTTCTCAAAACTGAGGTTTTTTTTATATGCTTTACTAACAAAATGAAATGCATTCTTGTCATCTTCTAGAATTTTCCAAGACATGAGGAATCCTTTCTCAAATTCATATCAGATTCTACAAGTCAACATTGAGAAGTCAGTTTACTTCAAGGTAATAATACCAAGGCACCAACAACTCAAAAGAATCAACAAACTCAAAATCACCATTAAGAACTTTTAGATATGTAGCCTTGCCTTCTGCTATCTTTTAGAGTAAAATAATACTCCCTTATCTAAAATATTGAATGACAAGCTAAAATAACAAGGCATGCAACAAGTTGTTGGTAAAGAAGCAACAATGCAACCACAAGGTAAAAGGCTCGAGCCCTATAGAAAGAGATGTATCATCACTTACAACCTTGGTATGGATAAACATGGTTGATCTTCTAGAGATATGGGAAAGAATGAAAATGATGAACCATGAATTTTACTATTTGTAGTTTGACATCTATAATTATGCAGATACAATGATGCCAAACTTCACATGTCATATTCATGAGAAAGTTTAGGTACTCCAATGCTTTTATGATTGCTTGAATGGCTTGCATATACAAATTCTAAACCACCAATGCCCTAGATTAGTTAATGCCTTGAGCTATATCATATTTATGTGGATGCTTTATAAAAAGATAAATCATTGTACTTTCCTAGCAATCTATAATCAAAATAAACTAATCAGTAGCTTTACAATGTTGTTTCATTTCTTGTATTTTCTTTGATGTAGTAGCTTTGAAGTGATAAATTAATTAGCTCGTTTCAAATCTAAGTTGTCCAAATTTTGTTTCCCACAGGTAGGCTATTATACCTTGAAAATATGCTTCTAAAGATCTTTACTATTGACAGATTACTAATGTGTTAAAGCCTTACTACATAAGAAGCTCACCTTGATATGTGCATTGATTAAGAACCTCTTTTGACATGAATGTCTCACTGTTGTAGCTTCTTGAGAGTTTAGATAGATTGAGACTTATGATGCATTTTTATGGATGCTCTTCTTCTAATGATATGTTTTTGGTATCCACAACTGCTACAAATGATTAGTTGGTGGTATTGAAACTAGTTTTCTAGATGCTTGTGACTTACTTTTGTAGGTGATATAGGTAAATTCTTATTTGCAAGTTTCTCTCATAAAGATATGTCAAAAATTCTTTTAACTTGTAAATGCAGGTCTATTGATGGAGCCTTTGTTGTTGTTGATATTTCTTTTTGGTCTTTTAACCTGAAATGAGTAATATGTTCATATTGGGATATGTCCACTTTCTTTCTCTTTCATTTGTCCAAATTTCTTTCCACCAAAGTGCATAAATCTATGCTATGTACAATTTTATATAAATTTACACAAACAAGAGGTCGGTTCACAGAAAGAAAGTATATGCAAAAACTTTTGTAACAAAAAGAGCAGGTCAAATGATATACTTTGGACTGCTAGAAAAACATGCTTCAAAAGGTAATAGGGGTCTCCTTGATGGATCCCTCTACCGACATTGAAAGTATATGATTGTTTTCCATTCCATATAGTAGCAGAGACACCTCTATTGATGGAACTCAAAACATAGTCTATGATATTTCAAGTCTTTAGATTGTATCAAGAATAAAATCCCAAATGACCATTTGATAATATTTTATAGATTCATTTTTTATAATCATGGACTTGCACTTTTCTTTTACTAATACTATGTGTTTCTTCTTCTAACTTTTAATCCAACCATCTTGCATTCCAATTTTACAATGTTTAAATATTGTTTATCCAATTTCACCAACAATGTGAGGACATGAATGTAATATGATATCTCTACTATTACTTGGATATAATTCTTACAGACAGTGGTGTCTAGGACTTCAGTCCTTATGGTGAAATACCCACTACAAATTGGGACACAGTTGCTAACATTGATGTTGTTGGAGAAACATCACAAGACAATATGTTGTACCTTGGATCATGGACATCTTACTTCAAACTCTTTGAATTGAGATCTTGAATGTAATATGTGTACTTCTATTTTTTCCAGTGCATGTGTTTAGGATCAAGAACATTAATTAGTTGTACTATAAATTATAAGTAAGCTAGGTACACTAGGCAATATTTGTTTCTTATTGCATGAACACTCTGGCATCATCAAGACACGAGTGTCCACACTGTATCTTAACACATAACCCACATCATGAATTACATATTGGGTTTTATAAAGTATCTATATCAAGTTTATTCTTAATATTACTAAAATGATATGGGATTCTTATTGACTGATGAACTTTGGCATTTCAAATAATTAGAGTATTGTATGATATTTTTGCCTCTTAGATACACAATTTGTTATCTACACCTATATTCTTTAACCTTTGTCACTAAAGCTACTTGATATATCTTCTACGATTTGTAGTCCATGTATGAAGTCTTGTGATTTTAAAGGATCTTAATTTTGCTCCATCTAGTAGCTTATAGATCTTATTTAAAGTGTATGAGATTATCTTTGGAATGCTTGATAGGGGTTGTGTATCATGTTTGCTTAAGATCAGATGAATTGCTAAAGATAGCCTAACTCTATTGCCTATTTATATTTCACAGGTTAATGTCTTTTATGGATTATATCATCCACCAACTAGGTTCCAAATTCAAATCAAAAGCACTGAAAAGGCATTTACGTAGGCCAAGTGCAAGGTGTGATAATGAACCTACTGATTCATGTGACCTTAGCATAGTAAATGATTCACGTCCCTATTCAGATCCTCATATATGTGACTAGAATCCATAAATTGTGTTTGAGTTGTGCACCTAAGTTTTGGCTATACCAATTAGCCATGTAACAAACAAAAATCATATCAGTATAATTGGTAAGTGGCATTGAGAAATATGGATAATGTAATACACATTACTAAACATCAGGTCTTATCTTAGCGTAGTACAAATCATTTAAACTTGCAAACAAAATGAATCATTTAAACAAAAATTAAGTTGGTCCTTTGGTCTCCTCTCCCATGGTCCTTTAGTCTCCTCTTCTATGGTCCTCTGATCTCTTGTTCTATGTCCTTTGACTTGATCTCTTATTTCATGTCCTTTGATCTTCTCTTTTATGTCCTCTCCCACATCCTTCCACACTTGATGCCCACTCCTCCCTAATCATGGTTAATGGCATTGTTTCCTGTTTCATCCTCATCATCTATATCTTTTCGCCATCAACAACCTTCACAACAACAACAAGGTGTTTTGACACCATCTTGTTCTTTTGTAGATGTTGTCAAGTCGACCAACACATGTTGCCACATCACATGTACTTTTAAGAGTATCCACACATGTTGTGGCAAGACCTTTGCTCCAAGTAGTTTTTCTAATCATTTTCAAGCCATACATTTGTCCTCTCTGACTCACATTACAAAATTCATAAGGTGTTGAAATATAGTGATGTTTGGGAAAGCTTAGTTACTGCTCTTCATGCTTGCAAATGTTGGATATGTGGCTTATGTCTTTCCACCCAACATTGATCCAAGTATTGCCCCCACTGTTCTTTTAACGACTCTGATGCTACTACCACTTTACTCTGCCATCCTGGTCAGGATATGATTAACTTGATTGTTGGATTGTTTGCCCCCAACAAGTCTAGCTTTCACGATCCTATTCCTTATACCTTAATGGCTTGTTAGCATATTGAAACACCACCACCTCCTATGAACCATCTCAAGCTCAACCCAAATCTTATTGATACTATCTTTTGTGTGGGTGTCTCTATAATAAAGAGCATCCTGCTCCTTTGTCATCTGTCGTTTGGCAACACCATGTGTGATGCCTTACAATAAGTAGCTTCTTGTCCTTTCTCCCTGATGCTTGAGTTTGTCTTTTTCTCCCTCTGTGCATCCTCTACTTCTTTTCTCCCAAATCCACCAAAGAACACTCAGCAAAAAAACGTGCCTTGCTCCAACAAATTATGAATCATAAGGACCTAGAAACATGGAATTCAAGACCTGACGGTATCCAACATCTTATTACTCAAATCTTATCCCATCATTGTCCTTTTGTATGTGCATAATTTGTTGAAGCCAGAGTTTCCTGTGCCAAGAAAAATATCAAGGATGGACAATTTTCAACTGCCATCTGAGATCTCTCCTCTAACAACATTGCCCCCTCTTACACTTCTCCTCATTCAGAGCTTGAAGCGAAACACCCCAAAGCCCTCCTCTTATGGTGCAACATGTGTCAGACATTTCTTTCTCTCCCTTTGTTCCTTCTTGTGCTATGGTTGAAAAGGCAATCTTATCCTTCTAAAAAGGGACAACTTGTAAACGTGACAGTCTCCATGCACCACACCTTCTTGACGCTACCTGTGGTGCAACAACAGATGTCAAAGATGACTTTTAGAATGTACTGTCAACTGTGATCAACTTTTGGCTTGCTGGTTGTTGTCTTGCCTCCCTAGATCCCTATGTTTCTAGTGCTCCTTTGACCCCTCTTACCAATCCATACAATGGCATTTGTCCTATCGTGGTTGGAATTATTTGGTGTCGCCTTGTTTCTAAGATTGCAATGAAGGGTGTCTTGTCTGACACTATTCAGTTATCTAAAGGATCATCAATTTGGTGTTGGTATTCCTAGGGGTGCTAAAGGTTTTCTACATGCTGTCACTCACCTTGTCCATGAATGACATCATCTTACCACTCTTACAATGGCCCTTGTTGACATCACTAATTCTTTTAACATGGTTTATAATTCCACAATATTTAAGGAGGTTCGTCCTCATTGCCCAATGATTACACATTGGGTTGAATTTTGTTATAGCTCCCCATCTCCTATTGACATGGATCAGAGTGAGCCTTTTCTCTCCACTAGTGGGGTCCAACAAGGTGATCTGTTGGGGTCACTTCTTTTTTTCATTGGCTCTCCATTCTCTTATTTTACAACTAAAGGATGAATGCCATATAGATCTTGTTTCTTTCTATCTTGATGATGGAACCCTCATTGGAGACACTGCTGAAGTCTCCAAGGCACTATCTATTATCCAAGAATGGGGCCCATAATTTGGTCTTCATATTAATATTAATAAGACAAAAATCTTATGGCCTTCACATAATCCAACACAAGCCCCAAAGTTTGGTATGCTCCCTACTAACATATCTCATCCTACATGTGGAGTGAAGATTTTAGGAGGCCCTATTACCAGAGATCTAGGTTTTGCATTGGAGATTCTCAAGGATCATGTGGCTAAAACTCTTATCATGATGGATCACTTGGCTTTGCTTTAGGACCCAAAATGTGTGATTCTTCTTCTCTGATCATGTGTTGGGATGCCCAAGCTATTGTTTGCTCTTTGAATGACAACCCCAACATCTTTGATTCTACACTGGATGATTTTGATCATGGCCTTCATCAATGTCTTACACGTATTGTTGTTAGAGATGACCCAAGCTTCACTAATCTACAATGGCTCTTGGCCACACTTCCTATGAACCTTGGAGGATTGAGCATCAAATCTTCTCATGATGTCAGCGAGTTTGCTTATATTTCCTCTCAGATCCACACCCACGAACTCCAAGACCACATCTTGTGAGAGGTTGTATATGTGCCTACATATTCCCTTTATGTTACCACACATGATGCCATCTGTAAGATCTTGTCGTCCTTTTACTAGTCCTAGTTATCACGTATGCCTTATGCCAATCCAAAGACCCAGTCTATTTTGGCAGACGCTTACTACAAAACTGTTATCCAACAAATTATTACAAGTAGGCTCTCTCAACGACAACTAGCTATCCTCACTTCTCTCCATGCTAGTCATGCAAAAGACTTCCTACTTGTTATTCCCATTGATGGGGTTGGTTTATCCATGTCACATATTAAGTATCGAGCTATCCTTCATTATAGATTTATGATTCCCTTATATCCCAGAGATGAACGATGCCCCCTTTGCAACACTATAGATCTTGATGCCTTCAGTGATCATGTTGTTTATTTCCACACAAGACATGGATATAAGTTTTGGCATGACTTAGTTCGTGATACTCTTTTTGAACTAGCCTCTCGAACTGGGATAAAGGTCCTAAAAGAGGCTCATGTGGTCTTTCTTTTCTTGGTCTTTCTTGGCACAAGACCTGCTGGTGTCCACTCTCAACATCCTTCTGACATATTGTTATTTGATTGGACAGATAAGAAACACACATGTGTTGGCCTCAATGGAGTCTCTCCTCTGTCATGCTTTCTTTCAAGTAACTTTAAAGCATGCCAAGAAGATAGCACTTCCGCTGCACAAAAGGTACAAAAGCACGGTGCAACTTGGATGGAAAATCACCATCATTTTTTGCCTTTTGCTTTTTATACCCATGGAGTGCCTACTTATGATGTGCCTTATTTTCTATGACTGCTTCAACACCTCACCAATAAGAACCACATGCTACCATCTTCTTCTTCTTATAAGTTTGTTTTTAGATCTATAAGATTCACCGTCCATAAAGGACCAGAAGCTCAATTTGTTGCCCGTACTTCTATTAAGGCATTTTGTAAAGTACTTTTGTAAATAATCAAGACTGATAAGTCAATAAAAAAACTTGTAAAGATGACCCTACACAACCACACATTGATAACAAGCAAGTCCCAAAACATATGGATTATCCTTTATGTTCTTTCTCACTCTTTTTTTCATGTCTTATTCTTTTATGTCTAAAATAATTCTCACATCATATAAGGAACCAAATGAATATCCTAGAGGGCCTAAAACATAAAAAATCATAATATGACACATATATCATTTTGTTAGTTATTACTTGTAATACGGAGGTTGGTTTGTATATTGCCTCTGGAATCAATTGAATTGATACTTTACTTGATCATCTACTAGAGTTTAATTCTTTAGTTCCTCTTGAGCTTTTCTATTTCTTATTCAATTAGAGATTAAGCTCTTAAATGGATGGACATGATAGTTTTTTCAAACCACAATGCATTGCATAAGATATTTGGACATGAGGAACCTGCTAATTTAAGCTTTTTGCTTATCTTTTAACTAACCTGACAAATTCTAAAAGTACATATCATGTGAAGGTAAGTGTTGCTCTTAGTTTTTTAAGGTATTCCCTTCTATTTTTAGGTTATATTGATGGGTTAATTTATCCCTTCTTTGACAACTAAGAATCAAAAGTCAAATGTGTCTAACTCTCTTAGTAAGGTACGTGCGTTGAAGTCCTACAAGGATATATATTATAGTCCATTTTGGAGTCCTTTTTTCTCAAATTTTGTGTGCAATTTTAGGTTGTATCAGCTAATGTAGAAGGAATTTTGGTTTTCAACAACCACTTTGATGTTTCTTCAACCATGATTTCTTCAGTCGATGAGTTTTTGAGAACACCTAGTAATCTTGGCAGTCGATGGCCAAGATATCTTAGGGTTTGGGTTCTATGCGATCACTTGAGTTGGATCTTCCTAGCTTGCTATGTCTTCTTCAACCAATGAGCTACCCTAGACCAGTTAGGTCGATGAGTTTATTTGGTTTTAACGACCTTCATTGCATGCATAGTCTTAGTGCTTGAATGGAAGAGTTTTTTGATGGACAAGTGGCATGACACCTAACCTACCTTACCTCTCTCCTACCCTTGGGTATATATACCCCTCTCTTTGCATGCAAGTGATCATTTTGCACCCTCTCCCTTGTCTCTTCTTTCTTGGAGCTTGCCCCTTGTGTTCTTAGTGGAGAAGGTGGTGCTTGACCTTGGAGAAAGGTGGATGATCCTTTGCATGTGTGATCTAGGGTTAGAGAAACTCTTCTTTGGTGATCCTTTGGTGTTCCTTGATCTTGATAAGTGATCTCTCATGCATGATCATTGTTTTCTTACAACCCTACATCTCTTCTTTCTCTTGGCTAAATCCATGGGTTGCCATGGTGGTTCTTCTTGAGGAACTTCTCTCTTCTTTGCCAAATTCATGGTTCTCTTATTGGGAAATACGGGCACATAGGATAGCAATGGAAACAATTTTTTTATCTATTTCATATTACCAAAACAACAAGATCGCACCAACTACTATGAAATAGGAAGGATGGTTTAGCGAGTTATACCTGGTCTTGGAGAAAGTCCAATGAAAAAAATCGCTACATTGCAATTGCTGATAAGTTGCTCTTGGATGGTGGCTATGTAGCTCCTGGTCTTCACCACCAACAGCTATGTGCGGAACCTCTGTAGTGACTCTAGTGGACTTGCCACAGACTGTAGGTTGGCTTTTCTCTCTGAGCACCAATCAAAAGACTCTTGCCTCTAGAGTAATCCACACTGACCAACTAGAACTTTTTTCATTTGCCAAGAATAGTCAGGAAGGAGTTGTCCCTCCTGTTGGTATACTAGTCACCGACCTACTCTCCCACAACAACAACTATCAATTGTTCTCACCCTTTGGCTATCCCTCGTTTTTAGTTAGGACTTGCCTGAGCTCTCTCAGTTACCACAACCAGAAAGGACAAAAGATGTTAGAGGAGCTAATTCTCAGTTGTATGTGTTGTGTCTTGGGAAGCCCCCCCTACCCCTCCTTTTATAGGTGAGGTTAGGGTCAGGGTTCCCAGTCTGTACCTGATTGTGTGGGAGTGGAAAGGATCAGAAGAACTTGAACTTTCACAACCTGCAACATCTGAAACAGCTATTTCGCACACCAAGACTGTTGTTTAGTATGCAAGATGGTCATCTCACACTGCTAAATAGTCATTTGGTAGTTCCCCAATCACTCACGAATTTGGCAATTTTGATGCCAATTAATATATATATTAATTTTACTTGCTCTCCAAGTATATGCAATTGAAACTATTCAGGAAACATCATGAACCTTCATTCAGCCCTAACTGGGCCATCTCACCTAAGCAAGACGTCTATCTCACTCACCCAGATGGCACTCTGGTGAGTTGCGATGAGCCAGTCAGTTCAATCATATTGAACCAGTCGGTTCAAGGGCATAACTTAGCCAATTCAAACTCCGATTACCCTAACAACCCAAATGGCTATCTCAACCCTTGAGACGTCTGTCTGGCTACCCAAACAACCATCTCACTCAGTGAGATGGTCATTTGGCAAACCTGGTTAGCCAATCAAGAGATCAGTTGTGTGAATTGAATACCTAAATACTTTAGTGTCATTCAAGATCAAAATACTCTTCTAGATGTGTTTCTATGTGTGTGACCCTATAGGTCCCATATCATGTTGGTAGTGAATGCCCATAACCAACTTATGACATCACAAGCAAAGAGTGATGCCTAGTCTCACATCAGTGCTACCCAGGTGAATGGAAAGTTGGATAACAATTTCAACCTATAATTTGTGTAAGGTGTTGTAGTGAATATATAATTCATTTGTCTCTAATATCCAGGATGAACTCAAGGCATGGAAGGTCATCCTCTCAATGTTCAATCCATGTATCTTGAACCAAGAGAAGACTATCTGAGATAATGTGACCTCAATATCATATATTGATTCACATGTGCATGTGCATGCATTTCTCAGTCTTGCTTATCAAGTGGCCAAGATATCATACTCTAGTAGGAGGAACAAATTCCATAGTTATCACTCATAGTCAATCCCCATGTGTCAAAGTCACCCAATCACCACCACTATAACAACCCATGTTTCAAGACTATGTTTGATGATGTCAAAGTGTACCCAACGACATGTGATGAGTGTAGTGATTTTAGGTCTAATAATCACAATCACCACCTTCACTGTGAGAGATGACTGTGACCACCATAGCCATGTGTCACTCTTAAGGTGGGTCTATCCGATACACTATTCCCTAACATGTATTTGTGTGCTTAGTTTGATATTTCCATATCATGACTTAGTGAGACTCAGTCATCAACCAACTCACACTCCAGTCTTATGTGTTATTATTGTCTATCTACCTTCCACAGTAACAATCAACTAGGGACATAATGAGAATATATATATGTACTCTTAACATACGTATGATCTCATTTCAATAAGGCTAATACTTGAAGACATACGTCATTGAGTTTATCATTCTCTAGACATTCACTTTGTATCCTCATTACCTCATAACTAAGTGAAACAGATGAATTGGAAGCTTGCCTTTATATATATGTGTTATTATTAATCAAATATTTTTGGGTACTTATGCCATGTCAATCATCATATGATTGTCTCCATGGGCATACCTTACCATATAATTCCACTTTCACTTAGAGATAATCACCCATGGATCTCATCCTTAGTGATCTAAACATGTCCAACATGATTATGTTGCGCTAGTGCCGATTGTGTGAGTTACCAACACTTTGCTTATAGTTGGTATATTGCATTTTCTTATCTCTTTGCTCTAAGATGAAACCACTGTAATATGGTATCTAATATTCCTTGCTTAACACTTAGCTCCATTGTTGTTACAACATCTCTACTGAGTCATCAATGGTCATAACATCTATAAATTAATCATATGAACTTTCAGATCCATATAGTATCACTCTGTGTTCATAACACAAGAATACTCAGCTTCTATTATAGATTAGCATTAATGGCTATTAGTTCGGATCCTTTCCAACTAATCACATCCTTTTATTTTGAATCAAACATATTTTAATTTGCGATCATTTTTGTCATTATGGAAGATTGCATTGATGTAATCCTTTTACACCCAACTCTTCCCTTTATTGTTATCCTCATTGACTAGCAATCTATCCTTAAGTACTTCACAAGTACTAATGGATATCTTCAATGACATTCCAATAAATCTTATTGGAGTTTATATCATCTTGTCATATCCAATACATACAAAATTATATGGGATAAGTACATTTATAGATTTCATGATAGATCAATTGTTGGGCTTGCCCATGGAATCTAATTCATGATATTTCCATTCTTCACAATAATAGGAATATATGGTTCATGAGAGACTAATCCAGATTATCCCTTATTGAATCCATACTTGTGAAACTCTTTCAACACATTGCTATTGTATGTGTTCAAACTTCTATTGTGAAACGTTCAAGCGCTATCTCATCGGTCTTGATCCTTATCTCATAAGATGTTTCACCTATACCTTCATTGCTGAAGGTCTTTTCATGCCAGTTCTCAATATTCATATTATTGAGATGTTGTTCCTCATCATATGTGGAATATTCATATATTCTCCCCCTAAATCTTTTGTAAACACAAATTTCATCTTTTGTCTCGATTCAAGTCAAACTCTTTGGTTGTCTTATCAAGTCATAAGATCCCATCTCTAAGGTGCTTGTTTCAATCCGAGATTGAACTTTGTAGTTTATAGACTTAATTTGCATTCATGAAGTTATGAAACCTTTTAGGTTGTGTCACATACACATCCTCCAATGTATTCCATTAAGGAATCTAGTTTTATCTTCATATGACAAGTCTCTTAGTCCATTTAACTACAACAACAAGCATGACAATTGGTAAAGGCATTCTTATCATGTTCAACAACTTGAACTTGACTTGAAAAATTCAACCAATCTGTCCTTTTATGATATCCATGTAGGTATTTGCCACAAAACCCTATTGCACCCTTTGGGTATTGCCCCTTTAGGTAGCTCTATCAAGGTCCTACCTTGTTATCTTAGATGGATCCCATATTACTCAGAAATAGCTTCTAGTTTACTAGTTGGCTCATCATGTATGGCCATCCCACCTGAATTGTTGGATTCACAATCCTCCAATCTCAGATGTGTTCTACTAGAAATATTTTATTTTGTATTACATGATGAACTTGAGATTCCACAACTACTTGTGATTCTCATTATTCTCATTGTACCTCTTTTTTGGCCTCAAATACTTTGAGTATTACTTTTACTCCTACTAATTATTTAGGAACTAAGTTATGCTATCAACAAAACACTTTCGTTATTGGATTGTAATTAATAGTAATCTTCAACAATCATGGTTTATGGATAAAACTTTTTCAAGAAAACAACTTTCTCAATGTAGTTTTAATCCCTTAGACATAATGGGACATTCCCAAATCATATCATATGTGATGTCTTTATAAACCATTCATTGGGTACATGATTTAGTGTTAGGTATATAATTATGAGGATATAAGAAGATTGGAACAATTGATAATCGTATCATGACACATTATGGTACAATTCCCTCATTCTAACACATCATTATGGTTAGATGGATCTGATTTGTGATACATTATCACAGTCCTTATTTGAAGGTCCTCAAGGTATTGATGCAAAATATTTCAACATCTAATCTCATCAAAGTTTCTTAATACTTTCATCATACTTCATTTATAATCTCCTTGAACACTTCAAGAGATTTATGTTTCTTCTTTACTGAGTACATATCATCATATTACCAGTAAATGAAATGAAGTATAAGCAATAATACATAACATTCATTAATAAGATATTTATGCATCATATGCATGAGATCTAATGAAAGCTTTATCCTCCCACTATGTTTAGTCAAGGGTGTCATGTCATATTGTGTGTGAATAAGACTTGCTTGTTTCCTTAGGTTCAATAGATCAACATCAATATGTGTTCTAGGCATGCACCTCTCATATTCGTACAAGATGACTAATGATGGTGAAGGTCTTGGGTCATCAATTATAATTCTTTGGTATGAACATTATAAATATTCATCATTGGATCACTTCATATAAATATCACAAGATGTTTTTGGGCCAGTGCCATGCAAGATAAGATCTTTTGAAATAGAAAAAATAATCTCATACTTTATTGATATATCATCCTTATCATACAAGATGCTCTAAAGTAAATTGTTTCTCATGGCATAGTGAAATAGCAGTTCTAATAACTCTATTACATGCCCATTGGGCTAAGATAAATTTAAATGTAGACTAAAGCTTCCACAACTCTTGCTCTTCCTTGTCCACCTTTATCCTTCCATGAAGGCTTTTACTTCTTGTCAGATCTTACACATCAATATGTGAGATCTCTATTTGGTATCACATACCAAAACTAAGAAGTAATCAAATTTATCTTATAACGTTTATACCTAAAGTGGAGGCCTCAGTGCCATCGTTCTTCTTCTTTAATTCCTCTAACTAGAGTGGGCAATTTATTCTCCAATGTCCAGGCTGGTGACAATCACCTCTCACTTTCTTCACACCTCCCTTTGCCTTGATATCTGAAGAGTTGGGCTTCTGGCTAGATTTAGAACCTTTGTTAGCTTTCCCTTTACCTTTACACTTACTATTTGTCTTGTTGATCACCATCATAGACTTTGGTTTGTCTTTCTTCATTTGTATCTCAGATGTTCTCAACATGCCCAACAACTTTGTCAACGGCTTGTCAAATTCGTTCATGTTGTATCAATGACAAACTAACTATATGACTCTAGTAGGGATTATAGAATCATGTCAGTGGCCAACTCTTTGCCCAAGGGGAATCTCAGTCTAGCAAGGTTCTCTACATACCCAATGAGCTTGAGTACATGAGGACCTACTGGGTCTCCTTCTACCATGTTATATTTGAACAATGCCTTGGAGACATCATATCTCTCTTGTCTTCCCTGATCTTGGAATATGTTCTTGAGATGTGTGACCATCTCAATCACATCCATGTTCTCATCCTGGCTTTGCAACTCATAGTTCATGGAGCATAACATCAGACACTTGACATCTACACCATCTTGAGTATGCTTCTTGTAAGCATCCTTGTCAGCCTTTGGCGCATTTTGAGGTAGTTCATCTGATCCTGGCATTTCCAGAACATAGAGCTTCCTCTCATGTGTGCGAACAATTCTCACCATTCTGAACTAGTCATGGAAGTTGTTCCCAATTAATTTGTCCTTCTCATGGGCTGATTGTAAAGAAAAGTGATTATTGTTTGTTGCCATTTGATTCTATAAAAGAATTTGCAATTTTGTCAAAAACTCATTTTTGACTTGATTTGATTAAAATTTGGGCAATAATAATTACATCTTTAACTCATTATCATTCTCATTAGTTTGTTCAAATTGATAACCCTCAAGTATCAATTTGGAAACTGGCATTGAACAATTTTCTAATGAGCCAGACCCAAGATAATTCAACTGTGGCCCGATCAACACTGCACACACAATCAATCATCAAGGTAGGAAACTTTTACCAATTGAATCATATGAAATTCTAGATAGATCATATGCACAACTCTACCATAATCATTTGCATGCTTCTGGGCCCATATTCTATGAGAATCACCTGTTAAGCTTTACCTAATAGCCAATACACTAAGAATGCAGTCCACGGAGGCGGAACCTACATCATTACCATCAAACTTTCACAAGGTAGATGGCGCACCACGCGGAGGCGTAACCTACACTTAGTCAAACAAGTTTTTCATGTGTATTGCTATTGGAAAGCATCTAAGACTTAATATGTTTGATTGAGGAATTATATATATATATATATATATATAGAGAGAGAGAGAGAGAGTCAGGCTAGGATACACTCGAGTGTATGGATCACACGAATACACTCAAGTGTGTTTGCATATCAAGACTATTTTTTGCAAAATGTAAACTGTTGATCTCCACCGTCATACTATTACTAGGCTACATACAAGTTTTGAGCCCATTTGGATGAGTGTAAATCACTCATCCAAGGGCAACAAAATTGACATGCGAAACTAATTTTAAATGTATAATTTTTGCGGTCTTCATAACATGAGCTATACATATTCAAATGTGCTCAAATTTTGCGTATGAGTTGTTCACAAGATGTTTAATAAGATCAATGGATTAGATTTTCAAAAAAAATATTACATCATGAAAAACTACTTGAGTGTATTCCGCTCTGGATACACTCGAGTGTATTCTAGCCTGACTCTCTCTCTCTCTCTCTCTATATATATATATATATATATATATATATATATATATATATATATATATATATATATATATATATATATATATATATATACATATACATATACATATACATATATTGAATCCAATCACCGCATATATAGTATGTATTATATACATGCTATATCCTACAATGTAAACATGCAATATAAAACAAAAGGCGATGGTTATGGCCATGTCTACTTATAACTCCTTGGAGCCACAATGAATTACTACCACCTAGGTCAATCATCACATCACATGTATGAACCTACAGTTGACGTAGATCTGTGCTTGCCAGTTTGGGTAGATCACTTCAACCCTTGAACTGGTCGTATCGCCTCTTGGCCGGTTGGTTGGTCCTCCTGTCCAACCGATGTTTGGATTCCTTCCGAGCGGTCGGTTGGGCCTCCAGGGATGGTTGTCTGGCCTCCTATCCAACCAATGTCTGGAATCCTTCTAGATGGTCATTTGGGTCCACCAAGCAGTCATCTAGTTCTATTTCTCTAACCTCCTTGATCCTCCAGATGGTCATCTCACCTCACAGTCTGGTCATCTCAACCTGTGATGAACATCTTCAACGTCATTGCAAGAAAAGAAACTATCATATTGCTACTTTATTACATTGAATAAGAGAAACCTAGAGTTACATACAAGGGGTGCAAAGGTAGGAAAGAATTAACTTTAGATTGGGAAGAGGGAGTAGAGGATCGGTACACAAATTGAGATAAACAAGAACCAAACCATTCAATCACACATATATAGGGTTTAGACCATAACCACGCGACACATCCATCATCAAAACTGCTTATAGGGAGACGCATGTAAGTTACATATAAATATATATATCATATCACATTTATATTAGTTTGGGATTATGTGGTCTTTGATCAGATACAAAGATGAGAGAGGTTTAAATATTCCCATCGTATGCAATAAATAAATGATAAAACCAAAAATTCAATCATATTGATTATCCTAAATCGTAATAAATTAACATGGATTTGATAGCACTATTGGGAAATACGGGTACAGATTATAGTAGAGGAAGCTAAAATTTTATCTATATGTATTCCCATAACATCAACATAATGTCAACTACTATGAAACACGAAGGATGATTTTAGTGAGTTATACACAGTCCTGGAGCAAGTCCGATGACAAAACTCTCCTCTTTGCAACTGCAAACAAGATGCTCTTAGACAGTGCATGTGACACCTCATCACGCTAAATGAGATTACTCAAAACATCAACCACAATCAACTTCTAATAAATGACATCGTCAAAAATGTGGAATACTAAAAACCCAAATTCACATCATGAACAAGTTCTGAAACATTTACATAAAGGTCCATCTTTCACATTCTCATATATTATAACATGAATTTACATCTGTGCTTAATGGATTCATCCACCTTCTACATACAAAAGAAGCATTCATATGTACATTCCATATCTACATACACTGGCATACTGCTAAAATCTCATGTTGATACAAATATCTTATCTAGAAAACACCTCCCATACTCGTACCTGAGAGTACAAGTACGATACTAGGACTCTACTACTGATATCTACAACTGACCAACCTTCTGAATCTATTGATCACTGGGCTGGTTCTCTTCCACAACACATCCTTGACCATGCTTCCCAGAACATATAAAAAGATGTGGTGACTCACAAGTGAGACCCAGTCCCAGTGAGAGATATAAGTCTCTACAACATATATTGATTACAATAGATTAATTAACAATAAATAAACTAAGCAAATAGGGTACTGAATAAGCAATTTAAGCAGATTAAATAGTTTAAGCATACTAAGCAAGTTAAGCAAGTAAACTTAACAATAAGAATAACTATTCAGATAATATATGATAGCATCTTATAAACATTGTGTAGTATAAAAGCTGTTGGGTTTTAGAGGAGACAGAGAAGGCAGCGGAAACAAAAAATTTCTCCCCCAACCCATACCGAGGAAACACGTCAACGTCTATATAATAGGAAAGGATGGTTTGTGGAATCATACCTTGTCCCGAGGCTTGCTCGGCGACAATACCTCGCGCAATGCGCGGTCTTTAAATCCGGTCTTGGACGGCGTCTGTGCAGCTCCTGGTCGCACCGGGACTGACTCCTCCTCCTCCTACCGGACTGTCGGATGACAGTTGTCCTCCTGAGCGGCAGTGTCCTCCCGCCTCTGTAGTAGTCCACACGGACCACCTGGAACTCCACTCTCCTTGTCCCACAAGGAAGTGGAAGGAGTCGCACCCTCCTATTGACGTACTAGTCGCCAACACACTCTCCTGCTACCAGTTGCAATTGCAGTTGTCCTTCCCTTGCTGCACCTCCCTTGGCGGGAAGCACTTGCTCGGGATCTCTCACGGTTACCAAAACCAGAGAGAACGACAACTTCGCAAAGCAACCGGCTTGCATTGAGTTGTACTTTGAGAAGCCCCCAATACCCCTATATATATAGGCGGGTCATGGGACAGGATTCTCTGTGCCCGGCAATACGGGACTAAAGCAGGAGTAGAAGGGTTCGAGAATTTTCCACAAAAGGCAACCGGTTCGCAACTTGAAATGATCGGTTCACAACTGAACCGATCGGTTCGGCCATTGAGCCGATCTTTTGGACCTGGGCCGATCGTTTGGGGCACTCCAACCGATCGGTTGGTGCCCTGAACCGATCGGTTCATGGTCCTAATCCGGCTCAAAAAGACTTTCCTTGTTTCGTTCTCAATTGGTATCGTATACCAATGTTATTCCCAATCGAATTGGGCAATTTTAAACCAAAGGAAAATTCTTGCCGACATGATTTTCCCAACTGGTCGGTTGCACCAGTTGAGCCGATCGGTTCAACTCTTGAACCGGTCGTTTCAACCTGGGAATGAGCCGATCGGCCTGGACACTCCAGCCGACCGGTTCAGCACCTCAGCCGACCGGTTCAGCACATGAGCCGACCGGTTGGGAGCACAGGTTGGGCAAAATCAGTCAATTGCGATTTCAATCAATCTGATACTCCAATCAATGCGTCCAACACCTTGAACCATATGATATTGAGCTATCGACTGATTGAGTGTTTAATTGAACTACTAAACTCCTTTAGTAATCAATCTAAACATTGCTTTGTGGACAAAACTCCTCTTCCAGGTTAAATCCTATGTGTGTGACCCTGCAGGTCCATTTCACGTTGGCAGTGAAAGTCCATAACACTTATGACTTCACAAGCAAAGAGCGGTGCCTAGTCACACATCAGTGCTACCCAAGTGAAAGTAGAAAGTTGGAGAACAACTTTCATCCTACAATTTGTGAATGATGTTATAGGGAATGTATAATTCCTTTGTCACTGATATCCTGAATGAACTCAAGGCATGGAACAATCATCCTGTCAACGTTCATTCACTTTCTTGATCTCAGAGTAGATTGAAGGAGATATGTATGACATCAATATCACATATTGATTCACACATGCGTGCGCATGCCTATCTCAATCCTACTCATCAAGTGGCCTTGGATATCAAACTCCCTCAGGAGGGACAAATCCCATATCTATCACTCACCCCTCAAAAGCCCCATGTGTCAAAGCCACCCAATCATCACCTTTATAACAACCCATGTTTCAGGACTGTGTTTGATGATGTCAAAGTGTGCCCAACGACATGTGTTGAGTGTAGTGATTTCAGGTCAAAGAATCACACTCACCACCATCACTGTGAGTACTGACTGTGACTACCATCTCATGGTTCCATGTGTCAAACTCACGGTGGGTCTGTCCGGTACCTTGTTCTCTAACAAGTACCTATGTGTTTGGTTTGATATCTCTATATCATGACTAATGAGATTCTGTCATCAACCAACACCACAATCTAGTCTTGTGTGTCATTGTTGTCTATCTACCTTCCACAATGACATCCGACCAGGGACATAACAAGAATGTACAAACTCTTAGCATCCGTATGATCTCATCGTTCAGGTCCTCAACCTGAAAGCATACGTCATTGAGTACTGTCATTCTTTAGACATTCAATCTATTCTATCACTATCTCATATGACTGAACCAGAAAGAATTGGAAGCTTGCCTTTGATGTTAATCAAATCAATCTTAATGTATCCCACCAATCATCCCATGATTGGCTCTCAGGGCATACATACCAACAGACTCCCACTTGCACTGCGAGCCAATCACCCATGAATCATATTCATAGTGATCTTCAAACATGTCCCACATGTCACTCTGCTCTAGTGCCAACATAGTGAGTAATGGCAACACCTTGCCAAAGTCTGTATAAATTGCATGTCTCTCATCTCTTCGCTGTACGTCACACGTATGAGATGGAGTTGCCGTAATATGCGATCTAGTATTCCTTTGCTAACCTTTAGCCACATTGCATGATCAAGGATTCCAGACTTGTCATCAATGACCGGAATATCTATAAGTTCATCTCATGAACTTCTAGATCCATATAGTATCCACTGATGTTCTCTAACACACGAATACTTGACATTTCCTTTTAAATGGTTTTATTGGAACATTTCCAATAATCAACAAACTTTCACTTTTATACATCCTATGTATATTTTGCAATCAATTTTCTATCCTTTCAGAAGTTCGCATCAATGTAACTCTTTACATCGAACTCTTCCTTATCTCCATAGAACTAGTACTTCCCAAGTACTTATCAAGTTCTTATGGTATTCCAGTAACCCTTACTGGAAGTAGACAGACATCCACTCGTCATGTCCTACATACGAGTTATCAGGATGAGCACATCATATTGTCATGTCATACATACAAAATGATGAATGCATTTTATTCTTGCCATGTCATACATGCAAGACAATGGGATGATTACATACATGATAGATCCATATCTATTCTTAGTGTTCCCATTCTTCATAAGAATTGGACACTTGGCCTTGGGATACTAATATCCATATAACATGGACAAGTTTTCTCCCACTGAATCTATGCATACTGAACCCTTCAGTACAGATAGCCAATGTATGCTCTCTCTTTTCTAGGTCAAGAGATTTGTCGAGAACTATCTCTATAGATCTCTATTCCTATTATATAGGAAACATCTCTATCTTCCTTAAAGATAATTTCCACTTTTTGGATTTCCATTCTAGAACAATTCCATTTCACATCAATATGTGGAATGTGAATACGCTTCCCACTAAATCACAGATCCCTTCTTTATCTTTGACATATCAGTCAAACCCTTTGACTATATCATCAAAGTAAAGATCCAATTTTGAGTTGCTTGTACTCAATCAATCACATTGATTAGTCCATTGTAACTTATAGACTTCATTTGCATTAGTGGATTCATAAACCTTATAGGCTGTGTCACGTACACATCCTAGTTTTATTCCTCATTGGAATGTGGTTTTAGTATCCATATGCAAAATATCTCAGTCATTAAGTTGCAATCAACAAGCATCATCCTTCTCAAAATGTTATCCATGTGTCTTAATACTTAAGACTCATTTGCACTTATGGATTTCATCCAATGAGTGCTACCATCAAGGTCATACCTTATGGTTCACATGGAAATCATTTAGGATGTAATGGTCTTATACCATAACTCAAAATCTGATTCCTCATATTCATCTAGATAGTTGACTCATCATATGAACAACTCATCACATAGATAATTGAGGTGTATCTGTCAAGAATATAAGAATTCACAACCCTTGTGATTCTTAATGTCCTTTATTAGTGTGGGGTATTCTTTTATTAAGAAGAATTCAGTTATTTGATAATCATTCTCTAACTCCTTAGAGTATGATTCCTTCTTGATTCAGACATCACCATGCCTTAATCATGAGTTCACTATGATACACTATCATAATCACTCATAAGGATCTCAAACATTTGGTCCAAGTATTTTATTCATTGATCTCATCAAGAATTAATACTTTACCAAATTTGTACTTCATTTATGATAATCTTGAACACTTCAAGATATTCATACTGGTATTTCTCTAAACACCATTTGAAGTATTAGCATTCGCTCCAATAGGTATGTAAATACATCACATGTATCATACCTAATAGGACAATCATTCTCCCACTACCATTAGTGAAGATTGATTAATCATGTACAAGAGATTCATGTCTCTTACTGGTTCTCTAACCAAAAGAGTCTAGTTCTATCCATCATATGGAAACTAGAAATGAATTTCTCATGATTAATGCTAATTAGATTGTTTGAGTTATCTATAACTTTAGGTATCATTTTATCTTATACATACCATGTATTACAAGATAAACAAGGCATTGCCAAAAAGATCATATCTTTAAGATTGAAACATCAACTTTATTAATTGCCATCATTGTCATACAATATGCAATAATAAAGTGTTTCTATCTATTAGCAATATATGAAATAGCAGTTCTCAACTCTATTCCGTGCCCTTTAGGCTGAAATAAACTGAAAGATACTCCTATCTATGGCAGCAACACTTGCTCCAATGATGGGTATTTCTTTCTTGGTCCTTTCACAAAGGCCATCACTTCTTTGTGGATATTGCATATCATATATGACATATCCATATCTTGGTATCATATATCTCGGATAAAGAAGTGGTTCATTTCATGATACCTTAGGTGGAGATCTCCATCCCCTCCTTCATCTTCTTTTGTTCTTCCAGATATAGAGGGCAGTTCCCTCATACACCCTTTCCCCATGTGCCTTGAGGCTGAAGACGGCTTGGATTGCTGGCTAGCATCAGAACACTTCTTAGCTTTGCCCTTGCCCTTGCCCTTAAGACTTACCATTTTTTTGATCACATCAAAGATTATGGTTTGTCTTTCTTCATCTTTGCCTCTACTATCCTCAACATGTCCAACAACTCTGTCAACGCTTGTCAAAGTTGTTCATGTTGTAGCTTATCATGAATTGTATGATTCTCGCAACATTTGCAGTATCATACCAATAGCCAACTCTTGGCTCAGATGGAATCCTTCTTAGTCAGGTCTTTCCACATACCCAATCACATTGAGTGTGTGAATCCCTTACTGTATCTCCTTCTGTCATGACATACTAGGACAGTGTCTTAGAGACATCATATGTCTCATGTTGTCTCTGCAACTCACAGTTCAGAGAACACAACATCAAACACTCCTCATCAATGTCTTTATCAGTATGCTTCCATAAGCATACTTTCAGCCATTGATGTGGTGGGATCGAGTTCATCTGGTTCTGGTATAACTAGGACTTGGAGCTTTCACTCTTTGAGAACACTTCTCACCATCCTAACCAGTCGTGGAATTATTCCCATTTAATTTGTTGATCTCAAAGACTGATCGCAAATAAAGTGATTTGTTGATTAACCATTTATATTAACAAAAAGGAAATATATGCAATTATAGTCCAAAACTCTTTTGACTTGTTTGATTGATTTGAAAAGTTGACGATAAAATTAGGCCTTTAATTAATTATCGCTCCCACTATTTTACTTCAAATTGATAGCCCTCACCATCAATTCGGAAGATTGCAGCGTACAACCTTCTAGTGGGCAAGATCCTAAAATCCTCTAAGTCATGGACCAGCTTGGGCTGTCACCCACAACATAGATCTCTCAGGTAGGCAACTTTTGCCAATTGCATCATATGCAACTCTTGATAAGATGTCATCTACAACTCCTTGCAATGATCATCTCCATGCCTCAAGGCGCTAGATCCTATCTAGGTCACCTTGTTAAGTCCGACCCAAAGCAAACACGATGAATATGCACCCTGCTTGGGCAGACCCACACATTCATCCTTCACGCTTCCACGAGATAGACGGTGCACCACGCTTGGGCGTGCCCACACTTGGTCGATCAAGCTTTTCACGTGTGTCGCATTTGGAAGGCATCTAAAACTTAATATTTTAATGAGGGATTTGGTTTTATATACATATACATATCCAATCACCACAATACATAGTACGTATCATATACATGCTATATCCCACAGAAAACATGCACAAACGATAAAAAGCGATGATTATGGCCATCCTAATGTGATTCCTCGAGCCAAGAGGAATCACGGTCATCTAGGTCTACATCACATGCAACCTGTACAAGATGAACTCTGTGCCTTGCCATCCGAGTTGATCAACTCATCACATGAATGATCTGTACTCTCCAGCCGGTCGTCTGGGTGCCACCAGCCGATCGGTTGGCTCCTCCAACCGATCGGTTCGCCTGGTCGTCGTGCATCTCGTCATGTCCGCCACCCGCTCGTCTCGCTCCTCGAACCGGTCATCAACCGATCGGTTCACTCCTTGAATCGACCGTCTGGAACGTCAACCGATCGGTTCACGCCTTGAACCGATCGTTTCAGCTGTCGTCTTGATGTCCACCGGTCTTCGACATAACAGGAAATAAAAATCTATCCTATTTATTACATTGCTTTAAAAGAAGAAACCCCGAGTTACATTCGGGGGGAGCAAAGGTAGGAAAGAATCTCAAATTATTTCGAGTTACATCAGGAATAAGAGAGGGAAGATCGGTGCGCAGACCGAGATGCAAGCAACCACAAACAACCACACACAGATAGGGGTTTATAGGCCATAATCATGCTACACACATCCACCACAAAACTTGTTTAAGGGCGACACGTATCAAGTGCATTAATAATACATATCATATATGTAATTAGGGATTTGTGGATTTAGGATTGGACATGCATAAAGCCGATATTATTCGCATCACATGCAATAAATAAAGGCGACAAACCAAAATCGATCATATCGATATTCCTAAAATATAGAGCAGTTGACGTGGCTCTGATACCACTGTTGGGTTTTAGAGGAGACAGAGAAGGCAGCGGAAACAAAAAATTTCTCCCCCAACCCATACCGAGGAAACGCGTCAACGTCTATATAATAGGAAAGGATGGTTTGTGGAATCATACCTTGTCCCTAGGCTTGCTCGGCGACAATACCTCGCGCAATGCGCGGTCTTTAACTCCGGTCTTGGATGGCGTCTGTGCAACTCCTGGTCGCACCGGGACTGACGACTCCTCCTCCTACCGGACTGTCAGATGATAGTTGTCCTCCTGAGCGGCAGTGTCCTCCCGCCTCTGTAGTAGTCCACACGGACCACCTAGAACTCCACTCTCCTTGTCCCACAAGGAAGTGGAAGGATTCGCACCCTCCTATTGACGTACTAGTCGCCAACACACTCTCCTACTACCAGTTGCAACTGCAGTTGTCCTTCCCTTGCTGCACCTCCCTTTGCGGGAAGCACTTACTCGGGATCTCTCACGGTTACCAAAACTAGAGAGAACGACAACTTTGCAAAGCAACCGGCTTGCATTGAGTTGTACTTTGAGAAGCCCCCAATACCCCTATATATATAGGCGGGTCATGGGATAGGGTTCTATGTGCCCGGCAATACGGGACTAAAGCAGGAGTAGAAGGGTTCGAGAATTTTCCACAAAAGGCAACCGGTTCGCAACTTGAAATGATCGGTTCACAACTGAACCGATCGGTTCGGCCATTGAGCCGATCGGTTGGACCTGAGCCGATAGTTTGGGGAACTCCAACCGATCGGTTGGTGCCCTGAACCGATCGGTTCATGGTCCTAATCCGGCTCAAAAAGACTTTCCTTGTTTCGTTCTCAATTGGTATCGTATACCAATGTTATTCCCAATCGAATTGGGCAATTTTAAACCAAAGGAAAATTCTTGCCGACATGATTTTCCCAACTGGTCGGTTGCACCAGTTGAGCCGATCGGTTCAACTCTTGAACCGGTCATTTCAACCTGGGCATGAGCCGATCGGCCTGGACACTCCAGCCGACCGGTTCAGCACCTCAGCCGACCGGTTCAGCACATGAGCTGACCAGTTGGGAGCACAGGTTGGGCAAAATCAGTCAATTGCGATTTCAATCAATCCGATACTCCAATCAATGCGTCCAACACCTTGAACCATATGATATTGAGCTATCGATTGATTGAGTGTTTAATTGAACTACTAAACTCCTTTAGTAATCAATCTAAACATTGCTTTGTGGACAAAACTCCTCTTCTAGGTTAAATCCTATGTGTGTGACCCTGCAGGTCCATTTCACGTTGGCAGTGAAAGTCCATAACACTTATGACTTCACAAGCAAAGAGCGGTGCCTAGTCACACATCAGTGCTACCCAAGTGAAAGTAGAAAGTTGGAGAACAACTTTCATCCTACAATCCGTGAATGGTGTTACAGTGAATGTATAATTCCTTTGTCACTGATATCCCGAATGAACTCAAGGCATGGAACAGTCATCCTGTCAACGTTCATTCACTTTCTTGATCTCAGAGTAGATTGAAGGAGATATGTATGACATCAATATCACATATTGATTCACACATGCGTGCGCACACCTATCTCAATCCTACTCATCAAGTGGCCTTGGATATCAAACTCCCTCAGGAGGGACAAATCCCATATCTATCACTCACCCCTCAAAAGCCCCATGTGTCAAAGCCACCCAATCATCACCTTTATAACAACCCATGTTTCAGGACTGTGTTTGATGATGTCAAAGTGTGCCCAACGACATGTGTTGAGTGTAGTGATTTCAGGTCAAAGAATCACACTCACCACCATCACTATGAGTACTGACTGTGACTACCATCTCATGGTTCCATGTGTCAAACTCACGGTGGGTCTGTCCGGTACCTTGTTCTCTAACAAGTACCTATGTGTTTGGTTTGATATCTCTATATCATGACTAATGAGATTCTGTCATCAACCAACACCACAATCTAGTCTTGTGTGTCATTGTTGTCTATCTACCTTCCACAATGACATCCGACCAGGGACATAACAAGAATGTACAAACTCTTAGCATCCGTATGATCTCATCGTTCAGGTCCTCAACCTGAAAGCATACGTCATTGAGTACTGTCATTCTTTAGACATTCAATCTGTTCTATCACTATCTCATATGACTGAACCAGAAAGAATTGGAAGCTTGCCTTTGATGTTAATCAAATCAATCTTAATGTATCCCACCAATCATCCCATGATTGGCTCTCAGGGCATACATACCAACAAAAGCAAGGTAACAGATAATTCAACCAATGTGAAATGTATTTGACCTTAACAAATATACTACACATCTTGTGTTACATCTTTTATTATGCCCTTGGGAATTTTGGTTGTACCACTATGAAGTGCTATTCAGTTTTGTAAAAGATCTAGGAGTGTCGGTATCCTAAGATCTCTTCCCTTCGGCCAGTACGAGTGAACTGTAATGACATACCAATCAAACTACCTACACTGACATATAGTCAAACTGATAACAACTAGTCCATACTTGGTACAAGTTATGGCACTAGAAACTAGGGTATACAAAACCCTTTCATCTGAGATACAACCGAAGTTGTCCTCGATAACATTAAATATCTGAGATATGACCATAGACATGCTCCATAACTTGCATTTGTGGATGACAAGGATATATCCTCAACTTGCCACCCCCACATACTCAATAATATGAACTATGCGTTTCCCTTAGGAATACTCATTTCACCATCCAACAAGTTCTGACACTGAAGATGGCTCTGCGCACAGGGCACTACATGATTAAGATTTCACTTGATTAGTTATTGCCAGTTGGGTGAATTAAGGGTGCATCAAACAAATGAAAATACAAACCCTAATTTATTTCTATCAAGTGTGTAAGCATTGAAATTTCAGAAGATATAAATGTTTGAGGTATGAATTTTGATCACATTACCACATGCTATCATTCATTGCAAATAATGGACCATACTTGTAATCATACCATTACAAGGTACCAATTTCTTATCACGGGATCCAAGGTTTCAACCTTATTGGATCATGAAGAGGATATCACCTCAATCAGGGTTCAAATATGCCCAAAAGGTTATTAAAACCATCATATTAGTCCCTACAAGATCATCATTATCATTATAGGCCTTAAACAAGGCTCAAAAGATCATCAACACATATATATATCCCATAGATTTTAACATAACAAGGTACTATGATTGACAATTAGCACTATATTGAGGTTTCAACACAAGGAGAGTGTAATACATTGACACATTGATCATTCAAGAGATCTAATTATAACTGATCACCATCAATTAATCATTTTAGAGTTGGCATAACAAGCAATGTATCATTAATGGTACACATCTACTTGTTATGGTGATTTCTCAAATATATTCATACGAGGGCAAAGGTAAGACTACTAATTAAAGGCATTGAACCATCATATTCTTATCACTAGGACCCACATATAACACTATGAGATTCATTCTAATCCATAGGATGTTAAAACATCCAACCTCATCCATTGGACCAGATTCATTGTTCAAAGTCGTCAATTAGGGTATAGATCCAACCATTACATCAATTGAACCAAGGAACCATTGGTTTAAGGTTTAGTCAAATCTACAATTACTTCCTTAACTCACCATATGTGGTGATGACCTGATCCACCATTAGTTGTGATCATTAAGTCACCATCGATTGTTATATCAACACTACATTCATTTAATACCATCAGATATTAAGATAATGTCATCATTGATTGATAACATCATTAGATAATCAAACCATTGCTCATTGAGATTCCAAGAGAGCCTAACAGTGATCTAAGGTGTGGCTATCACTTCACACAATCGTTCATCACCCATGGTCACCACCTTTGATTGTCATGAAGACCACACCATCCGGTCATGGGTCTAGAGGAGAAAATAACCTAGAAACCATAATATGGACCATCGGTTGATAGGTGCTTAGCACCATAGGTGGTGATACTGTAACTCCCCTCCAAGAACATACATGATAGTAGAAGCAAACCTTATGTTGTCCATAACATGGGTCACTTAGCTTGGAAGAACATCACAAAACATGATATTCAATAGCAATAAGATAAATGAAACACCATGCACTAACTCAAAATATAGAATCATACACTATTCTTGAAAGGAAAAACATAAACTGTCTCACCTTGATTAAAACCTAATACATGTAGACTAAGTAAATCTAAAACATAGAATGGTAAACTAGACTAAAGGATCTACTGAGTGCTAGATGGAACCCCACCAAGCTAAAGTCTCCTTGATGTCAGCTACACTTGAAGATCTTGCTTCAAATCCCTCTTGCTCCTTGATCTAGGGACATCTCATCCCATGGCCTTATGAAACAAAGCAACAACATAAGTAAGCGGCACTATGCATGTTACAAGAACTGAAAAGTAAGCATATATACTTGAACTGAAATAAACTTGACTTTTCTTGACATTAAGAATTACCATTACACTTTAGCTTTCACTACATCAATGAATTAAGAAACATTACTATATGCATTCTATCCATCACTGCCCACGTGGGGCACATCATGCTCAGAAAGTTGATCATGGCTAGGAAACCCATAATGACCTCAAAGGTCCATCATTGTGAGAAACATATAATAAGTTACTTAATTCTCTTATCACCATCATTAACATCATTGTTCTTATCCTGCCATCAATGTAAATTGTCCTCATCCAATAATTGCACCAAAATGCTCATCAAGCTGGTTAAGGCTCATCTTAGTTGCACCAAAGTGCACATCAATGCCATAAAGATTAAAGAACATAAAGAGGAACAATTTACAACTTAAGTGCATAATCTTATTCATCATGGGATTTCTCCCTCTAAATCTTGAAATTAACATTACATGATTTACATGATTCTTTCTTCAATTTGCTAACCATTACATGATAATAGCATTAAACTAATGAGCATTAGTGATAATCATATGAATTTATGATTATATCAAACAACATGCAATACTAAAATCAGAGGTATCATAATTATCTTAATGTCATTAACTTGGAAAATTTTGAGCATAAATCCTAAAATATACACAATCATGCAATTCATCCAAAATACATATGCATAGTGGCAAGACCTGCTTACCTAGAGCAAGGTAGATCCTAACTTAGTCTCCCTGATCTGGATCGAATCCTATGTTCTTGAGATTACATGATTTCTATTAATTATCACTATTAATACATCATAAACCCTAAATTAGGTCTCTTAAGGAAACATGTCAGAAAATGATTGATTTAGGGTTTGAAAACACTGGAATCATGTTCTACTCGAAAAACCCTTTCCAATGACTATTTATATGTATTTTTTTGATCATCCTATGACAACTGTGAATTTTTTAATACTCGGCCAATCAGAAAACCAGATAAATCCACATTGGCAAAATGTCCAAAAATATAGTAGTGATGCTTAGCTGGGCCAATAGTGCACGTCCAAACTGCCACATAGACCCAAAGAGTCAGCGTGCACTACTAAGAACAAAAATGCGTGAGAAAATTCCAAGAATACCCTTGCGATTATAATTGTGTGATTTAGCTTACAAGGGAAAACGTGGAAAACATAGCCCTTGATTGTTCGTCATCTTTGCAATGATGAACAACAACTGGTAGACCCAAAACAAAATCGTCGCCTCAAGGTCACAATTATGAATCTGTGAAATACTTGAGAAACCAACCATGGAATCATCATCCTCATCCCTAGCCAGACTCGAGGGTCTCAATCATGGACTGAGAGGTGGCCAGGATGGTCCAGAAGGTCTTCTGCCATGGTTGGAAGGAGGTACCCTGCTATGAGATATGTAGAACTTTAGTCAGTGCATCAAAGTAACCAAAATGAATGTGAAAAATGTTCTTGAGACAAGGTGAAGATAAAGTCAACATCTTGGTATAGTAATATTCACTCACAGACCAAGGTGGTTGACACCGCCAATGGTCAGAAAACAAGTCTATCAGACCCGACGGTCAGGAGACCTGCACGGTTAGACGTTCATGAGAAAAAAGGATACATGGTCATTGATGCTTACCGGATTATCAATTTGACTGGATGTGGTGGAGAATATGGAGGCTAGCGAGGCATTCACTGGAAAACAACTCAAGTAGACCGAGGCAGCACAGGGCACACATGATGAAATTACGAGGTGAGGAACATCTCTCGGGATCTGGCGGTCATTTCAGACCCTTTATATGTAGGTGCAATGGACAAAAGTGTCGTATGTAATCCTAGGGTGGGAAGAAGAGCCCAACCCTAATTGGGCATTTCACCGATAGCACATGAAGTCCCAACAACCTTGGGATCATTGAGTTCACGTGGTGATTCCAATTTCAGCAGTCAAGAAATTGAATAAAATGGGACACTATGGGGATCGATCGGCGTCAGAGGAGGAGCGCACGACTAGGGTGCCTATTCTCAGTATCCTACTCAAGGTACGCGGAAAGTTCAGAGCCATCTATGATACATCCAATGGCTGGGAGTGACTCATCTTAAGTCGGGCACGTGTGACACCCAACTTTAACAAAAATCAAAGAAATCATAGGTGTGACAATCTAATAATTTATGATCTATAGGTTAATCGATTAATATATAATCAAAATCATATACTAACTTACCTAATTAACTTGAAGGGTCAAATGAAGCCCTATTGACTTAAAATTTGAACCACAAGCTAGTTAGGACCTCTAGAATCTCCCTATCCAATCAGATTTAGGTTTTCATTAACTTTTGTTCATCAACCTCATATAGATCACTATTTTAATGCATATATTATTAAAAGGTGAGATTAATGAAATTATCCTTTCTTTAATGAGTTGTTTGATCCAAAATTTGTGGTTAGGAGAGTATTTCATTATATTTGGGACTTAAAGGTCACATTACATTCTATTTGATAGATAAAATAATAAATTTGCAAATTAGGGTTTCAGATTAATGATCATTGATATGTTTATAATTTCGATGATGTTACAGATACCAACCTAAACTAGGTCATATACTTCCTTTGAAAGAACGTGCACATCACTATAGGTTCATATATAACTGGAAACAAAGTAGAAAACACCATAAAAATCGAAATCCCAAACAAGCTTAGCTTCTTAATGCTTAAATCACCATTTTTAAGCAAGAACATGAGCTAACAAGCTTATAGTAACCAATATAAGTAAAGAGGGTTACAAAACTTGCCTTTAATTATAAGAGAAGACTTATAACAGCAAGATTCTGGAGCAAAGAAACCCAATTTCCATATCTGAACTCAGCCAAATAGGTACCCTTTTCTACAAGGAAGTAAAACCCTAGAAGAAAGAGAAAGAAAAGATAGGTTCTTGAGTTCTAGAGAAATTAATACCATGGAACAACAAGGTTCCGACATGAAGAGATGTAGGAGGAAAAAGAAAAGAGAAGGAAATGGAGGAAAGAAGGAACTACTTACTTGTTTAGGTCAAATTCACCAAGAAGAAGCTTTAGCAACCTTGGAAGAAAATCGGAACCCTAGATGCTTCCTCCAAGGAGATCACCCTCTTCTTCTACCTTGGACATGTTTTCCATAGAAAAATAGAGAGAGAATGAGGCTCTTAGAAGGAGGGAAGTATAAGAGAAAAAACATCATTTTGGAGGCTAAGAATAAGTATATAAAGCTTGGGGGATAAGGTAGAGAAGAAGCATGAGGTGTACAAGTAGTTCCCCATTTGTCCATGGCCTTAAACTATTAAGGATATATAAGCAAACAAACAAGAAACTGCCACACCATTCATGGAGACCTTCTTAGGAACCGTTTGTTGAATTTCCAAGCCAAACAAATAAACCATTGGTTGTTAGCTCCTAAAGGTAGCTCATCCATAAAGGGGTAAATCCTAAAATACCCTTGAAGAAAAACACCTCCAAACAAAGGTTCAACTAGGTTCCCCATGGCTCAAAAAGCTTGAGAATGATAAGATAACATCTAAGGAATGTAATGCATGTGACATATTGCAAAGAAAACCACTCAATTGGGTAAATTGTAGAAAAGTCCAAAATGTACATAAAATTACATAACTTGCTCAAACAGTGTTCAAATTGGACCAAATTTGAAACTTAAGCATGTATTATGATTCCAAAGCATATAACAAGGTTATAATAGCTTTATAAGCACTCAAATATGGTAATCAATCTTATTCAACACTTTAAGCAAGTTTAGGGGCCTAACAACTATAAACCCCTAACAAGGATTTCACCCTGAAATCCTACGCAAAGAGATGTGTACTTTGTATGCATCTCATTCTCTAGTTCCCACGTGACTTCCTATACACCACAGTGATGCCAAAAAACCTTCACTAATACTATATATTTCTTCTTTAACTTCTTTGTACCCTTCTATTTAGGATCAACATGGGACCCTAAACATAGCATACATCCTCATCTAACTCAACCTCCACTGGCTAGATTGCATGCTCTATATCTGGATGGAAATTACTCAAAATAGAGATATGGAAAATATTATGCAACTTGTGTAGCTCTGTTGGTATCTCCAACTTGTATGCTACCTTTCCAACAAGAGCTAGGATAGGATATGGTACCATAAATCTAGGAGCCAACTTACCCTTATTTTCAAACTTCAACACACCTTTCCAAGGGAAAATATTAAGATATACTATGTCTCCCACTTGGAACTCAAGTGGTATGTGTCGGTTATCTGCATAAGACTTTTGTCTATCCTGGGCTACTTTCAACTGATGTTATATTACTTTAGTCTTTTCTATAGTTTATTGTACAAGATCAAGACCCAAAAGTTGATATTCACCTATCTCATACCAGCAAAGAGGAGACCGACATCGTCTTCCATACAAAGCCTCATAAGGAGCCATATATATGCTTCTCTGATAACTATTATTATAAGAAAACTCTATCAAATTAAGATGTATATCCCAACTACCTAGAAACTGCAAGACACATGCCCTCAAGAGATCCTCTAAGGTTTGAATAGTCCTTTCAGACTGGCCATCTGTATGTGGATGCAAAGTTGTGTTGAACCTTAGTTGTGTTCCCATTGTTGAATGTAGACGTTCCCAAAAATGACTTGTGAATTGTGGAACTCTGTCAGAAACTATAGTCACTGGAATGCCACATAGATAGACTATCTCATCAACATATACTTGTGCCAACTTCTCTACTATAAATGTTGTCTTGACTGGCAGACAGTGAGCTAACTTAGTCAATTTGTCCACTATCACCCATATGGAATCATGACCCTTGGCTGACCTAGGAAGACCAACCACAAATTCCATGGTAATATGATCCCAATTCCACTGTGGTATTGACAAAGTCTATAGTGTCCCTACAGGCTTTTGGTGCTAATCTGGAAACAAACTCTACCACATCACATTTTAGACCTGGCCACCAATACAGACCCTTCAAGTTCTGGTACATCTTGGTACTTCCAGGATGCATTGCATACATAGAGGAGTGAGCCTCCTCAAGTACCATCTTCCTCAACCCATCAACATCAGGAACTATTGTCCTATTATGGTAACATACTTCACCATCATTTGCTTCATGGAAGCCATCATACTTTTCATTGCCAACCCCTGATTGAATATTTTGTATCACAATATCATTCTGTTGTGCGTCATGAATCTATTGTCTCAAGGTAGGTTTAACCTGTAATTGTGTCAACAAATCTGCCAGTAAGGAAACTTCCAACTGCACATTCATCTGGCAAAGAGACACTAACATATCTCTCTTATGGCACACCAAGGAATACAATTGTGCATTGTCTACCATTGATCATGAAGAGGACTTCCTACTTAACGCATCAGCTACCACATTCACCTTTCTAGGATGGTAGTCTATTGTATAATCATAATCTTTAATCAGCTCCATCCATCTCCTTTTCCGCATATTCATCTCTTGTTTTAAAAAGATATACTGTAGGTTCTTGTGGTTGGTGAAGATCTGACACTTTTCTCCATACATGTAGTGTCTCCAAATCCTTAAAGCATGGACTACCGCTGCAAGCTCCAGATCATGTGTTAGATAATTCTCTCCATGCTTCTTTATCTATCATGATGCAAAAGAAATTACATTCTTATCCTGCATCAACACACATCCCAACCCATTCTTCAAAGCATCACAAAAGATAATATAGTCTTTCCCTTGCTTTGGAAGCACTAACATCGGTGTACTGGTCATCTTTTCTTTCAGTAACTGAAAAGAACGTTGACACTTGTCATTCCAAGTAAAAGGAACATCCCTCTTAGTTAAGCTAGTTAGGGGTAACACTACAGAATTGAAGTCCTTGATGAACCTCCTGTAGTATCCTGCTAAACCTAGGAAACTATGAATCTCTATCAGTGTCTTGGGTTGTTCCCATTCTAGAACAAACTCTACTTTTTTGGGATCTACACAAACACCTTTATCTGATATAACATGTCCCAAAAAAGACACCTCAGATAACCAAAACTCGCACTTGCTAAACTTAGCATATAGATGATGCTTCCTCAACAAAGTCAATGCCTGGAAAAGGTGTTTCTCATGCTACTGACTATCCTTAGAATATATCAGGATATCATCTATAAATACAACCACACACTGATCAAGATAGGGTCTAAACACCTGATTCATTATATCCATAAAAGTTGCTTGTGCATTGATTAGCCCAAACAACATAACTACAAACTCATAATGACCATACCTAGTCCTTAAAGATGACTTAGGTATGTCATCTGCCATAATCATCTGCTGATGGTAACCTAGCCTAATGTCTATCTTTGAAAACAAAGTGGCACCTCTCAACTAATCAGAAAGATCATCAATCCTTGTCAAAGTATACTTATTCTTTATTGTCACCTTGTTCAACTGTCTGTCGTCTATACATAACCTCATTGAAACGTCCTTCTTTTTTACAAACAACACGGGAGCACACCAAGGGGAAGTGCTCAACCTAATAAAACCCTTTTCTAATAGTTCCTGCAACTATTTCTTTAACTCCTGCATTTCTACTGGTGCCATTCTGTAGGGTGACTGTGCTATGGGTTGTGTTCTAGGAACAATATTGACCTCAAAGTCAATGTCTCTAGGAGGGGGAAATCTAGAAAATTCATCAGGAAAAACATCTTCAAACTCACGTACCATCAGTACCTCCTGGATACTAGGACCTCTCACCTTAGTATCCACAATATGAGCTAAGAAATCTTTGCATCCTTGTCTCATCAACCGCTCCACTGTCATAGCTGACATCAAACACGTGGGAAGAATCTTCCTGTCACCTTAGAAAACCCAATGTACATTTCCATCATTGAATGTTTCTACCCTAGTGCTACAGTCCAAGACTACCTTATACTTTTCCAAGGTATCCATTCCTAGGATCACATCAAAATCATGCATGTCAAGTGGCAAGAGATCCACTTGAATGTTGTGTCTAGAAAAAGAAAGAACACAAGAAGAGCACACTTCCCGCAACTCAGCAAAACCAACCAAAGTAGTTTGTAGCCAAAGACTATCAGATCTATGACTAATAGGTAGATAACAACTATATATCACCTCTCTGATGATAATGGAGTGTGTTGCACCCAGGTCTACTAACACTGATACGAAACAAGAAGCAGACAAATCAGAATGAAATAACTCCATCTGACCTGTCATGACTCGTGGATTAACCACTGCTCCTGGATGGATCATGGCATAGAACCTAGCCATCGCCTAGTGCCATCCATGTCCTTTACTAGCTTGTCTAGAGGAGCCTATCTGTGATGCCTGTTTGCATCCTCTTCCACTACCAAAACCAAACTGTCATTGTTGTGATCCCTGCTGACTCTACCTTGGCTACTGAGTCACTTTCTCATTCTTCATAGGGCAATCTGATCTTGTATGCCCCACCTTCCCACATTTATAACATGTTCTTGTGTCATAATTTGGCCTAGGCAGTCCTATCACTAAAATTGATGAGGTACTACAAGCTCCTGTAGGTTGAAAATTGCAACCTCTACCCCTACTTGGGATCTACTGGGATGGAGTAAAAGACCTCTGTTCACTAAAAATCGACCTATGTTGCGACTGCGGTGGAGTAAACCTTGGCTTCTTAAATCCTCCAGATGATTGTCCCTAGAATTTTGTTGGTTGTTTATTAGCATTAGCTTCACGCTTCTCAATGGAAGACCTCTCAATCCTCCTTACATATTACACAAAGGTGGAAAACCTTTCCCTATTCTCTAGAGCTGATGTTGTTGTAGTCACCTCAGTGCTTAGGCCCTTCTCGAATCTACAAATCCTTTCCTTATTAGTGGCTTCCATGTGTGGACATAACCTCAAAAGTTCCATGAACTTTGACTAATACTCATTAATAGTCATTGCACCCTATCTAATCTTCTCAAAATGAGAGATTTTCTCATCTAGATATGTCTCTGGGAAGTATCGGCTAACAAATTCTCTCGAAAATTCCTCCCAACCTATCACCACTCCTGGCCTTTCTCATCTTGTATGGCCTACCAGTAGCCAGCACTACCCTTCAATAGGTAGACATCATGCTTAACTTTATCTTCTTCAGGGATGTTTAGGATCTTGAATCCCTTCTCAAGCTCAATCATCCCCATGTCGGTGTCTGTTGGATCATAGGTACCAACATATTCAATCACCCCAACACGTCTAAGATGTTCAAACATCTTCTCGACACCTTGGTATTTCACATTAGGGAGGGTTGCCCTAGTTTGAGGTGATGGTGTTCTGTCTGCTATATGTGTAATTGTGGCCATCATCTATCTAAACTTCAACAGAAATTCAAGGATGGCCATCATTACTTGGTCTATCTGAGGAACTGCGGGCTGCTCTGGCCCTATCTCTGGCACTCTATCTTCACGTTCCCACCTCCTAGAACAACTTCTTGGTGCAACATAGAAACTTTCTATGTGTTCTTCATGTCCTCCAAACATATCAGCATAACCACAAACCATGATCAGATATGTTGGATACATAAGAACAAATTCAAACCTAAGTCCTATGTCACTGTAGACTCAACAAACCCAGAGCTCTGATACCAACTTAACCGTGACACCTTGTCACACTAAACGAGATTACTCAAAACATAAAACACGATCAACTTCTAATTAATCACACAGTCAAAATGTGGAATAATTAAAACCAAAATTCACATCATGAACAAGTTCTATAACATTTACATAAAGGTCCATCTTTCCCATTCTCATGTATTATAACATGAATTTACATCTGTGCTCAATGTATCCAGCCACCTCCTGCGTACAAAAGAAGCATTTACACTTACATTCCATATCTAAATACACTAGCATACTACCAAAATCTCATGTTGATACAAATATCTTATCTAGAAAACACCTCCAATACCCAGACTTGAGAGTATATGGCTGATACTAGGACTCTACTATTGATATCTACAACTGGACAACCTTTTGAATATATTGATCACCAAGATAGTTCTGTTCCACAACATAACCTTGACCACACTGCCCATGACCACCTAAAAATATGTGGTGACTAACGGGTGAGATCTGGTCCCAGCGAGAGATATAACTCACTCCAACATATATTGATTACAATAGATTAATTAACAGTAAATAAATCGAGCATATAGGATATTAAATAAGAAATTTAAGCAGATCAAACAGTTTAAGCATACTATGCAAGTTAAGCAAGTACACTTAACAATAAGAATAACTATTTGGATAATATAGGATAACATCTTATAAACACTGTGTAGTATAAAAGTAAGGTAATAGATTTTTTTTTTAAGTAAGGTAATAGATAATTCAACCAATGTGAAACATATTTGACTTTAACAAATATACTACACGGCTTGTGTTACATATTTTGTTATGCCCTGGGGAATTTGAGTTGTACCACTCAAAGTCTAACTTACCACTGTGAAGTGCTATTTAGTTCCATAAAAGATCTAGGAGTGTCGGTATCCTAAGATCTCTTCCCCTCGGTCAGTACGAGTGAACTATAGTGACATACCAGTCAAACTACCAACAGTGACATATAGTCAAACTGATAACAACTAGTATGTACTTGGTACAAGTTACGAAACTAGAAACCAGGGTATACAAACCCTTTCATTTGAGGTACAACATCAGATGTCCATAATCACATTAAATATTCGAGGTATGACTATAGCCATCCTCCATGACCTGCGTTTGCGGTTGACAAGGATATATCCTCAACTTGACACCCCCACATACTCAACAATATGCACTCTGATTTTCCCTTAGGAATACTTGTTTCACCATCCAACAAGTTCTGACACTGAAGAGGGCTCTACGACACAGTGAACTACATGATTAAGATTTCAATTTATTAGTTATTTCCAACTGGGTGAATTAAGGCTGGATCAAACAAATGGACATACAAACCCTAATTCATTTCTATCAAGTGTGTAAGCATTGCAACTTCAAAAGATATAAAACATTTGAGGTATAAATCTTGATCACATAACCACATTCTATCATTCATTACAGATTAATGGACCATACTTGTCATCATACCATTATAAGGTACCAATTGCTTATCACAGGATCCAATGTTTCGACCTTATTGAATCATGAAGATGATATCACCTCAATAAGGGCTCAAATATTCTCAAAAGGTCATTAAGACCATAACAATAGTACCAGAAAGATCATCATTATTATTCTAGGCCTAAAACAAGGCTCAAAAGATCATCAACACATATATATCCCATGGATTTTTACATAACAAGGTACTATGATTGACAATTAGCACTATATTGTGGTTTCAACACAAGGAGAGTGTAATATATTGACACATTGATCATTCAAGAGATCTAATTATAACCAATCACCATCAATTAATCATTTTAGAGTTGGTGTAACGAGCCAGGTATCATTAATGGTACACATCTACTTATTATGGTGATTTATCAAATATATTCATACGAGGGCAAAGGTAAGACTACTAATTAAAGGCATTGAATCATCATATTCGTATCACTAGGACCCATATATAACAACATGAGATTTATTCTAATCCATAGGATGTTAAAACATCCAACCTCATCCATTAGGTCAAGTTCATTGTTCAAAGTAATCAATTAGGGTATAGATCCAATCATTAGATCAATTGAACCAAGGAACCATTGGTTTAAGGTTTAGTTGAATCTACAATTACATCCTCAACTCACCATATGTGGTGATGACCCGATACACCATTAGTTGTGATCATTAAGTCACCATAGATTGTTAGATCAACACTAGATTCATTTAAAACCATCAGATATTAAGATAATGTCATCACTGATTGATAACATCATTAGAGAATCAAACCATTTCTCATTGAGATTCCAAGAGAGCCTAACACTGACCTAAGGTGTGACTATCAGTTCACACCATCGTTCATCACCCTTGGTCACCACCTTCGGTTGTCATGAAGACCACACCATCAAATCATGGATCTAGATGAGGCAACAACCTAAAAACCCTAATATGGACCATCAGTTGATATGTTCTTAGCACCATAGGTGGTGATACCAACCTGAACTAAGTCATATACTTCCTTAGGAAGAATGTACACATGATTACAGGTTCATCTTAAACTGGAAACAAAATAGAAAACACCATAAAAATCAAAATACCAAACAAGCTTAGCTTCTTAATGCTTAAATCACCATTTTAAATCCAAAACATGAGCTAACAAGCTTATAGTAACAAATATAAGCAAATATTGATATAAAAATCGCCGCTACTGATAAGAGAAGACTTCTAACAACAAGGTTTTGGAGAACAGAAAGCAAGGAAACCCAAGTTCCAGATATGAACTGGGTCAAATAGGTACCCTTATCCACAAGGAAGCAAAACCCTAGAAGAAAGAGCATGAAAAGATAGGTTCTTGAGTTCTAGAGAAATTTCTACCATGGAATAGAAAGGTTCTGACCTGGAGAGAGGTAGGAGGAAGAATAACAGAGAAGGAAACAGGGGAAAGAAGGAACTACTTACTTGTTTAGGTTAATTTCACCAAGAAGAACTACTTACTTGTTTAGGACAATTTCACAAAGAAGAAGCTTTAGCAACCTTAGAAGGAAGCAAATTAGAACCCTAGATGCTTCTTCCAAGGAGATTGCCCTCTTTTTCTACCTTGGACATGTTTTCTACAGTAGAATAGAGAGAGAATGAAGATATTAGAAGGAGGGAAGTAGAAGAGAGCAAAAGCTTCATTTTGGAGGCTAAGGATAAGTATATAAATATTGGGGGATAAGGTAGAGAAGAAGCATGAGGTGTAAAAGTAGCTCCCCATTTTTCCATGGCCTTAAACTATTAAGGATATACAAGCAACCACGCAAGCAGCTACCCCACCATGTCCCATTTGTCCATGGCCTTAAACTATGAAAGATATATAAGCAACCACACAAGTAGATAACCCACCATTCATGGAGACCTGATTAGGCACCTTTTGTTGAGTTTCTAAGTCAAACAAATAAACCATTGGTTGATAGCTCCTAAAGGTAGCCCATCCATAAAGGGGTAAACCCTAAAATACCCTTAAAGAAAAACACCTCCAAAAAAAGGTTCAACTAGGTTCCCCATGGATAAAAAAGCTCAAGAATGATATGATAATATCTAAGGAACGTAATTCATGTGACAAATTTCAAAGAAAACCTCTCAATTGGGTAAATTATAGAAAAGTCCAAAATGTACATAAAATTACATAACTTGCTCAAACAATGTCCAAATTGGACCAAATTTGAATCTTAGGTGTGTCTTATGATTCCAAAGCATATAATATCGTTATATTAGGGTTATATGCACTCAACGATGGTAATTAATCTTATTCAACACTTTAAGCAAGTTCAGGGGCCTTACAGTGGTTGTGCAACTCCTGGTCTTCACCACGAATAGCTCTCTATGCAACCTCTATAGTGACTCTAATGGTCTCACCACAGACTATAGGTTGACTTTGCACTCTGAGTAGAAGCCAAATGACTTTTGCCTCTAGAGTAGTCCACATGGACCAACTAGAACTCCTATCACTCACCACGAATGGACATGAAGGAGTTGTCCCTCCTGTTGGTGTACTAGTCACCAACCTGCTCTCCCACAACGACAACTATCAGTTGTTCTCTCCCTTTAGTTATCCCTCATTTTTAGGTAGGAATTCCCTGGGATCTCTCAGCTACCACAACTAGAGAGGATAATAGTTGTCAGAGTAATTCATTATTAGTTGTCTATGTTGTGTCTTGGGAAGCCCCCAATACCCCTCCTTTTATAGGTGAGGTTAGGGTCAAGGTTCCCAGTCTATACGGGATTGTGTGGGAGTGAAAAGGACCAAAATAACTTGAAATTTCACAACATGCGACAACAGAAACAACCATTTCACACACCCAAATGGTCATTTGGTGTGCAAGACAGTCGTCTCACACTGCCAAATGACTGTTTGACATTTCCCAATTGCACACCATTTTGGCAATTTCAATTCCAATTAATATACATTTTAATTTTACTTGCTCTCCAAGTATATGCAATAAAAACTATTCAGGAAACATACCAAATCTTTGTTCGGCCCTAACCAAGCCATCTCACCCAAGCGAGATGCCCGTCTCATTCACCCAGAAGACCGTCTGGTGAGTTGAGATGAGCCGATCAGTTCAATGATATTGAACAGGTCAGTTCAAGGGAGAAATTTATCTAATTTGAACTCCAATAACCTTAACAGCCCAAATGGCCATACCAACCCTTGAGATGCCTATCTAGCTTCCCAAATTGTTGTCTCAACCCTTCATCTGTTTGGCTTCCCAAAAGGCCGTATCACTCAGTGAGATGGTCGTTTGGCAGACCTGGTCATCCAATCAAGCGATTAGTTGTGTGAAATGAATACCCAAACACTTTAGTAATCAATCTAATTGTCATTTAAGATGAAACTCCTCTTCTAGATGATTTCCTATGTGTGACCCTATAGGTCTCGTATCACATTCATAGTGAATGTCCAAAACTAGCTTATGGCATCACAAGCAAAGAGTGATTCCTAGTCGCACATCAGTGCTACCCAAGTGAATGGAAAGTTGGAGAACAATTTCAACCTACAATCTGTGTAAGGTGTTGTAGTGATTTTATATTCCTTTGTCTCTAATATCTAGGATAAACTCAAGGCATGGAAGGTCATCCTCTCAATGTTCAATGCATGTTTCTTGAAGCAAGAGCAGACTGTCTGAGATAATGTGACCTCAATATCATATATTGATTCACATGTGCATTCACATGCATTTCTCAGTCTTTCTTATCAAGTGGCCAGGATAACATACTCCAGTAGGAGGGACAAATCCCATATATATCACTCATAGTCTATCCCCATGTGTTAAAGTCATCCAATCATCACCGTTATGACAACCTGTATTTCAAGACTGCATTTGATGATGTCAAAGCATACCCAACAACATGTGATGAGTGCACTGATTTTAGGTCAAAGAATCACAATCACCACCTTCGTTATGAGAGATGATTGTGACAACCATAATGATAACCTTCCATTTTGTGATGTTATCTTACTAGTTTTTCTCAATTTTCCATACTCTTTCTTAGATAAATTAGATAGAATCTTTAACTTTCCACTCTATTGTGAATATACCATTAGACTAACTTTTCTCCTTTTCTTCTTATAGAAAAACACAAAAAAATTTACAAAAACTCTGAACGGCCCTAAGACCGAATGGAAGGTAAATGGTCCCTGAACCGAATGGAAGACAAACGGTCCCAAGACCGAATGGAGGCCAAACAGTCCCAAGATCGTGTGAAGCCATATGGTCCCAAGACCATATGAAGACCAACCGGTCCTGAGACCGAATGGAGGCCAAACGATCCCAAGACCGTGTGAAGCCAAATGGTCCCAAGACTGTGTGAAGACCAACCGGTCGTGAGACTGAATAAAAGTGAAATGGTCCCAAGACCATGTGTGTAAAGAGGCGAGATCACCCCTTTACTAAAATTTGAAGGAAATACAAACATCCACACTTTTAACAAAAATTTAGACTTGGAGGATGATTGCATAATATTCCAAATAAATAAGCATGATTCCAGATACATAATAAAATGTCAATAGCAGCGGAAAGAAAGAAATAATAAGCCTTGTAGTGGCTTTATAGTTTATTACATCATTGCTTTCTAAAAGAAAAGATAAGATAGATAAGAGGATCTAGCTATAGCAACCTAGCCATCCTTCTCGACAAGCTAACGATCTCAGTAGAGGAATCTTTCTTCAAGCTCTTCCTTCACCTTGCTCAACACCAACACCTGGGTGGTTGGGAAGACACCCAGCAAGAGGAAAACAAAGAAAGTATGTGTTACAAGACTATTCTAACAAAGTATAAAGAAATTGTAACAAGTAAATTAGGCTAGATATTTGGTGTAAGAAGATATCAAAGAGTATGAGGTTTTTATAAGAGAACTTGCAATTAACAAAATAATTAAAGGTTTTAGCATGTCAATTAATATGTCTACCTAACTAAGTAGGGTTGAGGCACCTACCGGACCTCTAACCTTAGGTGAGGGAAGAATTAAAAACATTTCCAATCACCTACAATTTTTAATGGGGAGAATAATAAACATCCCCCTAGGGCGATTTTATACATGCCCTCTATGGGTGGTTGTACATAAGTACCACTACTTAAAGATTAAATAGAACATTTAATTTCATGCTAACAAAAGATTTATGGCAAGAATAAGCAAAAGAATATATAACATGGCAGTGGGGTATGAATACCCAAACAAGAGGATACTACATCTACTTTTGAGGAAAATAAGCAATTTTAGGTTTCAAGATTCAAGGGTTTAGATCAAGTTAAACCTCATAAAGAAAATAGGTAATGGACTAATGATTTCCCAACTGATAGGTAGATGCACATTCAAAACACATACTAAACACATACCTTAGCCTCAGGTGTCCTAGAATTCCCTTTTCAACTCCTCACATGAATTATAAACCCAATTTCCCTAATACATCATTATATTCATAAATTAGAATTACATGCATTCATTTAAAAGGTTGAAAACCCTAATTCACTAACTTTTTGCACAAACTCTCGATTCAGACTCCAAAAACCTCATAACCATCTTAATTAGGTTTTCCTGATCAAAATAACATATAATATTGTATATTTTGGAAATATAGATTCTTAGGGTTAATTTTAGTGATTTTTAAGATAATTAAATCGATTTTAAAAACACATTTTCGGAAACCTCAAAACCAGATCTCAAAAACATTTTTATTAAATAGATCTCGTTTTCCTGATTTCAAAACACTATTTATTTTTAATTTTTGACCAACAGATTAATTTATAAAAATTAATTTACCTCGACCAATCACAGCCTGCCACGTAGGCAAGGCTGGACGGCCGAGCTATGGCGAGCGCTCGGCAGTGGCGACCCGCGCCCCGTGGTCGCTCGCTACCAGCCGCGCGGTGCGGACCAAAACAGGGACGAAAGGACGGCGTTGCCCCGAGCGAAAGAAAAGGAAGAAAGAAATAGGCGGGGGCAAAACGGTAAAAAGCCACGCGTCGTCTTCCTCCTCTCGCCCGAGCAACGCGAGCAGGTGCTTGGCCCGATTTGGGAAAATCCGTAAAACGCGACCAAATCGCACGTTCAAATACTCGAAAGAAAGAAGAGAGAACGACGAATTCAAAGCTACCTTCAATTTGAGACGAGGTCGACTGAGACGAGCACAATATGCGCCGCAAGCTAGGGATCTTCGGCGGCTTGTTGGTGGTCGATTCGTCCATGAAAGTCCAAATTGAAGACACGATCAGGTTGCTAAGGTGATGGCGGTCGCTGGGGTTACATTATTTATAGGCAAAGAACCCTAGACTAGGATGTGGGTAGGAGCAAAGAGAAGTAGCCGGCGGCCGAGTTGGGCGTTTCTTGAAAACGCATCTAATCCCAAACTTTTTGGGATAAATCGGTTCGGAAACTCGCAAGGAGTCCAACGAAACTGATTTGAGCGAAAATCATCGAGTAAATCTCGAGATATGTCGATTTTAAGAAAACGAAAACAAGGAACCTGTTTCCTTGTTCGACTAGAGGTGGAAGACGATCGCGGATCGTCCGATCGATGGACCCGAGTCCATCAATGACTCTGAGCCGTCCGATCTCGCATTAGATCAGGGAAATAATCCTTAGCAAAAGTCGATTAAATCTATTAGATTTTAAATGTTTTTCTCTCTCTTCATTTGGAGGCTCAAACGTCGTCCAAAAATTATGAAATTTTATATCCTGACTTATTTCGACGCGTACAATCCAAATATGGAGTTAGTTTTGCATTTTGAGAAAGTTTGATAGGTGAAATAATTAATATATCATTTTCTCTTTCATCCTTCAAAAGAGGTGATAACATTATCTAAAATTAGTGTAACTTCACCCATAAGTCTCCTTAAAGGTTTGGAACACGATTTTGCAATTATCTTCACAAGTTGAAATTATCTTTATATTAATTAAATAAATAGAACATTCTACACACTTCTCTCTCTCCTATTTTACTCATTATTCATATATTATCCAAATTAGTTGCAAATTTGTACAGAGGCTTATTTTTATGTTTAGAATACGAATTTGAAGTTATTTTCCTGATTTGGGAACATTAAGTATTTTATTTCTCTTTATTGGCATATTTCCTATATTCTTTTGATAATGTTATTAATATTTATATTTATGTTCCATTTTAAATGATACTTGGCCCTTAAGTTACTTTTTGCTCAAGGAAACGAATTTAACTATCAAATTATCATGATGGTTTCAGATTATAATATTTGTTGCAAAAATCTTTCTAATTATCTACTTTACCCATAAATTCTCATATTTCCTTTAATTATCACATTTACCTTCTCCCTTATACAAAAATTCGGATTTCCTTCTTATCTCTCATATTCTAGGGAATACTAGAAAGTTCTAGGACGAATTATTTTACCCCTTTTTATTTCTTAATGTGAAATTGCATTTTAGACCCATTATCTAATTCTAACTGAGGCATTTGTGCATGCAACCTTGAAATAAGAATATATGGGAAAACATGTATCCAATAACCATCTTAATTTCTTTCAAATCAAAACCAAGGACAAATGGAACGAAAATGAAGGTCAAAGCTTATAGAAAAGAGTACAAAGAGGTACATAGGAGATTTCAGTATGTTACAGCACTCCACCCCTTAAAAAGGATTTTGTCCCCAAAATCTCATACAAAGAGGGAAGGGTGAGTACGTAACATCTCATCTCTCAACTCCCAAGTGGTTTCTTCTAAACCATGGTATCTCCACAAAACCTTCACTAACTCTATCTCCTTACTCTTCAGCTGCTTTACTCGGGAGTCAAGGATCTTCATAGGTAGTTCTTCATAAGTCAGATTCTCATTAATCTCCACAGGTTCAATGGTGAGCACATGAGACGGATCCTTAACATACTTCCTCAACACAAAAACATGAAACACATTGTGAATCTTATCATAAGCAGGAGGAAAAGCTAGACGATAAGCACAATCCCCCACTTTATCTAAGATCTCAAATGGTCCAACATAGTGAGGACTCAACTTGCCTTTTACTTTAGATCTTGCAATAGAACGTATAGGCTTGATCTTTAGAAAAGCATAGTCTCCCACTAAGAAGCTTACATCAGACCTCTTTTTATCGGCATATATCTTCTGTCTGTCTTGAGAAGCTTTCATCCGTTTCTTTATCAACTGTACCTTCTCAAGCATCATCTGCATGTCATCATTCTTCACTAGGGAACGTTCACCAACATCATCCCAGTGCAAAGGTGAACGACAAGGTCTACCATAGAGAGCTTTAAAAGGTGTCATACCAATACTGGCTTGGTAGCTCTTGTTGTAAGCAAACTCTGCTAAAGGTAGATATCGATCCCAAGCACCACCCCAATCCATCACACAAGCACGTAGCAAGTCCTCCAGAATCTGAACTGTTCTCTCGGACTGACCATCAGTTTGCGGGTGGTAAGCAGTGCTGAAATGCAGATCAGTACCCATCTCTTCCTGAATCTGACCCCATAAGTGAGAAGTGAATTTCGGGTCTCGATCAGAAACTATCACAGCAGGGACACCATGCAGACAAACTATCCACTCCACATACAACTGAGCCATCTCAGCAACTTTATACGTGGTTTTGAAAGGCAAGAAATGAGCAGATTTTGTAAGCCGATCAATCACCACCCAAACAGCATCATAACCTCTCTTGGACTTAGGGAAACCGGTAACAAAGTCCATTGTGATCTTCTCCCACTTCCATTCTAGAATCTCAAGAGGATGAAGAAGACCACCGGGTCGTTGATGTTCAATCTTGACTTGCTGACATGTCAAGCACTTCGCCACAAACAAAGCTATATCTTTCTTCATGTTCTTCCACCAGAAGCTTCGCTGTAAGTCCTTGTACATCTTGGTTGTGCCAGGGTGAATAGTGTACTTGGAACCATGAGCTTCACTCAGAACCTTCTGTCTCAGATCACCAACATTGGGTATCCACAACCTTTGTCTGAAGCGGATAGTACCATCCACTCCGACAGAGAAGTCAGATTGTGGTTTCTCAGATAAAGCTTTAAACTCTTCAAGCTCGGAACTCTCCAACTGTGCAGACACGACTTCTGAGATCCAGGTTGGTGTAATGGTCAAACTGGCCATATGAACACACAACTTATCTTCATCCACTGAATCAATAGGATGAGGCCCCCAACTGGCCACATGTGCAAGGTTTTCCCACACAGAACATCTCAGAGCAGCACAAACAACATCCTTCTTGCGACTTAAAGTATCAGCTACGACATTTGCTTTACCAGGATGATAGGTGATGGTGAAGTTGTAATCTTTAAGATATTCCATCCACCTACGTTGTCGCAAGTTCAGATCCTTCTGAGTCAACATATATCTCAAACTCTTGTGATCAGAAAAGACTTCAAACTTTTCTCCATAGAGGTAGTGTCTCCAGATCTTCAAAGCATGAACTATGGCAGCCAACTCCAAATCATGCGTAGGCCAATTAGCTTCATTAGGTTTCAACTGTCATGAAGCATAGGCGATCACCTTTCCGTCTTGCATCAGAACACACCCTAAGTCTTGTCGGGATGCATCGGTGTACATGACATAGGGTATGCCCTCAACAGGCAAAGCAAGCACGGGAGCAGAAGTCAGACTCATCTTCAACTTCTGAAAACTGTCCTCACATTCAGGGGTCCATGAGAACTTGACCTCCTTCTGAGTCAGCTTGGTCAAAGGTAAAGCCAACTCAGAAAACCCTTTAATAAACTTCCGATAGTAACCAGCTAGACCAAGGAAACTATGGATTTCTGACGGGTTTCTCGGAGCATTCCACTTTGTCACAGCTTCTACCTTTGCAGGATCAACAACTATATGGCCGGAAGAAATCATGTGACCAAGAAACATCACTTCCTTTATCCAGAACTCACATTTTGAGAATTTTGCATAGAATTGTTTTTCTCGCAATGTGTTGAGTACAATCTGCAGGTGCTCGCGATGTTGTTCCAACGTCTCAGAATAAACCAAAACGTCATCAATAAACACCACTACAAACTTGTCGAGGTATGGGCGGAATACTATGTTTATCAAGTCCATGAACGCAGCAGGGGCATTCGTCAAACCAAAAGGCATGACCATAAATTCATAATGCCCATAGCGAGTTCTGAACGCTGTCTTCGGAACATCATCATCCTTCACACGCATCTGGTAGTAGCCACTTTGCAGATCCATTTTGGAGAACACGGTGGCTGACTTCAGCTGATCGAATAGGTCGTCGATGCGCGGCAACGGATAACGATTCTTCACTGTCACCTGGTTGAGCATGCGGTAGTCCATACACATCCGCAAAGAGCCATCTTTCTTCTTCACGAACAAGACAGGGGCTCCCCAAGGGGAAACACTAGGGCGAATGAAGCCCATGTCGAGAAGCTCTTCAAGCTGCTTCTTCAACTCCGCCAGCTCAGCAGGAGCCAAGCGGTAAGGTGGCTTCGATATCGGTGAAGTTCCAGGAATGAGCTCGATGGAGAATTCCACCTCACGAGTTGGTGGCAACCCGGGTAACTCCTCAGGAAAGACATATGGGAAGTCCTTCACCACATCAACATGTTCTAGAATAGGAGGTGTAGCATCGAGAACTAAGGAGGCTAGAAAGGCTCTACAACCTAGCGAGACGAGCTTTTCGGCTTTGATGGAAGAGATGACGAACTGTCTCTCTCCTCGCTTCTTGTCCTTGACACACACTCTTCCTTCATCAGGATGAAACAGACTAACCTTGATTTCCTCACAGAACAAAACTGCTTTATACTTCTTTAACCAATCCATACCCAGGATGATGTCAAAGACGGTCATATTAAGTAAGAAACAAACTGTGGGAAACATTATTCCGGATATACAGAGGTTCAAGGTAGGCGTTTGGAGGTACGAGGAGCTGATTTTTCCACTAGGAGTTTTTACATCTAACACATGATCCATAAACTCAAATTTGATTTCAAGCATAGAGGAAAACTGTCTAGATATGAAGGTATTGGAGGAACCAGAATCAAACAGAGCTTTTAAAGGATGCATATTGAGGTGTAGTGTACCTTCAATCACTTCATTGCCTTCACCATCTTCTTCAGCATTGAGAGCAAACACTCTCCCATTCTGCCTCTCAGCTTGTGGACGCCTCGGGTTCTGGTTGTTGTTGTTATTGTTGTTGTTGTTCCGCTGCGGCGGGTTCTGTCTCGGCTGTTGCGGCTGCTGAGCATTATTCTGCCCTTGGTGGAAACGGGGGCAGTTGGGTCGGATGTGCCCAACCTGGCCGCACTCATGGCAGGTTGGTGGAGGACGGTTGCCAACATGAGCAGGTGCATTGTTGGCGGGACATCTTCCAGGAGGATGGTAGCGATTGCATCTGTTGCAGCGATCACGTCCACAGTTCTCATGCTGGTTCGGATTCTTCCTTTTGTTGTTGTTGAAGCCACTGGAAGCTTGAAACCCCGGATAAGACTCGATGGCGAGAGCCTTGTCCACCATTTGTTGAAAGGTGAGTGGTAGTTGTGGAACGAGGCTTCGACCAACATGATAGTTCAGGCCCTCCAAGAACAAGGTCGCTCTTCTGTCAGCTCCAAGGTCGGTGGCGTAACGTTCTAACAACAGAAATTTCTGAACGTAGTCGGCCACGCTCATGCTTCCTTGCTTGAGACTGTAAAACTCAGCCTCCTTCTTCCTCAGGAAAGCAGGGCAGATGTACTTCTCCCTGAACAACTTCAGGAACTGGGTCCACTCCATGGAGGAGGTGTCTCGAGTGCGGGCAACTCCGTTCCACCAAACACGCGCCGGTCCATCCAGCACGTACGTCGCGAACCGAACCTTCTGGTGAGGAGGGCATGCCATACCCTCGAAGGTCCGATCCAGGGCTAACACCCAGTCGTCGGCTTTGTCCACCATGTTAGGCTCACTCTCTCCCTTGAAGTAGGGTGGCTGCATCTTGATGAAGTCAGTGAGCGTGAACTCCCTCGGATTGGCGGCAACAACAGCAATGGTGTTGAGTTGTCCCATCATGGTGGAGGACAACAACTGTCGCAACATCGCCAGTTCTTGCTCAGGTGTGAAGGCGGGAACACCAGAAGCTGGTTGGTTAGCAGGAGTCGCAGGAGTCTCGGGGTTGTCAGTGGTTGACTCCTGGTTTGTGTTGTCAAATAGGTCACCTCTCCTGAAATTAGGGTTAACGTATTAAATTTTCAGGAGTAAAGAATCATAGATGAGAGGGAAAAGAAATAGAGATGAGAAAAAGGATAACTAGAATGCTATTGCCTAAAAGCATACTATTTCGGGCAGTTCGTTACGGCGCAGGCCAGGCCGGATCATATGGGCACGGGAGTCCCCGTATGCCAAGCTAGTGGGTCGGAGGAAAATCTTGCCAGCCCCCATGCCCTGATCCTTTCTAGACACCCTTGCCTCAACTGCATGCCCTAATAGTCGCCCAAAGGCTCTGATACCATGCTGTAAAGAGGCGAGATCACCCCTTTACTAAAATTTGAATGAAATACAAACATCCACACTTTTAACAAAAATTTAGACTTGGAGGATGATTGCATAATATTCCAAATAAATAAGCATGATTCCAGATACATAATAAAATGTCAATAGCAGCGGAAAGAAAGAAATAATAAGCCTTCTAGTGGATTTATAGTTTATTACATCATTGCTTTCTAAAAGAAAAGATAAGATAGATAAGAGGATCTAGCTATAGCAACCTAGGCATCCTTCTCGACAAGCTAACGATCTCAGCAGAGGAATCTTTCTTCAAGCTCTTCCTTCACCTTGCTCAACACCAACACCTGGGTGGTTGGGAAGACACCCAGCAAGAGGAAAACAAAGAAAGTATGTGTTACAAGACTATTCTAACAAAGTCTAAAGAAATTGTAACAAGTAAATTAGGCTAGATATTTGGTGTAAGAAGATATCAAAGAGTATGAGGTTTTTATAAGAGAACTTGCAATTAACAAAATAATTAAAGGTTTTAGCATGTCAATTAATATGTCTACCTAACTAAGTAGGGTTGAGGCACCTACCGGACCTCTAACCTTACGTGAGGGAAGAATTAAAAACATTTCCAATCACCTACAATTTTTAATGGGGAGAATAATAAACATCCCCCTAGGGCGATTTTATACATGCCCTCTATGGGTGGTTGTACATAAGTACCACTACTTAAAGATTAAATAGAACATTTAATTTCATGCTAACAAAAGATTTATGGCAAGAATAAGCAAAAGAATATATAACATGGCAGTGGGGTATGAATACCCAAACAAGAGGATACTACATCTACTTTTGAGGAAAATAAGCAATTTAGGTTTCAAGATTCAAGGGTTTAGATCAAGTTAAACCTCATAAAGAAAAATAGGTAATGGACTAATGATTTCCCAACTGATAGGTAGATGCACATTCAAAACACATACTAAACACATACCTTAGCCTCAGGTGTCCTAGAATTCCCTTTTCAACTCCTCACATGAATTATAAACCCAATTTCCCTAATACATAATTATATTCATAAATTAGAATTACATGCATTCATTTAAAAGGTTGAAAACCCTAATTCACTAACTTTTTGCACAAACTCTCGATTCAGACTCCAAAAACCTCATAACCATCTTAATTAGGTTTTCCTGATCAAAATAACATATAATATTGTATATTTCGGAAATATAGATTCTTAGGGTTAATTTTAGTGATTTTTAAGATAATTAAATCGATTTTAAAAACACATTTTCGCAAACCTCAAAACCAGATCTCAAAAACATTTTTATTAAATAGATCTCGTTTTCCTGATTTCAAAACACTATTTATTTTTAATTTTTGACCAACAGATTAATTTATAAAAATTAATTTACCTCGACCAATCACAGCCTGCCACGTAGGCAAGGCTGGACGGCCGAGCGGTGGCGAGCGCTCAGCAGCGGCGACCCGCGCCCCACGGTCGCTCGCTACCAGCCGCGCGGTGCGGACCAAAATAGGGACGAAAGGACGGCGTTGCCCCGAGCGAAAGAAAAGGAAGAAAGAAATAGGCGGGGGCAAAACGGTAAAAAGCCACGCGTCGTCTTCCTCCTCTCGCCCGAGCAACGCGAGCAGGTGCTTGGCCTGATTTGGGAAAATCCGTAAAACGTGACCAAATCACACGTTCAAATACTCGAAAGAAAGAAGAGAGAACGAAGAATTCAAAGGTACCTTCAATTTGAGACGAGGTCGACTGAGACGAGCACAATATGCGCCGCAAGCTAGGGATCTTCGGCGGCTTGTTGGTGGTCGATTCGTCCACGAAAGTCCAAATTGAAGACACGATCAGGTTGCTAAGGTGATGGCGGTCGCTGGGGTTACATTATTTATAGGCAAAGAACCCTAGACTAGGATGTGGGTAGGAGCAAAGAGAAGTAGCCGGCGGCCGAGTTGGGCGTTTCTCGAAAATGCATCTAATCCCAAACTTTTTGGGATAAATCGTTTCGGAAACTCGCAAGGAGTCCAACAAAACTGATTTGAGCAAAAATCATCGAGTAAATCTCGAGATATGTCGATTTTAAGAAAATGAAAACAAGGAACTTGTTTCCTTGTTCGACTAGAGGTGGAAGACGATCGCGGATCGTCCGATCGATGGACCTGAGTCCATCAATGACTCTGAGCCGTCCGATCTCGCATTAGATCAGGGAAATAACCCTTAGCAAAAGTCAATTAAATCTATTAGATTTTAAATGTTTTTCTCTCTCTTCATTTGGAGGCTCAAACGTCGTCCAAAAATTATGAAATTTTATATCCTGACTTATTTCGATGCGTACAATCCAAATATGGAGTTAGTTTTGCATTTTGAGAAAGTTTGATAGGTGAAATAATTAATATATCATTTTCTCTTTCATCCTTCAAAAGAGGTGATAACATTATCTAAAATTAGTGTAACTTCACCCATAAGTCTCCTTAAAGGTTTGGAACACGATTTTGCAATTATCTTCACAAGTTGAAATTATCTTTATATTAATTAAATAAATAGAACATTCTACACACTTTCTCTCTCTCCTATTTTACTCATTATTCATATATTATCCAAATTAGTTGCAAATTTGTACAGAGGCTTATTTTTATGTTTAGAATACGAATTTGAAGTTATTTTCTTGATTTGGGAACATTAAGTATTTTATTTCTCTTTATTGGCATATTTCCTATATTCTTTTGATAATGTTATTAATATTTATATTTATGTTCCATTTTAAATGATACTTGGCCCTTAAGTTACTTTTTGCTCAAGGAAACGAATTTAACTATCAAATTATCATGATGGTTTCAGATTATAATATTTGTTGCAAAAATCTTTCTAATTATCTACTTTACCCATAAATTCTCATATTTCCTTTAATTATCACATTTACCTTCTCCCTTATACAAAAATTCGGATTTCCTTCTTATCTCTCATATTCTAGGGAATACTAGAAAGTTCTAGGACGAATTATTTTACCCCTTTTTATTTCTTAATGTGAAATTGCATTTTAGACCCATTATCTAATTCTAACTGAGGCATTTGTGCATGCAACCTTGAAATAAGAATATATGGGAAAACATGTATCCAATAACCATCTTAATTTCTTTCAAATCAAAACCAAGGACAAATGGAACGAAAATGAAGTTCAAAGCTTATAGAAAAGAGTACAAAGAGGTACATAGGAGATTTCAGTATGTTACAGCACTCCACCCCTTAAAAAGGATTTCGTCCCCGAAATCTCATACAAAGAGGGAAGGGTGAGTACGTAACATCTCATCTCTCAACTCCCAAGTGGTTTCTTCTAAACCATGGTATCTCCACAAAACCTTCACTAACTCTATCTCCTTACTCTTCAGCTGCTTTACTCGGGAGTCAAGGATCTTCACAGGTAGTTCTTCATAAGTCAGATTCTCATTAATCTCCACAGGTTCAATGGTGAGCACATGAGACGGATCCTTAACATACTTCCTCAACACAGAAACATGGAACACATTGTGAATCTTATCATAAGCAGGAGGCAAAGCTAGACGATAAGCACAATCCCCCACTTTATCTAAGATCTCAAATGGTCCAACATAGTGAGGACTCAACTTGCCTTTTACTTTAGATCTTGCAATAGAACGTATAGGCTTGATCTTTAGAAAAGCATAGTCTCCCACTAAGAAGCTTACATCAGACCTCTTTTTATCGGCATATATCTTCTGTCTATCTTGAGAAGATTTCATCTGTTTCTTTATGAACTGTACCTTCTCAAGCATCATCTTCATGTCATCATTCTTCACTAGGGAACGTTCACCAACATCATCCCAGTGCAAAGGTGAACGACAAGGTCTACCATAGAGAGCTTTAAAAGGTGTCATACCAATACTGGCTTGGTAGCTCTTGTTGTAAGCGAACTCTGCTAAAGGTAGATATCGATCCCAAGCACCACCCCAATCCATCACACAAGCACGTAGCAAGTCCTCCAGAATCTGAACTGTTCTCTTAGACTGACCATCAGTTTGCGGGTGGTAAGCAGTGCTGAAATGCAGATCAATACCCATCTCTTCCTGAATCTGACCCCATAAGTGAGAAGTGAATTTCGGGTCTCGATCAGAAAATATCACAGCAGGGACACCATGCAGACGAACTATCCACTCCACATACAACTGAGCCATCTCAGCAACTTTATACGTGGTTTTGAAAGGCAAGAAATGAGCAGATTTTGTAAGCCGATCAATCACCACCCAAACAGCATCATAACCTCTCTTGGACTTAGGGAAACCGGTAACAAAGTCCATTGTGATCTTCTCCCACTTCCATTCTGGAATCTCAAGAGGATGAAGAAGACCACCGGGTCGTTGATGTTCAATCTTGACTTGCTGACATGTCAAGCACTTCGCCACAAACAAAGCTATATCTTTCTTCATGTTCTTCCACCAGAAGCTTCGCTGTAAGTCCTTGTACATCTTGGTTGTGCCAGGGTGAATAGTGTACTTGGAACCATGAGCTTCACTCAGAACCTTCTGTCTCAGATCACCAACATTGGGTATCCACAACCTTTGTCTGAAGCGGATAGTACCATCCACTCCGACAGAGAAGTCACATTGCGGTTTCTCAGATAAAGCTTTCAACTCTTCAAGCTCGGAACTCTCCAACTGTGCAGACACGACTTCTGAGATCTAGGTTGGTGTAACGGTCAAACTGGCCATATGAACACACAGCTTATCTTCATCCACTGAATCAACAGGATGAGGCCCCCAACTGGCCACATGTGCAAGGTTTTCCCACACAGAACATCTCAGAGCAGCACAAACAACATCCTTCTTGCGACTTAAAGCATTAGCTACGACATTTTCTTTACCTGGATGATAGGTGATGGTGAAGTTGTAATCTTTAAGATATTCCATCCACCTACGTTGTCGCAAGTTCAGATCCTTCTGAGTCAACAGATATCTCAAACTCTTGTGATCAGAAAAGACTTCAAACTTTTCTCCATAGAGGTAGTGTCGCCAGATTTTCAAAGCATGAACTATGGCAGCCAGCTCCAAATCATGCGTAGGCCAATTAGCTTCATTAGGTTTCAACTGTCGAGAATCATAGGCGATCAGCTTTCCGTCTTGCATCAGAACACACCCTAAGTCTTGTCGGGATGCATCGGTGTAGATGACATAGGGTATGCCCTCAACAGGCAAAGCAAGCACGGGAGCAGAAGTTAGACTCATCTTCAACTTCTGAAAACTATCCTCACATTCAGGGGTCCATGAGAACTTGACCTCCTTCCGAGTCATCTTGGTCAAAGGTAAAGCCAACTCAGAAAACCCTTTAATAAACTTCCGATAGTAACCAGCTAGACCAAGGAAACTATGGATTTCTGACGGGTTTCTCGGAGCATTCCACTTTGTCACAGCTTCTACCTTTGCATGATCAACAGCTATATGGCCGAAAGAAATCATGTGACCAAGAAACATCACTTCCTTTATCCAGAACTCACATTTTGAGAATTTTGCATAGAATTGATTTTCTCGCAATGTGTTGAGTACAATCCGCAGGTGCTCACGATGTTGTTCCAACGTCTCGGAATAACCAAAACGTCATCAATAAACACCACTACAAACTTGTCGAGGTATGGGCGGAATACTGTGTTCATCAAGTCCATGAACGCAGCAGGGGCATTCGTCAAACCAAAAGGCATGACCATAAATTCATAATGCCCATAGCGAGTTCTGAACGCTGTCTTCGGAACATCATCATCCTTCACACGCATCTGGTAGTAGCCACTTCGCAGATCCATTTTGGAGAACACGGTGGCTGACTTCAGCTGATCGAATAGGTCGTCGATGCGCGGCAACGGATAACGATTCTTCACTGTCACCTGGTTGAGCATGCGGTAGTCCATACACATCCGCAAAGAGCCATCTTTCTTCTTCACGAACAGGACAGGGGCTCCCCAAGGGGAAACACTGGGGCGAATGAAGCCCATGTCGAGAAGCTCTTCAAGCTGCTTCTTCAACTCCGCCAACTCAGCAGGAGCCAAGCGGTAAGGTGGCTTCGATATCGGTGAAGTTCCAGGTATGAGCTCGATGGAGAATTCCACCTCACGAGTTGGTGGCAACCCGGGTAACTCCTCAGGAAAGACATTTGGGAAGTCCTTCACCACATCAACATGTTCTAGAATAGGAGGTGTAGCATCGAGAACTAAGGAGGCTAGAAAGGCTCTACAACCTAGCGAGACGAGCTTTTCGGCTTTGATGGCAGAGATGACGAACTGTCGCTCTCCTCGCTTCTTGCCCTTGACACACACTCTTCCTTCATCAGGATGAAACAGACTAACCTTGGATTCCTCACAGAACAAAACTACTTTATACTTCTTTAACCAATCCATACCCAGGATGATGTCAAAGACGGTCATATTAAGCAAGACAAAAACTGTGGGAAACATTATTCCGGATATACAGAGGTTCAAGGTAGGAGTTTGGAGGTACGAGGAGCATATTTTTCCACTAGGAGTTTTTACATCTAACACATGATCCATAAACTCAGATTTGATTTCAAGAATAGAGGCAAACTGTCTAGATATGAAGGTATTGGAGGAACCAGAATCAAACAGAGCTTTTAAAGGATGCATATTGAGGTGTAGTGTACCTTCAATCACTTCATTTCCTTCACCATCTTCTTCAGCATTGAGAGCAAACACTCTCCCATTCTGCCTCTCAGCTTGTGGATGCCTCGGGTTCTGGTTGTTGTTGTTATTGTTGTTGTTGTTCCGCTGCGGCGGGTTCTGTCTCGGCTGTTGCGGCTACTGAGCATTATTCTGCCCTTGCTGGAAACGGGGGCAGTTCGGTCGGATGTGCCCAACCTGGCCGCACTCATGGCAGGTTGGTGGAGGACGGTTGCCAACACGAGCAGGTGCATTGTTGGCGGGACATCTTCCAGGAGGATGGTAGCGATTGCATCTGTTGCAGCGATCACGTCCACGGTTCTCATGCTGGTTCGGATTCTTCCTTTTGTTGTTGTTGAAGCCACTGGAAGCTTGAAACCCCGGATAAGACTCGATGGCGAGAGCTTTGTCCACCATTTGTTGAAAGGTGAGTGGTAGTAGTGGAACAAGGCTTCGACCAACATGATAGTTCAGGCCCTCCAAGAACAAGGTCGCTCTTCTGTCAGCTCCAAGGTCGGTGGCGTAACGTTCTAACAACAGAAATTTCTGAACGTAGTCGGCCACGCTCATGCTTCCTTGCTTGAGACTGTAAAACTCAGCCTCCTTCTTCCTCAGGAAAGCAGGGCAGATGTACTTCTCCCTGAACAACTTCAGGAACTGGGTCCACTCCATGGAGGAGGTGTCTCGAGTGCGGGCAACTCCGTTCCACCAAACACGCGCCGGTCCATCCAGCACGTACGTCGCGAACCAAACCTTCTGGTGAGGAGGGCATGCCATACCCTCGAAGGTCCGATCCAGGGCTAACACCCAGTCGTCGGCTTTGTCCACCATGTTAGGCTCACTCTCTCCCTTGAAGTAGGGTGGCTGCATCTTGATGAAGTCAGTGAGCGTGAACTCCCTCGGCTTGGTGGCAACAACAGCAATGGTGTTGAGTTGTCCCATCATGGTGGAGGACAACAACTATCGCAACATCGCCAGTTCTTTCTCAGGTGTGAAGGCGGGAACACCAGAAGCTGGTTGGTTAGCAGGAATCGCAGGAGTGTCGGGGTTGTGAGTGGTTGACTCCTGGTTTGTGTTGTCAAACAGGTCACCTCTCCTGAAATTAGGGTTAACGTATTAGATTTTCAGGAGTAAAGAATCATAGATGAGAGGGAAAAGAAATAGAGATGAGAAAAAGGATAACTAGAATGCTATTGCCTAAAAACATACTATTTCGGGCAGTTCGTTTCAGCGCAGGCCAGGCCGGATCATATGGGCACGGGAGTCCCCGTATGCCAAGCTAGTGGGTCGGAGGAAAATATTGCCAGCCCCCATGCCCTGATCCTTTCTAGACACCCTTGCCTCAATTGCATGCCCTAATAGTCGCCCAAAGGCTCTGATACCATGCTTTAAAGAGGCGAGATTACCCCTTTACTAAAATTTGAAGGAAATACAAACATCCACACTTTTAACAAAAATTTAGACTTGGAGGATGATTGCATAATATTCCAAATAAATAAGCACGATTCCAGATACATAATAAAATGTCAATAGCAGCGGAAAGAAAGAAATAATAAGCCTTCTAGTGGCTTTATAGTTTATTACATCATTGCTTTGTAAAAGAAAAGATAAGATAGATAAGAGGATCTAGCTATAGCAACCTAGCCATCCTTCTCGACAAGCTAACGATCTCAGTAGAGGAATCTTTCTTCAAGCTCTTCCTTCACCTTGCTCAGCACCAACACCTGGGTGGTTGGGAAGACACCCAGCAAGAGGAAAACAAAGAAAGTATGTGTTACAAGACTATTCTAACAAAGTCTAAAGAAATTGTAACAAGTAAATTAGGCTAGATATTTGGTGTAAGAAGATATCAAAGAGTATGAGGTTTTTATAAGAGAACTTGCAATTAACAAAATAATTAAAGGTTTTAGCATGTCAATTAATATGTCTACATAACTAAGTAGGGTTGAGGCACCTACCGGACCTCTAACCTTAGGTGAGGGAAGAATTAAAAACATTTCCAATCACCTACAATTTTTAATGGGGAGAATAATAAACATCCCCCTAGGGCGATTTTATACATGCCCTCTATGGGTGGTTGTACATAAGTACCACTACTTAAAGATTAAATAGAACATTTAATTTCATGCTAACAAAAGATTTATGGCAAGAATAAGCAAAAGAATATATAACATGGCAGTGGGGTATGAATACCCAAACAAGAGGATACTACATCTACTTTTGAGGCAAATAAGCAATTTAGGTTTCAAGATTCAAGGGTTTAGATCAAGTTAAACCTCATAAAGAAAAATAGGTAATGGACTAATGATTTCCCAACTGATAGGTAGATGCACATTCAAAACACATACTAAACACATACCTTAGCCTCAGGTGTCCTAGAATTCCCTTTTCAACTCCTCACACGAATTATAAACCCAATTTCCCTAATACATCATTATATTCATAAATTAGAATTACATGCATTCATTTAAAAGGTTGAAAACCCTAATTCACTAACTTTTTGCACAAACTCTCGATTCAGACTCCAAAAACCTCATAACCATCTTAATTAGGTTTTCCTGATCAAAATAACATATAATATTGTATATTTCGGAAATATAGATTCTTAGGGTTAATTTTAGTGATTTTTAAGATAATTAAATCGATTTTAAAAACATATTTTTGCAAACCTCAAAACCAGATCTCAAAAACATTTTTATTAAATAGATCTCATTTTCCTGATTTCAAAACACTATTTATTTTTAATTTTTGACCAACAGATTAATTTATAAAAATTAATTTACCTCGACCAATCACAGCCTGCCACGTAGGCAAGGCTGGACGGCCGAGCGGTGGCGAGCGCTCGGCAGCGGCGACCCGCGCCCCACGGTCGCTCGCTACCAGCCGCGCGGTGCGGACCAAAACAGGGACGAAAGGACGGCGTTGCCCCGAGCGAAAGAAAAGGAAGAAAGAAATAGGCGGGGGCAAAACGGTAAAAAGCCACGCGTCGTCTTCCTCCTCTCGCCCGAGCAACGCGAGCAGGTGCTTGGCCTGATTTGGGCAAATCCGCAAAACGTGACCAAATCGCACGTTCAAATACTCGAAAGAAAGAAGAGAGAACGACGAATTCAAAGGTACCTTCAATTTGAGACGAGGTCGACTGAGACGAGCACAATATGCGCCGCAAGCTAGGGATCTTCGGCGGCTTGTTGGTGGTCGATTCGTCCATGAAAGTCCAAATTGAAGACACGATCAGATTGATAAGGTGATGGCGGTCGCTGGGGTTACATTATTTATAGGCAAGGAACCCTAGACTAGGATGTGGGTAGGAGCAAAGAGAAGTAGCCGGCGGCCGAGTTGGGCGTTTCTCGAAAACGCATCTAATCCCAAACTTTTTGGGATAAATCGGTTCAGAAACTCGCAAGGAGTCCAACGAAACTGATTTGAGCGAAAATCATCGAGTAAATCTCGAGATATGTCGATTTTAAGAAAACGAAAACAAGGAACCTGTTTCCTTGTTCGACTAGAGGTGGAAGACGATCGTGGGTCGTCCGATCGATGGACCCGAGTCCATCAATGACTCTGAGCCGTCCGATCTCGCATTAGATCAGGGAAATAACCCTTAGCAAAAGTCGATTAAATCTATTAGATTTTAAATGTTTTTCTCTCTCTTCATTTGGAGGCTCAAACGTCGTCCCAAAAATTATGAAATTTTATATCCTGACTTATTTCGACGCGTACAATCCAAATATGGAGTTAGTTTTGCATTTTGAGAAAGTTTGATAGGTGAAATAATTAATATATCATTTTCTCTTTCATCCTTCAAAAGAGGTGATAACATTATCTAAAATTAGTGTAACTTCACCCATAAGTCTCCTTAAAGGTTTGGAACACGATTTTGCAATTATCTTCACAAGTTGAAATTATCTTTATATTAATTAAATAAATAGAACATTCTACACACTTTCTCTCTCTCCTATTTTACTCATTATTCATATATTATCCAAATTAGTTGCAAATTTGTACAGAGGCTTATTTTTATGTTTAGAATACGAATTTGAAGTTATTTTCCTGATTTGGGAACATTAAGTATTTTATTTCTCTTTATTGGCATATTTCCTATATTCTTTTGATAATGTTATTAATATTTATATTTATGTTCCATTTTAAATGATACTTGGCCCTTAAGTTACTTTTTGCTCAAGGAAATGAATTTAACTATCAAATTATCATGATGGTTTCAGATTATAATATTTGTTGCAAAAATCTTTCTAATTATCTACTTTACCCATAAATTCTCATATTTCCTTTAATTATCACATTTACCTTCTCCCTTATACAAAAATTCGGATTTCCTTCTTATCTCTCATATTATAGGGAATACTAGAAAGTTCTAGGACGAATTATTTTACCCCTTTTTATTTCTTAATGTGAAATTGCATTTTAGACCCATTATCTAATTCTAACTGAGGCATTTGTGCATGCAACCTTGAAATAAGAATATATGGGAAAACATGTATCCAATAACCATCCTAATTTCTTTCAAATCAAAACCAAGGACAAATGGAACGAAAATGAAGGTCAAAGCCTATAGAAAAGAGTACAAAGAGGTACATAGGAGATTTCAGTATGTTACAGTGTGAAAGAAAAATGGTCCTGAAACCGCATGAAGCCAAATGGTCTCAAGACCGTATGAACGCAAACAGTCTCCAAACCATGAGGAATCAAACATTCTCCAAACTAAGAGAGTCCAAATGGTCTCCAAACCGAAAGAGCCCAAATGGTCTCCATGACCGTTTGGACCCAAATAAATCAAAATCGTTCAATATTCACTCAAAGCCAATAAATAGGACCCAAGGGGTCTTCACAAAGTATCGAATTCTTGGACACCCAAAGGCTTCCCCAATCATTCCAGAGCTATTTCATCCTCCATCCTCCGCCCCAAGGCTACCGGTCCAAGATCCACACTTCATCCTCAAGCTGCTCTCTCTCTCATCGACATAGAGGGTGGGAAGTGAAGAATTCTTCATCAAGTCAACCACGTGGTGTGAAAATAGTTGCTCTCTGCTCCAAGGGGTCGACCTTCCTCCCTCCTACATGGAGATGATGCTCTCTTTCTCTCTTCCTGCCTCCTTTTTTGTTCTTGCCATGAGCGAGTAGTCCCATACACTAGGGTGTGGGGAGTAGCCCCGCTACCCATGTTTTCATTTCATACATTGTAATTCATGAGTTTGCAATAGAGAAATACTATCTTTTCAGTTCAACATCAATCATTTAATGAATGCTAGTTGCTTGATCACCAACTTGTGTTATCTATTATCTATTAGTGTGAATTGTATATGTTTGTACTTCTAGATTCAAATATCGACTGCTTGTTGGTTCCAGATGTATGTAGTCACCATACGTTTGGTTTGGTATCTAGGAGCGTTTCTCAAGTAGTGGAGTAAACTCACCTCCATCGGTGTACTTTCATGCTATGAAATGGAATCAGCTGACGTATTAAAGTACAACCTTGACAGGTCGAGGAACGCACTTTGTGAGGGGAGTGACGCAAAGTAAGTGGCCATTCGTTTGGGGATGGTTGGCATTTCAATACTCCTGCATTTCTCGTAGTTAGTTATCCGAAAAGAAGCTAAGTCTACAAAGATACTAACTGTTTAGACCCTTTTCTTTGCAAGCCATGTTATTATGATGTATGTTTTGATCCATGCGTAGTGGTGGTGAAACTCGGTCACATCCTAATGGTTTCCCAAATGTCATTTACAACCTCAAATTTACTTTTCTTCCATTTACTTTACTTTGCACTTTAGTTTAATCATCAAATCAACTCTTCGATCTAAATATCAACTTTTAAGTAGATAAGTAGAATTATTACGTTTTCCATCTTATTAAACTCTTAACAAGACCGTTGTCTCGTGGATTCGACCCTTAACTGTACTACGATAAGACTTCCACGTATCTTAGCATACATGGGTGGAGATCTTATTATAGCACACGAAAGGCTAAAATTAGAGACTTACTATCTCTAGGATTTTTAGTGGTGCACGCAACTCCATGCAAGTGGAGGCTCCATCAAAAATTGGTGTCGTTGTTGGGGACAACGGAATGTTTTAATTTTACTTGTTAACTTTCTAGTTGATTAGGATTTTACACTTTTCTTTGACCATAATTCATATCATCTTGATTTCATCATTTCTCTGCATTATCTAAAGTGTGTTTCTTCTTTTACTAAGGTAGAAAATGTGTATGCAACCTTTGCATAACATCAGATTCTCCCCTGAACCAGAGTACGACTCTGAGGTAGAACGAAGCTTCCACCGACGCATATGAATCAATCGCCAACGAGCCAGAAAAATGGCTGACGAATAGCGCCAAGCTGCCTTGGTTATGGAAAGAGTCAACACAGCCATAGTATCTCAAAGAGCACAACTTATTACTGACACACATGCTCAGATTCAAGCTGAGGTTCGAGCTGAAGAACAAGCCCACATTCAAGCTGAGAATGAAGTAGCCACAACTGCTGCTCAGATAGTGTTGAGAAACAAGCAACTTTAGGATTATCTCGTTCCTAAGAACTTTGAAGATAATCACCCAGTTAGGCCCCCACCCATTAATGTTCCTAACTTCGAGATCCGCACGCAATGGATCCAGATCATGCAAGGCATTTTGTTTTCTGGAAGTGTTGGGGATGAATGCATGGATCACCTAAAGTGATTCAAGTCTCTTTGTCAGCTAGTACCACATGCCAGAGTTCCTTTCGACGCAATCATGCTACACCTTTTTCACTTCACTTTGTCCGGAAGGGCATTGATTTGGTATAACACACTAGATGGGGAGCCAATCACCACTTGGGATCCTTTGGAAGAAAAGTTTCTCGAGAAGTTCTTTCCACCTTCGTTGACTTATGAGATTAGGGGACAAATTAATCACTTTTCTCAACTCCCAGGGGAATCACTGGCAGAATCATGGTAAAGATTCATGGAACTTTTGAGGAAATGCCTGCATCACAGAATCTCCCAAAATTAGCTGATAGAAACATTCTATAGAGGAGTAAGTGATGACATTAAGAAATTTTTGGATTCCTCATATGGGGGAAATTTCATGTGAAAGAACTATGAAGATGCCTAGAGCCGAGAACCAATCTAATTGGGGAAGGTCATCCACCGGGGGAATTCTAAAAGTTTGTAAAGCTGAAGAATCAATGGAAATGAAAGCCATCGTCGAATCCCTAAAAACTATAGCTCACAAGCAACAAGTCATTGAAACAACACTCGGAGAAAAGAAGAGCCCCCAACAGGTCAAGGCAGCTATCAGGACTTGTGAGGCATGGCATGCATCCGATCATCCCACATTATCATGTGGTCTCCTATACAATGTGATGATGGGCATGCAGACACTGCAGCCGCAGTATGAACCGATCATCGAACATCATGAGGATCTGTTACCGGAGCAAGTCAATTCCATACACACTATACCAAGACAAGCTTATTATAACCTGAATCAACCAAGAAACCATCTCGGGTTTCAGTATGGGAATCCTGCGGGGACTGCCAACCCACAACACCAGACCCAAGGAGGAGTTTTTAATAGATCGCCACCAGGTTTCCAAAACAACTATAATCAAAACTAGGGAAACTTCAGAGGAGGATTGCAAGGATTCGCACAACCAAGAAACCCTTCTGCATATTACCAATACACTCATCCTCCATTGCACCTGCAATTGCAGCAACCTCAATTGCAACAAACACAAATTCAACAACCCCAATTACCTACACCTCAGCAACAGCAACCACCAATATCAACAAAATCCACAAAATAATAATCTGCCTCCACCAACAGATGAACTGTCATTGATAAGACAAATGTTGCAATCACAAAAAACCATGCTAGCCAACCAACAAGCCCAACAAAAAATCATCGAAGCACAGTTAGTACATACTGCAGCCCAATTAAAACCTCCAACAGGAACCTTTGCTGGTTAGCCAGAGATAAACCCAAGACACGATCAACCCAGACAATAATAATTGAAATCCATTACCACAAGGTCCAGTCGTTTCCTCACTGGAGCCACAAAAATCATTCAAGAAGATGAAGATATAGTTGTAATCGGCTCAATTATAAGAACAAATCTAGAAACTAAAAAGACTGTAGCAATCGAGAAGGGGAAGGAAAAGGAACTAGATTTTAAAGAACCTGAAGTCCCACCATATAAGCCCAGAATACCGTATCTAGGCAGACTGAGAGGGACTAAACTGGATATAGATTCCAAAAATTTAAGGAAGAAATGAAGAAACTATATATTGATATCTCGTTCCTTGATGCCCTCTCCGAAATACCAGCTTGGGCCAAATACCTGAAGACCTTGCTATCGAGGAAATGTATGACCAAAGAATAAGAGACTATTAAACTAGCTCAGACAACTTCTGATATTATTCTCAACAAAATGCCGAAAATAGAAGGATCCTGGTTCCTTTGGTATCCAATGTTCTATCAAAAATGTCTCTAGCAAAAAAGGATTAGCTGATATAGGAGCTAGCATATCTATTATGCCCTTCTCAATGTGTAAAAGGTTGGGTTTTACCGAATTGTTACCCACTGCAATGACAATATAGCTGGCTGATTCTACCATCACTGCACCATTGGGGATCGTTGAAGATATCCCAGTTAGGATAGGAAAGGACGCTTATGTCCCTTGCGACTTTGTTATTATGGATATAAGGAAGATCTAAGATATCCACTAATATTTGGCAGACCCTTCCTTTCCACGGCCAGAGCACTTATCGACGTTGTAGCTGGTACAATTATCTTAATACTAGGAAAGGAAGCCGTTCAATTAAGAGTCCTTAACAGCCTAAAAGGTCCCAGCATCTAGGAAGAAGTTTTTCTTCTCGAGGCAATAGAAAAAATGTCTCAATTATAGCAACAAACAACCGAACCATCTGATGATCTGGAGAACGTCTTGACAAATCTAGAAGTTGAATTTTCAGCCAGCGAACTAGTACAACAATGTCTGTGATCTTTAGACCAAGTCGAAGAAGCTCCAACAGCCACCTTCGAGGAATTGAAATATGTCACCATTTTGGAAACTACAGAAGTACCCAAGGCCCCTGAAATGAAAGCCTTACCAATAGGACTCAAACATGTCTTCCTGGACAAAGAAAAATTGTGCCCAGTCATAATCAACTCTACCTTAATAGATGATCAGGAAGAAAGACTTCTTGCTGAGCTAAGGAAACACAAGAAAGCTATCGGGTATAAAATGACTCACCTAATAGGAATAAATCCAGCTATTTGCATGCACAGACTACCTATGGTAGAAGAGTTTAAACCATTGAGGGAACATCAGAGGAAACTAAACCCGAACCTCAAAGAAGTGGTTTGCCTCGAGGTCCTTAAACTCCTAAAAGCTGGTATCATACATCCCATTTCTGATTCTCAATGGGTTAGCCCGGTCCAAGTGGTCCCTAGAAAAGGGGGACTACTGTCATTCTGAATGATAAAAATGAGCTAGTGCCCACAAGGACTATCATTGGATGGAGGATGTGTATCGATTACAGGAAGCTGAATAAAGCAATAAGAAAAGATCACTTCCCTCTACCTTTCCTTGATGAAGTCCTTGAACATTTGGGCCACCAAAAATTCTTTTGCTACCTTGATGGTTATTCTAGGTTCTATCAAATCCCGATACACCCAGAAGACCAAGAAAAGACAACCTTCACTTGCCCCTTTATGGATGACTTTTCAGTCTACGGAAATTTTTTTGATAACTGTCTACTTAACCTCGGGAAAGTTTTACAAAGATGTGAGGAAACAAACCTGATCCTAAATTGGGAGAAATGTCACTTTATGGTGATAGAAGGTGTTGTCCTCGGGCACCGAGTGAGTGAAAGCGGAATTGAAGTGGATAAGGCAAAGATTGATGTCATTTCAAAACTGTCACCGCCTAAAGACATTAGAGGAGTGTGAGCATTTCTGGGCCACGCTGGATTTTATCGAAGTTTTATTAAAGATTTCTCCAAAATACCAAAGCCCGTGACCTATTTGTTGACAAAAGATGCAGATTTCAATTTTGATCAAGAATGCTTAAACAACTTCATGACCTTAAAAAATGCTCTAATATCTGCACCCATTCTGAGAGCACCCGATTGGTCACAACCATTCAAGATAATATGTGATGCAAGTGACTACGCTATAGGAGCGGTGCTAGGGCAAATAATAGACAAGAATCCCTATGTGATATATTATGCATCAAAGATGCTAGATGAGGCCCAAAAGAATTATACAACTACTGAAAAGGAATTCTTGGCTGTCGTTTATGCCTTTGAGAAATTTTTCTCTTATCTAATCAGATCAAAAGTCATAGTATACATAGACAATTCTACAATTAAATACCTAATTCAAAAACAAGATGCAAAACCTAGACTCATCCGCTAGGTGTTGATGCTACAAGAATTTGACTTGGAAATAAAAGATAAAAGTGGGGTAGAAAATGTCATTGCAGATCACTTAAGTCACATCGAGCCTCAGGATGATGACAATATACCTATTCGAGACTCTTTACCCGACGACCTACTCATGAAAGTCACTACTGGATTTCCTTAGTATGGCGATATAGTAAACTACCTGGCTACAAGAATTATCCACCCTTCTGCTTCCTACCACGACAGAAAGAAATTTCTCCATGACACCAAGCAGTATTTTTGGGATGAACCATACCTTTTTTCGCTTGTGCGCAGATGGACTATTCCGTCATTGCCTACCAGAAGAAGAAATTATCCCAGTTCTAGAACATTGTCATTCTAGCCCTACTGGGGGGCATATGAGTTCAAAGAATACCGCCCTCAAAGTTCTAAAATGAGGTTTCTTTTAGCCAACGATAGCAAGGGACGCCCATGATTTTGTATGATCTTGCAATAAATGTCAGCTTTCTGGTGGTATATCTAAACAGAATGAAATGCCTCTTACTCTATGGCAATAAATTGAAATCTTTGATGTATGGGGAGTAGATTGCATGGGTCCATTTCCCCCATCTTATGGATTTTCCTATATACTGGTCACTTTGGATTACGTTTCAAAATGGGTAGAGGCTATACCCACTGTTTCTTGTGGCTCCAAACCAGTTATCAAGATGTTCAAGGATACCATCTTCCCTAGATTCGGAGTCCCTCGAACAATCATATCAGATGGAGGATCTCATTTCTTAGAAAGAAGTTTCGAAGCTCTCCTAAGAAAATATGGAGTTAAACATAAGGTCGCCACACCTTACCATCCACAGACAAGTGGCCAAGTCGAAGTTTCAAATAGACATCTAAAAACCATTTTAGAAAAGATGGCCAACAGACACCGCACAGACTGGTCTACCAAGCTCCCTGATGCTCTTTGGGCATACCGTACTGCTTACAAAACACCAATAGGAATGACTCCGTTTCATTTGGTATATGGGAAGTCATGTCATCTTCTAGTTGAACTGGAACATAAAGCTTGGTGGGCCATTAAATAATTGAATTTCGACTTCAAAAGCGTTGGCGAGTATAGACAGCTACAATTACAAGAACTTGAGGAACTACGAATGACTGTCTACCAAAGCGTCAGGATCTATAAGGAACAAACTAAGATGTGGCACGATGGACATCTCAAAAGGAAAGATATCATCGTCGGAGATAAAGTCCTTCTCTTCAACTCCAGACTCAATATGTTCCCCAGAAAACTTCGCACAAAGTGGTCTGGGCCATTCACCATCAAGCACATCTACCCAACTGGAGCCATCATCATTATTGATGACAATGGAGGAGGGAGAACTGTTAATGTCCATAGACTGAATAAATACTATACTCTAGCTAATAAAATTCTAAGATAAACTATTAAGATTCATGATCATCGATCTAACCAAGTCAGAACTTCGTCGAGCCAGTGACGTAAAACCAAGGCTCTACTTGGGAGGCAACCCAAGAACTGAGTATCAGCTTTTATTTTATTTTACTTAGTTTTGATAATTTTCTAATTTCTTATTTCTTATTTTAGACCTATCATCTTTATTTAGGAAATATAAAACTTTTCATAAGAAACCAAAACAAAAATAAAAATATAAAAACAAATCACCAATATAATCTTATCCTAACAGTTTCAAAACCGTTTGGACTCAAACGGTCTCGAAACCGTTTGCCTTTGAGAATTTGTATCATCACCCCTCCTTTTTCTATAAATATCACTCAACCCCCTCCTTTTTCTTTCCTTTGATTCTCGAACTTCCCCTCGCGTGAAAACCCTATTCCTTTCCTTCCAGTGTTCTGCTCCCGTGCAACCTATTCGCACCACTTCATCATTGTTCCATTCCGAGTTCACCTTCGTCGTCTCCGTGGATGCCCGTCGCTTCTACTTGATCCGTCCTCTTCCCCAACATTTCTGCCGCCGTGACGCTTCATCACCCTCGAGCAGTAAGGTAGAACATTACTACTACCATCGCCATCGTCGCTGCACCACCTTAGTTGTCGATGTTGTTATCGCCACCACCGATGCTGCTTTTACCGCAAACACAACCTTCACCTTTCCCACCGCTATCGCTGCCACCATCGCCTCCGTCGTCGATGCCATTTTCACCGTTTTACGCCATTTTTACCGTTTCCGCTTGCTGATGATCATCGCCCCTGCTACTTCATCTTCCTGACAGTTTTGACCCAAACAGTCGTGAAACCGTTTGGACCCAAACGGTCGTGATACCGTCTGGAGTGAGACTGTTTGGAACCAAATGGTCCTGAGACCGTTTGGACCCAGAACGGCCATGAGACCGTTTGAACTCAAATGGTTCTCAAGGTTCCCCTCTTAAAAGTCATCCAAATAGTCTTACAAATTGTTTGAACCCAAACGGTGTACAAAACTGTTTGGACTCGAACGATCTTGCAAACCATTTAATTCCTTCAAAAATCTAAAAACAACAATTTCATTTTTAGACAATGTTACAATCTATTATTTCATAAATCCATTTTTACTAAAACTTCAATCTTTTCTTGTCAATTCTTCAGAATGGCATCACCTGCAAAGGAGCTTGTTGACACCCATTGGACCAGAGAAGAGCTCCTAGAGTACCACTCGAAGCTTCAACACATTCTCGATATATGCATAAAGACTGGAAGGACTCCATCAAAAGTTGACTTGCCCAAGATCATCCACGACCTTGAGCGAGTCAACAAATGTTTAACAGAAGATCATATTGAAGAATTTGAAGAAATATCCTCAACAGATGAAGATTCGGAATACGCACCCAATTCCAAGGAGGAATCCCCAGTCACTAAGTCCAAGGGGAAACGGAAGGCCCAAGAGGTTACCACAAAGCAACCAACCAAAAAACGGACATGGAAGCAAGTCTGACCCTCCATTGTGAGGGAACAAATCATGACAGACTATGCCACCCCTGTTGTTGCCTTTCCTGCTACTACCACTGCAGAACTAGCACCTATTGACCTGTACATCCAAAACCTCCCAGCTGGTGACAAAGCATTGCGCCCAAAAAAGTATGTCTGCTCAAACATACTGACGAGGATGGGGATTTATGACAGAGTTCTCACCTTGCTCGACAACGTGAATCTCTCAAAACTCCATTTTGTCACAGAAACCTCTTATGTTGAGCCCACGGTAGAGTTCTTCATATACCTCAACAAAGAAACCATGGACGCAAAGGATAAATGGAAAGATGAAGGTGACCGTAGGTTGGTCACATCACTTTTTGGAAACAAAGTTGTCTTAACTGAGAACATGTTGAATGAGATCTTCATCGACAACCAGGATCAACTGAAAAAGGCTAAAGATGTGGGCCTAGAAAACTCCCAGTTCAATAGGCACACCTTCTGGAAGTCCTTAACGGGGATTCCAACCTACAAAGCAAAGACTTGCAAGGCCTCTAACATACATTCTTCTTGGTGCACACACTGCACAAAATTATTACATGTGCCATTTTCCCCAGGACAGAGAGTGGAAATGTTATTATCTCAGATCTCTTTATCCTATGGTCCATTCTCAAAGGGTAGTCGATCAACATAGGTCGATACTTCATTCAGAATCACACAACTTATGCCCTCGGGAAAGAAATCTGTATGGGTGGTCATGTTATATCAATTCTGAAATATCTTAAGATGGACAGACTACTTCCCAAGTGAACAGTAATAAAAGGCGACATCCTAACCAATAAGTATAGTTTAAGAAACTCATATATCATAAAGGAGAAGGATGCCAAGCTGCATTATATTTTCTGCCCAACAGTCAAAGCATCCAGAACGTTGCTACCTCTTCCAGAACTGGATGACTATGACAAAGAAAAGCTTCTCTTCACTGAAGAAGAGATTGCCAACCTCATAGCCTTAGTCACAGCAAAATAGAAACAAGCAAAGGCATGGTAGACAGAGCACAGTGTTAATGCCCCAGCAACAAGGCCAAAGAAAATTCCAGTCACACGGGCATCTAAACTACGTGCACAAAAACAACAACAATCAGGAACACCCACATCGAAGATCAACCCATAGGTAGAACCCCCACACAGTGCAGAGAACATTGTGGATCCAACACCAGAACCATTGATTTTCGATCTGGATGTTGGTTTTCCCTCTACAACCATCCCCACCGCACTCCCGTCTCCCACTCTTCCACCATTTTCCACAACCATACCCACCATTATCCCTTCCTCCACATCCACAACTTCACCCACATCTTCCACTTCACTCATCTTCTCTTCGAGCATTCCATTCTCCACCTCGACGCCCGATATCACCTTCACTCCCACCGTCACTTCAACCACTTTTCCCTCGGCATTCCCAACTTCGCCCTTTTCAGCTGGGATGTCACCACCATTCTCATCCACCACCCCGATATCACTAGTGACTCCATCTACAGTCACCACACAATTTGTGGGTCCATCAATAGTGTCTCTTTCGCAAGGCACTACCACCCTTCCACCCCAACCTTAGCCATCTCACTCATCCATCTCTGGGGTCCCCTTTTCACAAGTCAGTGAGGAATTCGGATGACAATTTGATGCTATTCGAAACCTCCTCACCGACCCCTCTAACATACTACAATCATTTTTTTCTTGTGTGTAGGGAATTGCTACACAGGTCTCCAAGATTGACGAATGGAACAACACCTTACCAGGCATCCACTCTAGCATTCAACAATGGTAGGATGTAGTGGCCCAACAAGTCAACCGCATCGACGACCGCCTACAACACCTGCCAACATTGGTACTCGAGATTAAAGGCCAGCAAGAAGTGTTGGCCCAACAATTCGACAGGGTCTCTAAGCAAACTCAATCTTTTCCTGAGACCCTTCGTGAGCTTCAGTAGCAACAAACTGCCTTTAGCACGCGCTTGGACGACATCAACAACAATCTTGCACAGCTCAACAACTGCTAAGAGGAGCACACTAACGATGAACTCAATCAACTACGTGCACAAGTAACCGATCTATAAACATGACTCCTCTCTGTTGAGGCAAGATATATGGATCTCAAAGAGAGCCACGATGCACTACTCGAAACCCACGAGCATGTGCAAGTGGCACTCGAAGAAATACAAGCCATTCATCGGTAGTGCAAGAAAACGTCAACCAAGAAAACAGCAGATAAGGCAGCGGATGATGATGAAGATAAAAGTGAAGATGACGATGAGGATTTTGATTCCTTGACTGACTCCAACGATGACAGCTCCTCCTCAAAAGATCAACCCGATGACCCAGGCAATGTTGGGGAGGGCACCAGCTGAGGGACAGAACCTGCAAATAAAGGAGATGATAAAGACCACCAAGAGGGTGGAAACAAAGATCCCAAGTCCCTCGAAAATAATGACAATGTAACAATGTCATATGGGGACGATTTCTTTAACTTTTCAGCTATGGGATACCTGGGGGACACTGCCAAAGATGTAGCTTTTGCTGAGTTCCAACAATGCATACTAGGAACCAACATTAGCCCACCCACAACAGTCATTCACCAATACTTCGCTCTAGAGCAACCTGCGCCTTCCCCCCTCCCCCCAGAGCAAGAAGAATCTGACAGAGTGAGTCTAGACACAGACGATAGACTCAACTCTGATTCTGACTCTGATAAAGATGAAGATCTTCCATTTTTTTTGGACGAAAACGAGCAGACTTCAATTCCTCCACCACAATACCTTCCCCCACTGCCACCGCTACCTCACAAAATGCATGACTTGGACATGGCGGCCATCTCTACATTAGATGTTCAACACATATTCATCATGAACACTATCGTAGACGATGCCAAAGATGGGGGGACACCATCTACAACAATACAAAGACAAAGTGCAAGTTGATACGAGAAGACTTCTATATCATCCTTCGACCACAATTGACGGTGAAGATGGATATCTTCTGTGTCTTCCTTGCCAACCCTATTGAGGAATTCTAGAGCCCAAAAAAGTTGTAGCCTGTCTTCAACGCTTCACCTGCTCTATCCTTAAGCTTATTACATAAGGACTTCCGGGAAAAGTCCATTGAGCAGCTGCAAACTGGCCTTGCGTGAAAGGCACGCTACATTTTCATGCCCTTCAGAGTTTCCGACCACTGGTTTCTCATGATTGTTGACACCGAGGCTCACGACGCCAATGTGTACAACTTCTGCACTAGTGAGCTAAATGTCAGACAAATAAATTTTGCTGGATTAGAAGCCGGGGAAGCACGATGCATACCTTTCCGGCTTCTCATAATAATATGGGTTGCTTGCCCATCTATGCGACATGGTTGGAGCCAACCCTGGTTCTAAATCATCCACCCAACAGTCCAAACTTTATCTGGTTCAGGGGATTGCACTTTCTATACAATACAATTCATAGAAGCGCTTAATAGACAAATCCCCTTCACTGAGCTAGCCAAGGAAGATATACACTCCCTACGAGGACGTTACGCCATGGAGCTTATCTGTGATAGACGGTTCTTCAGGTACCCAACAATGGTGCCAAATGACGTACCTCGATACCTTTTCTCCGCTATCCAACGTCCGTAAAAGCATTCATACAGAACAATCCTAAAGGAGTTGGAGAAAAAGCAACAACAGACCGCCAAGGCCCCAGAACAATGCCAATGGGACCCTTATACTTTTGATATGGCGGATGATCAGGGGGACATCGATTTGATAGCAGGGGCCACCATCAACATATCATCTCAACCAATGGTACCTCTATCTGCCATAGAACCAACATTTCCAAAATTTGACCTTGTCGCATGCAAAAACCTTTCTGATAATGAACTCAGACTCATCATTTCTAGGCTTTACGTAGAGAAAGATGAGCTTGTTTTCATGCATGGAAACATCCTAATAATGGCAGATTCTCTCCGTAAAACCGTACAAACCAAAGGTTCTTTATCTGTGAGCTTGATGATTGCCTACCAGTTTCTTCAAGCACGGGACCTACCTACGGTTTATATGGCGTCGGCATACATGAAGGATGATTTACTTTGGATCCAAGAACTTTGAAACCACAGAGGACCTTATCTCATATCTTCAAAACACGATTCTAAAGTTCATTATGTTTCCTTTTCTTCACTTTGAGCATTGGATGCTACTGGCAACAAATTTGCATGAGGGAACTACAATCATTTACAATAGTTTCAATAGCCAGTTTGATCCAAACCAAAGACAGTATGTTGTAACAACAAAGATGCCGATGGAGGAAGTGGCAAAGGATAGTGCTGAATGACTACACCATCTCCTAGGTAAACACACAAAGGCATACGAAAAAGAACATTTCCATCGCCCAACCTTCAACCACAGATGTCCTTAGCAGATCATAGAATTGAATGACTGCGGTTTCCACATCCTCTACTGGATGTATACCATCACTATTCTTGGAAAACAAGTGGAGGACATGAAGGACAAGGATTACCATGCTTTACGTGGAAAATTTGCAGCTAATCTCCTATGATCTCATGGAGCAAACAAGGGATTAACAGAACCTTAATACCCTTGTCCATGTACTTCTCAACCTATCACTTTGACACCCTGAGGACAGAGTGAGTGATAAGTTGGTGGGGGGGTACACTGGGCAAGGGCGAGGTATCACATTCAAACCCTTTTCTCTATACTCTTTCTTTCACCTCTGTTCCTCTGTACAAATTTTTCCTTTCCTTTGACATTTAGATTTTTCAATAATTTCTTTGATAGAATAACTCTTGCATATAAAACAACTTTTGCTTTAGAAAAGAGTCACCCCTAGCTAAATTAGAGACAAAGTAGTCCTCAAAAGCAACTACATAAGTAGCATTTAGGCATGTAATGGTGACTTAATAAATCACTTTCATACTCGATTCTTATGCCTTTGCTTCAATTCTGCATCAGACTCTCCACAGGTTAACATCTTGGCTGAAACAAGCTAAACACTCCCAAGGACGGGAGGGAACCAGGCGAAATCCAAATCAAGGAACCTCGCAAGTGGACCACCAAGTACGAAACCGTAATAAGTGCATGTTAGGAAACCCTAAGAAATAGTTTTCTTCTTTTCAAAAATAGGCTTGGCAGCCCAAATAAAATCCTAATTACCCAATTCCTAATCCTGTGAGCATATGAATAAAAGCCTGAGTGTTGAATAAAAACATGAGAGTTGTGCCATGCATAAGGACCCACATAACTCAAAACCGTTCAAGATTCACTCAAAGCCTATAAATAGGACCCAAGGGGTCTTCACAAAGTATCAAATTATTGGATGCCCAAAGGCTACCCTAACCGTTCCAGAGCTATTTCATCCTCCATCCTCTGCCCCAAGGCTACCGGTCCAAGATCCACACTTCATCCTCAAGATGCTTTCTCTCTCATCGACATAGAAGGTGGGAAGTGAAGAATTCTTCATCACGTCAACCACGTGGTGTGAAGATAGTTGATCTCTTCTCTAAGGGGTCGACCTTCCTCCCTCCTATGTGGAGATGATGCTCTCTTTCTCTCTTCCCGCCTCCTTCTTTGTTCTTGCCATGAGCGAGTAGTCCCATACACTAGGGTGCGGGGAGTAGCCCTGCTACCCATGTTTTCATTTCATACATTATAATTCATGAGTTTGCAATAGAGAAATACTATCTTTTCAATTCAACATCAATCGTTTAATGAATGCTAGTTGCTTGATCACCAACTTGTGTTATCTATTATCTATTAGTGTGAATTTTCTATGTTTGTACTTCTAGATTCGAATATTGACTTCTTGTTGGTTCCATATGTATGTAGTCACCATACGTTTGGTTTGGTATCTAGGAGCATTTCTCAAGGAGTGGAGTAAACTCACCTACATCGTTGTACTTTCATGCTATGAAATGGAATCAGTTGACGTATGAAAGTACATCCTTCACAGGTTGAGGAATGCACTTTGCGAGGGGAGTGATGCAAAGTAAGTGACCATTCATTTGGGGATGGCTGGCATTTCAATACTCCTATGTTTCTTGTAGTTAGTTATCTGAAAGGAAGCTAAGTATACAAAGATACTAACTGTTTAGACCCTTTTCTTTGCAAGCCATGTTATTATGATGTATGTTTTGATCCATGCGTAGTGGTGGTGAAACTTGGTCACATCCTAGTGTTTTCCCAAATATCGTTTACAACCTCAAATTTACTTTTCTGCCATTTACTTTACTTTGTACTTTAGTTTAATCATCAAATCAACTCTTCGATCGAAATATCAACTTTTAAGTAGATAAGTAGAATTATTACATTTTCCATCTTGTTAAACTCTTAACAAGCCCATTGTCTTGTGGATTCAACCCTTAACTGTACTACAATAAGACTTCCACGTATCTTAGCATACGTGGGTGGAGATCTTATTATAGCACATGAAAGGCTAAACTTAGAGACTTACTATCTCTAGGATTTTTAGTGGTGCACGCAACTCCACGCAAGTGGAGGCTCCATCACATAACCATGTGTCACTCTCAAGGTGGGTCTATCCCATACATTGTTCCCTAACATGTATCCGTGTGCTTAGTTTGATATTGCCATATCATGACTTAGTGAGACTCAATCATCAACCAACTTAGACTCCAGTCTTATGTGTTACTGGTGTCTATCCACCTTCCATGGTAACAAATGACTAGGGACATAATGAGAATATGTATATGTACTCTTAACATCTGTATGATTTCATTTCAATAAGGCTAATACTTGAAGACATACATCATTGAGTAATATTATTCTCTAGACATTCTCTTTGTATCCTCGCTATCTCATAACAGAGTGAAACATATGAATTGGAAGCTTGCCTTTATATATATGTGTTATTATTAATCAAATCATTTTAGGTAATTGTGCCATGTTAATCATAATATGATTGGATCTACGGGCATACCTTACCAACATCTCCATGGTAGTGCCTAAGTTGAGTTGAAGATCACCTATATTCCTTATCTTTTCAACCTAGGGTTTTACCCTCTTTCTTGTTCTCTTTTAACCTAGGGTTGTTCTTCTTTCTTTGACCATGAGGTGGTGATAAAATTCAGGTTTTCATCTCTTTCCTTGGAGTATCTTTCTTTTAGAGTTGTTCTTCACAATCAAGGCGAGTTATATAACTTTCTCCTTGATTATTGTTGCACTTAATCTTGCATGCAATTAATGTACCTCTAAAACGTAGTTCTAAGTAGTATTATGATGATTTATTGAACTATAGTTTATGTTTATGTGGTGACCTTGAGTAGATTAAACCCTTCTTAAAAATCTTAATTCTTGTACCCAAACTCTTGTTGATATGGAGGTGTTGATTCTTACATGCACATGATAAACGTTGGTTTTCTTCTCATGATCATGGATTTGTTCTCTTGCTTGAATATGGAGGTTTTGGATACATGTGTTATTGATAAGCTATTGGTTTTCTCTCTTATCCCATAGTTCAATCTCATGAACCAGTTTTGCTTTGACTTGATGATATTTGGAGTTAGGGTTTTGGTGTCGTTTCCCTACATGTGGTTACACCTTGTGATTTCAGTCTTGTGATGATAATCAACTTGTTTTTTATCTTGTGTTGGAAGTGGTTTTCCCTCTTGATGTTCACCATGCTATGGATCATGTGCTCGAAGAGTTTTGATGGTTTGTAGTCACTAAGTTTAAACCTCTTTGGGGGTTGTTAAGGTGACCTACTTTCTTCGATCGATGAGCTTCCCCTCATGACCTTCGGTCACCAAGATTCTCTTTGGCTGATGATATGAGTGATGTTTATATTTGGTCACTTAGATGTGTGACTTTTCTCTCTTCAATCGATGGTGTGCTAACAACAATGGTCACTACGATTGGTCCACCTCTTTGACTGATGAATATGGTGTGTCCTACTCCTCTTCGGTCGATGAGATTTTTTGGACATATGCTTTCCTTGTGTGGACCTTATAGTGATGAAGTTTGACTTGATTACTTCCAATAATGTTGTAGTTGGTGATAATTAGGGTTTAGTGTTACTTTCTATTCTGGAAACCCTAATCTGGTTGGCTATGTTGAAACCTAACCCTAAATTTCAAGTACATAATGATGTTGCTTAGTTACTTGAATAACTAGCATGTTTATAGAGTATTCTCTCTCTCTCCTAAGATCTTGTAACCCTAATTTATTATCATATAAGCATTATAGTTCTTGAATGCATTGTTATGCCAAACTTATGTGTATCATGTGTATAGTGGTATTGATGAGCCTTGATGAGGCATGGAAGGATAATGATGTTCTTGCAAGGAATAATGTGGATGGTCTTATGACCTTGGCAATGATTTTGTATCCTAATTGAGGTGACATAGTCTGTGCAATGTTATGAGGGATGATATCCCATGATGATGAGATAATGATGAAGGCCTTGTGTATGGCCGTGGAATAGTACCATGTGATGATGTGACAAGTTTATACCTTATACATTTTATATCTTTTGAAGTTGCAACCTACATTATCTTTTGATTAATCTTCTTAGGGTTTGTATGTAACTTGATTGATGAAGTTAAACACACCAAATTGGCTTTAACTAATCAAGTGGAACCCTAATCATGTAGTTACCTGTGCCATAGATCCATTCTAGTGTCAGAACTTATTGGATGGTGAAACAAGTATTCCCTTAATGGAAACTCAGAGTGCATACTATTGAGTATGCAAGGTGGAAGTGACTGAGTGTCCTTGTCATCTTGACTCTTAGGTTTTGAAGATGGATGCGGTCATGCCTCGGTAGGAGAATAGTTGCAGTCGTGTCTCAGTGTATATAATTTGATAAAGGACAACTGCGGTTGTACCTCAGATGATTGGGTTTATATACCCTACTCACTAGTACCGTGACCTGTATACCAAAGTGGACTAGGATGATATGTAGTTGGACTTTATATGTCACTGTGGCAGACTCATACTGACCGAGGGCACATGATATCATAGGATTTTGGCTCTCCTAGATATTATATGGCACTATTTTTTACTTTGCAGTGGATAGTTGGAGTATGAGTGGTATACCTCATCACCCAGGGCTTAAAAGATGTAATACAACCATGTATTATATCTTCTTAGGGTTAAACATGATTCACATTGGATGTTTACCCTTACCTTATTTTTATTACTACTTATTTGTTATATAATGCGGTAAGAGAAATCAACTATTATACATGTTCTTCATATTCCTTCTAAAAGAATATGATGATTTGCTTATATGCTAGAGCTGTTAAGTCTTCCTAACTTGTGTAATCAGTTTAAATTATTCATTTAGCTGAATCTTCTCATCTTGCTTAATAATTTTATATCATGCTATGTATCAATAATCATTGGTTGAGAGTTACATCTCTCACTGGGACATGTTGTCTCACCTTTTTGGTTCGCCACATCTTTTTAGGTGGTCATCAGTAATGTGGATAGGATTGTGCTATTGAGGAAGAGAAGCTTAGAGATCAGTAGTCGTAGAAGGTTGGATAGCTACTAGTGTTGTGTAGTAGAGTCCTATGTGTCATCCGTATTCTCTCTGGTCCAAGAGGGATGCGTTTTGTGGATGATATTCATCTTGATACATGTTTATGGTAGTATGCATTTGTTGTATATAAGTGGTTTGTACATGAGAATAGATCTTTTATAACATGCGTGTGGCAGATGGACACTGTACAAATGTAAATACTCGGTATGTTATGCGATATGTTACAGGTTATGGACCTTGTTGTAATCTGTTTCCACATAGTGATGATTATATGAGATCAGTTTTAATTTACCTACTTTATGGTTTCATGGTTATTTAACTATTATTCACACGCCTATTTTGAGTAATCTCGTTTGTGTGGAATTGGGGTGCGCTATAGTTAAGGTTGGTATCAGAGTTTTAGGTTCATTAATTCTATAGGGACATAGAACTAGGGTTATGTCTATTCATGATTTGTCCCACATATGTATTGTAGATTCTACATATGCAGACATGCCTTGTGTGCATGAAGAACATGATGAGAGTAGTGTTGCTGCACTAGGAGGTGGTACCAGGAGGTAGGTCAGAGTAGATGGAGTTCCTAAAGTGCCTTAGTTTGACCCAACAACCAAGGACAATCTCACTTTTCAATCCATGTTTGGATAATTGATGTTGTGGTTTTGCATATGGCTAATAAAGTGCATGTACTTCAATCAAGGACTATTGTTCCAAATACAAAATCCTAGGGTTTTGGGAAGACCTTTGAGAGGTTGAGGTGTGTGGGATCCATAGAGTATGCAGGTATGGTAGACTCATAGGATGCAGAAATGTGAGTCATTGAGTTAGAGAAGGCAGTTAAGATCCTTAAATATTCCTAGAAGAGGACAAGGTGAAGTATGGAGTGTACCTATTGAAGGGCAATGTTGGCTATTGGTGGGACATTGAGGAGGAGAAGAGACATATAGTGGTTATCGATTGGGAGGATTTTTGGTGAGAGTTTGTGAGGTGATACTTCCGGGAGACGTATCTTGATGAGAAGATATTATAGTTTGAGAAGATTCGACGGGGATCGATGACGATCAACGAGTACGAGGCAAAGTTCATGAATTGTTGAGGTTTTGTCCTCACATTGCTGCAAAAGATAAGGAGAGGATCTGATGGTTTGAGAAGGGTTTGAGTACGGAGTTGATGACAATAGTGTTTGCTTTAGAGAATAGGGAGAGGTTCTCTACCTTTGTGGAGTCAGTGAGGAGGATCGATCGGTTAGATTTTTAGAAGCATGAATCCAATGCTAAGAAGAGGCCAACTCAGTTTCAAGAATAGTCTTCTGGAAGCTTCAAGAAGCCTAGGTTTTCATAACCCTAGTCACATCATAGATCAATAGTACAGTCTCAATGGTCCCTGAGCAAGGGCAAAGGCCGTAGTTTTCTACCACTTGGATCTTGTAGTGCATCATCAATATCTGTGAGAGGGTTGTATAGGCCACAGTATGACTCGAGGATGTGTCACAAGTGTGGACAAGTGGGGCATATCAGGTGGTCTTTCCCTATGAAGGACGGGGAGGTGACACAATAGCCACAATAGAGTCAGTAAGGTTCCCAACAACATCAGTTCAATAGTGGTGGTGGCTGAGGACGTGGTCAGGAGTCAAATGCAGGATCCTATGGACAAGCTAGTAGAGGATGTGGATGACAACACACAATGGCTTGATTCTATACCATGAGTTAGTTGGAGGGAGTGGTCAATCCACGATCCATGATAGGTCATATGGAACTTTTTCATTCTAATTTGTCTGCTTCTTCTTGTGTATCCTTTTTAGTTGACCCGAATGTGACACACTCTTTTATCACCAGAGAAGTGATATGTAATTGTTCCTTGGATGTTTGTAGTAGAAATGATAGTCCTCGGTTAGAAACCACTCTTATTGGTTCTGTCAAGGTGCAGGAGGTGTGTCCATATTGCATTATTTCTTTTCCAGGACACAACATTCAAGTGGACCTTATGCCACTTGACATGCATGGATTCAATGCAATCCTTGGGATGGATACCTTGGAGAAATACTAAGTGGTCTTGGACTGTAGTTCCAAGGTGGCAATGTTATTTGATGGCGATGTTCATGGATCTTCCAAGGAGATAGGAATATTCTTCCGAAGGTCATGCCTCAGTAGGAGAATGGTTGTGGTCGTGTCTCAGTGTATATTATGTGATAGAGGATAACTGTAGTTGTACCTCAAATGATTGGGTTTGTATACCCTGCTCACTAGTGTCGTGACCTATATACCATGGTGGACTAGGTTGATTTGCAGTTAGACTTTATATGTCACTGTGGCAGACCCGTACTGACTGAGGGTGGATGGAATCTTAGGAGTCCTACTCTCCTATATCTTGTATGGAACTGTTTTCCACTTCACAGTGGACAATTAGAGTATGATTGGTATACCTCGTCTCCTTAGGGCTTAATAGACATAATACAACCATGTAGTATATCTGCTTAGGGTTAAACATGATTCACATTGGATGTTTACCCTTGCCTTGTTTTCATTACTACTTAGTTTTCATATAATGCGGTAGGAGATATCAACTTTTATACATGTTCTTCATATTCCTTCTAAAAGCATATGATGATCTACTTATCTACTAGAGGTGTTCAATCTTCCTACCTTGTGTAACCAGTTTAAATTATTCATTTATTTGAATCTGCTCATCCTATTTAAATGTTATGTCCTGCTATGTTTTAATATTTGTTGTTTGAAAGTTATATCTCTCTCTGGGACATGGGTCTCATCCTCATGGTTTGCCACATATTTTTAGGTGGTTGTCAATGATGTTGATAGGATCGTGCTATTGAGGAAGAGTATCTTGGAGATCGGTAGTCGTAGAAGGTTGGCTAGTTGCTAGTGTTGCGTAGTAGAGTCCTATGTGTCATCCCTATACTCTCAAGTCTGGGAGGGATGCATTTTGTAGATAATATGTACCTCGATACATGTATTTGGTAGTATGCCTTTATTGTATATAAGTGGCTTGTACATGAGAACATATCTTTTGTAACACGTGTGTGGAAGATGGCCATTGTACATATGTAAATACCTAGTATGGTATGCGATATGTAACATGTTGTGGACCTTGTTGTAATATGTTTCTACATAGTGGTGATTATATGAGATCAATTTTAATTTACCTACTTTTATGGTTATGTGGTAGTTTAGCTATTCATCACATGCCTTGTTTTGAGTAATATCATTTGTTTGGCATCGGGGTGTGCCACAATATCGATACCAATGGAACTCTTTGGTATTTGATTCATCATGATGGACCTTGATATGGACAACATTTGTTGTGGTTCACCTTACCTTGAGAATTTTGGTTCTTAAGATCATACATTTTATATCTCCCAAAGTTACAATATTCTAAACAATATTGTAGTTCTTGTGTTTTTGTTTACATTTGACTTGGTTGATGTAATTATAAGTAGTAACAAATCTAATTGATCATGTATAACCTTCATTTGTAGTGTCCCAAGTCTGTATATCTATTTCCTTAGGTCATTAGACAAAAATGTGAAATGAGTTAATCTTGTAGCAATTTGCAGATTTTGAGAAGATTGTAAGGAGTGAGACCCAAGGGGGGATGCACTCCTTACTTAATTGAGGAATAAGCACATCCAATCCAAACACACCAATAAATATTTTGGAATAGGTATAGTTGTTTTCCATTTATCAAATAAATGGTATACAAATATAGCGGTAGAATAAAACAACATGACTATTTTTAGTTTACAAGATCACATAATAATCTCCCACTTGGGGTTTACATGAAGGTAGCAACTTCAACATCTAGGTAGAGGGAAGTCCGAGCTACTTTAAGTCTATCTCCCAAAATTCAAGTCATGGTCCCCACATCACGTCATGCATGTCTTTCACCTAAGGGGTTGGACGCATACCCCACAAAAGAAGACAAAGTGGATGCTATCACCATAAAAATATTGGTATGTGCATATAAATGAGATTGAGCAATATATGCAAAAAGGTCAATAGACAACTATTCAAGGTTTCCCAAATCAAAAGATAGATAATAAAGCATCAAAGTGGATGACCAAGATAATACATACAATAAAAGGTGTTTCACGTAGAGAGATAACCAATCATAGAGTTTTCATATCTTATAAATTGCATCAATAACATCACAAATATAAGTTGTGCATGTAAACAAAACTAGACTAAGATTATTTAAAGTAGGGTCAGGACACCATAGGATCTTAGCCAAAAGTGGCTAGAAAAGTACACCGTATGAGAAATAAGCATTCCATATATATATATATATATATTTATATATATATATATATATATTTATATATATGGGGATTTATTCATTGCCCGCGCGGGTAGCCTGATTTTTCGCTACCCGCACATCCAAAAGTGTAACTATATGGTACACAAAAGTAACTCTAAGATCAAAAGAGTAACTATATTGATAAAAAAGTAACAACATGACTAAAAAAGTAACTAAGTAGAAAATATAAAGTCAATAAATATATGGACATATTTTTTTATTTTGGTGGGGCAAATGATATTATTTTTGGATGAAATTTTTTGGGGAGCTAGATAAACTTCTCCTCTACAATTGCGAATTTTTTTTAAAAAAAAGTGACACGGAGGGTGTGCGGGTAGCTACCCGTGCGGGTATTAAAGATGAGCCATATATATATATATGGGGATTTATTCATTACCCGCGCGACTAGCCTGATTTTTCGCTACCCGTACATCCAAAAGTGTAACTATATGGTACACAAAAGTAACTCTAAGATCAAAAGAGTAGCTGTATTGATAAAAGAGTAACTATATGACTAAAAAAAGTAACTACGCAGAAAATATACAGTCAGTAAATATATGGACGTATTTTTTTTATTTTGGTGGGCCAAATGATATTATTTTTGGATGAAATTTTTTTGGGGAGCTAGATAAAATTCTCCTCTATAATTGCGAAATTTTTTTAAAAAAAAGTGACAGGAAGGGTGTGCGGGTAGCTACCCGTGTGGGTAATAAAGATGAGCCCTATATATATGTATATATCATCTAAGCCTCAGTCCCAGGTATGCTGGGGTCATCTACATTGATCGTTTGTTTCCATTCAGCTCTATCATGAACCATATTCTGGTTGAGATGTAGAGAATATATATATATATATATATATATATATGTGTGTGTGTGTGTGTGTGTGTGTGTAGGTTGTTTTTCATTGCCCACGTGGGTACTGTAGATATGCTACCCGTCTCTTTGACGCGGTGCAATTTTTGTAAATAATATGAAATCTAAATTTCAGATCTCGTTTCCTTTCTTGTCTTCCGCTGTTAGCCCGCTGTTGGCCCCGTGAATCCTCTTTCTTCTTCTCCACATTGATTCCTTTCGTTTGATTACTTCTTATTCTCCCCCATTTGCAACCTTTCTGGACTTCTGCTCCCTTTCTAGAGTTCTGCTTTATATAGTTGCAGGTTTTTACTTGTTCTGGGTGGCTACTACATTTGAGTACTGGTTTCTGGAGTTGTAGGTTCTTCATTGGTGTGGGTGATCGGCGCGTCTGAGAAGGTCCTCAATTTGATGGGTTTTGAGTTGAAGTTTGTCACATATGAAATTGCTTTAGACTCTCCATAATTCTTGATTGTTGATAAATGTAATGCATGTACTTATAAATCTATTAGAGCCCCTGAAGAATTACCATTTACATTTCATACACAGCCTACGATAGTCATCCCAGCAAGTAGAGGAAGAACTCTCTTAAGCAATCGAACCTCTGCAACAGTCATTTGTTGAAACAATGGTTTCTTGATATTTTTCTACATACGGGATTCATGTTGACAACCTGATACCAACTTTATTTTTGAGTAGTTGATTACCTGGTAAGTATAATCCCATCTATATTCCTTCTTTTCATTCTATCTATCTTTAAATGAAGTTTTTTAGTATTTTCCATGTACCTGTCTATTTAGTAGAAACACAGTCATACTTTCAATTTTGTTGTAGTTACTTTCTGTGATGTTTGTTTGTTGTAGTTACTTTTTGTGATGTCTTGGTTACTTTTTTATTTATATAGTTACTATTTTGTTTACAGAGTTACTTTTTGCAATCTACAATGGATCCTAGTCTTGATACCGATGTTGATAATGCTATTATTGACATTGATGATGATAATGTTCATTCTTCTTCATCTGTTGATGTTGATACTGCGTCCTTAGTTGATGTCCCTAGAATTGGACTTCAATTTGGAAGTTTAGATGATGACATATCCTTTTACTATAGGTATGCTGGTATGATTGGGTTTAATGTTAGGAAAGATGATAATCGTTATGAACGAGGTACTAAGATTTTTCTTGCTAAAGATTTGGTATGTGATAAGCAAGGTGATATTAGTTTTTCTAAGAGATCCAAAGGTCTTTTGAGTCCTGTGTGCGACAATGTTTGTGATTTAAATGAGAAGTTATCCAAGAAGAACAAGCATTCTGTGAAAATGTGTGGTTGTAAAGCAATGATCAGATTTACACTAGATAAGTCTTCATCTGCATGGGTTGTTACTCCTTTTGTTGATGAACACAATCATGATCTTGTCAATGATTCTCACTTGCGCTACTTGAAGTGTAATTCATCTCTTAACCAAACTCAAAAAGAAATGCTTTCTTCTATGAGTCAAGCAAATATACTCGTCTCCAGGCAACTTGCATTGATAGCAATTGAGTCTGGTGGTTATGAAAAATTGATATTTACAAGTAGACAAGCTCATGGATACCTCAGTAGCAAGAGGAAGGAGTCATCTAAATATGATGTGGACATGGTTTTGGATCATTTTGCAAGTGTGAAGGTTTTAGATTCTAAATTCTTTTGTTCTTATCAAAATTCTTCTGATGGTTGCTTGACACATTTGTTTTGGTCTGACCCGATTTCTGTTGATGACTGTGCATTGTTTGGTGATGTGATTGTGTTTGACACCACTTTTCTTACCAACAAGTATTCTATGGTTTTTAGAATGTTTGGTGGTGTTGATCACCATCGCAAGACAGTGTTGTTTGCCTCAGCTCTGTTGGTGGATGAGAAGTATGACTTCTTTGTTTGGGTTTTCAAGCAATACTTACTTTGTTTTGGCAAAGAGTCAGTTTCCATCATAATCGATCAAGACTCATCTATGAATGTTGCTATCATTACTATTTTTCCTAATTGTAAGCAACGTTTCTACAGCTGGCACATTCTAGAGATGCTTCCCTCTAATCTTGGTGGTGTTCCTAACAAGGATCAGATCATAAGCTCTTTAAATGATTGTGTTTGGAACATAGATGATGTCAACATTTTTTAAGAGAGGTGGAATTCTGTAGTTCAAGAGAATGATATATTTTCCATTAGTTGGCTTAGTGATTTGTATGTGATGTGTTGGGATTAGGTTTCGTGTTATATGCAATCTTCTTTCTTTACTGGCATGAGGACAACTCAAAGAAGTGAGAGCCTGAATGCATTCCTTAGAAGCCATGTGAATAGTAGGAAGACTCTTTTTGAACTTGTATGTTCCTTAGAGACTGCTTACTCTCATGTGCGGGAGATTGAAAAATTTCAAAGATTTTGATGATGAGTGCAGTAATCTTCCTTTGTCATCAGTGTGGTCTCTAGAGGAGAAAATGAGAGATATATACACCAAGTCCATTTTTAAGATCTTTCAGTCTGAGGTTCATCAAAGCATGGTGTACAATGTAAAGGAAACATCAGAAGAAGGTGTCTTTGATGTGTATCATGTTGGTGGTTTTGGATGTCCTCGTATCTTGAAGAAAGACTCATCTAGTGATATGGTTTCATGCTATTGCTTCATGTTGGAATTCAAAGGTATTCTGTGTAGGCACATTCTGTCTTATTTGAAGAGTTGTGACTTTTGCATTCTTTCCGAGCTATACATATTAAAGAGGTGGACTAAAGGATATAGAGAACACCCTTTGATTTTTGGCAAAACATCAGTTAAGCATCCATCCACTGGGAGGAAACTTTAGCTTGTTTCTTCTTACAATTCAATTGTCAACACAGTGTGTAGGAACAACGCTATAGATCTTTGCCATGAAAAATTGTTAGCTCTATGAAAGGAGCTTTTAGAGTTAGATCTTGCCGATGATGGTGCTGGTGTAACTGCTTCTAATACAACTTCTTCTTCTGGTGTCAAGGTCCATATCCCTAGTGTTTGCAAAACTAAAGGGAGACCTAGATCAACTAATGTGAGGTTTAAATCTAGAGTTGAAATTTCTCAGTCTAAAATGAGACAGTGTAAGAATTGTCTACAATATGGTGTTAACCATGATAGTAGAAACTACCCTTTGAAGAAATAGGTGTGTGTTTGAATTCAACTTCTTCTACTGTTTATTCCACATAGTTATTTTTCTATTCTCATGATTACCTTTTCTATTCATAGAGATACTTTTTATGGACCATGGTGTTCCTGACTTGATATGTTTACTTTTCTTAGTTGATCTGTAATGGTGCTCCCTGCTCCTCCTATTCGAATTCTTTTGCTACTGATGTTACTGCTGTTGTGGGCTTCCTATTGTTGGCTTCCTGAAGCTGCGAATTTGTTGCTACTGCTGATATTGTTGTTGTTGAAGTTGATTTATTCACTAGTTTTACTCTAATTTTATCCAATTGTTTAGTGTGTGAGTCATGTCAAAATCTTATGTAATTCTAATGGACAAGATGTAATGTGTGACAGTTGTAATTGACATTTGATTATACTTTAGTTTTATTGTTACTCTTTTCTATGTAGCTTCAATTGTACCGAATTTAAATCTTTTATAAAGATTCTCCAAATTTTATTTGTTGTATGATATGTTAGTATCAAATTTCAAAATTCATTTTTGATGCAAATTAATCTGTGCTTAGGATCAGCCTCATTCTCCTATAGTTAATCACTATCTTACTTGTATTTTTGAAGGTTACTTTTCATACCTTAGAGTTACTCTTTGTGTCAACAAGAAGCGTTTTGGAACATTACCTTATCTAGTCATCATTCTTGGTATTTCACTCAACTTCTGAGACTTTTGGATGAGTTTAGACAGATGATTTATTACAGGATTGACGATGGAGCCAGCACTTTCCTATGGCTTGATCCTTGGATTCCTAAGAGGTATTCGATCTGGCTATCCCAATACCTTTATGGTCAGCTCGATTATTCATGAGGGGTTTTGGATGGTTTGCAATGCTAGATTGTAAAAGAATGTTACTACTTTTACTTACTAATTTGGATGCTCCTAAAGGGGGAAAGGATAGTATTCTTCTATGCAAAGAATCCAATGTTAATTTTGTACTGTGTGGTTGAATATTAGATTGAAAGGAATTGTTAATCACATTTTTAGTTAGATTTGGAGATTCAAAGCTCCACAAAGATTCCAAAATTTTCTATTCTCATGATTACCTTTTCTATTCACAGAGATACTTTTTCTAGACCGTGGTGTTCCTGACTTGATAAGTTTACTTTTCTTGGTTGATCTGTAATGGTACTCCCTGCTCCTTATGTTTGAATGCTTTTGGTACTATTGTTACTGCTACTGTGGGCTGTTGTGGGCTTCCTATTTTTGGCTTCTTGAAGTTGAGGATTTGCTACTACTGTTGCTGTGGTTTGCTGTGGGCTTCCTATTTTTGGTTTGCTGAAGTTGTAGATTTGCTGCTACTGATGATATTGTTGATGCTGAAGTTAATTTATTCAATAGTTTTACTCTAATGTTATCCAATTGTTTAGTGTGCGAGTTATGTCAAAATCTGATGTAATTCTAATGGATTAGATGTACTATGTGAAAGTTTTAATTGACATTTGATTAGACTTTAGTTTTATTCTTATACTTTTTTATGTAGCTGCAATTGTATCGAATTTAAATCCTTTATAAAGATTCTCCTAAATTTGTTTGCTTTGTGATATGTTTTTCCATTTTATGTTATATATGTATTTGTTAATTAGTCTCCTATTTCCATTATATTAGTATAGTATTTCAAAATTCCTTTTTGATACAAATTAATCCTTGCTTAAGATCAGGGTCATTCTCCTATACTTAATCACTAACTTGTATTTTTTAAGGTTACTTTTTGTACCTCAGAGTTAGTCTTTGTGTCAAAAAGAAATGTTTTGTGCACACCAGTTACTTTTTAGTTGTTCCTATTACTTTACCGTTCATATAATTACTTAAAGGTCAATAGAATTACTTTATAAATATAAATACAAATCTTTGTTATCTTCATCCTTGATAATACCAAGGCCGCACTGAAGAATGGGCATGTTTGTGTACCACGACCATCATCATCTCCCCTCCCACGGCTGTGGTGTCCACCACGGCCGTGCTGGACTCACCTGGAGATATGATGCTTTCACCATAAAAATTTAACAAGTACTTTTGATAGTTACGTTGTAATTTACATAGTTACCTTTTGGTTTGTTGTGTTACTTTTCCAGTTCAATAAGTTACGTTATACATTACATTGTTACTTTTTTGTTGGACGAGTTACTTTTCCTTTGTCATATTTACTCTTTTTCCAAATTGTAACTTTATATCTTGATATATTATACTGTTATTCAGTAATAGTCACAATAATATGTCGAGCGTTTTGAACATCCTAATCATGTTGTACACACTTGAGATATATAACGGGATTGTTATAACTGATCATGGCCTTTCTGAAAAGGGAAAGAATCACTTTCTGTTACACCATGTAACGCTACTTTACTTTTCTTGGATCAAAGTTACTTAATGATGTATAAAAGTTACTTTTTGACCCAGAGAGTTACTTTCATGTCGATATAGTTACTTGTTAGTTCATCTAGTTACTTTCCTTTTCACATAGTTACTTTTCGTTTTACGTATTTACTCTTCAGTTCAGAAGAGAATTACTCCACACATGCAATGAACACCTGCTGATCACATTCATTATCCATAAAAGAACAACAGCTAGCTAAAGTTATAAGAACATTCAACTAAACTCAAATTGATAGGTTCAAATGTCAAAAAAAAAGCAGCAAACCATAACCATATACACATAGAACTGTTGTTCTTTTTTGTTCCACCCAACAAACACTTCAGACCTATACTGTAACCATTTGCAGAGTTTACTTCAGAATCTGTAACATACACTTCACATTTTTATACTACATTGTTTATCTAAAAGTTCTTTTTAATCTAACATAAGCCATGCATTCAGACTTGGCACAACATCTTCTAATTTTTCTTCATTCTGCTTGTCACATGCTCCTTCTTTGGTTTCTTCTTGATCTCTAGCATGTTCTTTAACTGACTGCAGTCTCCCCTTCTTCATCATTGTTTGGAAGATCTATGCCCTTATTATAGGGATGTGTTTGCTTGTGAAGTTCATTTCCTTTCCATTCACTAAGCATTCTAGATACTTCATAACGTGGACTCCACATTCATCATCATCACCTTTTGCTAGGGGCACTTAGGGTACTCTATTGCCCATTGAGACAATTGACTTCCACGCTCAGGCACCCCCCTGAAGAATTCATGAATGAACCCCACATGCATGCACAACAAAACATTCATAAGTATAATGTAACCTACACTATTTCATTCAACTATTTACTAACAGTGTTTCTTTTTTTTCCTTACCCATCTATTCACTTCTTTCTTAATTTTGAACTTCCTGACATTGAATTATAAGACCAGTGCACCCCATCTCTAAAACTTGCTTCAAGCAAGTGCCAGTGATTGTTTTTGTTAAGTATTGTAAACACAGAGTCCATTGTCATAAATTCCTTGCCAGGTACATTGAAGAGTGGTGACAACATATCGATCTCTTTTGGTGTTATCTCATTCACCATCATGTCTAGCTTTTGCTGTAAAAACAATATTGTGAATTACTTTGTTGTAACCTTTAGTGGTTTTGTTTTAATAAATGTAATCTAGTGTGATGTTCTATTTGTCTTACCATAGCATAAGTGCTCAAGTAATGCCATGAAAGCAGTCCCTTCTTCCTCTTTTTTCTTGTTGTTTCTTTCAACATTTGTAAAAAGCAATCCATTATCTGAAAATGCACAAGCATCAATTAGCCATCCATAATTTTGTGATAAATGCTTACTATTCCATTTCTTACATGTGACTGCATCATCTTATCTTTAAACAAAAACATTGATAAGTCCTTTCCCGTGCACCATGTTTCCTTTCCAAAAATCCATTCTCTTCTTGACCTGTGCATGTTTACATTTTTTAAAAAGAATTCATACTGAAGATGTGAGACAAAAATTTATTGATTGATCAACTAATTTATAATAAACATGTGACTCATCGAAATTTAAAAAGTATATACTTACACTTCATCAATGTTCTCAATAAATTCTTAGACATCCTCTTTCATTTCCTTTGTTTTGAAGTGCTTGAATCCTATGAATGTCGAATTCTTTTACTATTTTTGAAGTGTAAATTTGGTTAGTAGTCTATGTAAAAGACATATATTCTTACAATTACTCTACTATTTATTCCAAAATATTACTTTACATTCCATAATATTACTCTATCATTATCATAGTTACTTTTTCTATTAACATAGTTACTTTACGAATGACATATTTTACTTTTCAGCTCAGACAGTTGCTTCATTAATGGAACGAGCACCATAACAAAACAAATTTTACCTATGCATGCCTTCTTATCTTGATATTTTCCTCTATGCTCCCAATGCCCGTCTGCATCTTCCTCTTCCTCTTTCTCAACATTTTAGTTGTTCTCTTCTCAACTTCACCAGAATTTATCTCCTTTTCATTCACTCTAGCTCCAATGTCTATATCCATCATTATGTTTTCCATTACATCTTCTGTTGGCTCTTTTTTATCTGCTAGTTCTTCTTTTTCTTTTGGGTCTTTTTCTTCAACTAGATCTTCTTCAAATGGATCTTTTTCCATTTCATCTTGTGTTGGTTCTTTGGTTTCTTCAGCTCGATCTTCTTCTACTTTCTTTGTATCTTGTGGGACATTTTATGTCGTTTCGGCTTCTACTTCTTTGTCTTTGTTATCATCTTGCACTTACTCTGAATCTTTCTTATAGCTTTTCTCCACTACATTTCTCCTTAGTTGAAGTTTGTTCAATCTTGGTGTTTCTTCTATAGGTCCATGTTGGTCCATTTCCAACAACCATTTCCTCAATCCTGCGTCCTCTGTCTAATTACACTTAAATCATATGAATCCCAACTTTCATTCTGAATGAAATTGGGACTTGGTGTAGCTGCATATTGTACATGCTTTTCATTGTCATCTTTCCTCCTTAGCAATCTATTTTCAGCTTCAACTTCCTCCAGTCTTTTCTTCAACTGCTCATTTTCTTCTCTTAAAGCAATAAAAGCTTCTAGGGTAATTCTATTACATGTTTCCTTCTGCAGTCTCAGCTCGTCCTCAAGAATCAATATTGTATTCTCCAAGCTTTCTGAGACTTCTCTGCTTGTGTTAGTTGATGTAAGTAACTTACTACCTTGCTCCTGGCTTTATTTGCTGTGAGATAATAAGGCAAATCTTTCACTGCCTTTGTAGCTTCCCAATCATCATTGTCATCCTTCTTCAACACTGCAAAAACATGTGCACAAAATTTATCGATTTATCATAACGCTCTTATATTAATTTGTATATTTATTTTCACTTTCACCACACAGATTCTTACATTTTCATTGTCCAAACTTTCAAAATCCTTCACCCTCTTAATAGGAATTGGCCATCTTTTTATCTGTGGTTTTGCGTCAAGGAATGTAGGCTGTGCTATCCCTGTTAACTCATAAGCCCAGACCTGTGTTGACAAGAAAAGTATAAATCAAAGTTTTAAATGTTCATATATGGTTGTTTAATGTAACTAAAGAAACTATGCAATGTGTCACTTACACACAAGCACACTGCACATCTAGTTGTGTAGAGTGTGTTTTTGTTGGTTTCCCCTCTTCTCCTCATCCTTATATTCTCACTTAAAACTTTCATTCTCTTGAATATGTTGTCATGGACTAAATTTTCCCATTTTAACTGCCCTATAGCAGTTACATCATCCAAATAGTGCATAAGGTAAATGGGGGCACAATAGTTGGTGTCCGGTAAAAGGAATGTTGCTAACAAGTGCAACATCCATGCACGACACATATTCTGGTAGTTTTCTTTGGAGTCGTTCTTTGCAAATTCCTGCTAAAGTTTACCCAAGTTTTCCTTTCTTAACACATCCTTCTCTCTTATTTTCTTACTACTTTCACCAACTTTATCTTGTACTTTTGTTGCATTAGAAAAATACTCCCATATTTTTTTTACAATCTGTGATTGCTTTCGTGGAACTATATCCATACCTTTACCAGGCAAACCTAGTATCACCCCTACATCATCTACAGTCATTCTTGCCTCAAAACCTGGAGGTAACATGAATTTATCGTCTTCAACATATCTCTCTATCAGATCTTCTAAAAGAGTTACATCTACAGTAAGATGAGGCATGGCTATCATATTTGCAAATGTGGTTGACATCATCATCCTCATTTGATTTGTGCTAAACAACATGTTGTTTTGTATGTTGTTGTAACTTTTTATGTAGCATCTATGGAAAAGCTTTCGTGTACATGCAACTATATCAAAAAGTTTGTGTTAATTTGTCTAGTTACTTTCTAGATTTTAGTGTTACTTTTTTAGTTCAACATGTTACTTTCTATCTGTCACAATTACTCTTGTTTTCACGTAGTTACTTTTTTACTTTCAGAGTTACTATTCATTTTTCAGAGTTACATTGTATTCAGTAAATTTACTTTTCAGTTATCATTTGTAGATAAGGTGAGTGGGTGGAGTATTAGAGTGTTTATGCTAACATAAATGTACATAAATATATTGAGTAGAGTATAATTATCTTTTTGGCAATCCACAATATTACTTTCTAGCACATATGCATATTTTTGTTTTGACATTGTTACTCTTTATTCCATACAGATACTTTTTTGTTAACATTTTCCACCTACTGATATATAGAGCAACTATATATTTTCATAATGTTATTTTTTTGTTAGCCAAATTACCTTCATATTGTGGTTGATACTCTTCTATTGTATGAGATTTTTTTTTGTTTTCAAAGTTACTTTCCACTTTATATAGATATATTTTCTATTAACCAAGTTACTTCGTAGTTGATTAGTTACTTTTTATATACTCATAAATACTCTTAGGTTGCTACAAGTTACTCTATTGTTAGCACTGTTACTCTTTAGTCCAACAAATTACACTTTCGTATACAAGTATAAAAATAAACAATATTACCTTCTCCTGCAATCTTTGCTTTGCCTTTGTGTTTGGTTTTCTATTCCAAAGTCTGTTTCTGCTTTCCTTTGCGATCTTCTGCTTCATCAAGTTCAAGTTCATCATTATGACCTTCAGCAACCACTTCCTCTTCAACTCTTATTTCTTCATTCAAACCTTCAACAACCACTTCTTCTCGAGAACTTTTCTCTTTCACTGTAGATATTTCTCCTTTAGCCTCTTCTGTTTCTGGCTCTTCGTTCTCTTCACGCATTGCAGCCAACCATTTCTCAGTAACGTCATCCGCAACTTTCTCCCCTGATGCGTCGTCATCTCCAGCGGGCTTCTTACTACTGTCTTTCTTCTTCTTACCTTTCTTTTCTTTTCTCATCATAGCATGTTCGTTGTGCTCTTCAACACTCTTCTCCATTTCATCCCCTTGCACTATGTCAGCAAATACCTCTTCTACCATGTTGTCCACAACATCATAGTGCTTTCTTACTAAATCTTCACTTTCTGTTACTTTTCTGCTTCCCTTACTTGGCGCCTTCCTTACTTTTACCTTTGTTCTCCCCATTTTCATCTCAGCGGCAGAGACTGGCTAAAGCAACAGTGGCAAACACTACAACGGAGAAGAATGGCAGACACGATAGCACAAATGTAGACTAAATCGCCTAAATGTAGGGGAATGCAGACCACAGACCGAAGAATTTGGCAGTTGGGGGTCGGCAATGGAGAGCAAGGTCGACGAACTCGGGATTTCTGGAGCGGGAAGAAGGCAGAAATGGGGTCTCCGGGCGGAGATTGCTCCATTATTTTCTTCTTTAATGTACTAGCGTGTGCTTGCATTTTTCCAGTATTTACTAATTGTGCCACCGTATTTTCTGAAATGGGTAGCCCCGCTAATCTACTCGTGTGGGCATTAAAAACAAACTCATATATATATATATATATATATATATATATATATAGAGAGAGAGAGAGAGAGAGAGAGAGAGAGTTTAAGAAGTGTGTATTGGTCAATACATGTAATATATGTGTATCGTCCATCAAAATAGCACATGTGGAGTATGTTGATAAAATCCAACCATATGGATTAATTAAACACTATATAGATTGGATGAGTTTAAAAAATCATAATTGTATCTCATACAGATCATGAGATTTAGCAATATATCATTCAATAGTTTTTGCAATTTTTACAACTTACTGTCGATTAGAAAATACAAATTTTCTTTTGTTGTACAATCTACGAATATTAGATTGTGGTGACTTTTTGTACACACCTTATCTAAGGGGTATATTTTACATCCATAAGGTTGGATTATTTAGTAGAATTTTATAATCATAAATTAAGATGGGTACATGTAAGCTACATGTACTCAGGTACACAATTCTTTTAGCCATATATATATATATATATATATATATATATATATATATATATATTGAGTTGACACTTTGGGTAGAAATATTTCTCCCATATTTATATTTGTAGTCATGTACTACTACTAGAAATAATATTAGTCTAATCCATGCACAAATGTGTTGGCAAGAAGTACATTTAGTCAATCTCAAATAACATCCAACATTTATCATGTGGGGTCAGAGGAAACAAATATGCAACCATCTCCACAATGATGATAAATCATAAGATGATAAAAGGTCATTACTTAAGAGTAAGGGTTTCATTCAGTTCAACTCCTCAATTAGGTTCACCAAACGGAATATAATTAATATGTTAAGAATTATAGTCCAACAAGTATATCCAATAGTTCAAAGAGATCAAAATATAAATATTAGCATATAACCATTCACATTAATGAACATCTTAGGAGAGAGAGTAAAGGGTTATAGGGTAATATGTCCTGAAAGGACCAAGAGAGAGAAAGCATGGGTGATTTCTCAATATGATTAAGAAGAGATGCACCATACTTCATATTATCACTAGTATGTCCAAAGTCAAACCCAGTTCCACCCTAGGGTCATAAGCCACCTATTAAACACACATATCAAAATTAGGGTTAAGTTCTAACAAACCCTAAAAATCATGTTTTCGTTATTATTGATTTAGGTCTCCCAAAACCACTCCATCATATAGATTATAATTACTAATTTCATTCCATACATTATATTAATTTTCTTTATTATAGATTTTCTTATATGATTGTTAATAAGGCCAACCAAAGAGAAAAACCCTTACAATCACATATTTATAATATTAGACTTAGGCTATAAGACTGATAACATTGGATATAGAAAAACTCCATAATTCCAAAATATTCTTTTATTTTAATTTTTGACACAATATCTATTTAATACAAAATTTTATAATTCTAACCAATTGGAAACACAATAAATCCATGTGTGTAGGAATTAACCCCAACCAAGTAGAGGGGGTCTTGTGAAGGAGGTCCCTATCATGATTGGCCAAGTGGCTCAAGCCTACAACAATCCAAGTGCACATGTCAGTGTGATTAAAATCAACTCATGTGGAGAAAAGATGATATTACCCCTACCTTATGCAAAAAAATAGAAACAAGGACGTTCTTAGTGTTTGAATCACCAGAATCTTTCCCATCTCTCAATCTACAACATAGAGCAAGGCAAGAAACAACCATGGTTAGCTGGTCCTTCTCCTAAGATGGTGAAGATTGAAGTATGTCGACAACCTATGTGGAAACCAACGTCGCAAAACCAGTTGATCATCTGGAAGCCAAGGAAACTAGAAGGGAGCAAACCATGGAGAAAAATAGAGAAATGAGCAAGTAAAGGTGCAGACGTAGAATACACATGGAGAAATGTGTATTACGTATTAGAGAGAAATTCAAGAGTTGAAAAAGGGAAAATAATTCATATCTCAAACACACAACTGTTAGCGAAGGCATAGGTGAAGCTAGCAAGACGGTCAACCTAGTCTACCCCAAAAATAGAACAAAAGAGGAGGAAAAGTGGAACCTCGAGATTTACCATAACCTAGAGTAAGGAAGGGATTTGAACACCTATGGAGGCCCTTCTCAAGATTGTACACATGCTTGCTGCATCTTGCAGAGGTCCAGAGTAATCCACCAATGAAGCTCCAACAAAGCATTTCTCTTGGAGTTGGGTAGGAAAACCATTGGCAGGACAACCCACTACAACCTAAGAGAAATGAGAGTCTCAAGCAACTTTAACGAGTTCTTGGGAAGATCATGAAGCAAGGAATTGAAGATTCACAATATATAGTGTCTATGAAAACTCCACGGGCCGGGGAAAGAAGTTGGAGTTTGTTGTAATGATGTGATTTTTTTAGGAAAATTGAACATGGGAAATGATCATTCTCCAACTGACAATGCTAGGGAATTTATAGGTAGGGTTTACATATGTTTTCTTGAGAAAAAAGGGGTTTCAGGGGATGAATTAGGGTTTCTTGTGAGATGGAACAAAAGATGGGAAAAGTTATCATCAGATGAGTTAGAATCAAAAGATGAAACTAAAAAAGGAAAATTAGAGAAAATGGATGAGAGATGAGAGATGAGAGGGAGATAGTGGTCAAAGAAGTAGTACAATAGTGTGGCATCAGGAAACAATCCAACTTTCCTAAAAGATCAGAGGTTGAAGAAAGTATTATAGTCATTGGATGAGTAGGTACATTAGGGGAAAGAAAGACAACTATTAGATGATTGGACCACGTGTGGAAAAAGAAAAGAAACATGTTTGACGTATATAGAAATAAAAGATTAGTAGAATCAAAGTAATACATAGAATTAAATTGATGCATCTTAGATTATTAATTCTCTTTCTTTCCTAAGTGATGTTAGGGAATTGAGGCTTGAGGAATCCAATTTTGATATTTGTTTCTTTTTTTGTAATCATTTTATAGATTATATAATATATAAGAGTGTTTGGATATTATTCAAATAAAAGTCATTATAATGTATATTGAGTTACTAGATTTTGTATTTATGAACATTTAAAGATTATCTACTCACGAGGGAAGTATACATTATATTATATTAATCTCCTCAATCTCACTATAGTCATCATTATGTCTATGTATTTCTAATTTCCTCAAGATAAAACAACTTAATTTTCAAGTAATATTATTTGGTATACTAATATGAATACCAACCTCTAAGGGAAACTAAGAAAGGAAATTATATTTCTTTCATTATCTTCCATTTATGAAGACTCCTCAACATTTATTCCACAACTTGTGTCCCAAGTATATAATTAATATAACTAATCTTTATTTAAGGATTAAGAGTCATATATTGTCTTCACTTTTATACTCATCTAAATCCAGGAAGGTTATATAGTCGCTATTCAAAAGTAGAATATATTAGATCATGAATTTTCATTCTAACCCTTTAGTAAAAGTCTAAGTGGTGAAATTAGCCAAGGCCATCTATGAAAGGACCTTTGTCTTAAAATACTATGTATATAAACATCTAATGTAGCCATTTACCATCTAAGTCAGGGATAAAGGGATTCAAACCAATTCTAAAAGAAAAAGGCGTAAGAAGGTCAATGTTATGGATTATACTTTGGTTTTAATGTGTTACAAAGATGCTTGGAGTGTATATTGTTGAATATATAGGTTGAGGTGGGGTCAATATACCCTAAAAATCCACTAGATTTTTTGGTACCTGATATAGTTGATCCAATGTTATGTGATATAAGATACTGAACAAATTTGATTGTCTCTTGGTTTCAGGTGGGTTGATACCTAAGTTTGGTGTCATGTCCTTCTTTACTAGGATGAACTTGTGGTATCTGGATCCACCCCTGGGAAGTTATCCATGATAGAGCTGGCCCAAGATCACTCTACCTTATGTGGAGAGATCTGAAGGAATTTGGGTATCCTTATATCTTATACAGATATCTTGTCTGGGCTTCTCAATCACTATTTATGGGTTTAAGTGACAAGCCTCAAAGTGCCATGGCATAATAAATGTGTAAATCAGTCATGTTGCATACTAGTTAAGTTATCTTTGATGAAAAAACATGGTTATTCTCATGATGTGTGATTTTATTTATTGTAATAAATATTTCATCTTATATCTCATTCATATACAAAGTGGTATAGGTAAGATTATGGTAAGAGTATTTTTTTGAAGATATTCTAGACCGATGATCTATGTTAATTGCATCTATAAAATTTACATATGATTTCTGGTAAGTATTGAATTATTAGTTAATATATCATATCGTTGGGACTTGGGGTCTCAACCCATGCTTTTTACATCTTTTAGGTGAAAATATGAGCTTCCTAGGTAGCAGAAAAGAGGATCATACATGTCGACAATGATTCCAGTTTGGAGGTAGGTGATGTCTACATGAAAGGGTCCCAAGGGTAGGTAATCTTTGTGTGACCTTCCTCTTGGGATTAACTGAAGTTCATGTATAGGGGTAATAGTATAGTATTGTCCCTATACACTTAGGCTTGGGCTAGAAGTTTTGTAATTAGTTATATACTCGTCTTGAAATTTTGACATGCATGCATGGTCTTTGTTCCTGCAGTGATACAAGTTGTAAGGTTTCTATTTATGTCATGTACCATATACCTATGACAGACATCTCAGAGGCCAACACATATATGTGAAATGTATATGGACAATGGTGATTTTTAAAAGGTTTATAGGCTGGAAAATATTACCTTATGTTGATAAATAAATTATTTGGCCTCTTGTTCAAATTTCATGATTATTTGATGTTGATGATCGTTGATTTTAATCGATATTTGTTTTGAGTAAGCTCAATCTTGTGATACTAGGATGTTACAAATTTTTGATATCAAAGATTGGGTTCACCGAGTATAAATGATCATATGATTAGGTTGTTGTGTTCATTCTTATGAGTCCACCATAACTAGACATCATTAATAGTCTTGTCAATATGGTTGGACATTGTAAAGCAATTAGGCTATAAAAGATCGGGTTTTTTGAGTCTACAAGATCATAGGATTAGGTTGTTGTATTTTATCTTATGAGTCTACCATAGTTAGACAACATTTATAGTTATGTAAATATGGTTGGACATTGTAAATAGACCATAGAGCACAATTTTCTTTACCTAGGAGATAGTGGGAGGTAGTGTGTACCCAAGGGGAGAGTGCCCGAATCGGAGGCTAAACAACCCAAGTCAACAGAATTGGCTCTGATAGTGTTTGTCAATCTAACCTTTCAAGCTAGTTTAGGTATATGATGTTCACATCTTCTCAATTCATTGAGAAAATACCAACTCCTCCTTCTTAGGCATCTTCCTCAAATGTCGAGTCTATGAGATTGAGTAAGACGTTTGAAAGGTTGAAGCAGGAAGGGGCCTTAGAGAATTTGAGTATGGAAGATCCAACATAGGTGGGTTTGTGGTCAAAATTTTTTGAAAAGGCTTTCTGAACATTGTATATACCAGATGAGAAAAATGTGAAGCATGCAATATACCTATAAGGGTAATGCTAGAAACTAGTGGGCCATTGAGAAGGATAAAAAATGCAGTGATGTGATCACTTAGATGGAGTTTAGAGAAAGTTTGAGAGATGATACTTCCCTCAATCATATCTGGATGAGAAGATCGCATTGTTTGAGTAGTTGATGTTGTATTTTTTGATATGCCACACTTATATTTTGATGATACAAATATTTCCCAAATTATAATACTAACATGAGTATTAAGTATTCCAGGTGATCAAGGAACTAAGTCAAGGTCCAACTACAAATACCTTGCATATATATATATATATATATATATATATATATATATATATATATATATATATATATATATATATATATATATATATATATATATATATATATATATATATATATATATGTTTGGATACTTGAAAGATCAATTTGTACCATGTATTTATGTATTCTTGTGCTTTTGTAAAACTTGATTAACATTATGTAAGGACATGTGATGATCTTCTAAAACCTTCCTGAAACACCATCCTACCTCACATAAAGACCTTAGGGTTGATAGGTTTCAAATAAGTCTTTTACATGACCTTACATACTTTGTATTTTCTTAAACAGAGTCCTTCTCGGTCGAACTTATTTTCGACTAGAAACACCTTTGGTAAAATATTTTCTCGACCAACAAAGAGTCGTTGGGATATCTTTTAATCATTGAGCAACATATAGCCACTGGAGTTTTTTCACACTCAGAACATTTTTGGTCAAAATAAGATAGTGCCCAATCAAAATAAATCTCGATCGAGGAGCATTTTGGACTAAAAATTAATTAGCGATCAAACTAGCCGTTGCACCTTAATTAACTTCATCCAAACAACTAATCGACCATCTAGAACACTATAGACATTCCCTAAGATGTCCTAGACACTTGTAAACCATTCCTATAAATAGTAGTGGTCTTAGGACGCTTAGACACATCCATTGAGAAACAATTTCATATACATTGACATACACTTGAGCATACTAGCTATCTTTCCCAAAGTGCTTAGTCCTTATATTTCATATTGACATAAATCTAGACTAAGCCCTAGCATCAACTTGAGTGTCCTCTCCACCAAATCAATTTTGCCTAAACTTTATGGAAGAAGATCATCATCACATGTCCATAGTGGTAAATTGTACATCTTGTGAAAAGAGCAATGTGATCTCCTTATTCCTCGCGTGTTCTTATACAACAATGTGATGTTGCTTCTCAATACTTCAAGGAAGAACGCTATGGTGAAGTGCTCTTGGTACTACTTTAAGGTTGAAGGTTTCAACCAAGGTGGTGGAGGTGGATTACAATCCTCTCCAAGTGGGTTACCTTCGACAACCCATCAAAGAAGGCAATAGTTCTCCTTGAGCTAAAAAGGAGGGTTAGTCTTGCACCACAAAAAACACTGATAAAGTTTGTGTATTGTGTATAATATACAAAAGGAATAAAATACATGTTTTTCTAATCCTAGTTAGTGACAACTAGGTAGTGGATTGATCTCTTAGATGGAACCACTCTAAATCTCTATGTCCTTTTGTGGTTGCCTCTTTTACTTTATATTTCCATTGTATTTTAACTTGAGTAATTGAATTTGATTTAAATTATCATTAAGCTCTATTCACTCTCTCTAGATATTTCATTTGGTATCAAAGCATGTCTTCAAGGGGTCATCAAAGGTCTTGAAGAATGGGGGAGGGCATACTTGGCAACATCAACATGGAAGGCACACATGTAAATAGACCACCCGTATTTGACGGTACCAACTATACCTATTGGAAGAGGAGGATGCAATGCTATTTCCAAGGATTAAGTTTTGATCTTTGGAAGATGATCATTAGAGCATACAAACTTCCAACTATCAAACTAGAACAATGTGATGTAGAAATGGTAAAACAAGCAACATGAAATGCAAATGTTGTATGCATACTTTACCATTCTTTATCTCTAAGAAAATTTAATCATATATCCACTTGTGAAATGCTCATGAAATATGGAACAAACTCTCTATAACTCATGAGGGCACTACACAAGTGAAGAACACTATGATTGGAATGTTAAAGCATAAGTTTGAATTATTTTGTATGCAACCTAACAAAAGTATCACACAGATGTATGCTAGATTTTCTAACATTGTTAACATCTTAAGTGCCTTGGGAAAGTACATCATCAAGGAAGATCAAGTATCCAATATACTTAGATCATTATTGACAAGGTACAAGACAAAGGTTATTGCTATTGAAGAAGCCAGCGATCTTACAACATTTAAGATGGAGCAGCTCGTTGGAAATCTAGAGACACATGAAGTCACTCTAGAAGAAGAAGAGAAGATCGAGGCTGAACAACAAAAAGTAATAAAGGAGGATATTGCTTTCAAAGTCATCACCAGAGCATCATCAAGAAAAATCATTCAAGAAAGAAGTGACTCAAGTGATGATGATAACAAAAGCATCATGATTATGGATGGTATGAAATATAAGAGAGTTCATTCTAACAAAACTTGTAGTTCTTTGTCCTCTTCTTCCAGGTGTTGTGAATGTGGAATGAAGGGTCACTTGAAAAATGAGTGCCCAAATCTTAAGAAGAAGAAGTCCTCATCCAATAAGAAAGACAAGGGAGAAAAATCCTACAAATCTGCTTGAGGATGAATCAAGCAATGATAATGGAAGTAGTGAAGAGGAGAAGATAGAATGATTTATGGAAAAACAAGATGACTATGATGAGGTAGATATTTTAAATTATCAAAGGAATAATTAGTCAATAGTCTTGAAGAACTTCGTGCTAAATATATTGATTGCAAAAAACAAAAGAAGAAGCTTGCAAAAATTATTGATGAACTCTATGTTAATCTAGATAATCTTAGCTCTAAAAATGATACTTGAAAACCTTCAAATAGTACATTAAAAGAATATGTTGAGAGTTATAAGATAAATGATTCTTCTTCAAAATAACAATAATCTTCTCGCTCAAGAAAAGGTTGATTTTCTTGCAAAAATCTATGATTGTAAGACTCAACCTATTATGTGCAATCATGTGGATTATGATGATTTGGTAAAGGAAAAAGATGCTCCACTTTCAAATCTTGCTCTATTGAACTTAGATCTAAATAAAAAGATTGTTGAAAATGTTGATTTGCAAAAAAAAGTTTCTAGATTAATGCAAGGGAACAAAAATATTGATAACATCTTAGTTAATACCTTCAAACAAATAGGAATAAGAGGTTTAGGATATGTGTCAAAGAATAACCCTCACATATGTGTAGAACCAAAAATACTTATGCTCCAAAGACTAGAACTGTATATGTGGCAAAAATAATGTCATAAAAAAGAGAAATGAAATATATTGTATCTTATGTAATTATTGTCAACATTTTGGTCATTATTCATTTTCATGTGATTATCAAAAAAAGGATCCCTTAACATGATTTGGGTTCCAAACTCCCCAACATAGAAAATAAAGGGGAATTTTTTTAGATTTGACCTGTGCTTAATCTTGATAAATATACTTTTGTCTATCTCAACCTAATTTTGAGACTAGCATACTTATCTTTTATGTAAATATTCATTTTCTTCTTTTTACTCAAATGATTCATTTTTCAAATAGAAATTCTGAATAATTTGAACTCATTGCTAATGACATATTTTCACAAATTCTTTGTCTTAAAAAATGCAAGTTTCATACATGATACCTATGTTATACAAAAAAGATCTTATTTTCTAAAAATGGTTCTTATCAAGTTCAAGTCTATGTACAAAAAGAAAAGTTGGTTTACTCTTAAGAAAACTTGGATTCAACTTTCAATGCTTAAATTAAATCTTAACATCACCTTACATATCTTGGTTTCTACATTTGACATAAATGTTTTATCATGAAAGTTTGAGATCCTAAATTTCTATCCTTTAGTAAATATTTTTCTTTGAGCTCTATTTACTCAGAATGAGATTAAGGGGGAGCTCAAATTCCTTTGATATAACTTGCATATCTTTATCTCCTCTGAATTGATTCTCTATATCAATGTAGGCTTAACATCCTTTGACATTTAGTTTAGAGATTCTTTAGAAATTGTTATTATGATACTTAATGGATTCTCTATAATTATATGGGCTTAAAATCCCTTATATTTCGTCTAGAGGTTTTTTTTTTATCTCATGTTTGTGCTTAATGGATTCTATAATCATTTCTAGGTTCAACAACCCTTGAAAATGATTGAGAAATCAATTCTAGTTTTTGTTTTTCATGGCATCTCTATATCATGGTGGACTTAACATTCCTTACCAATGGTTTAGAGTATCTTTTTTTGATATTTTCTCTATTATGGGATCTTTTAGTCATGAAGGACTTAAAATTCCTTTCATTGGCAATTAGATAACCTTTTTATGTTCCTCGATCACATGGCTTTTTGACTAGGCCTTAATGTCTATCTTTCTCGACTTCCCATCTATTGGTATTAATTTTCAAGTAATACATCTACATTTTTCCCTCTTATGGAATTCAGTATTGATTATCTTGTTGAGGGGGAGAATCTCCTTCAGGGGGGGCATTGGTAAGTATTGACCCTTTTTGACTTTGACAAAAGGGGGAGAATAACCCATGAGATAAATTGTCTATCAACTAAGAAATTTAAAGGTATGAAGTTCTAAATTTTCTATTTTCAATTTATCATATAAAAATATTTGTCATCATCAAAAAGAGGGAGATTGTTGGCTTTTTGGACATGCTATACTCATATTTCAATGATATAATTATTTCCCAAATTATGTCACTAACATGTGTATTAAGTATTTCAGGTGATCAAGGAACTAAGTCAAGATCAAACTACAAATACCTTGCATATATGAATATATATATATATATATATATGGATACTTGCAAAATCAAGTCATACCATGTATTTATGTATTCTTGTGCTTTTGTACAATTTTATAGACATGATGTAAGGACAAGTGATGCTCTTCTAAAACATACCCAAAACCCTACCCTACCTCGCATAAAGACCTTAGGGTTGATAGGTTTCAAATAATTCTTCTATATGACCTTACATACTTTGCATTTTCTTGAATGGATTCCTTCTCGGTCGAACTCATTGTCGACCAGAAACACCTTCAATCGAAATTTTTCTCGACTAACAAAGAGTCGTTGGGAGATCTTTTTATCTTTGATGAAGATATAACTGTTGGAGCTTTTTTGCACTCAGAACATTCTCGATCGAAATAAATTTCGACCAAGACAATGTCCATTCAAATAATATCAACATAGGAGCATTATAGACAAAAAATTAATTAGCAATCAAAGTAGTTGTTACAACTTAATTAACTTCATCCAAATGGCTATTTGACAATCAGAACACTGTAGACACTCCCTAAGATGTCCTGGCTACTTGTAGACCATTCCTATAAATAGCAACAGTATTAGGACACTTAGACACATCCATTGAGAAACAATTACATATACATTGACATACACTTGACCATATTAGCCATCTTTCCCAAAGTGCTTAGTCCATATACTTCATATTTCCATCAATCTAGACTAAGCCCTAGCATCAGATTGAGGGTCCTCTCCACCCAATACAATTTTGCCTAAACGTTGTCGCAGAAGATCATCATCACTTTTCCATAGTGCTAAATTGTACATCTTATGAAAAGAGCATTATAATCTCCTTATTCCTCTCTTGTTCTTGTATAATAGTGTGCTTCTACTTCTCACTACCTCAAGGAAGAAAGTTGTGGTGAAACTCTCTTGGTTCTACTTAAAGGTTGAAAGCAGCAACCAAGGTGGTGAGGTGGGTTGCAATGCTCTCCAAATGGGTTACCTTCTGTGGCCTATCAAATAAGGTTATATATTTCTCCTTGATCTGAAAAGGAGGGTTAGTTTTGCAACACAAAAGACATCGGTAAATTTTGTGTATTGTGTATCGATATACAAAAGGAATAAAATATATGTTTTGCAAATCCTAGTTGGTGACAACCAGACAGTGGACTGGCATCTTAGATGGAACCACTCTAAATATTATGTTCTTTTGTGGTTGCCTCTTTTAGTTTATATTTCCACAAGACTTTAAGTTGAGTAATTTAATTTAAATAAAATTATCATAATGCTTTATTCACTCCCCTCTAGTTCTTTCAGTTGAGATAGAGGATGATGATGATGAATGAGTATGGGATGGGGTTTGTAGACCCCTTAAGGTTTTGCCTACATATGATGTCAATAGAGAAGGAGAGGACTAGGAAGTTTGGTAAGGGGTTGGATGTAGAGTTGTCTTGGGTGGCTTTGAATTTGGAGTCACGTGATAAGTTTTCCACCTTCATGGAGTCTATGAGAGAGATAGAGAGTATAATGGTTTTTATTCGTGACCATGATGCCAAGAGGAATTCTACACATCATTTGGACATTTTTTCTGGGGGGGGGGGGCGATGAGACAGAGGTTTTACAACTGCCAAGGCAATAGTTTAGCACTCACCACATATCATAGCTATGTTAGAGCCAATGGCACATCAATGGTCACAATGGTCACTGAGTAAGGGCAGAGAATGAGGACTTATTCCATATGGACATATAATTTAACATATGCATTAGTGATAGGGCCATAAGGGTCACACACCTTCCCATAAAAGAAGCATTTCACTACAAACAATCATGACATCTGAGGATTTTTTCCCATAACTAAATCATGAGGTGTCTCAATAGTAAGGATGAAGCCAACATGGCTCACAAACATGCAGAAGAAGTGGTGGCAGAGGATGTATCCAAGTATTACAAGAATGTTATCTGCATGTGTGGGAAGAAGCCAAGGATGAGGAAGATCACATGCAATGACCCACTTCTATGCCACAAGTCAACCTAAGGGAGTTTTCATGCCTCAAGTCATTACAAAATTAGACGGATATTTTTCATTCCAACTTGTCTTCATCTAGATATATATCTATTTTAATTGACCTTGGTGCTATGCATAGTTAATCACCAGAGAAGTGATGTGCATTGCAACCTACCTATTAATTACCCATCTGAACCTATTTTTCTTGAAACCTTGCAAGTTGGCTTTGTAGTCTTGTGAGAGCGTTTTTGCATACTAGATCCTCATTTTGTCTAAGCACAACGTTCAAATACTACTCATAACACTTGATATGCATGGATTTAATGTGTTCCTTAGTTGGATATCTTGGAGAAGTACAAGATGTTGTTGGATTGTAAATCTAAGGTTATAAAGTTTTAGGAAGGAGACATCTCTCTTGGATCTTCCAAGGGTATAGAAGATTCTCCCTACATATATTGTATCTACATCTACATCTAAGAATTTGTTGAGATAGGGCTATGGGGCTTTCTTAGATCACATAGTGAATACTATAGTGGTGAGTCATAGTACCCAATATGTACTTGTGGTGTGTGAGTTTGAGGATGTATTTCCTAACAAGTTCCTAGTGTTCCTCCCCCTCGAGAGATTGACTTTGAGATTAGTGTAATCCATGGCACACAATCCATATGACAAACACCATATAGAATGACACCTAAAGAGATGAAGGAGCTGAAGAATTAACTTCACAGATTATTGAATAAGGGTTTCATATAGTCAATCAGGTGCATGTGGGTGATCTAGTTTTGTTCATCAAGAAGATGGAAGGTTTGATGAGGTATGCATAAACTACCATGAGCTTAAGTAGGTTACATAAAGAACAAGTACCCCTTTCCAAATATTGATGATTTGTTTGAACAATTGAAAGGATATATAATGTTTCCAAAGAAAAACTTGAGGGCAATATATCACTAGCAACATATTAAAATGGAGGACATACCTAAATTTGCCTCCAAAGCTGGGTATGGTCACTATGAGTTCATGGTTATGTTGTTTTAGAAAACCAGCACCCCAACAACTTTTATGGACTAGATGAGCAGAGTGACAAAGAAATACCTATATTTGTTAGTCATAGTCTTCCTAGATGACATCATGATTTACTCCAAGGACCTAGAGAAACATCAATACTATCTTTATTTAACGTTATAATTAATGAGGTAACATAAGTTATATGCAAAGTATGGTAAGTGTGGTTTTTGCTTGACAGAAGTTTCTTTCCTCGGCCATATCATATCCATAGAGGGATTTGTGTAGATCCCAAGAAGGTTAATTCAATACCAATGTGGGAACAACCCAAGACACTGACTCAGTGTGAAGTTTTATTGGTTTAACTAGGTTAATAGAAGGTTTATTAAAGACTTTATTGTCATAGCCTTGTCATTGACCAGGTTGATGAAGAAGGATGTACCCTTTGTGTGGACAAAAAATGACAACACAACTTTCAGCTGTTGAAGGAGAAGTTGATGTCTACTCCAGTACTAGTATCGCTAGAGAATGGGAAAAGTTAGACATTATTTTTTAAGTCAAAGAAAGGTCTTGAGTGCGTGTTGATTCTAGATAAACATGTAATTCATTTTTCTTCTAGACTTCTTAAGAGGCCCGAGGAGAACTACATGCCACATGATCTAGAGTTAGTAGTAGATCTTGGCATTAAAAATTTGGTGACACCATATTTAAGGAGGGAAATGCCAAATCTTCATATACCACATAATCCTTCATTATCTCTTCTCAAAGCAAGAGCTAAACATGAGGATAGAAGGTGGATTGAGATAATCAAGTATTATGACTGAACTATAGAGTACCACATAGGGAAGGGGAATGTGGTGGTGGATGCATTGAAAAGAAATTATTCATCTTGTTGTTCATCAAACTCATCATATTTATATCTTTGGCTTATAAAGAAGGGATATGTTAGTGTTGTTATGTCAGATGAATGTACAGATGAATGTATTTATGCTTGATGGATTGTTGGCTTAGTTACAAGTCAAGGTGACATTGATACAATAGATAAGGAAGGCACAAGGGTTGAAATGGTGATACAAAATATCATGTCAAAGTTGGAAACACTAATCATGATGGGTTCCATGACTCAAATAATGGGATTCTACAAGATGGTAGTCCCTAATGTTGATGACTTGAGAAAAATGGTGCATGAGGAGGCTCACACATCAATGTATGTTGTGCATCCATGTAGTACAAATATGTACCATAATATCAAGTATCTATAATGGTGGATAGGACTAAAAGAGGGTGGTAGAGTTTGTAACCAAGTGACATGTCTGTCAGTAGGTCAAAAAAAAACATCAGAAGTCAAGTGAAACATTACATCCCTTATTGATCCCAAAATTGAACTGGGATCACATACTATGGAATCTATGTCTTCCTCGAATAGCTAAAGGTTAGGATTCTATCTGGGTTGTAGTTTACTGACTAATGAAGGTACCTTACTATTTTCTAGTCAAGACCACCTACATGGCAAAGAAGTTAGCACAAATCTATGTCAACAAGATAGTGTGTTTGCATGGAGTACCTACAATAGTAGTATCCGATAGAGGTTCAAGGTTTACAAGTAGACTTTGGAATCATATGCATACTGTAACACCCTGATTTTCATAACACATGAGCGGAAGCTATATTTTTTTTCTTTCATCTGGGAGTGTTACTAACATGATTACCAATGTAATTACAGTAAATGAAACACTTTGCATAATTGGAAAATTGATTCATACACAATTTCTATCAATAGAAAACTACATCATATGTATATCCATAAAGTCTAATTTATTGGTAATATAACTAAGCATGATAAAGAGATATCTAAACTCTAGATCGTCTTGGTAAAAGGCACCCCACTAGGCAAGCTTGAAAATCTCCTAGACCTTTCCTTGTCCTTTGATCCTCAGCTGCTCTAAAACCTACGAACATCGCGTCCCCAGCCATGCATTGGGAAAAATAGTCATTAGAGTAAGTGGCATAAGTATTCTAAAATATATATTTCTATAGAACTGAAATTGGACATTATAAACATGAAACTAACATTAAGCTCTGAATAAAATCTGAAACATTAAGTCTCTTATTTCTTAATATGAATTATTATCTTATTTTGGAGTCATTTACTCTGGTACATGGATCACATGACCTACACCTAAGTGTCTAGGTCATACTTATCTTATCTAGTTCCCTCTCATCATACTCATGGATGAGATTATGGGCATCTCTAATCTAAAGTATCTTTTACTTACTATTTTTATCTCACTGTGGCCACCATTATACAATAAGTCCTCATGAATTGGCGTATCTACACCCTAAATTGGTACTAAAGTACCTTGAATTGGCACTACATGCCTCTGAATGACATCGAGGTGTCTCTGAATTGGCATATCTACACCCTGAATTGGTACCACAACACCTCTGAATTGGAGTAACACTCCTCTGAATTGGAAACAGATGCCTCTCAATCGTCCTAGGACTACTGAATGAGGACTTATCATATAATGTCTTATGTGAAGGTTTTGACTTATTTATCTTAAGTCTAAACTTAATTCTTAATCTGAACTGAAGCTGAATACTGATTGCTTTACTAAATTCTGAATATGAACTTATATTATATTAAAACTGAACACTAATAATTAAACTTATCTAAAACTGATTATTGAGTACTAGCAGGTACTGAATTCTGAATCTAAACCTTTGCTCTTAAATTTTGAACTGAATTTATTACTGAATTTGAATGTGTATCTCAAATTACAACATAATAGATTTGGCTCTATAACCCTTAGCATGTATCTTTATTCAAATATATGGCTACCCACATATTGAGTAATCTAAGTCTAAATTACAATTCAATATTCGTATTATCTAGATAAATCTTAATTTGAAACTCTGGTTTGATGGAAAGACTTAATTAAATTCTAATATCAAATTTATGACATGTAAGTCTAAAGGATTAGGAAAATAATTTGAATTGAATATGAGAATACTAAGTATATAAAAGTAACTTGAGTAGTAAATATCTAAAATATGATTTTTGACATGATAAATCAACCTCTTGAAAGTCTCACGATGTCTTATCTTAACATGAATCATAATGCATTCATGTGGGCTTAACTCTTAAATCTTAAAATATGAATCTTATAAAATATCATCTTACAAACTTTATCATAACTTAATGCATTCTACCCTTATAATATTATCATGTACTTAATTATTAGATCTTAACCATTTTAATAAATCTAAGTAACAGTTAGTTCTTAGATATTAATCTATCTAAGAAAATCTTAATAGCATATTTCTACTTGAGATCTTAACACATTCTTATCCCACATTATCATGTATGACTATCTTGATTGCATATCTTATCTTGTAGTATTATTCATCAACATGAATCATTACTAATAGTTCCTATCAAAATATGATCCTTTAAATTTTCTCATTAACTTGGTTCATGATTCTCTATCATTCTTATAAATCTTAATAACACATCTTTTCTCAAGTAGATATTAAGTAAGTTTAAGTACATAACCATGAATGTATGAAAATCTTATGTGCATATCTTAACATCAAATCTTAGAACAGTGGATCACATAAAGTATGAAGTCTTTTGAAAATATGTTGGGTGATAAATATGAATACTCATGGGCATGAACCACTTACCTATATTAGAGAAAATAGAATCTTCATCTTGGATTCCTCTAGTCAGGTCTAAATCCTAAAAAGACACTTCCTATCATTAAAGCCCATTTGAATCAATATAATATTGCTCATAAATCCCACAACTACAATGTAATAATCTATGTAGTTAACTTCTATGGTTTATCTTGATGTATTCTCATATACACAAGTATTCTTCTAGAGTCACATTTATCCCTTAGTCACACCCTACATAATCTTATGGCATGTATAAAAGTATACCAAAAATATCACATAAGAACAATCTCATCTCTAAACCATCAATTCTCATTGCATCATACCTTTAAAACTTGTGGTGTAACACTTCCTTGAAGTTCAATGATGAGGTTCACATCTATCACATCAGTTTAACAAAGTATTAACATATATGCACATAATCAACTTATCTAACTTTTCCTCTAATTAAATTACCTTATCCAGATCATTTGAGAGCCTAGAATCTACTTCAAGATGTTCTTCATCTCTCGATATTTCCAAAGAGCCCTTATACACCCTATTTTGACAATCAGATCAACATCTATGAATCCCCAAAGTTTATAAAAATAAAATTGAATCATACTCATTACCTTATTTTCCTGCACATTTTAGCCTAATTGGGCCTCATGACCTGGCGGTCCAACAAGGAGGGACTCACCCTCTTCACTCATAGGGGTGCGATTTAGGGGTCGTGCTTCCCCTGTTCTTCTGCAGAAACAGGACACCGCCACATGTTGCATCGTCTCCGGAGATTTTGACCGCCTGAGACTGATCCAGCGACCCTAAGTGGACCACGTTGCTGCTAATCCTCCCCTTGATCGTGAGGCACGCACAAGATGGTCCCCAAGCTCGATTCAACCTGTTTCTACCTCCACGGCCAAACTGGGAGCTTGCCTCCCTTGTTTCACATCAAAACAAGGCACCACCGAGAGCAACTTCTCTGGAAAGCAAGTCTTGCTCGATCTACAAATGTGACCATGATCTAAGCTTCTCTTCATGTCTGGCCTGGAGCCCTGACACACTCACCACTTCTTGTTAGTCTCACGCCATCAGGGTTGAGGAACCCCAATTTGCCTCTACCCTTGCGCCGCCGCACAACCTTCTTCCTCCTTTCTCACTTCTCTCACCATCTAGGTTTCAAGAAAAACCCTAGATTTGCCGTTGTCTCACCCAACTCTATCAAAAAGCGAGGCTTTTATATCCGCCGATCCCTTAAATCTTGGGTGAGACCCCAACTCTACAAGGCTCTGATAGAACTCTGTAAACAAGGTTCGCGGCCTCCAGTCTGCGCTGACTGGGGTCGCCCCCCTTTTTTATTTTTTTTTTCTTCTTCTTTTTGATAAAATTCCAAATATAAGAAGTATTTATACAACCCACTCTATAGCTCAGTTTGACTTCAGATTTTGGGGTAAATAATATATAATCATCAACTTCATATGAGCAATATTTTAAGTAAAAACTAGTTGTACAAACACTCCGAACATGTATTTTTAATTAAAACATTATAATTACTAATTTAATTACCTAGGCCACTATATCCATCAAATCATTTGAAATTTCTCCCACTGTCTTATATTCTGATTATTATTCTACTAAAAATATTTTGAGCATTCATTATGACCATGAAATACTTAATTCTCAATTTGTACTCCAAGGACCTATATGTAAAACTTAATTGGTCCAATCATGATTGAATAAGGTTCTAGGGCCCCCATGCCATTCCCTGATCTCTCAAAAGTCCAACATCGATTCTCGATTATAGAACTAAGACATGAATCGATATTCACTCAATAGAAGCTTTTATGGAATACATTAGGTCACATTTCTTTACTTCCTTAATAATGAGACCTAAGTTGGTCTAGAGCTCAAACCAGTAACTCAAGTCTTCATATTATATATATTCATCACATTATTGTTCACAAGAATAATTCATTCGTATTCATCTACACCTGACTACAATCACATACATTTCATGTGTGTATTGGTTGACCAGATTACTTGTATTACAAATTTTGTGAGCTTAATTACATACCTAGCCATGGTTAGGTTCACTAGGTCCCTTGGCACACACTTACTAGAAAATTCCACATTAAATACTTACAATATCTATGAAATTGAGGATGTTACAATTCTACCCACCTTAAAATAAATTTCTTCCTCGAAATTTCTCTAGTCTACTACCCACCTTAGGGTTCTGCTTATTGTCTTCGTTTATTATAAAGCACACTTATGTTCAAAAAAAATTGCATGAAAAGAGATATGTAATGTATTTTCATAAAATATTTATGTAAGCATTATCTATTACATTAGTTTATTGCTCAACTCATACTTAGGGTTTATGAAACTAAACTTGTCTCTATACTTAGGGCATCTACCTCAACCTTGTCATGACTTTCTAACATTAGGTTTACATGGTTGTCTAATCTTATGTTCTTTAGGTAACTCCTACATTCCTAGATATGTGGTGATCAGGCACATACCCAAAGCTGTGGGATTCTGACATGCTATCTCTCATTAACCTACTAATACATGTATCCAATACCACACAAACCAGTAAGAAATGAGAGGTTTATCAAAGTCTAGTGCTTATGACATTCCTCATAAATTCTCAATTGGCTGGCCATAACCATTGAGAATGGAGAAGCAACATCATTAGCTAGAGTTAGGTTGAAACATGAGACCTAGAGTAGGTAAATATCTATCTCTAACATCTCTATTTTTCTAAGGTGAAAACTCTTAGTCATTCTAGGTCATTGTATCTTTCTATGGGAATATATCCCTAAACCCTAATCTCTTATCTTCAATCTAGGGTGACTATGAGAATCATACTTGCCTAGTGGCTATTTACCAAATTGCTCTCATACCATATTGTAACACCCTAATTTTCACAACACATGAGAAGAAGCTATATTTTTTTTCATCTGGGAGTGTCACAAACATGATTACCAATGCAATTACAGTAAATGAAACACTTTGCATAACTGGAAAATTGATTCATACACAATTTCTATCAATAGAAAACTACATCATATATATATATCCATAAAGTCTAATTTATTGGTAATATAACTAAGCATGATAAAGAGGTATCTAAACTCTAGATCGTCTTGGTAAAAGGCACCCCACTAGGAAATCTTGAAAATCTCCTAGACCTTTCCTTGTCCTTTGATCCTCAGCTGCTCCAAAACCTACGGACATCGCATCCCCAGCCATGCATTGGGAAAAACAATCATTAGAGTAAGTGGCATGAGTATTCTAAAATATATATTTCTATAGAACTGAAATTGGACATTATAAACATGAAACTAACATTAAGCTCTGAATAAAATCTGAAACATTAAGTCTCCTATTTCTTAATCTAAATTATTATCTTATTTTGGAGTCATGTACTCTGGTACATGGATCACATGACCTACACCTAAGTGTCTAGGTCATACTTATCTTATCTAGTTCCCTCAATTCATACCCATGGATGAGATTATGGGCATCTCTAATCTAAAGTATCTTTTACTTACGATTTTTATCTGACTTTGGCCACCATTATACAATAAGTCCTCCTGAATTGGCGTATCTACGCCCTGAATTGGTACTAAAGTACCCTGAATTGGCACTACATGCCTCTGAATGACACTGAGGTGTCTCTGAATTGGCATATCTACACCCTGAATTGGTGCCGCAACACCTCTGAATTGGAGTAACACTCCTCTGAATTGGCAACAGATGCCTCTAAATTGTCTTGGGACTACTGAATGAGGACTTATCATATAATTTCTTATGTGAATGTTTCGACTTATTTATCTTAAGTCTAAACTTACTTGATTCTTAATCTGAACTGAAGCTGAATACTGATTGCTTTACTAAATTCTGAATCTGAACTTATCTCATATTAAAACTGAACACTGATAACTAAATTTATCTGAAACTGATTACTGAGTACTAGAAGGTACTGAATTCTAAATCTGAACCTTTGCTCTTAAATTTTGAACTGAATTTATTACTGAATTTGAATGTGTATCTCAAATTACAACATAATAGAGTTTGGGTCTATAACCCTTAGCATGTATCTTTATTCAAATATATGGCTACCCACATATTGAGTAATCTAAGTCTGAATTACAATTCAATATTCTTATTATCTAGATAAATCTTAATTTGAAACTCTAGTTTGATGTAAAGACTTAATTAAATTCAAATATCATATTTATGACATGTAAGTCTAAAGGCTTAGGAAAATAATCTGAATTGAATATGAGAATACTAAGTATATAAAAGTAACTTGAGTAGTAAATATCTAAAATATGGTTTTTGACAAGATAACTCAACCTCTTAAAAGTCTCATGATGTCTTATCTTAACATGAATCATAATGCATTCATGTGGGCTTAACTCTTAAATCTTAAAATATGAATCTTATAAAATCTCATCTTACAAACTTTATCATAACTTAATGCATTCTACCCTTATAATATTATCATGTACTTAATTATTAGATCTTAACCATTTTAATAAATCTAAGTAACTGTTAGTTCTTAGATGTTAATCTATCTAAGAAAATCTTAACAACATATTTCTATTTTAGATCTTAACACATTCTTATCCCACATTATCATGTATGACTATCTTGATTGCATATCTTATCTTGTAGTATTATTCATCAACATGAATCATTACTAATAGTTACTATCAAAATATGATCCTTTAAATTTTCTCATTAACCTGGTTCATGATTCTCTATCATTCTTATAAATCTTAATAACATATCTCTTCTCAAGAAGATATTAAGTAAGTTTAAGGACATAACCATGAATGTATGAAAATCTTATGTGCATATCTTAACATCAAATCTTAGAACAATGGATCACATAAAGTATGAAGTCTTTTGAAAATATGATGGGTGATAAATATGAATACTCATGGGCATGAATAGGGCTGGCAATCGGTTCTGGGTTGAGCGGGTCCTATTTCAGTTCAATTCGGGTCAGATCAAATATACTCGACCCGAACCCGACCCGAATATAATTGTGGGTCATACATGCTTGACCCGAACCCAAAATTCATATTTGTGGGTCTGACCCGATTAACCCGATGGACCCGAAAATATTATATAATATGCAAACCCAAAAAACCTGATAATGCAAACCCGAAAAACTCGAAAATAGAAACCCGAAAAACCCGAAAATTCAAACCCGCTAGACCCAAATTGCTACAGAATTTGCTAATTAATTATTGTTTTGCAAGCAAAGACTTATATAAACTATCACAAATTTATGTTTATATGTGTTAAAAATTTATATGGCTAGAACTTGGAAAAATATATATACATATGAAGATATAATTTCGGGTCGAGCGGGTTTTGCGGGTCGAGAATTGCAAACCCGGACCCGACCCACAAATAATTTCGGGTTTTTTAGGTTTGAGTCATTTTGGGTCGGGTCGAAAAAATCAAGACTCGAATCCGCTTTAGTCGGGTCGGTTCGGGTCGGGTCGAGCGGGTCAGGTCAGGTTTTGCCAACCCTAGGCATGAACCACTTACATGTATAAGAGAAAATAAAATCTTCATCTTGGATTCCTCTAGTCAGGTCTAAATCCTGAAAAGACACTTCCTCTCATTAAAGCCCATTTGAATCAATATAATATTTCTCATAAATCCCACCACTACAATGTAATAATCTATGTAGTTAACTTCTATGGTTTATCTTGATGTATTCTCATATACACAAGTATTCTTCTAGTGTCACATTTATCCCTTAGTCACACCCTACATAATCTTATGGCATGTATAAAAGTATACTAAAAATATCACATAAGAACAATCTCATCTCTAAACCATCAATTCTCATTGCATCATACCTTTAAAACTTGTGGTGTAACACTTCCTTGAAGTTCAATGATGAGGTTCACATCTATCACATCAGTTTAACAAAGTATTAACATATACGCACATAATCAACTTATCTAACTTTTACTCTAATTAAATTACCTTATCCAGATCATTTGAGAGCCTAGAATCTACTTCAAGATGTTCTTCATCTCTCAATCTTTCCAAAGAGCCCTTACACACCCTATTTTGACAATCAGATCAACCTCTATGAATCCCCAAAGTTTATAACAAATTAAAATCAAATCATACTCATTACCTTATTTTCCTACACATTTCAGCCTAATTGGGCCTCATGACACGGTGGTCCAACAAGGAGGGACTCACCCTCTTCACTCGTAGGGGTGCAATTTAGGGGTTGTGCTTCCCCTATTCTTCTGCAGAAATAGGACACCGCCACCTACTGCATCGTCTCCGGTGATTCTGACTGCTTGAGACCGATCCAGCGACCCTAAGTGGACCATGTTGCTTCTAATCCTCCCCTTGATCGTGAGGCACACACAAGTTGGTCCCCAAGCTCGATTCAACCTGTTTCTACCTCCACAGCCAAACTGGGAGCTCACCTCCCCTGTTTCACGTCAAAACAAGGCACCACCGAGAGCAGCTTCTCTGGAAAGCAAGTCCTGCTCGATCTACAAATGCGACCACGATCTAAGCTTCTCTTCATGTCTGGCCTGGAGCCCTTGACACACTCACCACTTCCTTTTAGTCTCACGCCATTAGGGTTGAGGAACCCCAATTTGCCTCTGCCCTTGCGCTGTCGTACAACCTTCTTCCTCCTTTCTCTCTTCTCTCACCATCTAGGTTTCAAGAAAAACCCTAGATTTGTCTCCGTCTCACCCAACTCTATCAAAAAGTGAGGCTTTTATATCCTCTAATCCCTTGAATCTTGGGCGAGACCCCAACTCTACAAGGCTCTGATCGAACTCTGTAAACAAGGGTCGCAGCTCCCTGTCTGTGCTGACTGGGGTCGCCCCCCTTTTTTTATTTTCTTTTTCTTCTTCTTTTTGATAAACTCCAAATATAAGAAGTATTTATACAGACCACTCTACAGCTCAGTTTGACTTCAGATTTTGGGGTAAATAATATATAATCATCAACTTCATATGAGCAAGATTTTAAGTAAAAACTAGTTGTACAAACACTCCAAACATGTATTTTTAATTAAAACATTATAAATTTAATTACCTAAGCCACTATATCCATCAAAATCATCTGAAATTTCTCCCACTGTCTTATATTCTAATTATTATTCTACTAAAAATATTTTGAGCATTCATTATGACCATGAAATACTTAATTCTCAATTTTTACTCCAAGGACCTATATGTAAAACTTAATTGATCCAATCATGATTGAATAAGGTTCTGGGGCCCCCATGCCATTCCTTGATCTCTTAAAAGTCCAACATCTATTCTCGATTATAGAACTAAGACATGAATCAATATTCACTCAACGGAAGCTTTTATGTGATACATTAGGTCACATTTCTTTATTTCCTTAATAATGAGACCTAAGTTGGTCTAGAGCTCAAACCAATAACTCAAGTCTTCATATTATATATATTCATCACATTATTGATCACAAGAATAATTCATTCGTATTCATCTACACCTGACTACAATCACGTACATTTAAGCCATCATGTGTGTATTGGTTGACCAGATTACTTGTATTACAAATTTTGTGAGCTTAATTACATACCTAGCCATGGTTAGGTTCACTAGGTCCCTTGGCACACACTAGAAAACTCCACATTAAAGACTTACAATATCTATGAAATTGAGGATTTTACACATGCATCATTGGACATGCAGTGAAAGTTCAATATGATGTTTTATCCGTAGATAGTCGGTCAGTCATGATGAACTATACAAACTCTAGAAGTTCTATTAAGGTCTTGTGTACTCCAATTTTTAGAAGTTGGGATGTTCATCTTAATTTGACCGATTTTTCCTATAACAACAATTATCATAGGAGATTAGACATGACTTATTATGAGGCTTTGTATGGGATACATTTTAGTCTCTTGGTTGGTACGATGTAGGAAAATATCAATTACTATGTCCTAATCTAGTTTAACAAACTAATGAAAAGATCAAGGTGATCAAATAGTAGTTGAAGGCGTCATAAGACAAAAAAAGTCATAAATAGATAATAGATATTGACCGCTAGAATTTAAAGTGGGAGACAAAGTCTATATTAAGGTTTCACCATGGAAGGGAGTTATGAGATTTGAGTTAAATTAACATCAAGATTCATGCGTCCCTACCATGTCATTTTCATGTCGAGAAAGTAGCATAAAAGTTGGAGTTACTACCTGAACTACACATACCAAACAATGTATTCCATGTATCCATGCTAAAAAAAGCATCATCCAGAGACATATCAGATTATCTAGCCAATTGAGGTTCAACTTGATGATGATGTATCCTATGTAGAGGGCTCAAAATTGATTTTGGACAAAGATATGCAAAAGTTGAGAAAGAAGAACATAGTGCTAGTGAAAGTTTTGTGACATCATCTGGTGTAGAGGAAGCCATGTAGGAACTCGAGGAAGAGATGTATAGGAAGTACACAACCTTGTTTTACTAGGATTTTGAGGGTGAAATCTCTATTAGGGGTTTATAAGTGTAAGAACCTTGACCTAGCTTAACCCTTAATCATGCATTGTTAGCTTAATTGAATGTATTTTATGCTTTAAATTCATACTTGTTGTTTGCATATTTAATTGGTTGATGTTTTGTTTGCGAAGGTCTCTGTGAAAATTCTCCATGTATAGAGGACCTCCTCGTAATTTGTGCATGGTATGATCACCTCTTGTTTGGACTTGGTTGGTTAATCACTTAGCCAAAGGTTCTACCTTATCAACAATTGTGAACTAGCAGAACTTCTTGGTTTCCACCCATTGATTACTGATGGAAGTGCTTTGTCTTCCTGTTAGTTGAAAATCGATGGAAGTGTCCCATATTTTCATTGGTTGAGAACTAACGATGGTGCTATGTCATTCTGAAAGATCTAGAAGGGGGTGAATAGATCTTTTTGGAGTTTATAAAGTTAATTAAACAATAAATCACTTTGAACAAGAAGTACGAGGAAATAAGGAAGACACAAGGATGTAGAGTGGTTCACCGTTCGAAATCTAAGGGAGTCAGCCCACTACCTTCCAACCGGGATTTTGAAAGTGATTTATTTTATTACCTAGCAAGGATGTTACATAAAATACAATCACCTTCTACACCCTTGAAGCAGCCTTCACCTGAAGTATCCTCAAACCTCCTAGAAGCAGCCTTCTGAAGTAACTCCAAGCTCACCCTTAAAGTATCCTTCACCCGAAGTAGCTTCAACCTTTGAGACAGCCTTCTAAAGTAGCTTCAAGTCACTAGGAGAAGCCTTACCACCTAAAGTAGCTCCACGAACCTCCTTTCGACAGCCTCCAACCTAGGAGTAGTCAAGGAGAACAAAATACAATACAAAGGAACAAGATTGGAAGAAAGATACAATGTTACCAATAATTACAGCGCTTTGATTCTCTATCAACCATATTGATCTCCTATCCACTATAGATGAATGTGATAGTGTGGTGGCTAGGAGATACTAAGCTATATGACACTAATGTAGAGCTCAAGGAAACTAAATCACAAGTGAAACTTTGCTTGTTGCTCATAAAGAATGATTCTCAAGTTGTATTGTGTATATTCGAGTAGTTTGGGTGTCCTAAGGTATGTCCTATTTATTGGAATGGCTTACTAGTGCTTAGGAAAATTCTAGACACTTTCTAGAGTGTTCTTAGTGGTCAACTAGTTGTTAGGTGTCCATTAATTTCATTACAACGGCTAGTTGATTCGTGTTGAAAAATCAATCCAGAAACATTCTCGGTCGAGAAGTTTGTCAACCAAGATGTGTCTCAGTCAAGAATTTCTTTGACCGAGGGTTGGGTTGGAGTAAATGTGTTCAATGCAAATAGTGTCTTTCCAACTACAAACTAACTCTCAATCTAATGGCTATAGAATATGTTGGAAGGTCGATCTCAGTCGAGAAAATTGTCGACCGAGGGCTATTCTAGGGTTACATGTGCAAGCCCAAAACTAGTGTGCATGAGTTAGAATGAGGTGATTCTCAGTCGAGGATTTTTTCGACTGAGGGTGTCTCGGTCAAGAAGTTTGTCAACCGAGAATGTCCCTATTTCAATATGTTGAGTCATCTACTAAGTGTGTGTATCAATGTGTAATTATGATTCTATCTTAGGGAGGGGACTATCTAAGTGTTGTGAGTGGATAGGGAAGATCTAAAACTTGATTTACATGATATCTATGTACTTGTACATTATACTCTTGTACACATTTTTACATTGAGTACAATCTTGAGAATAAAAGTAATCTAAGCAAGTTGATCTTCCAATTTGTATTGATCTTCAACTATCCACTTCCTTATTTGTTTATCCCTAAAACACTCAAATAACAAGTTAGATCCACAAGAATGAAATGTTTGTCATCATCAAAACAAAGAGTTTAATAATGTCCAATTTATCCAACAATGTCCCCCTTTTTAAAGATGACAAACATTTCTAAAATATAAATCAAAGAAGTTTAAATAGCATGAGTTTCATACTTGAGTTTTACCTTATGTATACATTCTCTTATTTCTTTATGGAGTGTGTGCTAGTTATTCCCAAAGAGATCTGGGACATAGTATCCAACTCTTTAGTAATATAGCAACATTTTATGTGAAGCCAAGAGATTATCAAACTCATTTAATTTTAAGTTATATAATTTTGTTTTTGATTTATATTACTTCTCCCCCTTTGTCATTTCAAAAAGATAACCAAGCATTATAATTAGTACTCCCCCTGAATATGATGCTCCCCCTCAATATGATACTCAGATTTGAAAAAAAAAAGGTAAGAGATGTCCAATTCAAGCCACAAAGTGACCACTTTTTATTATTATGATAATAATGACAACAAGCTCAAGTGCATAGAAGAAATATATTCCATTACAAAGTGATTACAAGCAATTCATTACATGATAACACCTTACTGAAAAGATCTCAAAATGACATCAACCTCGGGATCCTTTCCAAGGAAAGGAGCAACACCATAGTACTTCACCATTGGCTGCCAGTCTAGTGCACCTGTCTTGGTGAGGGTGTAAGCTTCCAAGAAGGTAGGTACACAATCAAAATGGAAGTGGGAAACAATATCTTGAAGTTGCATTGCTGAGAATTGGGTGTGGGAGAGGTCAAGTGATGGTGGAGGTGGAACTTGAGTGTAGTTGTGAGATGGATTATAAGGATAGAGAGGACCAGGATAGTGTGAATAAGGATAGTTGTCTGGGTCATTTGGAGCGAGAGTTTGCATTCTTTGGTTTATGTAGGTCATGGCATGATGAGTCTAGTCCATTTGTCCTCCTAAGTGATAGGTAGCCCTAGTTAAGTAGGTAATGCTATTGAATAGGTTATAAGTGGGTTGTCTAGGAGTTGTAGGAGGAGGAGGAATATCTTGGGTGGATGGCTCCTCTTCAGTCCTAACCCTTTTATGTCCAAAGTCAATGCCCATTTTCTCAACTGTATTTCTAGTAATCTTTTGGGGTTTCCTATCACTTTTAAATCCTAAGTCCTCAAGGCTTTTCTTAAGGAAATGTTGGGTAATTTGGCAAACAAAGTCGGCATAAGGAAGATTGCCAGTAAATTCAACCATGTTTTTTAGAATAAGGTGGATGAAGTTTACGGGAATGCTGTTGAGAATGGCATAAATGAGATACATTCTAAAGGTTGGTACTTCTAATTTATTGACTCTAGGATAAATATTAGTTGAAACAATAAGGTTCACTATCCTAGCTTTAGGTTTTAGATTGATTGCATAATAGGTACCCCATTCTTCATGGCAGGATATGTTGGGTAGAAAGATGGCTCTCTTAATGTCACTCAAACTAATGGTGGTGTCATCTTGTGATAGCTTAGAAAGGGAATTTATAGTGGTTAAATCAATGAACCCCTTATACTCTTCTATGTCAATGTTTAACATATTAAGAACATCCTCCTCATAAAAGTGAAAACCAAACCCACTAACCATAGAAGAGAAGGAGTGAGAATGGTCAGGATTTGTGGCTAGACTGGCATAAAACTCATTCACAACTTGTGTAGAGTAGGAACAGAAGGATGGAGTAAGAAATTCAGAAACATGTTGCATCTCAAAGAGCTCATCTAGATCAACGATAGTGATGAAGTCATTGACGTCCACTAGTCGTCGAGGAAGAGGAGTCTTTGAGGATAGCTTTAGATAGCGATCTTCAGCAGCAACGTCATTGAAGGGAATGTCGTTGATGATTGTTAGAGCCGAAGAGACCGTCCTTCCTTTCCTTACCGCAACTTGCTTCTTTCCACACGAAGAAGAGGAAGCCATCTTGAAAATATGAGATGGAAGAGAAGCAAGGCAAGATTATGGTAGAGAATCGCTAAAAATTTGCACAAGAAAGTACTAGATGGGGCTAGAGAAGTGAGATTGTGAATTGGTGAGAAGTGTGGCCATTTTGGGCTCTATTTATAACAAAACAAAACCCTTCATGGTCGACGAATTTGTCGACTAAGAGTCCCGATGGTCTTTTTTTAAAACGCTCCTCTCAGTCAAGCCAACGGTCAGTTGGGGTTTTTTTTATTTTAAAAATAGTTGTTGCGTGTTTTTTTTTAATTCAAAAGTTGCATTTTATATCAGTCGAATAGGAGGTCTACCAAGATGTTCTCGGTTGAACATTTTGTCGACCGAGACCATTGTTGAGTTAGAATATGCAAAATACACTCAGTGGGTCTCGGTCGAGAAAGATGACCAACCGAGTGATTCTCGGTCGACAAACTTGTCGACCGAGGCAGTTATCGGTCGAAGTTTTTGAAGACCGACGGAACTGTTGTGAATGGTCATGTGAAATATGTTTGAGCTTGTTTTTTGTAATAGTTATGAAAATCAAGTATGAGAATGTATTAATTTATAAATTTAAGAGTGTGGAGCACATATATCAAAGAAGACATCATCTAGGGGAGTAATAAGTAGCTTCTTTCTAATATATTAAAATTGATCAAGTGAAAGTGGTTTTGTAAAAATACCAGCCAATGGTTCTTTAGTGTCAACATGATGAAGAGATATGTGATTTTTAGAAATATGATCCCTTAAGAAATGATGTCGGATTTTGATGTGTTTAGCATGACTATGTAAAATAGGATTGTGTGCCAAATTTATAGCACTTGTATTATCACAAAAAATTGGCGTATATGAAAATGTAAAGCTATAATCATTCAAAATTTATTGCATGTAAAGAACTTGAGCACAACATGAACCAGCCACCATGTATTCGGACTCAGTGGTAGAAAGGGCAACTATGTTTTGTTTCTTACTAAACCACGATACTAAAGCTCGTCCTAATAAGAAACAACCACCACTTGTGCTTTTGCGATCAAGTCAACAACCGACATAATCGACATTAGTAAAAGCTTTTAAATCTAGTAATTGACCTTTAGGATACCATAATCCATAGTTGGTAGTACCGGAGATATATCTTAAAATAGATGTAACAGCTTGAAAATGAGATTGCATTGGTTTAGATTGAAATCTAGCACATAGTCCAACGGAAAACATAATGTTCAGTCTAGAATCGGTTAAGTATAACTATTTGAAAAGTATCATCTTTGTTAGCAAGAAAGTGAACCCATGTGTATCTACTATAATCATCTACAATAACATAGCAATATCTATTTCCACCAATAGATTGAGTTCTCATAGGTCCAAACAAATCCATGTGAATAAGTTCTAATGGTCTAGTGGTGCTAAGCATTGTTTTAGATTTGAAGGAAGTCTTTTTTTGTTTTCCTAAGGTGCATGGTTCACAATTTTCATATTTATCAAAGGATATTTTAGGTAACCCACGTACAAGATCATATTTAATTAACTTTTTGATCACATGTGAACTTGCAAGACCTAATTTTCTATTCCATAGTTGTCAGGATTCATCTTTTGCAAGAAGGCATTTTCCAATAATAGCTTGCATAGAATTAGCCCTAAGTATGTATAGATTTCCTATTCTTTTTCCTTCATAAACGATTTCATCAATATTTTCAATTAAGCAAGTAATTCAACCTTTTCTTGAGAAAGAAGATTATAGTTTGTCACTAGAGTAAGTAACTTTGTATTGCAGTCATTAAGAGAAGATTTCAAAGTAGAATTTTCAGAAACAATACTTTCCTTTTCAGAAGAAAGTTCATTTAATTGATCATATAAATCTTCATTAGTTTTTGTAACTCTTTTTAGTTTCTTTTTACAATCAATATATTTATAATGTAGTTCTTCAATGCTAGAAACTAACTCTTCTTTAGATTTATCAAGTGGGCTTACCTCATTTCCTTCTTCATCGGTTGTTACAATGAAACAACATACCTTATCTTCTTTATAATTACTGGATTGTCCCCTTCTATCTTTGTGGAACTTTTCTTCTTTCTTCCTCTTTGGACAATTAAGTGTTGTGTGGCCCTTTGCTTTTCATTCAAATCACCATCTATGATCTTGATCGCTTGTTTATGGCTGGCTCACATTTGTCCTTTCCATGTAGAGGTTGTTGAAGACACCATCCCCCATCTCTTCCAGACATGTTAAGGCTCCTTGAATACCTACTCTGAAACCAATTGAAAGATCTAGAGGGGGGGTGAAGAGAGCTTTTTGGAGTTTATAAAGTTAATTAAACAATTAATCACTTTGAACAAGAAGTAGGAAGAAACAAGGAAGACACAAGGATGTAGAGTGGTTCCACCCTTAGAAATTTAAGGGAGTCAGTCCACTACCCGATTGTTTCCAACCAAGATTTTGAAAGTGATTTATTTTATTACCTCACAAGGATGTTACATAAAATACAATCACCTTCTAAACCCTTGAAGTAGCCTTCACCTGAAGTAGCCTCAAACCTCCTAGAAGCAGCCTTCTGAAGTAACTCCAAGCTCACCCTTGAAGTAGCCTTCACCTGAAGTAACTTCAACCTTTGAGACAGCCTTCTGAAGAAGCTTCAAGTCACCGAGAGCAACCTTCCCGACTGAAGTAGCTCCACGAACCTCCTTCCGATATCCTCCAACCTAGGAGTAGTGAAGGAGAACAAAATACAATACAAAGGAACAAGATTGGAAGAAAGATATAATGTTACCAATGAGTACAGCGCTTTGATCCTATATCAAGCGTATTGATCTCCTATCCACTATAGATGAACGTGGTAGTGTGGTGTCTAGGAGATACTAAGCTATATGAAACTAATGTAGAGCTCAAGAAAACTGAATCGCAAGTGAAACTTTGCTTGTTGCTCACAAAGAATGATTCTCAAGTTGTAATGTGTATATTTGAGTAGTTTGGGTGTCCTAAGGTATGTCCTATTTACAGGAATGGATTACTAGTTCTTAGGGACATTCTAGACACTTTCTACAGTGTTCTTAGTGGTCAACTAGCCGTTATGTGTCCATTAATTTCATTGCAAAGGCTAGTTGATTCGTGCTAAAAAATCAATCCTTGAAACATTCTCGGTCGAGAAGTTTGTCAACTGAGATGTGTCTCGGTCAAGAATTTCTTCGACTGAGGGTTGGGTTGGAGTAAATGTGTTCAATGCAAATAGTGTCTTTCCAACTACCAACTAACTCTCAATCTAACAGATATAAAATATGCTGGAAGGTCCATCTCAGTCGAGAAACTTGTCGGTCGAGGGCTATTCTAAGGTTACATGTGCAAGGACAAAACCAGTGTGTGTGAGTTAGAGTGAGGTGATTCTTGGTCGAGGAGTTTGTCGACCGAGGGTGTCTTGGTCGAGAAGTTTGTCGACCGAGAATGTCCCTATTTCAATATGTGGAGTCATCTACTAAGTGTGTGTATTAATGTATAATTGTGATTCTATCTTAGGGAGGGAACTATCTAAGTGTTGTGAGTGGATAGGGAAGATCTAACGCTTGATTTACGTGATATCTATGTACTTGTACATTATATTCTTGTACAAGTTTTTACATTGAGTACAATCATGAAAATAAAGTAATCTAAGTAAGTTGATCTTCCAATTTATATTGATCTTCAACTATCCACTTCCTTATTTGTTTATCCCTGAAACACTCAAATAAAAAATTAGATCCACAAGAATGAAATGCTTGTCATCATCAAAACAAAGGGTTTAATAATGTCAAATTTAGCCAACACGTTCCACTAGTTTAGAACTAATGGAAATGGCATGTCTCTTAGACCTTCTGTGCTTTCATTAGTTGGTAGGTTTATCGTGTAAGGATTATTGATGACAATTAACATATTGTAACCCACAATTTTCTAAATCATATACATTTGCTTAGTTGAAGCTTACTTCTCATTGGATGTCACAAAAGTAATATTCTCTACATAAAATAAATTTTCATTCAACCAAATGCATGATAACAATTCATGTCTCAAGTTCCACAACATAAACTTTGAACTAAGCTAAACTAGTACATGATCATCATATTAAACGTAAAGATGAACTAAATTCCATAAGATGGTTGGCACCACATCATGGATAAACTCCTAATCTATCCTTGAGATGTATGCTCCTTGGTTATGCTCCCTTACTATTCCTTCTTGTAGACATCACGTTCCCAGCCATGCATGCAATAAAAACCATGTTAGAGTAAGCAACATTGAGTATTTTATAACAAAATAATAACTTGAAAATAAGGAGAAACATGAAACTAATTGATTAATAATCTTTAATTCACATATTATGATGTTTGTGGTTAATTATAGTGTCCTCTAATATGATGTACCAATTGTGCTCATAAGGCCCATAGGCTCAACTGTTGTTCCATTTGAACTCATGATTTGCATATGAGTACCATAACTTATGCTTCAATTGAGCTCATGAATCCACCTAAGTGCCACTGTGTTCAAATGATATCACTCTACTTCACTTTGAATTTCACATTGGCATGGTACCTTGAAATAGAAACTTGAAAGCATAAGAATAAATTCAATAACTTTTAGTGATTATTTAAGCAAGTAATATTCAAATTGGAGTACAAACTTAAGCATAATTTGTCTTGATCATCATGAAACTGTATACATCACAAGGTGATTGTAAGTTGATACTAAATACTCAAAGTCCATGGAATGGATTACCTCTCTTAGAGAAAAACCTAATTTCTCTTCTTAGGTTAAAGAAACCCTAATCGTGTTCTTGGGGTTGATGAACCCTAATTACCCTACCCAGAACATTTTCCATATAAATATGCATTTTACTCATAACCTTAAACCCTAATATTACTTCTTAGAAAACTTGGGTTTGGTCGTGGGGAAAACAAAGTATAAAATTAGAATTCAGGTTCCTCATTCAAAACTCTTTCCAAAATAGATTTAAACTTATTTTTTCTGATGAAAAGTTGATTTACTATGTATTTCCAAAGAGTTGACAAATCACAAACTCAAGAAATTGATTGATAGACCTAAAAAAATCCTAGTAAGAAGGGACCCTTTTCCTAGACTACCAATCAAGACTTGCCACAAGGCCAGGCTATCGCAAAACCAAACATGTGTCAAAATAAATCTGAGGCAACTGAATCAAACGTATGCCCATGAAAAGTTGTGATAGGGAGAAATGATCTGATGGGAAACATGTATATCACGCTCTAGATTCATTGTTCCAGTGTAGAGAATGCAATGAACCGCAAATGCAGGTGACATCCTTTGCCCAAAACTCAACCCTATCCATGTTCAGTGAACACTAGAAGTACACTATGGTTCCTCAAGCATGCCAATTCCAACGAGCATGGCTCAACTCTTCTTGTGATCATAAACTCAAGAAGGTTACGTCTCCATGGAAGGGCAGAGGAGAAACAAGGGAAGCTTGTCATAGCTTGTGTAAAACCTTGAGTAGGAGCAAAACCTAATGATGCATGTATTTGTAATTAACCCAAAAAAGTTGATTGAGGTAGACATGAGAAAAATGACATTAGGATCATCGGAATCAACTCTGCGACTATCGACTCAATAAAATAGCACAAAAAAGGGGGAAACAAGGTAGTTATATCCTTTATAGAAATTGAGGGATGCTTATTATTCTTGAAATAGAGAGATGTAGCACAAATTCCAATCTTAGAGTTGCATAGGTACAAGCCTCCAAAGCAAGGAACTAGACAAGCAACTGCTAGGAAGGTTCACAGGGACAAGGTTAAATGGACAACAAGGGTGCAAGAGTGATTGGTTTGCATTTCTAGGTAACACCTTATCATTTTCTAAGGGTATCTTGCATAGGTTGAGGTCCTATGGCATGACGAAGTCCACATGAGTTTGATTCACAGTGGTATTGGGAGAGCTCTTGTCGACCAGGGTCTCTAGGGTGTGACAACATGACAAAATTGGGATCAGAAGGTTTAGGTGGATGCCAAGATTGTGTGGAAGAGATTTATTCATGCCAAGGAAGCAAAGAGAGAGAGATCATAGATGAGGAGGGCACATGACACTATTGAGTCCTATTACAATCTGGAGTCATACGAGGGACAAAGAATAGGACTGATGGATCAATCCAAGTTTACAAAGGAAAGCCAAGATTTAATCTTAGCTGGAACTTGGCCCAGAAAGCAAAGAAAAGGTCTGACAAACGATTACATGAGCATACTTATCTAAAAAACACACATGACACGAACATATCACATGACCTATGCGTATCTAGGTTACATAAATGCATAACTAGGGAAAAACTATATTAAGTCTTTCCAAATTGATTGAGGGGTCAAAGGAAGTCAAATTGGCTTCAAATTTGGACCATATGTGTATTTTAGAGCCTACTCCTTTCTTACATAATTACTTTTCAACTTTGATGACCCAAAGATGAGTTTTTATTATTATAATGCATTTAGCACTGCTTATGTAAGTTAAATGAATTATGATTGATCCCTAATTGATTTCACTTACCATTTATGGTCATTTAGGGTTTATTTTATTTGTATTTGGTGTATATGACAAAAACTGTCCAATTAGGGTTGATATACTTATTAATGATAATAAGACTACATTAAGAAGAGAAAAAGTGCATTATATACATTACTGAGCGGAAGCTCAATTCTCATTGGGTTATCACTAAAATTATATTTTATGAAAGTAAAGTTTTGTTCAACTAACAACAAATGCAATTTTCATTTCTCAAGTTCCAACACATAAATCTTAAAGTTTGAACTAAGATAAGCTAGTACACAATTCTCATATTAAATGAAAAATTGAATTAAATGCCATAAGATAGTTGACACCTCACCAAGATACACTCTTAATTTGTCCTTAAGATGAATGCTCCATAGTTACTCTCCCTTATTCTTCCTTCATGTGGACATAGCATCCCCAACCATGCATGCAATAAAAACCACATTAGAGTAAATTACATTGAGTATTTTTATTACAAAATAATAACATTACAATAAGGACAACCATGAAAAATAGTTGAACAATGAACTTCAATTCAAAAATGATGGTCTTAGTGGTGCATTATAGTGTCTTGTAATATGATGCACCACATGTGCTCATAAGGCCTAGATGCTCAATTCATGTTTCATTTGATCTCATGATCTGCACCAAAGTGCCATAACTTATGGTTCAATTGAGGCCATGATTGCACCCAAGTTCCACAATGTTCTATTTGAACTCATAATGTCAAAAGGCTTAACATAAAAATTATTAGAACAAAATAGTGCAACCATTACATGATTAACTTGGGATTACTTTACTTCAATTTTTTTTTAGAGAAGGTAAAATATCACTATAAAAACAAAAGTATAGGGACAAAAACAAAATCTCGTATACTATACACTCGAGTTCACTCAACAAAACTCCACTACTGGTGGACCAACAAGTCCATGCCAGTCCCAACTGTAGGTGTGGCTTCAATTGCCCTACCTAAACTATGTACAAGGACATCAAAAAGCTCAAACATGTCAGTGTGTCTCTTCCCATGTAACCTGCTATTACGCTCATGCCAAGCAAGCCAGCAAATAGCAGTGATACACTCTCCAGCAAAGCATCTCACACTGGGTCTTCCCATCATCTTGCTCATGATCCAAATGTAGGACTCAAGCAGGGATGTTGGGGGGTTGCCTCCCCACCCCAATTTTAGTGACACCCTACACCAGAGATATCTTGTGTATGCACACCCAAAGAACATATGAGAGTGGCTTTCTTCCTCCTCCTCACACAACAAATAGGAGGTCACCGGCCTCAAGTCCCATTTGTTCATCCGATCAAAAGTTGGGTGGTAGCTAAGTATAGCCCTATAGGTACATTAGATCCACTTAGGAGTGTGAAAGGTATTCCATAGAATTGAGTCCTATGGCACTTGTAGAGTACAAGCCGGCTTGAGTAGCCATGGCTTAGCCGCATGGAACAATAGCTGTTAGCCATCCATAGACTATGTATAATGATCAGCAACATCGGGCCACCTTCTGCACATCTCCCTCCATGTTCTCGAGATGTTGGCTTTATTGATTGAAAGCAGATCCCCATACCTATCATGCATCCACCTGCTCCAGGAAGAACTTGTGCATTTGAGGAAGAGATCAATTCTCACACGGGTGGCAGCCTCGGTAATGTCATCCACATTAGGAACATTGAGACCCCCCCTCCTTGAAGACTCTGGTGATGGTGGGCCAGGCAATGGTGTGGACTTTGCCTCCCCAAATGAAAGAGCCGCATATGCTATTATAGATGCTCAAGATAAAAGGTGTGATCTCAGCCTGGCTGCACCAAAAATGGATTTTCCCCGCAGTGATAGTTATAACCAGCACCAGTCTACCCGCAATGGATATCTTGACTCCATTCCATTTTGTCACAGTGTCTCTGATGTTGTCGACACATAAACTGTAATCTCCACCAGTAGTCTTGCCGTCGTTGAGGGGTATTCCCAGGTATCTCATTAGGAATATGCCCTCCTCCAGGCCAATGGCCTCCTTGAGCCATCTACGTCTGTATTACACGATCTAGATAGAAACACTCTAGATTTAAGGGTTCTCATGAAGAGCCCTGTCAGCTTGCCAAAAACATCCATAATCTTCCTGAACATCCTGAAGTTCCTAACATTGGCCGCAAGGAAAATAAGGATATCATCCACGAAGATCATGTGAGACATCACCTTCACCCCTCCCTGATGGTAAGTGGTGATTTCCCCCTTCTGAGTGACATTTCCATGATGGTGGAGAAAGACTCCATGGCCATCGTGAAGAGCAGGAGAGAGAGGGTCCCCTTGCCTTAAATCATTGGTAGAAGTGAAGAAACCATATGGGCAGACATTAATTAACATCGGGAAGAAATTTGTAGTAATGCACTCCCTCATGAGACCAATCCACATATCCAAGAACCCTATGGCATGTAAAATATCCCATAAGGTATCTCAATGGACGTTATTGTACACTTTAGCTAAATCAATCTTCACACAGGCTTTATGAGATGTGTTCTTCACTTTGAAATCCAGGAGGAACTCAGAAGCAAGCAGGGTGCTATCTAAGATCGATCATCCTTTGATGAAGGCAGATTGGTGAGGAGAGATGATGTCTAGCAGAATAGTCTTAAGTGTTCTTGTAAGGAGCTTGGATAGGATTTTATACAAGACAGAGCAGTAAGCAATAGGCCTTAGATCAGACATAGAGTTGACCGTTTGTTTCTTGGGAATTAATCTCAGTAAATAATGGTTAATTCTTCTAACCATATTCCTCCCAACAAGGAACCACATGACTGCCCTACAAATGTCATCTTTGATAAGGTTCCACATACCCTGAAAAAACTTTGCATTGAACTCGTCAGGGCCAAGAGCCTCAGAGGTGTAATGGAGTAGAGGGAATCTTTGATCTCAGTCTCAGAGGGCAATTCACATAGCTAGTGATTCATCGTAGGAGTGACTCTAGGATCTGGAAGGATGCAAGTCGGTCTGAGGCCAGACTCGATCTTGTTGTACATGTTCTGGTAGAAATTCACAACTTTAAAGCCCACCTCCTTAGGGGAGTTGGTGGTTGACCCATCACTTCTGGTAAGAGTATGAATTGCATCCCTTATAAAATTTCTCTTGAGAGCAGAGTGATACATCCTGGTGTTCTTGTCACCATCATGTATCCACCTCAATATGCTCCTCTGCCAATAGGAGACCTCTTCAACCTTCTCAATTTGTCTGAGTCTCTGCAGCTTTTTTGTAATTAGTCTTAGCAATGGACACCATGTTCTAAATATCATACAACCCTTTAGCCCAGACCTTAAGAGCCTTCTTTATTCTTTTCAATTTCTCAGCAACAATGTACAAGGGGTTCCTCTCACCTCCTCAGCCCATATAAGCTCAATGGTGTGCTGGCAGCTAAGCCAGTCAAGCCACCAATTGAAGAACTTGAAAGGCTTGGCCTTGTTAACCTCACTATTGAGTCGGACCACCAGAATGGCATGGTCTCTATTTGGGTGCTCACCAAGCTTGACATTAGATGTAGGGAAAATGTCCAACCATTCACTGTTGACAATAGCCCGATCAAGATGACTAGAAATTCTTCTCTTGATAACCCTCTTGTTTTGCCATGTAATGAACCCCCCATTTAGATTCAACTTAGTCAAGCTGGCCATGGTAACGACATCATTAAACCTCACCAAATAGGATGTTGGAATAGGAAGAACTCCAACCTTCTCACTAGCCTTCCTAATATGGTTGAAATCACCAATGAAGGTAGTGCTCTTTGGTTATCATTAGCAAGTTTCTCCCACAACTTCATCCTACGCATCTTTGAATTGTGCCCATACACCGTTGATAGAACAATGTGTAGGCCTCCCTGATTAATGCAACTGGTAGTGACCAATTGATCTATAGCAAAGATGACCTATACATCCCAAACAAGAATATTCCATCCTACAACAATACGTCCGCCTTCAACCTGGTCCAGGTTAGAAGCTACTCCCCAACCAGTGGGAAAGAGCCCAGTGACCCTATCATCCACCTCACGTCTAATTCTAGTCTCCAAGCACACAATAAGGGTAGCTTGGTTCTCTGTGATAATCTGTCTCAGCCTTCTCTGCTTCTCAGGCCAAGATGCACCCCACACATTCCATGTGAGGATGCACATTAAACCTTCCTGCGAGACCCACCTTGGCCCGGGGTGGCTCCTCCTCTTCTTGTTGTTCTAGGTGAGATGTTGGTCCTAGATCCCGTCTCTAGCATTTTCTCCACATCCATCTCCAATCTATCCAAAATGGAGAACTGGTTGACTGACACATTTTGATCAGTCACCACATTGTTGCCATCCTTTTTGTAGAAAGGGGATCTTCCATCATGCCTGACAGGTACAAAGGGAGTCACAGTTGATCTGTCTTTAGTCTCTTTACCTGTTCCCACACCCGCAGGGGGTGTGGCCACAACCACCTGCTCGGCCTTTGTAGCCTCCCCCGACTGAGGAGAAACAACAAACACCTATGTTGCATCAACAACAGCTTCATAAGCACCTGCAGCATCAGAGTTGTTGTCATTGATCCTGTTCGTGCTCGTCCTAGGCAAAGCCTTACTAGGAGGATCGCCTCCAGAGGGGAAAACATGCCTAGATTGGTTGTGCCCGCCATCAACCCTACTTGCCCTGCTCCTCCTCTATCTTCACCTTGCATTGTTCTTTTCCCTAGATTCAACCCTCCCTGTCCGCACATCAGGGATGTCCACAAGCTTGATCCTAACGCCAGGGAAACACCCGATAGAATGACCAAACACCAAACAGCTATCACATTTTTTGGGGAGGGCGTCATAGATGACCTTGATCTCCAGTTCAGCACCATCAAGCATCTCGATCATCACCACAGGGGGGTTTCACATTGGCGTGATATACACACTTGAAATAGAACCTAAAAGTATAAGAATAATTCAATAACTTACATGGAGAATTCAAACAAGTAGTGTTCAATTTGGAGTACATAGCTAAGCATAATGTTTATTGATCATCATGATACTATATACATCATAAGGTGATTGAAAATTGTACTACATACTTGAAGTGCATCGACCTACTTACCTCTGTTGAAGAAGAACCTAGTTTCTCTTCTTAGATTGAAGAAACCCTGATGAAATTGTTAGAGTTGATGGCCCTAATTACCATGTCCATAACATTTTCCATATCAATATGTGTTTTACTCATATAAACCCTAATATTACTTCTTAGCAAGCTAGGCTTTGGTTGAGGGGGAAATAGAGTATGAAACTTAGAAATTTGATTCCTCATTCGAAAGCCTTTCAAAAACATTTTTAGACTTATTTTGACAAATTTTTGATTTACCTTGAACTTCCAAATAATTGACCAATCAAAAACTCAAAAAATTGATTTATAGACCCAAAAATGAAATCCTAGTAGGCCAGTGGGCTTTGCCTACTTGGACCAATCAGGCCCAATCAAAAGACTAGGCCCTTCGAAAACCAAACATGTGGTAAAAAAACTGATGCAACAAAATTGCACATATGCCCTTTCGAGGCATGAAAGGGAGAAATGATCTGAGGGCAAAACAAGGATGTTGAGCCCTTCACCCATCATTGCAGCGTAAAGCATGCACAGAACCAGAATCAAAGGCAAGATCCTTTGCCTAAAACATGCTATTTTCCATGTTTAATAGAATATAGGATAAATCCTTGATCCAATCATATTTGTCAACCAAATAGTTGGTTCACAACCTAACTAGTCAATTCACACAATTGAGCTGACCAATTCACTTACTGAGTTGGTCATTTTAGACTGTTGATTGCCAATCATGTTTAAATTGATATCTAACATTTTCGTAATCAATTTTAAACCATACCTATGAGTAAAATCCTATGCCAAATTTATCTTGTGTGTGTGACCCTATAGGTTCTAAGTTACATTGGCAGTGAATGTCCATAATTGATTTAAGACATCACAAGCAATGAGTGGTATCTAGCAAGACAACATTGCTATCCAAGTATTCAGAAAGTTGGAGAAAACCTTCAACCTACAATCTATGATTGGTGTTATAGTGATTATTTAGTTCCTTTGTCTCTGATATCTAGATAGAACTTGAGGCATGTAATTGTCATCCTTTTCAATGTTCAATCCATGTTCCTTGAACTAGAGTGCATTGTCTAAGATATATGTAACTCAATATCCCATATTAACTCACATGTGCATGGCCATGCATTTCTCAGTTTCTCTTATCAAGTGGTCGGGATATAAAACTCCTATAGGAGGCACAAATCCCATCTACATCACTCACAGTCATTCCCCAGGTCTCACAATGTATCTGAGCATCACCTTGATGGTCACTCTTATTCAAGGGATGATGGATTATGTCAAAGTACATTGAACGACATCTAATGAGTGTAATGATTTAGATCTAAGAACCACAATCAACACAATTAATGTGATCCTTAGGCATGGCCGATTCCAGTGAGCTTACATCAACTCTTCTAGTGGTTAGAAACTCAAGAAATCTTTGCCAAAATGGGAGGGTAGAGGAGGAACATGGGAAGCCTATCATACCTTGTGTAAAACACTAAACTATAGAAAAATATAATGCTTTCTAAGTTTTATAATCGACCCACAAAGTTGACTGGGGTAGGTCATGAGCAAATTGATGCTAGGATCATCGAATTTAGCTATTTGATTGTTAGAATAATAAACAAGCATGAAAAAGGGGGAAACTAGGTATTGGTATCTCAAAGAAAAAATGACGGATATAGAGTGTTTTGGAGTTGTGAGAAGTAGCACAAATTCTACTGTTGGAGTCATAGAGGTCTGAGTTTCCACAACCACAAATTGGATGAGCAATTACAAGGAGGGTTCACAAGAACAACGTTGTAGGGACAATGAGGTTAGAAGAGAGATTTCCTTGCATTTCTTGGTGGTACCTCATCGTTTATCAAAGGTTTCTTATATAGGTTGAAGTCTAGGAGCATGGTACATCCCACAAGAGTTTGATTCATGGTGGGATTAGGGGAGTTCCATTTACTAGGGTCTCTAGGATGCGACAACATAGAAAATTGGGCTCGGAAGGTTTAAGTGGATGCGAGGATTGCACATAAGATATTTATTTGTGCCATGGAAGCGATGGGAGAGACATCAAAACTAGGAAGGGCACATGACACTATGGGTCATGTTCCAACCTAGAACTGGGCGAGGAAGAAGGAAGAAGCAAATTCAATTATGTTAAAACTTTGCATCTAGACTTATTAGGACCCAAAGAACCCAATTATGGTATTAGACTTATCTTTAAAGACATCCTTTAATGAGATTTAACATAGTTAGGGTTTTACACAATTATCTTATTATCATATATATATATCAATAATTAATTATCTATATTTATGATTTAGTATCATATTATCCTCATGTGATTATTCCTAGTATTATGGTGTATTATACGGCATGAAATTGCATGTATTTACTTAGATGTTCCACTATTGCCATTGATTCAATGTAAACTTATATGATTCACAATTGCCATCTAAACTTATATTAAACATTCAATTGTTATCATATATTACTCACATTATTGTCCATGTGAATCATTCATTTTAATTCAATTGGAATCAAATTACTAAATATGCATATTCAAGTCATTATGTGCATATTAATGTACAATGTGACATGTGTTGCATAATCAATGAATCCATTCATCCATAAATCTATGATTATATTATTAGGTCCACATTATGCGATTACACCTAATGTTACTAATATATCATATATGGTACCCAACATATGTAGGTTAGGGTTATATGATTACAACTTAGGGTTTAAGACAACATGAGCACTATACACCATACACACCTCATTTACATTCATTAAGTATAGGGTTAGGTTCCACATACTTGAGTCATCATCTTATTAGAGTTCACTTATCCAAAGCATGGACATGATTACAAGTATCCATGGTTAGGGTTACATTTGAGTATTTTAATTTATGTGTGTTAGATGTTCATTAGGGTGCATGCATGAGTATTAGGGTTTACTCTTAACCTTTTTTGGCCAAATATAAGGATCCAAGCATATTAACCTCCTAGTCATTCAATTAAGGTTTCTCGAGTGAGGATAGCCAAAACTTGACGTGTAATAGCCCCACTCCTTACAAGATGGTATCATGGCAAGTTTGCAGTCGATAAAATGACTACCTAAGATTGTTTTCCTCATATATCCCCTTATAGCTATAAAAAGCTTTAGGAGGAACATCTTGTTTGAAGACACATATGTTACTCTAGTGTCTAATTTCATGGAGGGTTACTATACACCGTAAAAGCCCTATTATGGTATGCCACTATTGAACCCTTTGTTGAACACCTCAAGCTCTCAGTCTAGGCCTGGAGATGAGACGGTTGTCGACACTACATCCACTAATATGAATAGTATTCCTTCTGAGTAGGAGTTTTCCTTGCTCTAACAACTTCTCACTACAAAAATAGTGGGTAATTTGAACACCATTCCTATTGTTAATAAGCCAAAGGAGTTTGCCCTTACTGACTTTGTGAAGATGCAACCACCCTACTTCAAAGGGTGAAAGTGAGTTGGAAATGGTGGATAAGGCAGGCAATTGAGTTCTAGGGTTGGAATGGACTTCCAGGGCATGGCATGCCTTCATCCCTAGAAGGTTCAATTCAACCCATGCATATTATATGAATCAGTATGAGTGTGGTCGAACGGGATAGCTCGTTTGTCTAATATGGTCGCTTTGTCATGGGATCAATTCCTGTCACTCTTCCATGAGAAGTACGTATGTTCTTTCGCTCTAAGAAAGAAGTAACTAGAGTTATATATCTTGAAGTAGGTGTAAGACCCCTGACCTAGCTTTCTAGTTTATCTTACTTTATTTGCATAATATGTGCTTAAAACCTTAATCTAACCTCATGATGTGCTTTGATAACATGTGACAACCTTATGTTTCAAGTTTTTTCTAGTTTGGATGTTGTTTAAGCTAGTTATGCTTCTATTTGATTTTTTGGACTTTGTTGCAATTTACCCATGTTTAGGGTTTTCCTTGAAGTTTTTCACATTCTTGTTGTGCCTCACATGTTTTGGCATCATGCCAGAGAGAATGGCACCCAGATCCTTGTTATACCTTGGTTTGTTGTGGTGACATCATGAGTTGATGTTTAGGGTTTGTGTGGATGCCCTAGTTTAATGTTGATCTTGAGTGTTGACGGATGATCACCTTAGTTTTAGTGATCGCCAAGATGTACTCTTGGCCATGTTTTCTGTGATCGATGATGTTTGAGGTGTACCTAGTGGTGTCTTCGGTCAATGAGCTAAGAAATCCTAGGTTGAGTTCTATGCGACCAATGGCTTTTGATCTGCGACCGTTTAGCTTTTAGATCTAGTATCCCTTTAATCGATGAGTTTTCCTAGACTAGGGTGGTCATTGGTTTTCCTTGTTTTATCACCCTTGATGCATGCATGAGATTATTTCTTGCATGGGTGAGATATGGTGGACAAGTGCACATGTTTTAATGACACCTAATCTCACTTCTCTCTCTAACCCTTGGCTTTATAAAGCTCTCTTATTGCATGCAACTAAACCCTTTTGCACCCCTTTCCTTCTCTCTTATTGCTTGTAGCTCGTCCCCTTTTGCACCCCTTTCCTTCTCTCTTATTGCTTGTAGCTCATCCCCTTGTGTTGGGTGGTGGAGGTGGAGCTTTAGTGGTTGATGTATCTTGAATGTGAGCTAGAGTTTTGGAGCAACCCTTCTTTGGTGATTGTTTGGTGATCCTTTTCTCCTCTTTGGTAGGGTAAGTGATCTTTCTCTTGATATTTGTTTTCTTGCTAAACTACCTCTCTTCCCTCTCTTCTTGTCTTAACCCATGGTTCTCCATGGTGATGCTTGAAGTTGAGCTTGAGAAACTTCTCTCTTCTTGGTCGAATCCATGGTTCTCCATGGTAGTACTTGAGTTGAACATGAAGAAATCCTAAATTTTGTCTTTTCATCCTAGGGTTTTGCTTTCCATCTTATGCTCCTTTAACCTAGGGTTTTTCTTCTCTCTTTGAGGTGGTGCAGCTTGGACGTAGAGGTGATCATGCTAGGTTTCTCTCTCTTTTCTTGTAGCTTCCTTGTTGTTGGAGTTGTTCTTCATATCTAAGGTGAGTTTTATAACTTTCTCCTCAATTATTGTTGCACTTAACTTTGAATGCAAATAATCTATCCTTACTAACGTGGTTCTAAGTAGAGTGGTGATGATATCTATGATCTAGGTTTATTTTCTATGGTGATCTTAAATAAATAAACCCCTCTTTGATGAAACCCTAAGCTGGTACCCAAAATCTTGTTTGATGATGGAGGTTGTGATCCTTGCATGCATGTGTTAAATGTTGGTTTCTTTCTCCTTATCATAGTTTTGGTTTCTTGCCTAATGATGGAAATTTTTTATGCATGCATATCTATGCTAAACGTTGGTTTTCTCTCTCTAAGTCATGTATTTGTTTTTTTCATGATGGTGGTTGAAATTAGGGTTTTAGAGTTGTTTTCCTTCTTGTGGTTTGTGCCTTGGAGGTTTGTCATGGTGAGAAGTGATCTGTTTGATCTTGAGTTTGATGAGTTTTTCTCTCACTTGATGTTTTCAAGCTATGGTTTATGTGATCAATGAGTTTCTGACATCTTTTAGGTCTCTAAGAGTGGATCTCCTTGAGTGGTAGTTGAGGTGATTGTCTTCTTCGGTCGATGAAGATTATGATGTTTCTTTGGTCGCCAAGGTTTCCACCCTTGTGGATGATTGAGTGTTGGACTCTCTTTGGTCTCTAATGTGATGGTTTCTTTTAGTCAGTGAATGTTTGATGTTCCTGTTCAATCGATGAGAGGTTTGTGTTTCCTCAATCGCTATACCTAAGTGGTCATTAAGGGTGCTTCATCTCTTTGGTTGATGAAGATGGTGAGTCCTTCATCTCTTCAGTCGATGAAGATGATGAGCCCTAAATCTCTTCGGTTGATGAATATTCATGGACTTGTGTTTGTCTTATGTGGGTGACTTTATGTTGGTGATGTTTGACTTGCTTACCTCCAAGAATGTTGCAAAGGATGATAATTAGGGTTTACATTTATTATTGTTTTAAACCTCTAATTTGCCTTGCTTTGTTATACCTTAACCCTAATTTGAGCACATGGTGATAATGCTTAGCTTGCTTGAGTATTTTGCATGATGAGAGAGTACTTTCTCTCTCCTTAATGGTAGTAACCCTAATTCGCTATCTTATGAACATCATGGTGTATAATGTAAGATCATGTTGAGCTTATATGTCATATGTGTGGTGATGATGATGAGCCTTCTTGAGGCATGGAAAGAGATTGATGTTCTTGTAGGGAATAATGTGAATGGTCTTATGACCTTGAGAAGGGCTCATTACCCTAAGTGAGGTGACATCCTCTGTGCAATGTGACAAGGGACTGGTATCCCATGGTGGCATGACAATGATGATGGCCTTGTATATGGCAGTAAACATCGATGTGTGAATATGTGAAAAGTTTATACTGTATACGTTTTATATCATTTGAAGTTGCAACCTACCCTTATCTTTGTAGAATATTTCCAGAGTTTGTATGTACTAGACTGATATATTTAAAAGATGGCTCTAACTAATCAAGTGAAACCCTAATCATGTAGTTTCCCTAGCCATAGATCCATTCTGGTGTCAGAATTTGCTAGATGGTGAAATGAGTATTTCTAAGGGAAACTTAGAGTGTGTATTGTTGATCATGCAAGGTGCAAGTTCCTGTGTGTCCTTCTCATCTTGAACCCAGGTCTTTTTAGGATGGACATAGTCATACCTCAGTGTGAGAACAGCTACATTCGTGTCTCAGTGATTATATACATGATGTGATTTTAGGACAGTTGTAGTTGTACCTCTATGGGAGGGTTTTATACCCTAGTGTCTAGAGTTGTGACATGTAGGCGGGCTAGGTGTTTTTAGCTTGATTATATGTCATTGGTGGAAGTTTGGCTGATATGTCACTATGGTGTTCACTCGTACTGACCGAGTGGGGAGAATACCTTAGATTTTGGCTCTTCCTATATCTTGTATGGCACTGATTTTGACTTAGCAGTGGTCCATTGGATTTGGGTGGTATGACTCAAATCCTCAGGGAATTAATAAAATATGTAATGCAGGCACATAGTATATCTGTGTAGGGTTAAAACACACTTCACGTTGGATGTTTACCCTTGCCTTGTTTCTTATATGCTCAGTTGTTATATAATGTGGTAAGAGAAATAAACTATTATACATGTTCTATATATTCCTTCTTATCATGATGCTATGCTTATCTATTATAGTTTTTTAATCTTCTTAACCTGTGTAATTAGTTTAAGTTATTCATTTCGATGAATTGCTCATCATGTTTGATATTAATATAGCTTGATGTAATAATAATCTCCGATTGAGAGTTATATCTCTCGCTAGGACATGGGTCTCACCTCGTAGGTCACCACATCTTTTTAGGTTGTCATCGGAGGAATGGTGAGGATTGTGTTGTTCAAGAAGAGCATATTGGAGATCAGTAGATGTAAAAGGTTGGAGAGTTGCTAGTTGTTAGTAGTAGAGTCCTAGTGGTGTCCATGTACTCTCATGTCCGAGAAGAGATGTGTTTTGTAGATGTTGTATATCGATACATGTTTTAGCAGTATGTCATGGTTTGTATATATGTGGCATGTGTATGTGAAACATGATCTCTTTTGTATACTTGTTGTGGTAGGTGGCCACTGAACAGATGTAAATATCTATTATGGTATGTAATGTGATACAAGTTGACTGACCTTTGTGTAATATGGGATTAAGAGAGAAAGATTTATCCCCCCTCTCCCACACCCATGGTGGAGGCCGAACGCCCAGGAGGGTGGTAAATCAAGGTGGCAACTGGGATTGACCATTGTGTAATATGTTTCCACATATGTCAGCAATATGAGATCATATTTAATTTACTCACTTTTGTGGCATGTAGTTGTTAGTTGTTGATCACGTGTTTTGTTTTGAGTAATATCATTCTTGTGGTTTTGGTACATCACAAGTTAGGTTGGTATTAGAGCTCTAGGTTTGCTAGGATTAAAGGGACATAGGACTAGGGTTTGTATTTGTTCTTATGTCATCCAACATATCTAATTATATCTTATGCTTATGAAGATATGTCCAGAGAGTACAAATAACATGCGGAGATTAGCTTTGTTGTGCTAGGAGCTGGCGTTAGGAGGTGTATGTGAAACATGATCTCTTTTGTATACATGTTGTGGTAGGTGGCCACTGAACATATATAAATATCTATTATGGTATGTAATGTGATACAAGTTGATGAACCTTTGTGTAATATGGGATTAAGAGAATATTTATCCCCCTTCTCCCACACTTTAGGCGGAGGCCGAACGCCCAGGAGGGTGGTAAATCAAGGCGGCAACTGGTATTGACCTTAGTGTAATATGTTTCCACACGTGTTAGTAATATGAGATCATATTTAGTTTACTCACTTTTTTGGCATGTAGTTGTTAGTTGTTGATCACGTGTTTTGTTTTGAGTAATATCATTCTTATGGCATTGGTACATCACAAGTTAGGTTGGCATTAGAGCTCTAGGTTTGCTAGGTCTAAAGGGACATAGGACTAGGGTTTGTGTTTTTTCTTGTGTCATCCAACATATTTGATTATATCTTATGTTTATGAAGATATGCCTGGAGAATAGAAAGAACATGTAGAGAGTAGCTATGTTGTGCCAGGAGCTGGCATTAGGAGGTGGGCACACAAAGATAGAGTGTCTGAGATGGGTGTGTAGTAGCCCACGGTGTCTCAGTTCAACACAGCAACCATGGACAACCTAACATTTCAGTCCATGTTTGGACAGTTGTTGGCCACAATTATGCATATGGATGATAGATCACTTGTACCTTAAGCAAGGGCAGTTGTCCCCAATGTGGAATACTAGGGTTCTAGAAAGACGTTTGAGCGTCTATGACGTGTGGGGGCGATAGAGTATGTTGGTACGGTAGGCCCGATAGATGTGGATATGTGGTTGATGGAGCTTGAGAAGGATTTTAAGATCCTTAATATCTCAGAAGAGGACAAGATGAAGCATGTGGTGTACCTTTTGAAGGGTATTTGTGGCATCTGACTCGTGAAAACAAAATTAACTAATGTGGAAGCAATTACTAGCAGCGGATTACTAAAAATTAAAACCATTTATCAAGAGATCCATTCACATGAAAACTCTTTCATTTAGAACCAAAGTAAAACATTACATACTATCTTACTAGTACATCTCTCGTACTATTCCTCTCGAGAGTTATAACATTAACTTCTCTGTTAAACTGTACATCGGCAGTATTAAAATCTCGAGGCATCAAGCCAAAATCTCAGATCGAATTGTCAAAACACTAACTCCTAGGACCCGAGAGTACAGAGACGACTCGTAGGACTAACTATACAAGACTAGGGTTTGTATTTGTTGTGCTAGGAGCTAGCGTTAGGAGGTGTATGTGAAACATGATCTCTTTTGTATACATGTTGTGGTAGGTGGCCACTGAACAGATATAAATATCTATTATGGTATGTAATGTGATACAAGTTGATGAACCTTTGTGTAATATGGGATTAAGAGAATATTTATCCCCCCTCTCCCACACTTGTGGCGGAGGCCGAACGCGAGGAGGGTGGTAAATCAAGGCGGCAACTGGGATTGACCTTAGTGTAATATGTTTCCACACATGTTAGTAATATGAGATCATATTTAATTTACTCACTTTTGTGGCATGTATTTGTTAGTTGTTGATCACGTATTTTGTTTTGAGTAATATCATTCTTGTGGCATTGGTACATCACAAGTTAGGTTGGTATTAGAGCTCTAGGTTTGCTAGGTCTAAAGGGACATAGGACTAGGGTTTGTGTTTTTTCTTGTGTCATCCAACATATCTAATTATATCTTATGTTTATGAAGATATGTCTGGAGAGTAGAAAGAACATGCGGAGAGTAGCTATGTTGTGCCAGGAGATGGCATTAGGAGGTGGGCACACAAAGATAGAGTGTCTGAGATGGGTGTGTAGCAGCCCACGGTGTCTCAGTTCAACACAGCAACCATGGCCAACCTAACATTTCAGTCCATGTTTGGACAGTTGTTGGCCACAGTTATGCATATGGATGATAGATCACGTGTACCTTAAGCAAGGGCAGTTGTCCCCAATGTGGAATACTAGGGTTCTAGAAAGATGTTTGAGCGTCTATGACGTGTGGGGGCGATAGAGTATGCTGGTACGGTAGGCCCGACAAATGTGAATATGTGGTTGATGGAGCTTGAGAAGGCTTTTAAGATCCTTAATATCTCAGAAGAGGACAAGATGAAGCATGTGGTGTACGTTTTGAAGGGTATTTGTGGTGTCTGACTCATGAAAACAAAATTAACTAATGCAGAAGCAATTACTAGCAGTGGATTACTGAAAATCACTAAAAAATTAAAACCATTTATCAAGAGATCCATTCACAGGAAAACTCTTTCATTCATAACCAGAGTAAAACATTACATATTGTCTTACTAGTACATGTCTCATACTATTCCTCTCAAGAGTTATATCATTAACTGCTCTGTTAAAATGTACATCAGCAGTATTAAAATCTCGAGGCATCAAGCCAAAATCTCGGATCGAATTGTCAAAACACTAACTCCTAGGACCCGAGAGTACAGATACGACTCATAGGACTAACTATACATGACCAGACAGCCAAGGTCTCCACCTGATGGATCACTACTGTCCTTGTGGTTGTTGCTGCTCTCCTCCTTCAGATGAGTTTCTGCCTTGATGTCTGCATCTACATAAAAACATTGAATCCCACGGTGGTGAGACAATTATAAAAATTTCCCCAGCGGGAGATATAACTCTGCGCCAAAACATTGTCATTGTAGTTTAATAGAAATAAACTGAGCAGTGGGATAATATAAATCAGTAGAAGATGAATCAACATCTATGCAGATTAGAGCAACATTCTTATGCAAGTAACTCAGTTTATAAGTTGATAATGCAGCATGTCTCATATTCAATATGAATTTAAAGAACATAAGTAACATTCATGAAACAGGGACATGCTAAGCAGTGTAACATCAACCAATGATTCTCGTATTTCAATCTTATATAAAATATGCTACTCGGCTGATTATATTTTACAAACAGATTTAAGCTCTGAGGAAATGAGGTATACCGCTCATACTCCAACCGACCATTTCTAGAATCGAAATCGGTACCATAAATAGGTCAATGGAAGAGTCGAATTCCCATGACCTCCCACATCCTGGTCAGCACAGGACTACAAGCAGGACTGTGTCAACTGCTCAAATATCTTTCCAGGGTATACTGGAACTTTGCTATAGAGTTACAACGTCAACTATACTCTCATCGGCAATCGAGATCATTAATGTTTATCTCTATCGATCTGACATAAATTAACATTGGGGGGTTTATGATACATCCATCCCAACCATCGGGAGATTTATGATACATCTATCCTGACACATGAAGGATTGATGGGTTTAGTGTTTACCTTCACTCAATCTCTTCACCCGGGCATAAGGATATTTTCGCCCATTTACCCCCACATATTCAAAATATGTGAATTCCAAGAATTCCATAGAAAACCTATTTCACCATCACCAAATGCTGACGATGATGGATCTATGGTTAGAGCACTACATGAATAGATTCCACTTGATTAATTAAGTACATTTTCATATTCATTTAGCATCAGGCAAGTTCTCAAACATAACTTATTATATCAATGCTATAAGGAAACATGTACTAATTTCATCAATTACTTAACAGTCTTAAAAGATATTGGGAACTCAATCCCTTATTTCAAAACTGGGAATTTTCATCCCTTCTCAATTTCATCACCATAATCATATGGTCCTGGGTGATTTAACCATTGATTCATCATTAAGCATTGTTACCACTTTTCCAGGTAACCATCACCTTTAGATCAATTGACCAAGGCAAACATGATACTTTGCTATTACAAGCATCACACATGGTACTTGAGGCCCATTAACTCTCTTGTTCCTCTTACCAGGCAACAAGGTATATTATGACACTCAAGATACAATCATAATAGTGAATTGAACATCATAGCTCATACCTGGCCATGATCATCATTTCAATCATACCTGCATGGTTAGCACAGATGATAACAGTGATATCAGTTTCATATCAGAATCATGTTCAACAATTGTGAATTCACTATTCATGGGTAACACCACTATTCCCTCACCAGGGTTAGGGTTTCCCATTTCATGTCACTTGAGGATATTCATCCTATTATCACATCAAAGATATGGTTTATCACCATATTGCCCAGAATTAGGGTTCATTAAGCAGTACATAGTATTACTCTGGGTTTGAACTTCACAGCACATCAAACATCAGGGTTTCTCATGAAACCATCCTTAGACAGGGTTTCACATAAATTCCACCCTAGAAAAGGATTTACATTCAATAATCCACAATTAGGGTTTCACATTCCATTACCCATAATTAGAGTTTTCTATTCATCCCAATTAGGGTTTCATGATCCATCACCCATAATTAGGGTTTACTATTCATCACAATTAGGGTTTCATGATCCATCACCCATAATTAGGGTTTACTATTCATCCCAATTAGGGTTTCATGATCCATCACCCATAATTAGGGTTTACTATTCATCCCAATTAGGGTTTCATGATCCATCACCCATAATTAGGGTTTACTATTCATCCCAATTAGGGTTTCATGATCCATCACCCATAATTAGGGTTTACTATTCATCCCAATTAGGGTTACATCCATACCTTGGATTAGGGTTAAGGTTCAACAACCTTGTCAATAAAGGTTTATGTTCATGATTAGGGTTTCATGGTCTCCTTACTTAAGGATCATACCCTTAATCACCACATACATCATATTGATGTATCAATTACATGCTATCATTCCTCTCAACTTGATTAGGTCATATCAACCCTTAGTCAAGTTCATACAACTATGAATAACGTAGTGTACCAAGTCATTGCTCTTATAAGCAATTAGGGTTTCTTCCTTAATTGACATTAATCACATAGGTGTTGGGTTTTAGGGGAGGCAGAGAAGCAGCGGAAACAAAAATTTTCTCCCAAAACCCAGAACAAAAGGAATCGTGTCAACGTCTATATAATAGGAAAGATGGTTTGTGGATGCATACCTTGTCCCGAGGCTTGCTCGGCGATAGTACCTCACGCCTTGCGCGGTCTTCATCTCCGGTCTTGGACGGTGTCTGTGTAGCTCCTGGTCACACTGGGACTGAAGACTCCTGGTCTCACCAGGACTGTCGGGATTGACAGTTGTCCTCTGAGCGACAGAGGTCTCCCGCCTCTGCAGTCGTCCACACAGACTGCCTGGAACTCTGATCTCCTTGTCGCATAAGGAATCATAAGGAGTCGCACCCTCCTATCGGCGTACTAGTCGCCAACACACTCTCCTACCACCAGTCGCTTTCTGCAGCTGTCTTTCCCTTGTTGTGCCTCCCTTATCAGGTAGCACTTGCTCGGGCTCTCTCTCGGTTACCAAAACCAGAGAGAATGACAACTTCACAGAGCAACTGGTTGCACTGGGTTGTACTTTGAGAAGCCCCCAATACCCCTATATATAGGAGGGTCATGGGACAGGGTTCTCTATCCCGGGCAATGCGGGACTAAAGCAGGAGTAGAAGGGTTGGAGATTTTCCACAAAAAACAACCAACCGCACAACCTGAACCGGTCGTTTCACACTGAAACGGTCGGTTGGGGATCTGAGCTGGTCGGTTGACACCTCAACCGATCGGTTGGGAACCATGAAACGATTGGTTCACTTCTGAACCGGTCAGTTTGTGGTATTGATCAGTTCCCGATTGACTTTGCTTCTTTTGTTTCGAATTGGTATCAAATACCAATCCTTGTTCCAATCAAATTGGGCAAGTGAAACGAAAGGAAATTTCTCACCAATCTTACTTTCCCAACTTTCTTGGTTGGACTTGAACATGTCGTTTCAACACTTGAACGAATTGCTTCACCCTTTCCATGAGCCGATCGGTTCACCAAGCTCAGCCGATCGGTTCATCACATGAGCCGATCGGTTGGGAGTGCAGATTGTGCAGAATCAGTCAATCACAGTTTCAATCAATCTGATACTCTAATCAATCAGTCCAACACCTTGAACACTATGATACTGAGCTATCAATTGATTGAGTGTTTAATTGAACTACTAAACTCCTTTAGTAATCAATCTAAAAATGTTTGTGGACAAACTCCTATTCCAGGTTAAATCCTATGTGTGTGACCCTGCAGGTCCATTTCACGTTGGCAGTGAAAGTCCATAACACTTATGACTTCACAAGAAAAGAGCGGTGCCTAGTCACACATCAGTGCTACCCAAGTGAAATAGAAAGTTGGAGAACAACTTTCAATCCTACAATCCGTGAATGGTGTTACAGTGAATGTATAATTCCTTTATCAATGATATCCTGAATGAACTTGAGGCATGGAACAATCATCATGTCAATGTTCATTCATTTCCTTGATCTCAGAGCAGACTGGGTGAGATGTGTGTGACATCAATATCACATATTGATTCATACGTGAATGTGCATGTGCATGCCTTTCTCAATCCTACTCATCAAGTGGCCAAGGAAATCAAACTTCCTCAGGAGGGACAAATCCAATATCTATCACTCACCCCTCAAAAGCCCCATGTGTCAAAGCCACCCAATCATCACCTTTATAACAACCCATGTTTCAGGACTACGTTTGATGATGTCAAAGTGTACCCAACAACATGTGTTGAGTGTAGTGATTTTAGGTCTAAGAATCACACTCACCACCATCACTGTGAGAGCTGACTGTGATTACCAAGTCATGGTTCCATGTGTCACTCTCACGGTGGGTCTGTCTGGTACCTTGTTCTCTAACAAGTACCTATGTGCTTGGTTTGATATCACTATATCATGACTAATGAGATTTTGTCATCAACCAACACACAATCTAGTCTTTAGTGTTATTGATGTCTATGGTTATTTCCACAATAACAACCGACTAGGGACTAAACAAGAATGTATACTCTTAACATCTGTATGATCTCATCGTTTATGTCCTTAACCTAAAAGCATACGTCATTGAGTAAAATCATTCTTTAGACATCTATCATGTTACACCATCATCTCAGAAACAGATTAAACATATAGATCGGAAATTGCCTTTATTATTATTCAAATCATTTACAAAGTATCCCATTACAATCATCATATGACTTGCTCTATGGGAATACATACCAACAGACTCCCACTTGCACTTAGAGCCAGTCACCAAGGAACCTCAGTCCTTGTGACCTAGCATGACCATCATGCTTCTGCTGAGAAAGGGCCTTAGTCAGTGGATCAGCTATGTTGTCTTCAGTTGGTACTTTGCAAATCTTCACATCTCCTCGTTGTACGATCTCTCGTATGAGATGGAAGCGCCGCAGTATGTGCTTGGACCGCTGATGTGATCTGGGTCCCTTATCTTGTGCAATAGCTCCATTATTTTCACAATAAAGCTCAATTGCATCACAGAGACTGGGAACTACACCAAGTTCAGAGATGAACTTCCTGATCCACACAGCCTCCTTTGCTGCATGTGAAGCAACAATATACTCAGCCTCTGTAGTAGAATCGACAACTGTTTCTTGCTTGGAACTCTTCTAGCTCACATCTCCACTATTAAGGCAAAATACAAATCCTGACTGTGATATGTAATCATCGTTATTGGTTTGGAAGCTTGCATCGGTGTAACCCTTTACAACCAGCTCTTCCTCTCCGCCGTAAACAAGAAACTGATCCTTAGTCCTTCGCAAGTACTTGAGGATGTTCTTTATGGATGTCCAGTGAGCATCCCCGGGATCTGACTGGTACCTGCTCGTCATGCTTAGAGCATACGAGACATCTGGGTGTGTGCACAACATAGCGTACACGATGGATCCGATGGCTGATGCATATGGGATCCCATTCATGCGCTCCCTCTCTTCACAAGATTGGGGACATTGAGCTCTAGAAACAGTGACTCCATGTAGCATGGGGATGTTGCCTCTCTTTGAGTTCTCCATTCTGAACCGCTTCAGCACTTTTTCAATGTACGTGCTTTGACTTAGTCCGAGAAGCCTTCTAGATATATCTCTATAGATCTTAATTCCTAGAATGTAGGGTGCTTCTCCTAAGTCCTTCATTGAGAAAGTATTCCCAAGCCAAGTCTTTACCTTCACTAAGGCTAAGACATCATTCCCCATCAAGAGTATGTCATCCACATACAATATGAGGAATGTGGTCGAGCTCCCACTAACCTTCTTGTACACACAAGGTTCATCTTCATTTTGAGTAAAGCCAAACACTTTGACTTCCTCATCAAATCGAAGATTCCAACTCCAAGATGCTTGCTTCAATCCATAGATTGACCTTTACAGCTTACAGACTTTATTGGCATTCTTTGGATCTACAAAACCTTCAGGCTTTGTCATGTACACATCCTCATTTATATTCCCGTTAAGGAATGCAGTTTTAACATCCATCTGCCAAATCTCATAGTCATAATAAGCTGCAATAGCAAGCATGATCCTGATGGACTTAATCATGGAAACTGGAGAAAAGGTTTCGTCATAGTCAACACCTTGAACTTGTCAAAATCCCTTCACAACCAATCTACCTTTATAAGTTTGCACATTGCCATCCATATCGGTCTTCTTCTTGAAGACCCACTTGCACGCTATGGGTTTTACCCCTTCGGGTGGTTCCACCAAAGTCCATACTTTGTTGGAGTACATGGATTCCATCTCGGATGTCATGGCTTCAATCCATTTCTCAAAATCTGGTCCCTCCATAGCCTCTACGTAGGTAGTTGGGTCATCATCTATGATCAACTCACCACCTTCCTGAGTTACAAGGTATTCAAACCTCTCAGGTTCAAGGTGGGTCCTACTAGATCTACGAGATCCTTGTATTACCTGAGGAGACTGAGATTCTACAATACCTTGTGAATCTCCATTTTCCTCTCGTACATCTACTGGTTCAATGTTTTGTTATTGGGCTTGAACCTCTTCAAGCTCTATTTTCCTCCCACTGCTTCCTTTAGAAATAAATTCCTTCTCTAGGAACACAGTTGCCCTGGCAACAAACACTTTGTTGTCAGTAGGGTGGTATAGATAATATCCCCTCGTTTCCTTGGGATATCCAACAAAATAACATTTATCAGAATTGGGTCCAAGCTTATCAGGAAACATTTTCCTGACATAAGCCTCACAACCCCAAATCTTTAGAAAAAGACAAATCAGGACGCTTCCCAGTCCATATCTCATATGGTGTCTTTTGAACCGATTTAGATGGTACTCGGTTAAGTGTAAACGTGGCGGTTTCAAGAGCATGACCCCAGAAGGAAATTGGAAGATTAGAAAAACTCATCATTGATCGCACCATATCTAACAATGTGTGATTCCTTCTTTCAGACACACCATTATGTTGTGGTGTTCCAGGCAGATTCCATTGTGATACAATACCACGGGCTCACAGAAGGTCCTCAAACTCCTGGCTTAAGTATTCCCCACCTCGATCGGATCTAAGTGCCTTAATACTTTTACCAAGTTGGTTTTGTACTTCATTCATGAAATCCTTGAACCTTTCAAAGGTTTCTGACTTATGCTTCATCAGGTACACATAGCCATACCTACTGAAATCATCAGTGAAGGTAATGAAGTACTGATACCCATTTCTGGCATTAGTTCTAAAAGGCCCACATACATCATTATGTATGAGTCCTAATAGATCACTAGCTCTCTCACCTTTACCTAAAAAGGGAGTCTTGGTCATATTTCCCAACAAACAAGATTCACATGTCTCTATTGATTCATAATCAAAAGAGTCTAGATAACCATCTTTATGGAGTCTAGAAATGCGCTTCTAATTTATGTGCCCTAGAAGACAATGCCAAAGATATGTTTCATTTGAGTTGTTGAGTTTTTGCCTTTTGGTGTTTACGTTGTATACATTTGTCTCTAGATCTATCAAGTATAGACCATAAGACATTGGGGCACTGCCATAAAAGATCACATCTTTAGAAATGGAACAATTTCCATTTTTAATAAGAAATTCAAATCCATCCTTGTCCAAACAAGAGACGGAAATAATATTCCTATTTATGGCAGGTACATAATAGCAGTTCTTCAACTCTATTATTAGCCCACTTGGTAGAGTTAACTCATAGGTTCCTACAGCACTGGCGGCAACTCTTGCTCCATTGGCAACACGTAGTTCAACCTCACCTTTCCCCAAAGGCCTACTTCTCTTAAGATCCTTCACATTTGAACAAATGTGAGATCCGCATCCGGTATCAAGTACCCATGACAAAGAAGTAGTAAAGTTAATCTCTATCACATATACACCAGAAGTAGAGATCTCTATCTATGACTTCTTCTTCCATCGTTCCTTCCATCCTCTCCATATAGAAGAAATTGGTTTGGCGAGAGAACCCTTCTCTCCCTTACCTATCGTTCCATTGATCTCTATCAATGAACTTTCTTTCTTCTTCACCAACGCTTTAAACATACATAGAGTGGATTCAAAGGCTCCTGGTATATTTGGATTGTGCAGAACACTTCTCACAGTCCTCAACCAGTTATGGAATTTATTCTCAATTAATTTGCCCATTTTAAAAGATGATTCCTTTGCCATTCTACAAGAGAAAATTGCATTTTGTCAAAACTCCTTTTGATTTGATTTGAATAAAAGTTGACGATAGTTAATTAGGCCTTTAATTAATTACCACTCCCACTATTTTGACTCAAATTGACAGCCCTCACCATCAATTCGGAAGATTGTAGTGCACAATCTTCTAGTGGGTCAAGATCCTGAAATCCTCTGAGCCATGGACCAGCTTGGGCTATCACCCACAACTTAGATCTTCCAGGTAGGCAACTCTTGGCAATTTCATCATATGCAACTCTTGAAAGATGTCATATGCAACGCATTGCCATGATCATCTCCATGCCTCAAGGTGCTAGATCCTATCTAGGTCACCTTGTTAAGTCCGACCCAAAGCCAACACGATGAACATGCACCCTGCTTGGGCAGACCCACACATTCATCCTTCACTCTTCCACGAGATAGATGGTGCACCACGCTTGGGCGTGCCCACACTTGGTCGTGCCCACACTTGGTCGATCAAGTTTTTCATGTATGTCGCATTTGGAAGGCATCTAAAACTTTAATATTTAATGAGGGATTTGGTTTTTATATACATATACATATCCAATCACCACAATATATAGTATGTATCATATACATGCCATATCCCACAGAAAACATGCAAAATGATAAAAGCAATGATTATGGCCATCCTATTGTGATTCCTCGAGCCAAGAGAAATCACGATCATCTAGGTCTACATCACATGCAACCTAAACAAGATGAAATATGTGCCTGCCTTTCTGGGTTTGATCAGCTCATCTCCATGAATGATCGGTTTGCCATCAAGTTGGTTGTTCGGGTGCCACCAGCCGATCGACTGGCGCCTCCAGCCGATCGGTTCACCGGTCGTCGTGCATCTCCTCAGGTCACCACCCCCTCGTCTCGCTCCTCGAACCGGTCGTCTGGAACACCAACTGATCAGTTCACGCCTTGAACCGATCGTCTCAGGTCATCCTCCGTTCTTTGACATAACAAGAAATAAAATCTATCCTATTTACAATTGAATTGTGAAACCCCGAGTTACATTCGGGGGGAGCAAAGGTAGGAAAAGAAATCTCGAATTATTTTGAGTTACATCAGGAATAGGAGAAAAGAATCGGTGCGCAGACCGAGATGCAAGCAACCACATACAACCACACACAGATATAGGGTTTATAGGCCATAACCATGCTACACATCCACCACAAAACTTGTTTCAGGGTAACGCGTATCGAGTGCATTAATATTACATATCATATATGTATATTTGGGATTTGTGGATTGGACATGCATAAAGCCAATATTATTCGCATCGTATGCAATAAATAAAGGCGACAAACCAAAATCGATCATATCGATAATCCTAAAATATAGAGCAGTTGACGTGGCTCTGATACCACTGTTGGGTTTTAGGGGAGGTAGAGAAGCAGCGGAAACAAAATTTTTCTCCCAAAATCCATAACAAAAGGAATCGCGTCAACGTCTATATAATAGGAAAGATGGTTTGTAGATGCATACCTTGTCCTGAGGCTTGCTCGGCGACAGTACCTCGCGCCTTGCGCAGTCTTCACCTCCGGTCTTGGATGGTGTCTGTACAGCTCTTGGTCGCAGCGGGACTGAACACTCCTGGTCTCACCGGGACTGTCGGGATCGATAGTTGTCCTCCGAGCGACAGAGGTCTCCCGCCTCTGCAGTCGTCCACACAGACTGCCTAAAACTCCGATCTCCTTGTCGCACAAGGAATCGGAAGGATTCGCACCCTCCTGTCGGTGTACTAGTCGCCAACACACTCTCCTGCCACCAGTCGCTTTCTGCAGTTGTCTTTCCCTTGTTGTGCCTCCCTTATCGGGTAGCACTTGCTCGAGCTCTCTCTCGGTTACCAAAACCAGAGAGAACGACGACTTCACAGAGCAAGTGGTTGCATTGGGTTGTACTTTGAGAAGCCCCCAATACCCCTATATATATAGGAGGGTCATGGGACAGGATTCTCTATCCCGGGCAATGCGGGACTAAAGCAGGAGTAGAAGGGTTCGAGATTTTCCACAAAAAACAACCAATTGCGCAACCTGAACCGATCGTTTCACAACTGAAACGCTCGGTTGGGGATCTGAGTCGGTTGGTTGACACCTCAACCGATCAGTTGGGACCCATGAAATGATCAGTTCACTTCTGAATCGGTCGGTTCGTGGTCCTGATCAGTTCCTGATTGACTTTTCTTATTTTTTTTTGAATTGGTATCAAATACCAATCCTTATTCCAATCAAATTGGGCAAGTGAAATGAAAGGAAATTTCTCACCAATCTTACTTTCCCAACTTGCTCGGTTGGACTTGAACTGATCGTTTCAACACTTGAACGAATCGCTTCACCCTGTCCATGAGCCGATCGACTCACCAGTTGAGCCGACCGGTTCACCAAGCTCAGCCTATCGGTTCATCACATGAGCCGATCAGTTGGGAGTGCAGATTGTACATAATTAGTCAATCGCAGTTTCAATCAATCTGATACTCTAATCAATCAGTCCAACACCTTGAACACTATGATACTGAGCTATCAATAGATTGAGTGTTTAATTGAACTACTAAACTCCTTTAGTAATAAATCTAAACATGTTTGTGGACAAACTCCTATTCCAGGTTAAATCCTATGTGTGTGACCCTGCAGGTCCATTTCACGTTGGCAGTGAAAGTCCATAACACTTATGACTTCACAAGCAAAGAGCGGTGCCTAGTCACACATCAGTGCTACCCAAGTGAAATAGAAAGTTGGAGAACAACTTTCAATCCTACAATTCGTGAATGGTGTTACATTGAATGTATAATTCCTTTGTCACTGATATCCTGAATGAACTCGAGGCATGGAACAATCATCCTGTCAATGCTCATTCATTTCCTTGATCTCAGAGTAGACTGGGTGAGATGTGTGTGACATCAATATCACATATTGATTCACATGTGCATGTGCATGCCTTTCTCAATCCTACTCATCAAGTGGCCAAGGACATCAAACTCCCTCAGGAGGGACAAATCCCATATCTATCACTCACCCCTCAAAAGCCCCATGTTTCAAAGCCACCCAATCATCACCTTTATAACAACCCATGTTTTAGGACTGCGTTTGATGATGTCAAAGTGTACCCAACGACATGTGTTGAGTGTAGTGATTTCAGGTCTAAGAATCACACTCACCACCATCACTGTGAGAGCTGACTGTGATTACCAAGTCATGGTTCCATGTGTCACTCTCACGGTGGGTCTGTCCAGTACCTTGTTCTCTAATAAGTACCTATGTGCTTGGTTTGATATCACTATATCATGACTAATGAGATTTTGTCATCAACCAACACACAATCTAGTCTTTAGTGTTATTGATGTCTATGGTTATTTTCACAATAACAACCGACTAGGGACTAAACAAGAATGTCTACTCTTAACATCTGTATGATCTCATCATTTAGGTCCTTAATCTAAAAGCATACCTCATTGAGTAAAATCATTCTTTAGACATCTATCATGTTACACCGTCATCTCAGAAATAGTTTAAACATATAGATCGGAAATTGCCTTTATTATTATTCAAATCATTTACAAAGTATCCCATTACAATCATCATATGACTTGCTCTATGGGCATACATACCAACATATCTGTTGGGTTTTAGGGGAGGCAGAGAAGCAGTAGAAACAAAAAATTTCTCCCAAAACCCAGAACAAAAGGAATCACGTCAACGTCTATATAATAGGAAAGATGGTTTGTGGATGCATACCTTATCCCGAGGCTTGCTCGGCAACAGTACCTCGTGCCTTGCACGGTCTTCACCTCCGGTCTTGGACGGTTTCTATGCAGCTCCTGGTCGCACCGGGACTGAAGACTCCTGGTCTCACCGGGACTGTCGGGATTGACAGTTGTCCTCCGAGCGACAGAGGTCTCCCGCCTCTGCAGTCGTCCACACAGACTGCCTGAAACTCCGATCTCCTTATCGCACAAGGAATCGTAAGGAGTCGCACCCTCCTGTCGGCATACTAGTCACCAACACGCTCTCCTGCTACCAGTCGCTTTATGCAGTTCTCTTTCCCTTGTTGTGCCTCCCTTATCAGGTAGCACTTTCTCGGGCCCTCTCTCAGTTACCAAAACCAGAGAGAATGACAACTTCACAGAGCAACTGGTTGCACTGGGTTGTACTTTGAGAAGCCCCTGATACCCCTATATATAGGAGGGCCATGGGACAGGGTTATCTATCCCGGGCAATGCAGGACTAAAGCAGGAGTAGAAGGGTTCGAGATTTTCCACCAAAAACAACCAACTGCGCAACCTGAACCGATCATTTCACAACTGAAATGGTTGGTTGGTGATCTGAGCCGGTTGGTTGACACCTCAACCGATCGGTTGGGACCCATGAAATGATCAGTTCACTTCTGAACCGGTCAGTTTGTGGTCCTGATCAGTTCCGGATTGACTTTTCTTCTTTTATTTCGAATTGGTATCAAATACCAATCCTTGTTCCAATCAAATTGGGCAAGTGAAATGAAAGGAAATTTCTAACCAATCTTACTTTCCCAACTTTCTCGGTTGGACTTGAACCGGTCATTTCAACACTTGAATGAATCGCTTCACCCTGTCCATGAGCCGATTGACTCACCAGTTCAGCCGATCGGTTCACCAAGCTCAGCTGATCAGTTCATCACATGAGCCAATCGGTTGGGAGTGCAGATTGTGCAGAATCAGTCAATCGCTATTTCAATCAATCTGATACTATAATCAATCAGTTCAACACCTTGAACACTATGATATTGAGCTATCAATTGATTGAGTGTTTAATTGAACTACGAAACTCCTTTAGTAATCAATATAAACATGTTTGTGGACAAACTCCTATTCCAAGTTAAATCCAATGTGTGTGACCCAGCAGGTCCATTTCACGTTGGCAGTGAAAGTCCATAATGCTTATGACTTCACAAGCAAAGAGTGGTGCCTAGTCACACATCAGTGCTACCCAAGTGAAATAGAAAGTTGGAGAACAACTTTCAATCCTACAATTTGTGAATGGTGTTACAGTGAATGTATAATTCCTTTGTCACTGATATCCTGAATGAACTCGAGGCATGGAACAATCATCCTGTCAATGTTCATTCATTTCCTCGATCTCAGAGCAGACTGGGTGAGATGTGTGTGACATCAATATCACATATTGATTCACACGTGCATGCGCATGCCTTTCTCAATCCTACTCATCAAGTGGCCAAGGACATCAAACTCCCTCAGGAGGGACAAATCCCATATCTATCACTCACCCCTCAAAAGCCCCATGTGTCAAAGCCACCCAATCATCACCTTTATAACAACCCATGTTTCAGGACTGCGTTTGATGATGTCAAAGTGTACCCAATGACATGTGTTGAGTGTAGTGATTTTAGGTCTAAGAATCACACTCACCACAATCACTGTGAGAGCTGACTGTGATTACCAAGTCATGGTTCCATGTGTCACTCTCACAGTGGGTCTGTTCAGTACCTTGTTCTCTAACAAGTACCTATGTGCTTGGTTTGATATCACTATATCATTACTAATGAGATTTTGTCATCTACCAACACACAATCTAGTCTTTAGTGTTATTGATGTCTATGGTTATTTCCACAATAACAACCGACTAGGGACTAAACAAGAATGTATACTCTTAACATCCGTATGATCTCATCGTTTAGGTCCTTAACCTAAAAGCATACATCATTGAGTAAAATCATTCCTTAGACATCTATCATGTTACACCATCATCTCAAAAATAGTTTAAACAAATAGATCGGAAATTGCCTTTATTATTATTCAAATCATTTACAAAGTATCCCATTACAATCATCATATGACTTTCTCTATGGGAATACATACCAACAGATCTGTTGGGTTTTAGGGGAGGTAGAGACGCAGCGGAAACAAAACATTTCTCCCAAAACCCAGAACAAAAGGAATCGCGTCAACGTCTATATAATCGGAAAGATGCTTTGTGGATGCATACCTTATCCCGAGGCTTTCTCGGCGACAGTACCTCGCACCTTGTGTAGTCTTCACCTCCAGTCTTGGACGGTGTCTGTGCAGCTCCTGGTCGCACTGGGACTGTCGGGATTGACAGTTGTCCTTCGAGCGACAGAGGTCTCCCGCCTCTGCAGTCGTCCACACGGACTGCCTAGAACTCCGATCTCCTTTTCGCACAAGGAATCGGAAGGAGTCGCACCCTCCTGTCGGCATACTAGTCGCCAACACACTCTCCTGCCACCAGTCACTTTCTGCAATTGTCTTTCCCTTGATTTGCCTCCCTTATCGAGTAGCACTTGCTCAGGCTGTCTCTCGATTACCAAAACCAGAGAGAACGACGACTTCACAGAGCAATTGGTTGCACTGGGTTGTACTTTGAGAAGCCCCCAATACCCATATATATAGGAGGGTCATGGGACAGGGTTCTCTATCCCAGGAAATGTGGGACTAAAGCAAAAGTAGAAGGGTTCGAGATTTTCCACAAAAAACAACCAACTGTGCAACCTGAACCGATCATTTCACAACTGAAACGGTCGGTTGGGGATCTGAGCTGGTCGGTTGACACCTCAACCGATCGGTTGGGACCCATGAAATGATCGGTTCACTTCTGAACCGGTCAGTTTGTGGTCCTGATCAGTTCCCGGTTGACTTTTCTTCTTTTGTTTCGAATTGGTATCAAATACCAATCCTTGTTCCAACCAAATTGGGTGAGTGAAACGAAAGGAAATTTCTCACCAATCTTACTTTCCCAACTTGCTCGGTTGGACTTGAACCTATCATTTCAACACTTGAACGAATCGCTTCACCCTGTCCATGAGCCGATCGACTCACCAGTTGAGCCGATCGGTTCACCAAGCTCAGCCGATCGGTTCATCACATGAGCCGATCGGTTGGGAGTGCAGATTGTGTAGAATCAGTTAATCGCAGTTTCAATCAATCTGATATTCTAATCAATCAGTCCAACACCTTGAACACTATGATACTGAGCTATCAATTGATTGAGTGTTTAATTGAACTACTAAACTCCTTTAGTAATCAATCTAAACATGTTTGTGGACAAACTCCTATTCCAAGTTAAATCCTATGTGTATGACCCTGCAGGTCCATTTCACATTGGCAGTGAAAGTCCATAACACTTATGACTTCACAAGCAAAGAGCGGTGCCTAGTCAAACATCAGTGCTACCCAAGTGAAATAGAAAGTTGGAGAACAACTTTCAATCCTACAATTCGTGAATGGTGTTACAGTGAATGTATAATTCCTTTGTCACTGATATCCTGAATGAACTCGAGGCATGGAACAATCATCCTGTCAATGTTCATTCATTTCCTTGATCTCAGAGCAGACTGGGTGAGATGTGTGTGACATCAATATCACATATTGATTCACACGTGCATGCGCATGCCTTTCTCAATCCTACTCATCAAGTGGCCAAGGACATCAAACTCCCTCAGGAGGGACAAATCCCATATATATCACTCACCCCTCAAAAGCCCCATGTGTCAAAGCCACCCAATCATCACCTTAATAACAACCCATGTTTCAGGACTGTGTTTGATGATGTCAAAGTGTACCCAATGACATGTGTTGAGTGTAGTGATTTCAGGTCTAAGAATCACACTCACTACCATCACTGTGAGAGATGACTGTGATTACCAAGTCATGGTTCCATGTGTCACTCTCACGGTGGGTCTGTCCGGTACCTTGTTCTCTAACAAGTACCTATGTGCTTGGTTTGATATCACTATATCATGACTAATGAGATTCTTTCATCAACCAACACACAATCTAGTCTTTAGTGTTATTGATGTCTATGGTTATTTCCACAATAACAACCGACTAGGGACTAAACAAGAATGTATACTCTTAACATCTGTATGATCTCATCGTTTAGGTCCTTAACCTAAAAGCATACGTCATTGAGTAAAATCATTCTTTAGACATCTATTATGTTACACCATCATCTCAGAAACAATTTAAACATATAGATCAGAAATTGCCTTTATTATTATTCAAATCATTTACAAAGTATCCCATTAGAATCATCATATGACTTGCTCTATGGGCATACATTCCAACAATAGGTACTATTAGGGTTTAACCTTTGTACCTTTATTGATTAACACTACTAACCATCATTGGATTATTGGAACTATCATCACCTTCAATATCCAAGTGATTGAACCACTAACAACCTCCATGCGGTTTTGAAGTTTCATCACCAAACGGTTTTGAAACTGTTTGCCACCAAACGGTTTTGAAACCGTTTGACCCCAAACGGTTTTGAAACCGTTTAGCCCCAAACGATTTCAAGACAATTTGGTCTCAAATGGTCTCAAGACCGTTTGGGCCAAATCAGTCCTAAAACCACAAGGGCTCACTTGGTCAATTACCCATCAAATCAATTTCTAATTGCACCATTGAAGTGACCATTGCTTATTCAATTGAAGGGTGCATCAATCTAAACCATTAGATCATCATCCATGGGTCAAGGATCAACCACTAACCCACCAAATGGTTTTGAAACCGTTTGGTCCCAAACGGTTTCAAGACCGTTTGGGCTCAAACGGTCTCAAGACCATTTGATCCAAATTGTCTTGAAATCATTAGGACCAATCAAGGATTTCTCCAATCAACTTGATTAGGGTTTCCACTTGAAGGATCGTGCACACATTCGATCAATCAATTGAGTCCATTGGATCATCATCCAACATGTGATTGAGTTCAGACCTCAAACGGTCAACTAAACCAAATGGTCAACTCATCCATGTGGTTTGGAGTCTAGGGCACCAAACGGTTTGCAAACTGTTTGGTCCCAAACGGTTTGATGAAACCGTTTGGACCAAAGGTCCAAGACCGTTTGCTCTTGATCTTTAATTAAGGTGTGTGTTTATGAATAGGTTGTCATCTTCAACCTTTAGACTCACGGAATTACTGCCATTTTCCATGGCAACTCCATTAATCAAGCAAGGCTATTGCAATAATAACAATTAACTCAATTGCATGAAGAAATCGAATTCAATGACAAGATTAAGGGTTTAAGTTATATAACCCACCTTCAAATCTGATCCCAAGCTCCAAGATTCATGGATCCAATGGTGTTTGAATCTCTAGAAACCTCCCAATGTCGTTTCTCAAGCTTTTGGAGTGAAAGGATCGGCTAGGGTTGAAGATGGAGTGAAGAAATGAAGGAATCACATATTGTTTTATGATTTTCACCATGAAATCAAGAAGAACGAAGGTCAAAGGCTTACCAACAGGTTGGGGACGTGCTTCCTGCTGTTCCTAGACTTCTTGGTCGATTTTACAAGCAAGGAGAAGAAGTGGGGTCGAAAAAAGTTCTTAGGTGGGTTGGAAAAGGCTCTTTTATAAGAAAATTGATGAAAGAGAAAATGTCTTATTAAAAATCAATTAATTCCAAAAATGGTGCCACCTCTTCCTCCTTGGTTTGCTTGCATGAAAAGGCAACTCAATTCCACTGAGATCCCTTCCATTATCCATGGATTAAGGGAAAAGAAATTAAGCACCTTAATCCCTTATAATATTAATATATCTTTTTGAGTGGAAATTCTTTTCCTTATAATAAGGTGAGTGGAATTTCACCTCTTTAAGATATTTTCGGCCCTTGCAAACCTCAAGGAGGTCCACACACACATCTGAATTCCACCATTTTAATTTTGGTTGAAGGCCCTTGAATTATTTTATTTATTTTTGCATTAATATTTCCATTATGCTTATATCTTGATTATTTTAATATCAAGATTCTCTCTCCTTCAACTTAAATCAAATGAGGCACCCCTCTCATTTTCTTTTCTCCATATGATGCCAAGAAACATTAGGGACCTAATTGAAGTGGTAATTTACATATTGCACCCTAGGTTTTGGGTATATTGCACATTACACCAAAACTAGATTTTCATGCACAAACATTGCTTTATCAGCTCTTTCTTAGAATTTAGGCTATCACAAGCCATACCTTTGCATCATCTTCACTCTCATGATGCTTCAACACATGAAGAACATATTATCATGCACAAATTGCAAATGAACCCCTCTACTTGGGTAATTTGCACTTTAGTCCAAAACAGACAAAATATTGATTTCAACAATATTCAAAAGGACTAAAAATGTAATATAAGTTCCTCTTGAGCCTTAATTACTTTTCAAAGATAAAAACAAGCATATAATCACTTTCATTAAACAAAACACCTAGGGTTAATTCATTACCCAGGTCATGGATGTTATAAGTTTATCCACCCCTTACAATGATTTCATCCCCGAAATCATCAACAAAACATTAAGAGAAAAGAGAAGGATACTTTCTCCTCATCTCATCCTCTAATTCCCATGTGGCTTCCTCAAGACCATGGTGGTTCCAGAGGACTTTTTCAAGACTAATGTCTTTCTTCTTCAACTTCTTGATTCTTCTATCAAGAATCAACACTGGCCCTTCTACATAAGATATGTCATCATTTAGTTCTACCTCCACAGGTTGTAGAACTAACTCAGTGTCAGGATGACACTTCCTTAACATAGATATATGGAACACCGGATGCAATCTATGCAACTCAGGTGGTAACTCTAGCTTATAGGCTACCTTTCCCATCCTTTCAATGATTGGATAAGGCCCCATAAATCTAGGAGCTAGCTTCCCTTTCTTTCCAAATCTCATGATACCTTTCCAAGGTGAAACCTTGAGGTACACCCTATCTCCGACTTGGAATTCTAAGGGTCTACGACGCTTGTCAGCATAGGAATTTTGTTTATCTTGGGCTGTTTTTAAATGTTGTTGTATGATCTTTATCTTCTTAGTTGTTTGCTGAACCAGCTCAGGATCCAAAAGTTGATATTCACCAATTTCATACCAACATAGAGGAGATCTACAACGTCTACCATACAAAGCCTCATATGGTGCCATATCAATACTGTGTTGATAGTTGTTATTATAAGCAAACTCTATCAAGCTCAGATGTAGATCCCAACTCCCCACAAATTGAAGGACACATGCCCTAAGCAAGTCCTCTAAAGTTTGAATTATCCTCTCAGACTGTCCATCTGTCTAAGGATGAAAAGTTGTACTAAACCTCAGCTGAGTGCCCAAAGCTTTATGAAGTCATTCCCAAAAATGACTCGTAAACTGAGGACCTCTGCCAGAAACTATAGTAACTGGTACCCCGTGCAAACGCACTATCTCATCTACATATAGTTGTGCCAGCTTCTCAGCTGTATAGGTTGTTTTGACAGGTAAGAAATGTGTTGTCTTTGTCAACCTATCAACTATTACCCAAATGGAATCATGACTTTTGGCTGTTCTAGGCAAACCAACCACAAAGTCCATAGTTACATGATCCCATTTCCACTGTGGTATAGGTAGGGGTTGCATTGTTCTGGCGGGCTTATGATGTTCAGCCTTAACTTGCTAACACACCGGACACCGCATAACAAACTCAGCAACATCCTTCTTCAAACCAGGCCACCAATACATATCCTTTAGGTTATGATACATCTTGGTGCTTCCTGGATGCATAGCATACATTAAAGAATGAGCTTCTTCTAGGACTAACTTTCTCAAGTTGTCAACATCAGGTACTACCATTCTACCATGGTAACAGACTACCTGATCATCAGAATCATGGAAACCATCCCATTTCTCACTGCCATATTCTGATCTGATATGCTGAACCATAGAATCAATTTGTTTTGCTTCTTTAATCTGGTGTCTCAGAGTTGGTTTTATGTGCATCTCAGCTAACAACCCAGCTAACAATGATACTTTAAGCTGTACATTATCTTGCCTCAAGGATATAAACATATCCCTCTTAGAGAACACTAAGGAGTTTAACTGTGCTTTGTCTAGAGTTGGTGTTGCTGACTTCCTGCTTAGTGCATCAGCAACCACATTGGCTTTCCCTGGATGATAATAAATTGTACAATCGTAGTCCTTGATTAATTCCATCCAGTGGTGTTGCCTCATGTTTAACTCATGTTGAGAAAAGATATACTTCAGATTCTTATGGTCTGTGAAAATCTAGAATGTCTCTCCATAGAGATAATGTCTCCATATCTTCAAGGCATGGACCACAGTAGTTAACTCTAGATCATGTGTCGGATAATTCTCCTCGTGTTTCTTAAGATGTCAAGAAGCAAAAGAAATCACTTTCTTATTCTGCATCAACACACATCCTAAGTCATTCTTTGATGTGTCACAAAAGACTATGTATCCCTTTCCTTGCTCAGGTAGCACCAACACAGGTGCACTTGTCAACCTTTCTTTCAGCAACTGGAAAGATTGTTGACACCTGTTGTTCCAGACAAAAGGAATCTCCTTCCTTGTCAACTTGGTCAGGGGTAGAGCTATTGAACTGAAGTTTGTTATGAACCTCCTATAATAGCCTGCCAGTCCTAGGAAACTTCTTATCTCTATCGGTGTCTTTGGCTGCTCCCATTACAGGACAGATTCTACCTTCTTAGGATCAACATGAATACCTAAGGAAGATATTACGTGTCCAAGAAAAGAAACGTCTGGCAACCAGAACTCACATTTGCTAAATTTAGCAAATAACTTATGCTCCCTTAGCAAATTCAGAGCTTAGCGAAGATGTTGCTCATGTTATTGAGCATCTCTACTATATATCAGGATGTCATCTATAAAGATGACAACATACTGATCCAGAAAAGGTCGAAAGATTTTATTCATGAGTTCCATAAATGTGGCTGGTGCATTAGTTAGTCCAAACGACATAACTGTGAACTCGTAGTGACCATACCTTGTCCTAAAGGCATACTTAGGTATGTCACCCTCCTTGATACGTAACTGATGGTATCCCGACCTCAGATCTATCTTAGAAAAGACAGTCGCACCACACAACTGGTCAAACAAGTCATCAATCCTTGGTAAAGGATACTTGTTCTTTATAGTTATCTTATTTAACTGTCTATAGTCAATGCATAACCGCATAGACCCATCCTTTTTCTTAACAAAAAGGACAGGAGCACCCCAGGGTGAAGTGCTTGGTCGGATGAAGCCCTTCTCGAGCAACTCTTGTAGTTGTTTCTTGAGCTCTGCCATTTTAGCAGGTGCCATCCTATATGGCATTTATGATATTGGTTGTGTGCCCGAAACTAGATTTATTTCAAAATCTATCTCTCTGGGCGGCAGAACACCTGGAAGTTCTTCAGGAAATACATCTTCAAATTCCCTGACTATCGGAACTTCAGAAGGATGAGGACTCTCTATTGTGGTATCAACCACATGGGCTAAGAATGCAAGGCATCCTTGTCTCATCAACCTCTCAGCTACCATAGCTGACACAAGACATGTGGGAAGAATCTTTCTATCTCCCTGAAAGATCCATGTGTCACCACCATCTGTGAACACAACATGCTTGGAACTACAATCCAAGACAACCCTGTACTTCTCTAAGGTGTCCATCCCAAGGATTATATCAAACCCATGCATTTCAAGTGGTATAAGATCCACTTGAATGCGATGATTAGAAAAGAAAAGATTGTAGGGAGAACACACTTCCCACAATACTGCAGATCCCATCAAAGGTGTTTCTAACAGCAAGCTATCTACTCTACGATTGACAATCATATTGCAGTCATCAATCACTCCTCGAGTGATAAAAGAGTGTGTAGCACCCGGATCAATTAACACAGATATGAAGAAGGATAAAGACATATCAGAATAAAATAGTTCCATCTGACATGTCACAACCTGAGGGTTGACTACTGCTTCACGCTAGTTCATAGCATAGAACCTAGCCGTCGCTTGATGTTGACCTTGTGCTTGATTATTGGATGTCGAAGAACCGGCTTGGGACGCTAGTCCACGTCCTCTAGCACCACTGCCAGGCTGTTGCCTCTGAGAGCCCTGCTGACTCTGCCTCAGTTGCTGGGTCACACTTCTGACTTTCTCAGGACATTCTCTCACCACATGGCCTTCTTTTCCACATCTATAATAGGTTATATTCCCCCTTGGTGGTCTGGGTGGTCCTATTATTGACATAGAGGTTGAGATGTGAGATCCCTTCAGTGGTAAACTATGGTTTCTACCCTTACTTGACATCCACTACGTTTGGGTATTAAACCTTCGTGGTGGTGTAGGCACAGAATACCTTGGTTTCTTGAAACTTCCAATAGTCTGTCCTTGGAACTGGGGGTATTCCTTCTTACTCTTGGTCTATCGCTTCTCAATTACAGACCTCTCTATGCGTCTTACAGACTCCACGAAAGTTGAAAACCTCTCTCAGTTCTCCAGAGCAGACACCGGAGTGGTTATTTTAGCGTTCAGTCCCTTCTCGAACTTCCGAATTCTCTCCTCATCATTAGATGCCATGTACGGACAGAACCGCAACAACTCCATGAACCTAGCCTCATACTCGCTAATGTTCATAGGTCCTTATTTAATCCCCTTGAACTGAGAGATCTTCTCATCTAGATACGTCTTGGGAAAGTATCTAGCAACAAATTCACGCCTGAATTCATCCCATCCAATCACAACTCCAGGTCTTTTGCCTTCCTTGATGGTCCACCAGTGACTAGCACTCCCTTTGAGGAGATATAAAGCATGCCTAACCCTCTCATCATCAGGAATCATGAGGATTCTAAAGGCTCTCTCTAGTTCAGTCAACCATAGGTCAGCATCTGATGGATCGGTTGTACCAGCATACTCTAAGGCTCCTACCCTCTTAAGCCTTTCAAAAGTCTTGTCGGCACCATGTCTTTCAACATGGGCTGGTGCCCTAGGTGCAGGTATTGGCATTCTATCCGTCATGTGGGTCATAGCTGCCATAAACTGCCCGAACATAACCTGGAAGGCTGGGTTCCCCATATCAGCTGGGTTGAACTGGGACTATTCAGGTACATGTTCTTCCCTATCCTGACCTCTTACACCACCTCCTGGTGCAGCAACACTGCTCTCAGCAGCATGTTCATCGTGTGATCAAGACATCCTTAGTTCTTCTTCTCCTATATGAGTAGAAGACACTATCAGATAAAATGGAAAACACTTAGAATAGACTCAACAACCTTAATCCTATGTCTCTGTAGACTCAGTGAACCTAGAGCTCTGATACCACTAATTTGTGGCATCTGACTCGCGAAAACAAAATTAACTAATGTGGAAGCAATTACTAGCAGCAGATTACTAAAAATCACTAAAAATTGAAACCATTTATCAAGAGATCCATTCACATGAAAACTCTTTCATTCAGAACAAGAGTAAAACATTACATACTGTCTTACTAGTACATCTCTCATACTATTCCTCTCGAGAGTTATAACATTAACTACTCTATTAAACTGTACATCAGCAGTGTTAAAATCTCAAGGCATCAAGCCAAAATCTCAGATTGAATTGTCAAAACACTAACTCCTAGGACCCGAGAGTACAGAGACGACTCATAGGACTAACTATACAAGACCAGACAGCCAAGGTCTCCACCTGATGGATCACTATTGTCCTTGTGGCTGCTGCTGCTCTCCTCCCTCAGATGAGTTTCTGCCTCGATGTCTGTGTCTACCTAAAAATGTTGAATCCCATGGGGGTGAGACAATTATAAAAATTGCCTCAGCGGGAGATATAACTCTCCGCCAAAATATTGTCAATGCAGTTTAATAGAAATAAATAGAGCAGTGGGATAATATAAATTAGTAGCAGATGAATCAACATCTATGCAGATTAGAGCAACATTCTTATGCAAGTAATTCAGTTTATAAGTTGATAATGTAGCATGTCTCATATTCAATATGAATTTAAAGAACATAAGTAACATTCATGAACCAGGGACATGCTAAGCAGTGTAACGTCAACCAATGATTCTCGTATTTCAATCTCATACAAAATACGCTACACAACGGATTATATTTTACAAACAGATTTAAGCTCTGAGGAAATGAGGTATACCGCTCATACTCCAACCGACCATTTCTAGAATCAAAATCGGTACCATAAATAGGTCAATGGAAGAGTCGGATTCCCATGACCTCCCACATCCTGGTCAGCACAGGACTACAAGCAGGACTGTGTCGACTGCTGAAATAGCTTTCCAGGGTATACTGGAACTTCGCTATAGAGTTACAGCATCAACTGTACTCTCATCAGCAATCGAGAGCATTGATGTTTATCTCTATCGATCCAACATAAATTAACATTGGGGGGTTTATGATACATCCATCCCAACCATCGGGAGATTTATGATACATCTATCCCGACACATGAAGGATTGAGGGGTTTAGTGTTTACCTTCACTCAATCTCTTCACCCGGATGTAAGGATATTTTCACCCATTTACCCCCACATATTCAAAATATGTGAATTCCAGGAATTCCATAGAAAACCTGTTTCACCATCACCAACTGTTGACGATGATGGATCTATGGTCAGAGCACTACATGAATAGATTCCACTTGATTAATTAAGTACATTTTCATATTCATTTAGCATCAGGAAAGTTCTCAAACATAACTTATTATATCAATGCTATAAGGAAAGATGTACTAATTTCATCAATTAATTAACAGTTTTAAAAGATATTGGGAACTCAATCCCTTATTTCAAAACTGGGAATTCTCATCCCTTCTCAATTTCATCACCATAATCATATGGCCCTGGGTGATTAAACCCTTGATTCATCATTAAGCATTGTTACCACTTTTCCAGGTAACCATCACCTTTAGGTCAATTGACCAAGGCAAACATGATACTTTGCTATTACAAGAATCACACATGGTACTTGAGGCCCATTAACTCTCTTGTTTCTCTTACCAGGCAACAAGGTATATTATGACCCTCAAGATACAATCATAATAGTGAATTGAACATCATAGCTCATACATGGCCATGATCATCATTTCAATCATACCTACATGGTTAGCACAGATGATAACAGTGATATCAGTTGCATATCAGAACCATGTTCAACAATTATGAATTCACTATTCATGGGTAACACCACTATTCCCTCACCAGGGTTAGGGTTTCCCATTTCATGTAACTTGAGGATATTCACCCTATTATCACATCAAAGATATGGTTTATCACCATATTGCCCAGAATTAGGGTTCATTAAGCAGTAGATAGTATTACTCTGGGTTTGAACTTCATAGCACATCAAACATCAGGGTTTCTCATGAAACCATCCTTAGACAGGGTTTCACATAAATTTCACCCTAGAAAAGGATTTACATTCAATAATCCACAATTGCGGTTTCACATTCCATTACCCATAATTAGAGTTTACTATTCATCCCAATTAGGGTTTCATGATCCATCACCCATAATTAGGGTTTACTATTCATCCCAATTAGGGTTTCATGATCCATCACCCATAATTAGGGTATACTATTCATCCCAATTAGGGTTTCATGATCCATCACCCATAATTAGGGTTTACTATTCATCCCAATTAGGGTTACATCCATACCTTGGATTAGGGTTAAAGTTCAACAACCTTGTCAATTAAGGTTTATGTTCATGATTAGGGTTTCATGATCTCCTTACTTAAGGATCATACCCTTAATCACCACATACATCATACTTATGTATAAATTCCATGCTATCATTCCTCTCAACTTGATTAGGTCATATCAACCCTTAGTCAAGTTCATACAACTATGAATAACATAGTGTACCAAGTCATTGCTCTTATAAGCAATTAGGGTTTCTTCCTTAATTGACATTAATCACATAGGTACTATTAGGGTTTAACCTTTGTACCTTTATTGATTAACACTACTAACCATAATTGGATTATTACAACTATAATCACCTTCAATATCCAAGTGATTGAACCACTAACAACCTCCATGCGGTTTTGAAATTTCATCACCAAACGGTTTTGAAACCGTTTGCCACCAAACGGTTTTGAAACTGTTTGACCCCAAATGGTTTTGAAACCGTTTGGCCCCAGATGGTTTCAAGACCGTGTGGTCTCAAATGGTCTCAAGACCGTTTGGGCCAAATTAGTCCCAAAACCACAAGGGCTCACTAGGTCAATTACCCATCAAATCAATTTCCAATTGCACCATTGAAGTGACCATTGCTTATTCAATTGAAGGGTGCATCAATCTAAACCATTAGATCATCATCCATGGGTCAAGGATCAACCACTAACCCACCAAATGGTTTTGAAACCATTTGGTCCCAAACGGTTTCAAGACCGTTTGGGCTCAAACGGTCTCAAGACCGTTTGATCCAAATTGTCTTAAAATCATTAGGACCAATCAAGGATTTCTCCAATCAACTTGATTAGGGTTTCCACTTGAAGGATCGTGCACACATTGGATCAATCAATTGAGTCCATTGGATCATCATCCAACATGTGATTGAGTTCAGACCTCAAACGGTCAACTAAACCAAACGGTCAACTCATCCATGTGGTTTGGAGTATAGGGCACCAAACGGTTTGCAAACCGTTTGGTCCCAAACCAAACAGTTTGATGAAACCGTTTGGTCCCAAACAGTTTGATGAAACCATTTGGACCAAAGGTCCAAGACCGTTTGCTCTTTATCTTTAATTAAGTTGTGTGCTTATGAACAGGTTGTCATCTTCAACCTTTAGACTAACGGAATTACTGCCATTTACCATGGAAACTCCATTAATCAAGCAAGGCTATTGCAATAATAATAATTAACTCAATTACATGAAGAAATCGAATTCAATGACAAGATTAAGGGTTTAAGTTATATAACCCACCTTCAAATCTGATCCCAAGCTCCAAGCTTAACGGCTCCAATGGTGGTTGAAGCTCTAGCAACCTCCCAAGGTCGTTTCTCAAGCTTTTGGAGTGAAAGGATCGGCTAGGGTTGAAGATGGAGTGAAGAAATGAAGGAATCACACATTGTTTTATGATTTTCACCATGAAATCAAGAAGAAAGGTCAAAGGCTTACCAACAGGTTGGGGACGTGCTTCCTGCTGTTCCTAGCCTTCTTGGTCGATTTTGCAAGCAAGGAGAAGAAGTGGGGTCGAAAAAAGTTCTTAGGTGGGTTGGAAAAGGCTCTTTTATAAGAAAATTGATGAAAGAGAAAATGTCCTATTGAAAATCAATTAATTCCAAAAATTGTGCCACCTCTTCCTCCTTGGTTTGCTTTCATGCAAAGGCAACTCAATCCCACCGAGCTCCCTTCCATTATCCATGGATTAAGGGAAAAGAAATTAAGCACCTTAATCCCTTATAATATTAATATATCTTTTTTAGTGGAATTTTTTTCCTTATAATAAGGTGAGTGGAATTTCACCTCCTTAAGATATTTTCGGCCCTTGCAAACCTCAAGGACGTCCACATACACATCTGAATTCCACCATTTTAATTTTGTTTGATGTCCTTTGAATTGTTTTATTTATTTTTGCATTAATATTTCCATTATGCTTATATCTTGATTATTTTAATATCAAGATTCTCTCTCCTTAAAATTAAATCAAATGAGGCGCCCCTCTCATTTTCTTTGCTCCATATGATGCCAAGAAACATTAGGGACCTAATTGAAGTGGTAATTTACATATTGCACCCTAGGTTTTGGGTATTTTGCACATTACACCAAAACTAGGTTTCCATGCACAAACATTGCTTTATCAGCTCTTTCTTAGAATTCAGGCTATCACAAGCCATACCTATGCATCATCTTCACTCTCATGATTCTTCAACACATGAAGAACATATTATCATGCACAAATTGCAAATGAACCCCTCAACTTGGGTAATTTGCACTTTAGTCCAAAACAGACAAAATATTGATTTCAACAATATTCAAAAGGACTAAAAATGTGATATAAGTTCCTCTTGAGCCTTAATTACTTTTCAAAGATAAAAGCAAGCATATAATCACTTTCATTAAACAAAACACCTAGGGTTAATCTATAACCCAGGTCAGGGATGTTACAGTAGTGTTGGCCATTGGTGGGGCGTTGAGGAGGAGAAGAAACTTGGAGTAGTGATTAGTTGGGAGGAGTTTCAACGGGAGTTTATTTTTGGATACTTTCTGGAGCTGTATCTTGATGAGAAGATGTCACAGTTTGAGAATATCCGGAAGGGTTCGATGTCCACAAAAGAGTATGAGGCAAAGTTTATGGAGTTGTTGACTTTGTGTCCTCACATGGCCGATATGGATAAAGAGAGGATCCAACGGTTTGATAAGGGCTTTAGAAAGGATCTAACGATAATGGTGTCTTCTTTGGTGAACATGGAGAGGCTCTATACCTTTGTGGAGTTGGTGAGGAGGATCGAGTGGTCTGCTATCAAGAACCGTGGAGCCAATGTTAAGAAGAGGTCGGCTCAGTTTTAGGTTCATTCATCTAGAGGCATTAATAAGCCAAGGTTTTATTCACCTTAGTCATAGCATAGGTTAGCTTTTTATGAGCAATAGTCAGTGGTGCCCTCATAGTGGTCGATGAGAAATGGAATAGGTTGTAGTTTCTCATCAGATGGAGTGTGCAGTATAGCATCAGTGTCGGGGTCGATGACAGGGCCGTCTAGGCCATGGTATGAGGATAAAACATGTTATAAGTGTGGACAGACTGGGCATACCAAGTTGTTTTATCCTATGAAGGATGAGGAGGTGACACAGCAATTAAGGTAGAGTCAGTAGGATTCTCAGCAGCAACAGTTCAGTAATGGTGATGGTTGACATGATATTTTTATCACACTAACAAACTCACTCGGGGTTGAAATCCCCGAGGTTTTACCAAAACCAAAGTGCAATAGTACCACCTGCAAGCGGATGAGTCTTATCACGGTATAGTTAAGGATCAAACCCAAAGGAAAATGTTTTTAAGAATCCTTTTCAGTCGAATCTAGCTCGAGTAAAACTAATATTTAAAATTATTGGTTGAATTGAGGTTAATTAAACTAATTGTAAGAAAGTAGAAGCTGGATTAAAGTAGGATTTAGATCAATGATATGGAATCACTGGGATGGTATTGGATTTCACCACCACTACACATGCAAACACATTCAATTGCGAACAATCCAGGAAAGATATAGCAATCCAAATAGAGATGTTGCAAAACCCCCCATACGGGTGTTAGGTTCGCGTAAGAATCACCTTAGGCATCAGATGTCTCGTCACCATCCGGATCACTTACTTACGGATCTAAAGATACAGAAATCCAACGAAGGTTGTGGGCCCCCTATACAGGCATTAGGCACACAGAAGAATCACTGAAGGCTAGATGGCTCGTCCCCTCGCGGATCATACACTTACTACCTCGAAGAAATCCCATTCTATTTCTAGTTAGGGAGTCAACTGCATTAATCGATAAGCAAGCAGACGATTAATATACGAGCAAACATCGACGATTAACAAGAAGATACAAAATCCAACTAAGGTTGTAAACCCCCTATACAGGCATTAGGTACATAGAAGTGTCACCGAAGGCTAGATGGCTCGTCCCCTCACGGATCCCACACTTGCTACCTCAAGGAATCCCATTCTATTTCTAGTTTGGGAGTCATCTTGTTAAACGACATTCAATCCTACATATAGAAGTCCTCGCAACATAGGAAGAACCAAGATGAAAGCAAGCAATTAATCAAACTACGAACATAACGATTAATAATGAAATGAAGAGTTATATACATTGCCATGGAAAGTTTAACAATATAACATGTTTGCGTGGGCAGCGGGGCTAGTCCCCCACCCCAGCGAAAAGGTACTACTTTCTCATGATGCGAGAAACAAGAAGAACGAGAAAGAGAGAGAAATATGCCATGAACTCGGTGCAGAAGGTAGTCGCAGCTCGGTGTAGTAGATACGGCCTCCTACGTCGAGTCGGAACAGATCTGGACGCAAACAGGAGTTGCCAAGATAGATCAGGAAGTCTCCCTTGCTCTATCTTTCTTCTCTCCTCAGCTTCCTTGGTTGCAACACGGGCAGTAGGTGAAATGAAACTGGCACGGACTAGACTGATTTTGGGTCAGACCGGTATACAGACAGTCTGTCGGCGTCCTGGAACCGATGTCCAAGTGAGGACCCTTGGGGTCCTATTTATAGGCACGGGATTGACCCCAAATGGTCTGGGATTAAAGGAAACCAAACGGTCTGCAGATATTTTTGCCCAAACAGTTTCACTTAAAATAGCCCAAACAGTCTATAGAATCTGACCAAACGGTCTTGCATAAACTGGGCAAACAGTCTATAAACCGCATAAGACCAAGTGGTCTTGAGAAAACGGTTTGGAAACCGCATGAGATCAAATAGTCTCATAGACCGTTTGCTCCTTTCAAATGATACTTTGCAAACGATTTGGAAATCGTATAAGGCCAAACGGTCTTGATCGGCAAACGGTTTGGAAACTAATAGAACTCCAAACGGTCTTGTGCGGAAAGGGGCAAACGTTCTTTAGGTCAGCAGATGCCCAAACGGTCTCCAGGTCAGCAAATGCTCAAATGGTCTTCTATGCTTTCCGATCAAATGATCTGAGACCCGCAAGGGGGCCAAACGGTCTTGTGTCGCAAAGGGCAAACGGTCTTGCACAGACCGTTTGCTTTTCTGTAATGGATTCGAACAGTGATCGAATTCGTCAGCAGCTGGGTCAAACAATATGTTGGCCCTCAGGTAAAAGAATGATCTTCGGCCTTCATCTGCAGGTGCAACGGTCTCGGGGCAACCCCATTTGGTACACGAACCACCTCCAATCGATCTCGCTCAGGAGATGAAAATAAGTGTTGGTCAGAGGTTGAAGACGACGCACCACGGCCGTGGTTAGGCACCACGGTCATGGTAAAGTTGTTGTCCCATGGCCGTACCGCCTTGCACGGGCGTGGTGGGTGAGAAATTTGGCCCTGACGGCATTGAGCCACGGCCATGGTGAGGTGGCTGCCACACGGTCATGCTGCCTCGCACGGGCGTGGTGAGCGAGAGGGGGTCGATGTAGGTAGGGTGCCACGGTCGTGGCGAGTGAAAGCTCAGTCATTGAGGTTGATCTACCATGGTCGTGGCCGCACCACACGGTCGTGGTGATGACAGCAGACCACGGCCGTTTTGGACCACCACGACCGTGGTTAAGAATCTGCTTCAAGGTCCTGAATCCATGCACTGCTCGATCCCTTGCGGTTGGATTATGCCTCTATTCGATCTTTGCTGGTCATACGGTCTTGAGACTACATGGGCTCAAACGGTCTTGAGACCGTATGGGTGGAATTGCTTGGTTAGATATCTTGATCGAAGCTAGAGATGAAGGTGGACATTGACTACTTGTTCAGCTTTGTCAGAACCTGCGTTAAATGAACAATATTTAGTTAAAACCTTGATAATCGAATCAACTAAGTAGTTTTGCACATTATGATTCATATTGAGTGAAATAGTATGTATAGAGTTGAATTGGTCCCAAAGTGATAATTGAATTTCCTGATGAATATACATTCATCAAAATACCCCGAACTTAAACGTTGCTCGTCCTCGAGTAACACAAAATCTGAAACCGTCGCCAAATGAATACTTTCAATTTGTGTGATTGCTTCATCTTCACATCATGAATGTTTTCTTTCTGCTCAATATGACTCAGTATCTCAACCTCCTGAGACCACTAAACACATCTTACCATATCTTTGTTCCTGAATTTGCTTTCCAATATCACTTCCTCCCACTTTTTCTGACAACAAGCATGTCAAAAAGTTTTGTAAGAATCCAGGGACACCCACAGAACAACAAGATGCATTTGATCTAACACTGGTGTTTTTTTCAGGATAGGGTAGGCATTCATTGTTCCATTAGGTAGAAAATGGAGTGAATGGTGGTATGGAAGGAAGAAATAAATCTCTCCTCTATTCGACTCGAGATTAATATTTTCTTTGCAATTTTATTTATTGCATTTTTGTGCGAATCTCTCCTCTATTCGACTCGAGATTGCATTTCTTTATGTGTGCGCTTTGGCATCTTTTTGTTTACAAATCTCTCCTCTATTCGACTCGAGATTGCATTTTTGGTGGTACACCCCTATTTATTTGCAAGGGGTATGGAAGAAGCAGATAAAGAGGGAAGTGGTGTGCCACCCCGAACATAGGGTTTGGCACATATTCATCTATTTTTGTTTCTTTTTTATGAAAGGAGGGATACAAAGATGATAGAATAGGTGTAGAAGAGAGTTCAGATCAGAATGCAACTTGATTTACAATTTAGTGTGTCGGGTTGTTCTCTTTATCAAACTCTGCTCAAATAATGACTTGATGAGGATCCGGTGGGGATTTCATGCTATTGTTCCACAAATCAGTTAGGAAGTACGACATGTTTGATCCCTATCAGTTTGATAGACACTTATCATCTTTGCAAAAAGTATCATGAGGTTAGGAATCATAAACTTCACAAGATGATTTCAATCAAAAGGCTTGTTTCAAAAAGTGGTCCTTTTGAGGATTTACTTCGATTAAGGAGGATATAATGATTGAAAATGCATATCAATTCAATTAGTGACTTTTAATGAAACCAGGAAGCGTCAAAAAGTGTCAAAAATTCATCAAGTATATGTTCAATTTTGTTGAAAAACATTAAAGAATTTTGAAAATTTTGAAAATTTTTTATCAAGAATGTGATAGTGAAAACTTAAGTATGAAAAGGATGGGTGTAGGTGGAAAGTGAGGTACGTACCACCCACCCTCCACCCCAAACTTAGAGATTTGCTCGTCCCGAGCAAACCCTAAATCCAAGATGGAGGGGAAAATTCATGCCAGAATGACCACCAGGTGTGGTTGTGTTCCAATCAGCATGCATCCTCTTATCTGGAAATCTCAAAGGTAAAGAGCAATTAGGTCTTAAAATAGCATCTTGCGATGTGAATTTTATTTAATGAAGAATTAACTAGAATGTAAAAACAAAATTGAGGAAATATTATAATTTGAAAAGAAAAGTAAAACAAAATTATTGATCGGGTTGCCTCTCGACAAGTGTCGTTGTTTTATGTCGATGGCTCGACTGAATTCTTCAGCTTCATGGTGGATCCTTAGGATTGGTGAGTTCCAACATTGTTTCAGTGCCTATGTAAATCGAGGTGAAATATCTCTTTAAGAGGTGACCATTTGCCATAAATTTGCCTGACTTTTCACTCCATAAAGAGAAAGCACCATGTGGGGAAATGCTTTTGACAATGTAAGGTCCAGACCAGCGAGAACAGAGTTTTCCTGGAAATAACTTCAACCTTGAGTTGAATAGCAGAACTTGGTCTCCTACTCGTATGTCTTTTCTTTTTAGATGTCCATCATGCCAAAGTTTTGTGTGTTCTTTGTAGATTCATGCATTCTCATAAGCTGTCATCCTGAGTTCATCCAGCTCTTGGAGTTGCAGAATCCTGGCTTGGCCAGCTTCTTTCATACCAAAGTTCAGTTGTTTAATTGCCTAGCATGCCTTGTGTTCCAGTTCGACTGGCAGGTGACAAGCCTTTCCATATATTAATCGAAAAGGTGTAGTCCCGAGGGGAGTTTTATAAGCAGTTCGATAGGCCCATAAGGCATCGTTGATTTTTGTTGCCCAATCCTTTCGATTGCAACCTACAGTTTTTTCCAGAATAGCCTTTAGCTGACGGTTAGAGACCTCTACTTGTCCACTTGTTTGCGGATGGTAAGCTGAGGCTACCTTATGTGTTACACCGTATTTTCTCAGAAAAGATTCAAAGCTTCTTTCAAGGAAGTGGGACCCTCTGCTAGATATCACGGTTCGTGGCACTCCAAAATGGGGGAAAATAATATCTTTGAATAATTTGATGACGGGTTTGGAATCACTAGTGATGGTTGGTATGGCTTCAATCCATTTTGAGACGTAGTCTACCGCCACTAGGATGTATGTAAATCCATGAGAAGATGGGAATGGACCCATGTAGTCCACCCCCCAAACATTGAATATCTCTACTTCTTGCCATAGATTCAGCGGCATCTCGTCTCTCTTTGTTATATTACCTGTTCTTTGACATTTGTTACATGATAGGACAAAGTTGTAGGAATCCTTGGATATGGTCGGCCAGAAGAATCCACATTGCAAAACCTTCATGGCAGTCTTTTTACAGTTCATATGTCCTCCCACTGGTCCTGAATGACATTGTTCCAAAATAAGTTGGGCTTCTTCTTCGGCGATACATCGTCTATACAGACCATCAGCACATAGTTTAAAGAGATATGGCTCATCCCAGTGATATTGCTTCACATCATGCATGAACTTCTTCACGGCATTCCCGATGCATTGAGGATGGATAACCCCAGCAGCAAGGTAGTTCACAAAATCTGAGTACCATGGTATAGCTTCTGAGGCCTTCACTAGTTGATCGTCTGGTAGGGAATCATTTATCGGAATCTTCTCAGTATCCAGAGTGTGGATGCGACTGAGGTGGTCTGCTACAACATTCTCTGTACCCTTTTTATCTCTTATCTCTAAATCAAATTCTTGTAACAGGAGGATCCATCTAATCAACTTGGGTTTTGCATCTTTCTTTGCCAGAAGGTAACGAATGGCAGTGTGGTCAGTGTAGACAATAACTTTCGAACCAAATAGGTAGGATCTGAATTTGTCAAAGGCATACATGACTGCTAGAAGTTCTTTCTCGGTAGTTGCATAATTCCTCTGGGCTTCATCGAGAGTTTTTGATGCATAATAGATCACATAGTGTTTCTTCTCTATATATTGCCCTAAAACAGTGCCCACAGCATAATCACTCGCATCACACATAATTTCAAAAGGATGGTCCCAGTCAGGAGCTCTAATGATGGGGGTGGTTGTAAGGGCCTTCTTCAGTGTGTTGAACCTTTTGACGCATTCTTCATTGAAATTGAAATCAGTATCCTTTAGTAATAGGTTCGTCATTGGCTTCATTATCTTGGAAAAATCCTTTATGAATCTTCTATAAAATCCAACATGACCAAGGAAATCACGAACTTCTTTTACATTTGTGGGAATAGCCAGTTTAGAAATCACTTCAATTTTGGCTTTATCTACTTCAATTCCTCTATTGCTGGCCCTATGGCCCAGGACAATGCCTTCTTTTACCATAAAATGGCATTTTTCCCAATTTAGCACAAGATGTGCTTCCTCGCAACGTTTGAGGACCAGGGAGAGGTGCTTTAGGCATGAATCAAATGAATCTTCGTAAATAGAAAAATCATCCATGAAAACCTCCATAATTGTTTCAATAAGACCAGTGAATATGGCGGCCATGCAACGTTGGAAAGTTGCGGGTGCATTACAGAGACCAAACGACATTCTTTTAAATGCATATGTTCTAAATGGGTAGGTAAAGGTTGTTTTCTCTTGGTCATCAGGATGTATGGGTATTTGATAGAATCCAGAGTAACCATCAAGATAATAGAAATATTCTTGATGAGCCAACCTTTCTAGGACTTGATCAAGGAAGGGCATTGGAAAATGATCTTTTCGAGTTTCCTTGTTCAATTTTCTATAATCTATGCACATCCTCCACCCTGTGACTGTTCGAGTGGGGATGAGTTCATTATTTTCATTCCGTATAACAGTTGTTCCACCTTTCTTCGGGACAACATGCACTGGGCTCACCCATGGTGAATCGTATATCGGATAGATTATTCTAGCTGTGAGCAATTTAATGACCTCGCCAAGGACTACTTCCTTCATATTTGGGTTCAATTTCCGTTGATGCTCAATAGTAGGTTTGTGATCTTCCATCATAGGGATCTTGTGCATACACAGTGCTTGACTGACCCCAGTGAGGTCACTCATTTTATAACTGATGGCTTTCTTTCTTTCCCTCAATTCCTTCATAAGTTTCTCTTCTTGTTTAGTTGTTAGATCGGAATTTATAATAACTGGACAAACCTTGAGATCATCTAAAAAACGTACTTCAGTATTTCGGGCAGGGGTTTCATTTCGGGAGCTTCTGGTTTTTTGCTTGTTTCTTCTATAGTTTCCATAGCCTTGAGTTCTTCACTGGTGGATTCGACATCTTCTTTAGCAGAGTCAAGGGATTCGATGCAATCTTTTACTCGTTCGTCGATTGGTTCATCAACTGATGGGTTTATTAGAGCAATTTCCAAGGGATCATTTGATTCATGATGCTCTTGAGTCAGAAGTGACATTTGTTCAATGCAGTCAATCAGATAGACTTCTTCTTGTATACTTGGTCTTCTCATACTTTCAAAAACTTTAAATTCAAGAGTTTCTTTGCCTAATATGAGTAGTAAGGTACCAGCTTCAACATCAATCAGGGCTCTCATAGTGGCGAGGAATGGGCGACCAAAGATGAGAGGATATATGGCGTCTTCCTTTATATCCATAATGACAAAGTCGAATGGAACATATGTTTCCTTGCCTACCTTGACCGGGACATCTTCAAGGATTCCTAACAGACATTTTATCAAATTGTCTGCAAGTTGTATAGTCATACCAGTAGGAAGAAATTCTGCAAACCCTAGTCTTTTGCACAAGCTAAGTGGCATAATAGAGATGCTTGCACCAAGATCTGCCAATCCTTTCTTGCATGACGAGTCGCCAATGTGACATGAAATTCCAAAGGATCCTGGGTCTTTTTGTTTCTTGGGCATCTTGCTCAATATGATATCAGATGTAGTTGTAGCCAGTTTTACTGTCTCATATTCTTCAGTTATATACTTCCTGGTGAGGAGTGACTTTAAGTATTTGGTCCAGGCTGGTATCTCGGTCAGCGCATCCAAGAAGGGTATATCAACATGAAGTTTCTTCATAGCCTCTTTAAACTTATTGAATCGGGTATCAAGCTTGGTCTGCCTTAGATGAGCTGGGAAGGGTATACGAGGCTTATATATAGGAATATCAGGTTCTAGTGTTTCAGTTTCTTCATCACTAGATTTCTCAGGACTTCCCTTATCTGTCTTATCATCTTTTGATTGAGACTCTAGTGTTGTTGAGTCTTGGATAATCACAGGTTCATATTTGTCTGTAATAACCACAGGTGTCCTTACAGGGGGATCTGAATAGTCTTTTCCTGACCTAGTGGTGACTTCCTTCAACTGTTCAGGATGCTTAGGATTGTTCTCGGGTTGGCCAGCAAAGACTCCAGCAGGTGGCTTTATGCTAGCTGCGAGTTGAGCTAATTGAGATTCAATATCCTTCTATTGAGCTTGTTGGTTAGCTATCATGGTTTGCTGAGTTTGCAACATCTTTTCAATGGATGATAGCTTGTCATCATAAGAAACTAGACCTGCTTGATGTCCTTGCTATTGATTAAGATTTTGGTATTGTGAGTTATTTTGGAAATTATTATAGTTCCTATTCTGAAAGTTCCCCTTGAAATTCCCTTGATTCCCAAAATTCTGTTGTTGATTATATTGGAATCCTGGTGGGCCTCTTGGTTGATTGTTTGAACCAAATTGATGTGAATTTACTGCTCCAGAGGGGTTTTTGTATTGAAAACCGGGATGATTCCTATTCTGATTTGGATTGTAATAACCTAGACCAGGAATGGTGTTGATAGTGTTAAGATTTTCCATCTGATCGTTATCTCCTTGCCCACATACATTTCTCAGAACAACATCATAGAGAACATTGCATGATAAAGTGGAATGATCGGTACTTTTACATGCTTCACAGAACAGGGAAGCAGACTTAACTTGTTCTGATTGTCGAGTAGGTGAACGTCCTCTTCCAATAGCAGTAAGAGATGATTCAATATGATCATGCTTGGCAACTAAGAGCTTCAAGGTTTCAGTGATATACTTGTACTCAGGAGTAGCCTCGGCCATAGCTACTTTCAAAACTCCTTTACCTACATATCTACCCCAATTGGCTTGATTTTCTGCTCCCAGGGTGACGAATCTCCATGCCATGTCATAACTTTGACGCATGAAGTTTCCTCCAGACGAGGAATCTAGAAACCTCTTAATATCATCATCCACACCCCTATAGAAAATTTCGATGAGTTGATTCTTAGGAATTCCGTGGTGTGGAAATTTGCGTATAAGCTCTTTGTACCTATCCCATGATTCAGCGAGAGTTTCTCCAGGAACTTGAGTGAAATTTGTTATCCGGCCCCTAATTTCATATGTGAGAGATGGAGGATAGAACTTTTCCAGAAACACATTTTGGAGTTGTTCCCAGGTGGTGATGGGTGTTTCACTTTGCAATGAATTGTACCAACTTATGGCTCTATCAGCAAGGGAATACTTGAAGAGACGGGGTTGAATGGCATCATTTGTGACTCCATTTTGTTTCGTCATGGCACATAGATTAATAAATCTTAGAAGATGTTCTTGGATATCTTCTCCTTGCTTACCATAGAAAGGGCTATTCTGAAGCAGGGTGATCCAATGCTCTCTTATCTCGAAATTAGGAGCATTGATAGGAGGGGGTTGTACTGGATGATGAACATTCACAGCTTTCAGGATTGAGAACTCTCTAAGATCCTTTTGTAGTTTAGCTGCTTGCGTTGCTGCTTCTGCTGCTAGGATTTCATGTTGAACAGCAGCCCTAGCTTCTTGCATGAGCCTCTCTCTTTGTGCATTGATGGCTGGAGCCACCCTTTAGGCTACCTCTTCTTCTTGAGCCATCCTTGCTTGATTTTCTATGATCTGGTGATGAAATGTTCTGTCTATCTCAGGATCAAAGCTCACTGCTAGTCTGGGGCTGTCTGAACGGTGCATGTACTATGCCTTGGATGGTACCTGAAAATAGAAAGATTTCAAAGGTGAGAACCACTAGGTAAAGTCAAATTCAAGTAGATGATCGATCGTTTCAAAAGGAAAAGCAAAATCCTAGATTATTCTTACAAGAACTAGATTTGACTGATTGATTCCGTTGTCCCCGGCAACGGCGCCAAAATTTGACGTGATATTTTTATCGCACAAACAGACTCACTCGGGGTCGAAATCCCTGAGTTTTTACCAAAACCAAAGTGCAATAGTACCACCCGCAAGCAGACGAGTCTTATCACAGTATAGTTAAGGATCAAACCCAAAGGACAACATTTTTAAGAATCCTTGTCAGTCGAATCTAGCTCGAGTAAAACTAATATTTAAAATGATTGGTTGAATTGAGGTTAATTAAACTAATTGCAAGAAAGTAGAAGCTGAATTAAAGTAGGATTTAGATCAATGATATGGAATCGCTGGGATGGTATCGGGTTTCACCACCACTACACATGCAAACACATTCAATTGCGAACAATCTAGGAAAGATATAGAAATCCAAATAGAGCTACTGCAAAACCCCCCATACGGGTGTTAGATTCGCGTAAGAATCACCTTAGGCATCATATGTCTCGTCACCATCTGGATCACTTACTTACGGCTCTGAAGATATAGAAATCCAACGAAGGTTATGGCCCCCCTATACAGGCGTTAGGCACACAGAAGCGTCACTGGAGGATAGATGGCTCGTCCCCTCACGGATCATACACTTACTACCTCGAAGAAATCCCATTCTATTTCTAGTTTGGGAGTCAACCGCATTAATCGATAAGTAAGCAGGTGATTAATATACGAGCAGACATCGACGATTAACCAGAAGATACAAAATCCAACTAAGGCTGTGAACCCCCTATACAGGCGTTTGGTACACAGAAGTGTCAACGAAGGCTAGATGGCTCGTCCCCTCGCAGATCACATACTTGCTACCTCAAGGAATTTCATTTTATTTCTAGTTTTGGAGTCAACTTGTTAAACGACATTCAATCCTACATATAGAAGTCCTCGCAACATAGGAAGAACCAAGATGAAAGCAAGCAATTAATCAAACTACGAACATAACGATTAACAATGAAATGAAGAGTTATATATATTGCCATGGAAAGTTTAACAATATAACATGTTTGCATGGGCAGTGGGGCTAGGACCCGCACCCCAGCGAAAAGGTACTACTCACTCATGATGCGAGAAACAAGAAGAATGAGAAAGAGAGAGAAATCCTCCATGAACTCGGTGTAGAAGGTAGTCGCAGCTCGGCTGGCCTCCTACGTCGAGTCGGAGCAGATCTGGACACAAACGGGAGTTTCCAAGACAGACTGGGCAGTCTCCCTTGCTCTGTCTTTCTTATCTCCTCAGCTTCCTTGGTTGCAACACTGGTAGTAGGTGAAATGAAACTGGCACGGACTGGACTGATTTCGGGTCGGACCGGTATACAGGAAGCCTGTCAACGTCCCGGAATCAATGTCCAAGTGAGGACCCTTGGGGTCCTATTTATAGGCATGGGACTGACCCCAAACGGTATGGGATTAAAGGAAACCCAATGGTCTGCAAATACTTTTTCCCAAACAATTTCACTTAAAATAGCCCAAACGGTCTGTAGAATCTGACCAAACGGTCTTGCATAAACTGGGCAAATAGTCTGTAAACCGCATAAGACCTAACGGTCTTGAGCAAATGGTTTGGAAACCGCATGAGATCAAATGGTCTCACATACCGTTTGCTCCTTTCAAACGATCCTTTGCAAACGATCTGGAAATTGTATAAGGCTAAACGGTCTTGATCGACAAATGGTTTGGAAACCGATAGAACTCCAAACGGTCTTGTGCGGAAAGGGGCAAACGTTCTTCAGGTCAGTAGATGCCCAAACGGTCTTCAGGTCAGCAGATGCCCAAACGGTCTTCTTTGCTTGCCAATCAAACGATCTGAGACTCGCAAGGGGGCCAAACGGTCTTGTGTCGCAAAGGGCAAACGGTCTTGGATAGACCGTTTGCTTTTCTATAATGGATTCGAACAGTGACTGAATTCATCAGCAGGTGGGTCAAACAATCTGTTGGCCCTCAGGTAAAAGAACAATCTTCGGCCTTCATCTACAGGTGCAATGGCCTCGGGGCGACCCCATTTGGTACACGAACCACCTCCAATCGATCTCGCTCAGGAGCTGCAAATAAGTGTTGGTCGGAGGTTGAAGACGACGCACCATGGTCGTGGTTAGGCACCACGGTCGTGGTAAATCTATTGTCCCACGGCCGTGCCTCCTTGCACGGGCGTGGTGGGTGAGAAATTTGGCCCTGACGGCATTGAGCCACAGCCGTGGCGTGACACCACGGTCGTGGTGAGGTGGCTGCCACACGACCGTGCTGCCTCGCACGGGCATAGCGAGTGAGAGGGGGTCGATGCAGGTAGGGTGCCATGGTCGTGGCTCGTCGACCACAGTCGTGATGAGTGAAAGCTCAGCCGTTGAGGTTGATCTACCACGGTCGTGGCCGCACCACACGGTCGTGGTGATGACAGCAGACCACAGCCATTTTGGACCACCACGGCCATGGTTAGGAATCTGCTTTGAGGTCCTGAATCCATGCACTGCTCTATCCCTTGCGGCTGGATTATGCCTCCAATCGATCTTTGCTGGTCATACGGTCTTGAGACCGCATGGGCTCAAATGGTCTTGAGACCGCATGGGCTCAAACGGCCTTGAGACCGCATGGGCTCAAACGGTTTTGAGACCGTATGGGTGGAATTGCTTGGTTAGATATCTTGATCGGAGCTAGAGATGAAGGTGGACTTTGACTACTTGTTCAGCTTTGTCAGAACCTGCGTTAAATGAACAATATTTAGTTAAAACCTTGATAATCGAATCAACTAAGTAGTTTTGCACATTATGATTCATATTGAGTGAAATAGTATGTATAGAGTTGAATTGGTCCCGAAGTGATAATTGAATTTCATGATGAATATACATTCATCAATGGTAGAGGATGCGGTCAGGCATCGTAGGTAGGATCCTCTGGATAGTCCAGTAAAGGACATGGATAACAAAAGGTGACAGCTCGATTCTATTCTATGAGTCAGCTGGAGGGAGCGGTTAATACATGGGTCATGACAGGTCAGATGGAAATTTTTCATTCAGATTTGTCTGCTTCTTCTTTTATATCTGTTTTGGTTGACCCGGGTGTGATGCACTCTTTTATCACCAGAGAGGTGATATATAGTTGCTATCTATTGTTGTTATTAGATTTGGTAGTCTTCATTTAGAAACCCCTCTTGTTGGTTCATCTAAGTTGTAGGAGATGTGTCCACCTTACGTTCTTTCTTTCTTAGGACACAGCGTTCAAGTGGACCTTATGCCACTTGACATGCATGGATTTGATGTGATCCTTAATATGTATACCTTAGAAACGTATCGGGTGGTTTTGGATTGTAGTTCTAAGGTAGCGACGTTCCATGACAGTGATGTTTCGTGGGTCTTCCAAGGAGATAGGAAGATTCTTTCGACATGCTTGGTGTCACTTACGGTGGTAGAGAGGCTGATGAGGCAAGGGTGTGAGGCTTTCTTGGCACACATTATGGACACCAAGAGGAGTCCTGGTGTCCAAGAGGTGCTTGTGGTTTGAGAGTTTGAGGATGTTTTCCCTAAAGAGTTTCCTGATGTTCCCCCTCCTAGCGAGATTGGTTTTGAAATCAATTGTGTACATGGAATGCATCCTATAGCATAGTCACCATACAAGATGGCACCAATAGAGATGCAAGAGTTGAACAAATAGTTGTAGGAGTTATTGTAGAAGGGTTTTATCAGGACAAGCACTTCCCCTTGGAGTGATCCTATGTTGTTTTTGAAGAATAAGGATGGATCTATGAGGTTGTGCATAGATTATAGATAGTTGAACAAGGTCATGATAAAGAACAAGTACCTTTTGTTGAAGATAGATAATGTATTTTCTTAGCTAAGAGGTGAAGCTATGGTCTTGAAGATAGATCTATCATCAGCTGACGATTAAGGCAGATGAGCTACCCAAGTTAGCTTTCAAGACTAGGTATGTTCACTATGAGTTTATGGTTATGCCATTTTGGTTGACCAACGCACCAACAACCTTCATAGATCTTATGCACGGGGTGTTCATGTCATATCTTGACTAGTTTTTAGTTGATGATGGGGCAATTTCTTTTGCATCCAGACAGTGGTTCCCAATGTTGATGGTTTGAGGAATTTGGTTCTTAACGAGGCTCATTCCTTGATGTATGATATTCATCCAGGCGGGACCAGGATGTACCACAACTTGAAGGACTTGTATTGGTGACCTAATTTGAAGCATGATGTGGAGGAGTTTGTGGCAATATGTCCAGTGTGTCAAAAGGTCAAGGTTGAGAATCAGAAACCTACATGACCTATACCACAGTGTAAATAGGATCATATCACAACTGACTTTGTGGTTTTCCTTCCTAGGACAACCAAAGGTCATGATTCCACATGGGTGATAGTCGATAAGTTGACCAAGTTAGCTCACTTCCTTCCACTCAAGATGACATACACAGCAAGGAAGTTGGCACAGATATATGTTGATGATATAGTCTATTTGCATGGTATCCCAGTTACCATAGTATCTAATAGAGGTCCTCATTTTACCAGTTGTCTATGAGTACATAGCTAAATTTCAATACAGCTTTTCACCCACAGACGGATGGTCAGTCTGAGAGGACCATTTGGATCTTGGAGGCTCTGTTGAGAGCTTGTGTTTTGCAGTTTCTTGGTAGTTGATATGTGCACCTGATTTTGATAGATTTTTACTACAACAATAGTTACCAGAGGAGTATAGATATAGAACATATGAAGCCTTGTACGGGAGGCGTTTTCGCTCACCAGTTTGTTGGGATGATACTGGTGAGTATCTGTAAGACCCCTGACCTATATTAGTGCTTGATCTTTCTTGATCTTTCTTAATAAGATGTTTAACCCTTAATCTAATCATGTGATGTTCTTTGATAACATGTGACATGCTTATGTTTTCAGTTTGGTCCTCTTTTCTTGATGCTTGAGCGAGTTATGCTATATGTGTGCTTGTTTTGGACCAAGTTGCAATTTACCCAGGATGAGGGTTTATCTTGCAATTTGTCATATGTTGGTTGTGACTCCTATGAGTTAGCTTTATGAGAGGTATAATGGTGCATTAGGGTGCCTTGTTGGACTTTGGTTGATAGGGTGGCATCATATGTTGATGATAGGGTTTGCATGGTAGCATGAGTTGATGGTGGTATAACCATGTTGTTGATCCTTTTATGCAGCGCCCGATGTGCTTTGTGTTCTTTGAGAGTGTTGAGAATGAATTGCTTCTTGATTGTGTTTTTAGCAACCCATATGCCTTTTCCTAGATCTTAGTCAAAATGATTTGGCTTGTGTTGATGTGTCCTGGCACTTTGCTTTGTGTGTCATGGGTAGTGGTCGCTACCATGATGGTGCTTGGTTTTGTTTCGTCCGTTCGGGTGTAGTGGACCTAAGTGGTCACTACACTGCCTAGTTTTAACAATCTTTCTTTCATGCATATCTTGAGTACTTTCATGGTCGAGGTTTTTGAGGGACAAGTATCTCTAGAGTCTCTAGTATCTTGACACCTCATATCCCTCGCCTCTCTCCTACCCTTGGGTACTTCTACCCTTTCCTTTTCATGCAAGGAACCCCTTTTAGCTCTCTCTTCTTTTCTCCTTATTTCTTGGATTCCTCCCTTGAGCTTGGTGGTGCAAGTGGAGGTTCTTGATCTTGAAGAAGAAGAAGGACGAACCTTGTCGGTGGTGATCTAGGGTTTGATCATATCCCTTCTGGTGATTCTTGGTGATCCTTGATCTTGATAAGTGGTTTATCTTTCTTGATCTCATTTTTCTTGAAACCTACCATCTCTTTCTTTTCTTGGCCAAACCATGGTTATCCATTTTGGTTTTTTGACGAAGTTCTCTCTAACAGAGGTCGAATCCATGGTTCTCCATGGTATAACCTGAGTGAGGCGAAGATCTCCTCTTTCCCCCTTTTCTTTTTTGGCCTAGGATTTTTACCCTCTCTCTTTTTAGCTTTCTCTGGCCTTGGTTTGTTCTTCTTCTCTTGAGGTGATCTTGGTTAGTCATGGAGTTGATCCAAGATTTGTGTTTCCCTTCTCTCTCTTGGAGCTTTGTGATGTGGGAGTTGATCTTCATCTCAAGGAAGGTTATACAACTTTCCCCTCTTCTATCGTTGCATGTTATCTTGCTTGCATGTTACTGTTGTATCTCTAAAATATGATTATAAGTTTATGGATGATGCTACCTTGAATTAGGCTTTAAGACTATGTGGTAACCTTGTACGGATTAGCTTATTTTCCTAAACCATAATTCTTGTACCCGAAAACTAAGGATATTGGAGTTGTTGGTTCTTGCATGTGGTATCTTGATCGTTGGATTTATCTCCATGTTCATGGTTCGGATATGTTATTGAAGATGGTGGTTTTGATTCTTGCATACTTGAGTTTAGCACTTGGTTTTCTCTCCCATGGCATGGTTTCCATGATGATCTTTTTGATGGCCATTTTAGGGTTTTGATGATCATTTTCCATGAGGTTTACATCTTGGACACCCTGGTTTCTTGAGGTTGCACCACTTATTTTAGAGTATATGATCGTTATGGTTTTAGTACCTTGGTGGTCGCTACATAGGTTGGTTGGCTTTTCTTGGTCACAATGACCTTTTGGCCTATGGTTTCTAGGGTGGTTTGGTCGCAACAAACCTTAACCCTAATATGTTTTGGTCGCTATGTGTAACATGGTTCTCTTGTTTTGGTCGAAATGATCATAGTTTTATGGTGGTTTCTAGGCTATGGTGGTTTGGTCGCAACAAACCCTAAACCTATTTTCTCTTGCGGTCGCTACTCTCCCTTAACCTTTGGTTGGTTGCTACAAAGTTCTAACCACAATGGTCTCTAGGGAAACCTAAGCCTAGCGGTCACAGGGGGAGTCTAGCCCTATCAAGTTGCAATGGTTTCATATGATATGGTTGTTACATGTGGTGTAACCCTTGTAGTCGCAACATGTGTGGGTGTTGGTCTCTATGGATTTCCTTAACCCTAGTGGTCGCTAGGGTAGTTGATGCCTAGTGGTTTCTAGAGGTGATGTATTTCATATGGTCGCTACATGGGGATGATTGCTACACATGGTAACGTGTTGTGGTCAGTAGAGGTGTTCACTCCTTACATGGTTTCTACATGTTGCTATTTTCGTGTGTGGTTGTTTATGTTGATGGTGTTGGTCTATGTCTTCCAAGAATGTGGGAAGTGATGATCTTTAGTGTATGACGATAAATATTGTTATGAAAAACTCCAATCGGCTAAGTATGAGAAACCCTAACCCTAATCCTTGAGTACATAATGTAATGATTATCTTTCTTAAGTGATTAGCACTTATCAAAGTATTTTTCTCTCTACTTGTTGTAACCTAACTTGTAGGTTCAATGAGTATCATGGCTAATGATTAATGTGGTGTCATGTGTGTGACACATGTGTGATGATTATGAGCCTTGAATGAAACATGATGTTATAATGATAATGCTCTCTTTCAAGAATTGTGAGAATGGTCTAATGACCTTAGTGATGGCTTAGTGCCTATTTTGAGGTGATATCCTCTAGTGATGTGATAGAAATTTGTTATCCCATAGTGATGTGATAATGGTGATAGACATGTGTATGGTAGTGAGATGTTATCACGTGGTGATGTGATCAGCTTTATGCTTGATACGTTTTATATCTTTTGAAGTTGTAATCCATCCTTATCTTAGTAGAATTTGTCTAAGATTTGTGCATTGTAACTTGATTGGTGCAATATAAAAGATACTCAATTGGCATAACTAATCAAGTGAAACCCTAATCATGTAGTGCCCTTTGTCATAGATCCATTCTAGTGTTAGATCTTATTGGATGGTGAAACGAGTAATTCCAAAGGGAAACTCAGAGTGCATACTATTGAGTATGTGGGGTGCTTGGAGATGTCTTTGCCATATAGATCCCAAGTGTTTCAAGAGCAGCTACAGTCATGTCTTGGTGATTATATTTTGTGGTGTAATTTTGGAGGACAATTGTAGTTGTACCTTAGTGGTGGGGTTCCATTCCTTGGTGTCTAGCGTCGTGACCTATACCAAGGCGGGCTGGGTGTTTTTTAGGTTGACTATATGTCATTGGAGGTAGTTGAATGTTATGTCTTTGTGGTTCTCTCATACTGACTGGGAGGTGGAGGTGAGATCGTGGATTCTGGCTCTTCCATAGATCTTGTATGGTAGTGATTTTGACTTAGCAATGGTTAGTTGGATTGGGTGGTATGAATCAAATCCTCATGGCATAATAAAAGACAAAATATAGTCGTGTAGTATATTTAATTAGGTTAAACATGATTCACATTGGATGACCCTTTTCCTTATTTCTTATATTGTTTAATTGATAACGGTTATACATGTTTTTCATATTCCTTCTAAAAGTATATGGTGTTCTACTTATCAGTTTTAGTTGATTAGCCTTATTAATTTGTGTTATCAGTTTTACTTATTCATTTAGTTAAACCTACTCATCCTATTAATAGTACTACTTTCCTACTATATATCTATCTATGTTTATAATAGTTGCTGGCAGAGAGTTATATCTCTTGCCGGGGCGTTGGTCTCACCTCGTGGGTTTCCACATCTTTTAGGTGGTAGTGCACAACGCGTTAGAGATCATGTAGTTTAGGAAGAGCAACAAGGAGATCAGTAGTTTTTGAAGGTTGGATATGATGTTAGTGTTTTGTAGTAGAGTCCTATGTGTTGTCCATGTACTCTTAGGTCTTTGGGGGGTGCTTTTGTATATGTTGCATCAATATGAGGTTTTTGGCAGTATTCCATGGTTGTACATTTATGCCTTGTATATATATATATATATATATATATATATATATATATAAAGGGTACCGATCCAGTGAGAAACATCTTACGGTGAGAGCATGACAGGCATTTAAAATACGAAAAATATATAGCTATTTTTTAAAATCCAACTGTATAGATAGGAAACACATCAATTCATTCACCTTCCCAGCAATCAGATATTGTGTACATGTCCATATGTACAATATACAATTTTTACATCCAACGGTCTGCCTAAAATTCAATATATAGCATTGAAAAGCTTTCTCTTGTTGTGAATGATGTACAAATTGCATCATAATGAAATGTTTAGGAAGGAACATATATACTTTCAATCTATACGATTGGATTATGAAAAATTGGTCTCTGTGGATAGTTATTCAAATGCCTCTCATGCTCTCACCAAGATATGTTTCTCACTGGATCATAGTTCTATATATATATATATATATATATATATATATATATATATATATATATATATATATATATATATATATATATATATATGTGTGTGTGTGTGTGTGTGTGTGTGTGTGTGCGTGCGCGCGCACGCGCGCTTGTGAACATGTTATATCTTGCATCAAGTTTGTGGCAAGATGGCCATTGTGTAGTGACATGTGATACTTTTGCGACACGATATGCGATACATGTGGCATAGTTTGTGAACTCAGATGTATATGTTTCTGCTTGAGATGGTTAAAATAGTTTGGTACCTGGTTTTGCGATAATGTGGTTGTTATTTGATAATTCCATGCTTTATTTTGAGTAATCTCACTTTGGTGTGACTGGTGTTTCACACTTAGGTTGGTATCAAAGATTTAGGTTTACTGAGTCTATAGGGACGTAGGACTAGGGTTTGTGTCTATTCTCGTCTCATCCAACATATCTGATCGTAGCTTCTGCTTATGTAGAAGAAGAATCGGGAGGAGAAGATATGTCTAGAGAGCATGAAGAACATGCTGACAGCAATGTCGCACCTAGAGATCGTGCCAGGAGGCATGAAAGAGTAGATGGAGAGATTGAAGTGTCTTAGTTTGTCCCAATAACCATGGCCAATCCTGTTTTTTAGTCCATGTTTGGATAGTTCATGGAAACAAATTTGCATATGGTGGATAGAATATGTGTGCCTCAAACCAGGGTAGTTGTTCCCAATGCAAAATCCTAGGGTTCTGGGAGGACCTTCAAGAGGTTGTGACATGTTGGAGCATATTCCAACATGGAAGGCTCTGTAAGACCAGAATATGTGGGTATGACAAACTCAGAAGATGTTGATATGTGGCTGACAAAGCTAGAGAAGGCCTTTAAGATCCTCAATATCCCTAAAGAGGATAAGGTGAAGCACGCAGTTTACCTGCTGAAGGGTAGTGATGGCCATTGGTGGTCCATTGAGGAGGAGGAGAGGCATGGAGTGGTGATCAGTTGGGAAAACTTTTGACAAGAGTTTGTGAGCCGATACTTCCCAGAGACATACATGGATGAGAAGATCTTGTAGTTCGATAGGATCTAGCAGGAATCGATGATGATCAATGAGTATGAAGCCAAGTTCTTGGAGTTGTTGAGGTTTTGTCCTCACATGGTAGTGACGGACAAGGAGAGGATCAGATGGTTTGAGAAGGGTTTGAGTAAGGAGTTAACGATGACAGTGTCTGCATTGGAGAATCGAGAGCAGTTTGCTACCTTTGTTGAGTCTGTGAGGAGGATAGCATGGTCAGCAATACAGAAGTGTGAATATAACACCAAGAAGAGATTGGTGCGTTTCAAGAGTAGTATTCTAGAGACTTCAAGAATCCTAGGTTTTCATCACCTCAATCACAGCAAAGATCTAAAGTCCCATCATAATGGTTTCCAAGCAAGGGCAGAGGTTGCACCTTTCTTCCGATAGGAGCTCGCAGTACAGCTTTAGTTTCAGTGATAGGTTTACCTAGGCCATGGTATGAGGATAAGACTTGCTATAGATGTGGACAAACTAGGAATACAAGGTCATCTTTCACAATGAAGGGTGAGGAGGTGATGCAGTAGCCAATATAGAGTCAGTAGGGTCCCCAGCGACAACAGTTCAGTAGTGGTGGTGGTAGAGGATGTGGTTAGGCATCACATGTTGGTTTGTCAAGGTAGGCCAGTAGAGGATAGTGGCAACAATAGGCGACGACTCAATTCTAAGCCATGAGTCAGTCGGAGGGAGTGGTCAATCCATGGTTCATGACATGTCAGATGGAGTTATTTCATTCTGATTTGCCTACATATTCCTTTGTATTTGTTCTAGTTGGCATGGGTGTGATGTACTCTTTTATCACTAGAGAGGTGATAGCTAGTTGTTCTTTGCCTGTTAGTCATAGATATGATACTCTTTGCTTAGAAACCCCTTTGGTTGGTTCCTTCGGGTTGTGGGAGGTGTGTCCATCCTGTGTTCTTTCTTTTTCAGGATGCAACATTCAAGTGGACCTTAAACCACTTGACATGCATGAATTCAATGTGATCATTGCAAAGGATACCTTGCAGAAGTTATGGGTGGCCTTGGACTATAGTTCTAAGGCTACAATATTTTGGTGACAGGTATGTTTTGTGTTTTTTCCAAGGAGATAGGACAATTATCCCAATGTGTTTGGTGTCAATGATCATAGTAGAGAGGTTGATGAGGCAAGGTTGTGAGGCTTTTCTGGAACATGTGGTGGATACCAAGGTGAGGAGTCCTAGTATACAAGAGGTTCCTGTTGTTCGTGAGTTTGAGGATGTGTTTCTTGATTATTTTATCGGAGTTCCCCCTCCTAGAGAGATTGATTTCAAGATTAATCTAGTTCCTGGTATATAGCTGATTGCACAGACGCCGTATAGGATGGCACTAGATGAGATGCAAGAGTTAAAGAAGCAGTTGTAAGAGCTGTTAGAGAATGGCTTTGTCAGACCAAGAACTTCCCCTTTGGGTGCTTGTGTGTTGTTTGTTAAGAAGAAAGATGGTTCCATGAGGTTATGTATCGATTATCGGCAGTTGAACAAGGTGACAATCAAGAATAAGTACCCTTTGCCAAGGATAGATGATTTGTTTGATCAGTTGAGAGGTGTTGCAGTGTTCTCAAAGAGAGATCTAAGGTCAAGATGCCATCAGTTGTGGATCAAGGTGGATGACATACCCAAGTTGGCTTTTAGGACTCAGTATGGTCACTATGAGTTTGTGGTTATGTCGTTTGGGCTAACTAATGCACCATCAGTGTTCATTGATCTGATGAATAGGGTGTTCTGGACTTATCTTGATTAGTTCATAGTTGTGATCATCGATGATATATTGAGATACTCTAGAGACATCCAACAACACAAGCAGTATCTACGATAGATGTTGACCTTGTTGAGACGGCAAAAGTTGTACACCAAGTTCAGCAAGTGTGAATTCTAGCAGAAAGAGGTGTCTTTTATGGGGCATGTGATATCTGTTGAAGGTGTTTGTGTGGATCCTAAGAAGGTTCAGTCTATGTTAGAGTGGGAGAACTTGAAGACACTGATAACACCAAATTTTGTGATGTTTTTTACCCTTATTTTGTTATCAAAACTGTCCTTTTAAACTATTTTCCTCTCCTTTTATATGTACTTTTGCAATAACTGGATACACTACGCTCTTAACTCAATATTTCCATCTTTTGCAGAGTTTTCCTCCATTTTTAACTCATTTATCATCAATAAGGCTGTTCCGGCCCACAAACATGCTCCACCTGCGTCGGCCTTCTAGCCAGCCGATATGCTCACTGACCGACAGGGTAGCACAATACATCGACGTGCGACGTGAGGATGTCGCGCAAGAAGGAACTGTCAGACGACATGCCTCTTTACCCGACAGGGAGCCGAACTCACCATGACAACTCAAAAGTGTTGCGCGATACCGACCACCCACCGGCAGGCGCCACTCGCCACGATGCCCAACAGCCGACATCCTTGTGCCGGGCGATACTGATATCGGTCATCCACCAACTCCGCGATGATAAGGAGGACACGTGGCGCCCTGAGCACCATAACTTACCCAACCGCTGCCTATAAATAGCAGCTATAGGAAGATGAAAAGATAGGTCGGAACCCTGCGCAAGTCACCTCAGGAAAGTTGCGAAGAGCTAGTGTATCGTGCCTCAGTGTTTGTGCCAGGAGATTCTAGGTGAGCACTTCCCCATCCCGAGAGGGAGGGAATGGTTCACTTAGGGTCACTCCGGGCAACACTGCAGGCCGATATCGACCGACAAGGATCCCCGACATAAGTGACCGATACTAGGAGCATCGCTCTAGCCCGTCATGATACCGAACCTCGATACGCATCGCCCGTCGCGGCGTGTCGCCCGAGAGGGTGCTACCCGACAGGATCGCATCGGGCAAGGGTCCTCGCACGATGCAATCCTCCCGTCACGGCGTGTCGCTTGAGAGGGTGTGCCGCCCGACATGGTTGTATCGGGCTAGGCTCCTGCCCGGTATCGGGTTGGAGGGTCCGTTGTAGTCTGTCATCCTTCTATATCAAGAAGGCGACATCTATCTTCATTTCAGTCATTTATTTCTTTTACTTATGCAATGTAATCAGAACCTTATTTGTTTATGGAAATAGAAGAGTTTAATTACCTGCTGCTTTATGTTGGTACCTTTGTTGGATGATTGCTATGTTTAAACATATGAACTCTAGCTTGCATGCTTGGATCGCGTTTCGATTAGCTACCGAATCGTGTTTTCCCGTTGCAACAACCTCGAGAGAGGTGTTGTGGCTCTAGTGTTTGGTCCGATTCTGGAGTACGAGAGTGCCCGGGATCGGAGTTGCTTTAGTAACCTTTCCACTCTAATTTAAGTCCAGCAACCTCGAGAGGGGTGTTGATGCTTGATTAGAGGTACCCGCTCTGAGAGGAGGGGTACAGGATGTTTCTACTGCCGCTTGTTTTACCGAAGTTTTCTCCTTTGTACCTTGCTTTAGCTTTAGTATTATCTCTCTGTTTCTGTTACATGAAAACCTCTAAAAACTGATAAATGCCTAAAACCTTAATCTTTCTTGTAGCTCCAGTTGGAGATAGTTTCTTTTGTTTTCACGATCTTATCCAGTTGTTCCCTTTGGGGAATTTTACTATCTCTTTTACCTCTTTTCCGGAGTGTAGCGTGTCGATTCCGAGTTCTCAACACTACCACCCTTGTCCCTGTGTTTGACCTCGTATATCTACTTCGACCCCGTAAACAAAGTTGCGGGGGGCTAGAAGGTTTTTGAGTTATAAATGTTAAAGTCCGACTACGTCAAATCCGCCTCCATTTTTGGACGCGCGATTTAGGCCGGTCAACTTTTTGGCGCCGTTGCCGGGGACAAAGCAAAACAGTATTGTAGACGAATCTGAATCCACTAACTACACTCCCGTGCCTCAAGCTTAGAAATGAGCTTGACAGCACTCTTTTCTTTCTTTTATTATTATTATTATTATTATTATTTGCCTAAAATGGATAACTCATATCATTAATAACAGATTTTTTTCTAACTTGATTCTTTTTCATGCTATTTTCAGGTACTCAGAAGAAAAGCCTAATGTTCAACTGAGCACCAATGTTGTCTAACAAGCATGTCCCGCTTTGAACAATCCCTTTCTGAAGATGAGCGCCAAGGGAGGGCCATACCTCTCTCGCGCAACCGTCTTGGCCAAGAAGAGGTTTCGCACCAACCCAACTTGGTTGGATAGTTGTTTGCTTTTATAAAAAGACAAGACACAATCATCAACCAGCTGGCGCAGGGCGCGCTCGCCAGTCCTGGAGCTCTGAACTACATGCAATGCCAAATGGCAAGTTTGCAGACGCGCCAGCGTGAGGTCGGTCAACGGTTGGCCTAGATGGCCGCTCTGATGAAAGACCCTTCAGGAAAGATACTCTCCTGCCCTGAAACTGCTAGAATGGTAGTACTAAGATCCGGGAAGATAGTGGAGCGTGCCGAGGAGGCTGAACCAGAGCCTGAAACAAGGCCTGAGGGTGTCAATCTAGAAGAGGATGAAAATAGACAGGCTGACACCCAAGAGCCTGAATAGAGGTCTTTCGAGGAGCTACCTGGTGGGAGGAACCCTTATGCTCCCAGGCTACCTTTTCCGTATAAACTGATAAAGGCAAACCTGAAGAAGCGTCACGAAAGATTCATGGAATCGATCAAGAAACTGCATCTTGAAGTTCCCTTTCTGGACACCTTGGAAGAGATGCCGACCTACGCCAAGTTTCTCAAGGATCTGATCATGAAGAAAAGAAGAGGAGGAAGGGCATCTGCTTCCTCTGCTTTCGTGAAACCTGACCAGCCAAACAAAAGGATAGATCATGGAGCTTTCACCATCCCTTTTTCCATCGGGGACAACGTCGAGTGAAAAGGTCTTGCAGACTTAGGGGCTAGCATCAGCCTCATGCCCTTGAGCTTCGCGCAAAGTTTGGGTTTAACTGACATGGTTCGAACCAATATGAGGATTGAACTGGCGGACCATACCTTCAAAAGACATGTCAGTGTTGTTGAAGATGTTCCGATCCGGGTTGGAAATTTCTTCATTCCATGCGACATAGTCATCATTGACACTGTGGAAGACCCCCGCTGCCCAATCATCTTTGGACGTCCTTTCCTGGCAACAGGAAGGGCGTTGATCGATGTTTATGAGGGGATAATCACATTGAGGGTCGGAAATGACCACCTGGACTTCAAGGTGAAGGAGGCAATGAGAGGACCTTCCCTGTCCGAGTCTGCTTGCTTCGCGGATAGCTACGACAAGTTCTACAAGGAGATAGAAGAGGACATCTGAATAGTAGATCCCCTTGCAAGGGCTATAAGCTGTCAGGATTCCGACTTCAAAAATTTAGAAGTTGCGGAGTGTCTCAGCTTTCTTGACCTGTCTGATGAAGACTTGAGTGAAGAGGATGAGGTGGTGGAATCTGTGAAGTATGCCTCTCTTGAGGGGGAGCCACAAGAGAAGACATACAGAGCAAAGCATGAGTTGAAATGGTTGCCTGAAGGACTGAAATATGAATTCCTGGATCAAGAAGGAAAAAACCATGTCATCGTTAATGCCAATCTTTCAAGAAACCAGCTAGACAAACTTCTTGAGGAGTTGAGACTCCACCGGCGGGATATAGGATATTCAGTGGAAGACATCAAAGGCCTTAGCCCCGCCTTATGCATGTATCGCATCAATCTGGAAGAATCTACCAAGCCTCTGGCTCAACCCCAGAGGAAGCTGAATCAGATGCTCAAGGAAGTCATCAAGAAAGAGGTAATCAAGTTAAGGGATGCGGGGATCATTTACCCAATCAGCGATAGTAACTGGGTAAGTTCGATCCACGTAGTACCCAAAAAGGGCGGTATGACAGTGGTAAAAGGAGAAAAGGGCGATGAGGTGGTGGTTAGGACCGTCACAGTATGGAGAATGTGCATCGATTATAGGAAGCTAAACCAGGCTACAAAAAAAGATCATTTTCAGCTACCTTTTATTGACCAAGTTCTTGAAAGATTAGTGCATCATGATTTTTTCTGTTTCCTTGATGGCTTTTTAGGATTTTATCAGGTACCCATCCTGCCCGACGACTAAGAGAAGACAACGTTCACCTGCCTCTATGATACTTATGCTTTCAGGAGGATGTCCTTCGGACTCTGCAACGCTCCCGCTACGTTCCAACGATGCATGATATCAATGTTTTCGGATTTTCTGGAAGATATCATGGAAGTTTTCATGGACGATTTTTCAGTCTATGGAAAGGACTTCGATACCTTCCTAAAAAACCTATCTTTGGTTCTGCAAAGATGCGAGGAGAACAGTATGGTTTTAAACTGGGAAAAGTGCCATTTTATGGTACGAGAAGGCATCGTTCTGGGGCATAAGATCTCACGGCGCGGTATCGAGGTGGACACTAGCAAAGTTGAAGCAATATCTAAGCTTCCTCCACTGAAGTCAGTGACGGGAGTGAGGAGCTTCCTCAGATACACCGGCTATTACCGAAGATTCATAAAGGACTTCTTAAAGATTTCAAAACCATTGTCTAATCTTCTGGTAAAGGATGTTGAATTTGTTTTTTCTGATAACTGTCTAAATGCTTTTCAGGCTTTGAAGAACGCCCTAGTATCACCACCCATCCTCCAAGCGCCAGATTGGGATTTACCATTCGAGCTTATGTGTGACGCTAGCGATTATGCAGTAGGAGCGGTCCTGGGGCAGAAGAAAGATAAAAAGCACCATGTGATCTGCTACGCTAGTCACACGTTAGACGAAGCTCAGGTAAATTATACAACTACCGAAAAAGAGATGCTTGCAATCATCTTCGCATTCAATAAGTTCAGGTCATACCTCATTGGAGCAAGGGTCAAAGTATACACAGATCATGGGGCCATAAGGTACCTAATGCAGAAGAAAGACACAAAGCCCAGACTGTTGAGGTGGGCCTTATTGCTGCAAGAGTTTGACCATGAGATTATCGACAAGAAGGGAGAAGAAAACGTGGTCTCCGACCACTTATCGAGGATCGTAGCTGAAGGATAAGGGGGGCGCCGATCAATGACAACTATGATGATGAAGCTTTAATGTTGGCTGAAACTAAAGAAGAAGACTTGCCCTGGTTCGCAGATATCTGCAACTATCTTTCTTGTGGAGAACTGCCTCCTGACATCACCTATAATCAGAAAAAGAAGTTGTTCGTAGATGTTAAACATTACTATTGGGATGATCCTCTCCTTTTCAGAAGATGCGCTGACAATTTATACAGGAGGTGCATTCCCGAGGAAGAAACTGCAAACATTCTGAAGGAGTGCCACGCCTCCCCCTACGGGGGACACCTGGATAGCGAAAGAACTACTGCAAAAGTACTACAATCAGGTTTCTACTGGCCCTCTTTATTCAAAGATGTTGCACATTTTGTAAAAGTCTGTAAAGAGTGCCAGTCAACGGGGAATATAGGGCGACAGAATGAAATGTCGATGGTGAATTGGATTGAAGTAGAAATCTTCGACGTGTGGGGGATAGGTTACATGGGGCCATTTCCTCCATCAAGGGGGTATCAATACATTCTAGTGGTAGTAGATTATGTATCGAAGTGGGTAGAAGTTGTGGCAACCCAGACGTGCGATGAGAAGTCAGTAATCAAGCTGTTTGAGAAAATGATCTTTCCTCGGTTTGGTGTGCCACGCACTGTAATAAGCGACGGTGGGTCGCATTTCGGAGAGATACAGTTCGAAGCACTCCTACTTAAGTATGGAGTCAAGAACAAAATCGCTACACCCTACCACCCACAGACTTCAGGGCGGGTAGAGGTTTCAAACAGACAAATTAAGCAGATCCTGAAAAAAACTGTCAGCCGAACGAGGAAGGACAGGTCTATGAAGCTTGACGACGCACTTTGGTCCTACAGGACTGCCTAAAAAACGCCCATTGGAACCACCCCCTACAAGTTGATCTACGGAAAATCCTACCATCTACCTCTGGAACTGGAACACAAGGCCCTTTGGGCAATCAAATTCTTAAACATGGATCTAGAAAGAGCGGGAGAAAAGAGATTTTTGCAGCTACAAGAGCTTGAAGAGTTAAGGATGCACGCCTATGAGAACGCAAAAATCTACAAACAAAGGACGAAGGTGTGGCATGATTCCCACCTAAGGAGAAAGGATGTAAGTGAAGGGGATAAAGTTTTGTTATTTAAATCCTCCATTCGTCTTTTTCCTGGAAAGTTACAAATGAGATGGTCGGGACCGTTCACTGTATCGAAGATATATCCATCAGGAATGATGGAGCTTTACGACAAAGATGATCCGACCAAGGTCTTTTAGGTAAACGGGCACAGAGTGAAGAGGTACTATGAAGATGAAGCTTTTTTCAGGAGGGCGGAGATCAACTTGTAGGACATGGGTACTGTCGAAGGCTGAAAGTGAAGAACCTACACCGGTCGAGCTGGAGATGCAAACTTCAGTGCTCCTCGAGAGGCAGCCCGAGTTTTCTTTCTTTCCTAGAATAGGATGCATTTTCTTCTTTGTAAAACAAACATTATGGATTGTAATAAGGCCCGAGTCATTGCACGCGTCGAGCGTACCGACTCTTTTGGGCCACCGCTTTATTTTATGAAGCATTGAGGAGTAGTACTATCTGAGGTCGGGGACTCACCCTAAGTCGATGATGTTTTGCCCGTCAATCGCTTTTTCTTCACCTTGTTTCTAGTTTTCTGGCCGCTTATCGGACATATATCTCCTTTTTCTTTTTTCGGACCGTATCGAGCAGCAGCTCAACCGGCACGCTGAACGCGCTGGGTATCTCGGGCACCGTGAGGGCCGTGACGGATGGCATCCCTGGGCGGTGTACGCCCGTGTCCTGGGTATCCTGCAAGATGAGTAATTGCCCTTGATTAGACGGATGGACTGCCCGTCTTGGGAATAGCTTGTCTTAACGGCCGACGCGCGCCCCGGATCTACCCATTTTACCCCCGGTTGAGATTGCTATATATAGTATGGAGGGTTTATCGTGTCGGACTACTACACTTACTCTTCCAAACACCCGCATCATGCAGTAATCTCCCTTTTTGCTCGCATGTCAGCCATCTCGCCTTCGCCCTCGTGTCGGGCAAGAGCTTCAAAGAGTAAAGGTATAGCCCGACAGCCTGCTTTCCCGACACGGATTTCTTATCACGCAGAGCGTGTCGGGTTGGCGGATTTAGTTAATTTTTCTTGTATCTCCTGACATGTATGAAGCACGACACGTCTACCGATCGCGTTTGCCCGATATGCCATATCGGGCGACACATTTTTCTGTCGAGAGGTCCTATCGGGCAGTTGTTTCATGCGACCGAATCACCCGACACACCCGTGTCGGGCAGTGTGTTGTGACGCGCAGCTCTCTCCATATCATCCAATCCTATATTTCCTTGGATTTTCTTTTGATGGACGATACTCAGACTTTGCAACGAGACAAATTTTATCGAGATATCAATTTTTCCTACCTAACATTTAAATGATCAATGAACTTGATAGCAGGTATGGCTAATACACAGCAAACCTCCAGACGAGTTGACAAACACAGTAGAATAATCGATACTGCGGCCGCAGCTGAAGCAACAACAGTCGGACAGAAACGCCAGAATCCTTAGACAGCTGGGCCACCACCCGCCAGAAAGAGAGCAAGAGAAGTCCATTTCCTTATCATAGTCTGTCTTCTGCGGTGGTTTAGGACGATCTCCAAAAGAGAAAATTAGTGGAAGTCCTCCTCCAGTGGCCCCTTGATTGAATATGGGTATTTTGGGCCCATCAGTCGTGAAGCCACCTTCATCATAAGGGAGGTATATTCTTCTGATATAGTATCCACAAGTGTTTTCAAGAGCTCTCTGTCTACAATAGGTCGGTTATCATTGTCATAATCTGCACGGGCCTTGCGCTTCCTTCTTGAGAGCTTTGCACTTGTTTTGGCTGCATCCTCCTGGGAAAGAAAATGGACTCAAGAGGACTGAAACTGAGATTGACGATCAGTCCTTTTGTTCATGTTCACAACGGAAGTATCTTAAAGTCTACTAGGTTTAAGGGGATGCCAAAAATTTTGGGAACTTCTATCAAATAAGGAGAGGCCTGACCAACTCAGACAGCAAATAAGGGGGAATGTATGGCAGCTTCTCCAAGGCACAAGTGTGATCACCAACTAACCCTCACTGGGTCAACATTACCTTACCCTGTCTTCTTCACTACTCTGGGATAGAGTGTGGAGTAAGTTTGGGGGGGGGGGGTACCCATGTACCAGTGAGGGAGGTATAAAACTTTTCTTCTTCAACTCCACCCTTTTGTTTTATTTCGTTCTTCTCTTATATCACGTGTATGTATGCATGCTCATATAAAAAATTTTGAAAAATCGAAAAATTGTTGCTTATTTTGTCTCCCTGCATATGTACAAAGTCACTATATAAGTAAAAACCTGATGCGACTTCTTGCCAGTTTGTTTTCTATGTACCTAAGGTGATGAAAGTTTTGTTATGTCTTTCTGATAATGCTGCCTCAAACAACAAAAGACTACGACTTTCCACACCAAAACTTCGAAAAAAATAATCTCGCTACAGCTAAGAGACGTGTATGGAGAAGGGAAAAGCTGCCCAAACAGCAAAAATCTCTCTTGTCTCCCCTTACCCAACAAAAATCCCAAAAAGAGAAGGTAGCCTTATGAGAGTGAATAAAAGCATGAGAGTTGTGCCCAATAAAAGAAAAGAAAAAAAATATATATATACACGTGTTTTCCAAAAGTACCCATCTTTAGGCATGGTACATCCGGGGCAGTGGTACGTAGGATGTGAAATCACTGCTCTAAAGCCAACTGGCTTGGACTGCAGGGACCACTTGCCCGCTAACGGACCCTTACCTGGATGGACTGATGGGAAACAAGAAATACCCAAAAAGCCTCAACCTACCCAACACACAACTTTCTACCCCAAAAAGTTGTTTGGTGTGAAAGCTAACTTCGGAATCATGCACCTAAGTCTCGCCGAAGCTGTGGAGAAAATTTTTTCTTAAATAAGGCAGGAGAAAATAAAGTCTGTTGTTTGTTGACGGGTTGTATCATCAGTAAGACATCTCATTGCTCGCTCAAAACCCTTGGTCTGAAAACTATACCGGTCAAGAAGAAGCATCACAAAATAAAGTTTAAATATTGATTGAGGACAATCAAAACGCTAAGTTTGGGGGAGTTGATAACACCAAATTTTGTGATGTTTTGACCCTTATTTTGTTATCAAAACTGCCCTTTTAAACTGTTTTCCTCTCCTTTTATATGTACTTTTGCAATAACTGGGTACACTACGCTCTTAACTCAATATTTCCATCTTTTGCAGAGTTTTCCTCCATTTTGGACTCATTTATCATCAATAAGGCCGTTCCGGCCCACAAACATGCTCCACCTGCGTCAGCCTTCCAGCCAGCCGATATGCTCACTGACCGACAGGGTAGCACAATACATCGACGTGCGACGTGAGGATGTCGTGCAAGAAGGAACCATCGGACGACACGCCTCTTTACCCGACAGGGAGCTGAGCTCGCCACGACAACTCAAAAGTGTCACGCGATACCGACCACCCACCGGCAGGCTCCACTCGCCATGATGCCCAACAGCCGACATCCTTGTGTCGGGCGATACTGATATCGGCCGTCCACCAACTCTGAGATGATAAGGAGGAAATGTGGAACCCTGAGCACCATAACTTCCCCAACCGCTGCCTATAAATAGCAGCTACAGGAAGCCAAAAAGACAGGTCAGAACCCTGCGCAAGTCACCTCAGGAAAGTTGCAAAGAGCTAGTGTATCGTGCCTCAGTGTTTGTGTCGGGAGATTCTAGGTGAGCACTTCCCCATCCCAAGAGGGAGGGAATGGTTCACTTAGGGTCGCTCCGGGAAACACTGCAGGCCGATAACGGCCGACAAGGATCCCCGACATAAGTGACTGATACTAGGAGCATCACTCTAGCCCGGCACGATACCGAACCCCGATACGCATCGTCCGTCGCGGCGTGTCGCCCAAGAGGGTGCTGCCCGACATGATCGTATCAGGCAAGGGTCCTCGCACGATGCAATCCTCCCATCACGGCGTGTCGCCGGAGAGGGTGTGCCGCCCGACACGGTTGTATCAGGCTAGGCTCCTACCCGGTATTGGGTTGGAGGGTTCGCTGTAGTCTGTCGTCGTTCTATATCAAGAAGGTGACATCTATCTTCATTTCAGTCATTTATTTCTTTTACTTATGCAATGTAATCAGAACTTTATTTGTTTATGGAAATAGAAGAGCTTAATTACATGCTGCTTTATGTTGGTACCTTTGTTGGATGATTGCTATGTTTAAACATCTGAACTCTAGCTTGCATGCTTGGATCGCGTTTCGATTAGCTACTGAATCGTGTTTTCCCGTTGCAACAGCCTCGAGAGAGGTGTTGTGGCTCTAGTATTTGGTCCAATTCTGGAGTACGAGAGTGCCCAGAATCGGAGTTGCTTTAGTAACCTTTCCACTCTAATTTAAGTCCAGCAACCTCGAGAGGGGTGTTGATGCTTGATTAGAGGTACCCACTCTGAGAGGAGGGGTACGGGATGTTTCTGCTGCCGCTTGTTTTACTGAAGTTTTCTCCTTTGTACCTTGCTTTAGCTTTAGTATTATCTCTCTGTTTCTGTTACATGAAAACCTCTAAAAACTGATAAATGCCTAAAACCTTAATCTTTCTTGTAGCTCCAGCTGGAGATAGTTTCTTTTGTTTTGACAATCTTATCCAGTTGTTCCCTTTGGGGAATTTTACTATCTCTTTTACCTCTTTGTCAGAGTGTAGCATGTCGATTCCGAGTTCTCAACACTACCACCCTTGTCCCTGTGTTCGACCCCGTATATCTACTTCGACCTCGTAAACAAAGTTGTGGGGGCCTAGAAGGTTTTCGTGTTATAAATGTACAAGTCCGACTACTTCAAATCCGCCTCCATTTTTGGACGCAAGATTTAGGCCGGTCAGACACTGACAGAGGTTTACAGTTTCCTAGGCCCTGCAAGCTACTACCAGAGGTTCATTAAGAACTTCAATGTTGTGGTGTTACCTCTAATGAAGTTGACAAGGAAAGGTGTGTCGTTTGTTTGGGATGACAGGTGTAAGTATTATTTCCATCTTTTGAAGAAAAAGATGACCAGTGATGTCATGACCTCTCCGTTGGATAGCATTATACCTAAAAACATTTGAAACAACCTCTTGAGACTCAGATAGAGCCCTAGTGAGTGGATACCTCCCACTCAAGCTAGGTACATGCATCAACATCAGATAAGTATAATAAACTTAAAAGAAACATGTAGATATTGAAAAGTCAGCAGATAGTTCTATCATAACTCAAATTTAGTTTAGAATGGTAATCTAGCCAAATAGATAAGGTAATTACTTAAACCAATTATAACTTTGAAACATCTTTTAGAGTATGTCTATGAACAAATCAGTAGATACTTCTTAGTTCATATTAACTATAAGGACCCCAACCCACATTTTAGGATAGTTGTGTTTTTTTTGCCTAAGTATGTTGCTTAGCACCTTGGTCTAATCATCTGAGATGTAATTAGGGCATGTTGTAAGCTTGAAGTTTCTTGTTTGAACTTTTTTGGATGATGCTTGTCTTTTGTGGTGAGGTTTTGGTGCAAATTGCAATTCACCCAGAGTGCGGGTTGATGTGCAAGTTTTCCACCTCTAGAGTGTTCATTCTCTCTCTTTGCATCATCTAGAGGAGAGAGAGAGATGGGCACCTTGTTTGGGCCTTAGTTGTGTGGTGGCATCCTTGGTGATGCTTTGAACACATGGGTGAGGTGTTCCTTGCACCTAGATGAGTTATCTGGGGCTAGATAGCCTTGGAGAGGTTGTGTATCAGTTGGTGAGTGTGTAGGGCTGCACCCTATCAGTTGGTGTTCAGTTGGTGAGTGTGTAGGGTTGCAGCCTATCAGTTGGTGTTCAGTTGGTGAGTGTGTAGGGTTGCACCCTATCGGTTTGTGAGTGAGTAGAGTGGTGCCTATCGGTTTATGGGTGTGTGGAGATATGGTATTGGGCATGACCTTTGTAGGATACCTAAGGGATCAGACCTAGGTCTTATCACCATGTCCTGCATGGTGTTGCATGTGGCCCTTATTTGTGGACAAGTGTCACCTAAGGTGATGACACCTTTCTCTATATCTCTCTCATCCCTCTTGTATATAATCTTGTTTCTCTCCATGCAAGAGGGTCCTTTTGGCCATCCTTGCTTCCGCTCCTCCTTGGTGGACAACCTTGAGAAGCTTAAGAAGATAGAGAGTCTCTCCAGGAGTTTGGTGGATGAGTTCCAAGTTGTGGTGTTCCTTGATCATCCTTCATCTTCTACCTTAGTAATCAATGTTTTATAGCATCTTGTTCTTCTATTCCTTCTTGGCCATGGATCTTGGATACCTTCTTTCCATCTTGAACCATCTTAACCTTGGTATCATCTTCTTCCTTGTAGGTGTGGTGGTGATCAAGTTGGTGTATCATCTTTTATCTTGAGATCGCGAGCTTGGAGCTTGGATCTTAGTGGTGATCTTTGAGGAAAGTTATATAAGTCTAAACCTTCTTTGTTATTATCACTCTTCATATTTTTATGTTGTTCTTCATCTCTAGATCGTTTATATCTTGCATGTTAGTAGTTCTTTTGGTGGTTTTGAGAACTATTTTGAAGTAGGAAGTTTCCTTAGTTTCTTCCCATGTCTTGCACCTTCTTGTCATGATAGTAGGTGGATGAGTATTAGATGAGTTCCTAAGGTTGAAAATGACTAGGTCGACACATGGTGGTGTGTGTGGTCATCATGACTTGTAGGTGCAAAAAACCGACACACCATAGGACAGGTCATCATGACTTGGTGAGGTTTAGGTCGACACGTCTTGGGGATGCTTAGGTCATCATGGGTTGAGAAGGTTAGCTAGTCTTGTGGTTGCTAAATTGATATGGTGGATAGACCTTGAAGATCTAGCCATCATGACATAGAAGCACCTAAATCGATATATGTGTTGACTAAACTGTTATGCTTGGTGAGTGTTAGTCATTATGCTCTTGAAGTACCTAAAGAGATAAGGTGTTTCTCAACAAATATGCCTTGGAGGTGTTAGCCTATCATGGCTAAGAGAGTGCTTGTGGAGTTGGTATGTTATGAGGGCTAATCGTGACACCCTGGTTGAGTGTTGCCCGATACACCTTGACCATGATGCCTAGCTAAACCCTAACCGTAACAACTGATATACATAGGGTTTCCCGACATACCTTTGTTGCCCGACACCCTTAGGTGGCGATGGTCGTCACACTATGGGATGGTGCTGGCCATCATACCATGGAGTGGTGTTGGCCGACACACCATGATGTGTTGTTTCCCGTCACAGCTTAGGTGTTGTTGTTGCCTGTCACAACTTAGGTGTTGTTGTTTCTCGTCACAACTTAGTTTTTGTTGTTGTCCATCACACCTTGGGAGGTGTTGACTGTCACACTCTCTAGAAGTGGTAAAGCGATACACTATATGATAGTCTTAACTGATACCTTGTGATGGTGGCTATGTTACATCATGTGGATGATAAGGTTACATGTTATGATGAGATACCCTATGGGATGGTTGTGTGAATATTAAGGAGTGTTGTTGTCTATAATCTTTATTTCATAACATACCTTATAATGATGATGAAAGTAATGATCTAAGGGTGGTTGTTGATCCAACCTTGTAAATCCTAATTGATTAGTAGAAACCCTAACCATAATGATGTAATGTGAATGGCCTGAATCTTATGAGATGGTAGTATTGATGATGTATTGTTCTTCTTGTTACAAGTCTATAACCATGCAGGTAACACTAGTTGATAAGCATAGCCAGGTATTAGCTATGTTGCTTATGATATGTTTGAATGGGCCTTGTGAGGCATATGTGATGTTGGCATCATTGAAAGAGAAGGTAAATGGTCTTATGACTTAATGGTGGCTTATTGCCTTATATGAGATGATGATTTCCTTAATAATGAGATGAGGGGTTGCTACCCCAAAAGTATAAGATCCTTGTGATGAGAATTATGGTGACTAACAAGCATCAAGTGATTATGTGATGAGATCACACCTTATATGCTCAAATATGTTCTGGTGATGTGTTATGCCCTTATTACTGTAGAATTTGTTTAGAGGTTGTACGTTGTAACTCGATTGATGCTAAAAGATACTTAAATGACCTAACTAATCAAGTGGAACCTAATCATGTAGCTCGCCATGTGCCATAGACCCATTCAGCATTAATACTTGTTGAATGGTGAAGTGAGTTTTACTCGGAGTGTATATTTTTGAATATGCAGGGGTGAGGATGAATATCCCCTTACGTCTAGGAATATGTGACATTGGATTGGCTATGTGCCATACCTAGAAGAGTGTGGCCTTGGACTGTAGTTTAGTGATATGTGACACAGTATTGGTTGTGGGACATACCCTAGAAGAGTGTGGTTGTGAGTTGTAGCTTAGTTTCACTAGCGTCATGACATGTACCAAGGCGGGCTAGGTTTGCACAGCTGGACTACATGTTGCTGGAAGCAGTTTGGCTGGTGATGTCACTACATGTTTCACTTGTGTACTAACCACAAGGTGGTGAGTTCATGGATTTCGGCTATTCCACTAGACTTGGTATGGCACGAATTTCGACTTAGCATTGGTCGGTTGGATTTGGGTGGTACGACTCAAATCCTCAGGGCATAATAAAATACATAATCAATCGTGTAGTATAATTGTATAGGATCAAATACGGAAACATTGCATGAGGCCTTGCTTGATCATTATACAATCTTGTTGTTAGGAAATATACATGTTCTTCATGCACCTTTTAAATTGTTAAGATGTTTCATAATCAAACGTAACTGCCTATCATGTTAATATTGACTACCTACTTCTTATAATGGTACTTTACTGCTACTTTGATTATCTCATTCGTGATAATAATAGAGTTGGTGGATAGTTATATCTCCCTATGAGATTTGGAATCTCATTCTATGGGTTTCCCACATCCTTTTTAGGTGGACATGCACGAGGAGGTAGAGATCGTGCAGCAGAGGTTGAGGAGCAGCAAGAGAGGCAATAGCTGACAAGGTTGGAAGTGATGCTTGTTGATAGAGTCCTAGAGTCATCCATGTACACTCAGGTCTTTGGGAATGTTTTGTAGATGTCTTATGAATGTGCCTTTGATATATGGTTGGCTTGTATGCCCTTTTGTAAATAGATGTAGTTTATATATGTATATATATGTCTGGAATAGGTTCTCTGGTAACAGGTTGATGGCACACACAATAAGTGCTTTGAGGCATGAAAGGACCCATATGTAAAGGTTCTTGCCATTTGACAATTTTATGAAAATGGTTTTAATTTTTAGTATTTTCCTAGTAATTTGCTTGTTAATCTCTCTTCCACGGTTTTGTTTTGAGTAATCTCACTTTATGTGGCGCAAAGCATCACATTTGGTGGTATCAGAGCTTTAGGTTCGCTGAGTGTACAGGGACCTAGGACTAGGGTTTGTGTTCGTTCTTGTGTCCTCCGGTCGGTCTTATAGTGACTTCTGCTTATGCAGAAGAATAAGGAAAGCTTAAAGATGTCTGGAGAACACGAAGAACATGCTGCTGAGAGCAGTGTTGCTACACCAAGTGGTGGTGCAAGGAACCAGGCACGAGAAGACCAGGTGCCTGAAGTCCCCCGTATGACCTAGCCTTGATTGAAAACCCTACCTCTCAATCTCATTTTGGGCATTTTATGGCTACGGTGATGCATATGGCAGACAGGATGCATGCACCTCATCCTAGGGCACTAGTTCCCAATGTGGAATCTTGGGTCCTAGGAAGACTTTTGAGTGGCTTCGCCATGTTGGGGTGGTGGAGCATGCTGGGACGACTGATCTGGCAGATGCAGATCTGTGTCTTACTAAGATTGAGAAAGCCTTTAAGATCCTGAGTATCCCCAGAGTGAACAAGGTGAAACATGCAGTGTACCTTCTGAAGGGGAGTGCTAGCCATTGGTGGCCCATAGAGGAGGAGAAGAGACCAGGTGTTGTGATCGGTTGGGAGGAGTTCTGACATGAGTTTGTTATTCGATACTTTCTTCAGATGTATCTTGATGAGAATATCAGCCAGTTTGATAGGATTTGACAGGGATCCATGATGATCAATGCGTATGAAACAAGGTTTATGGAGTTGTTGAGGTTCTGTCCTCACATGGTTGCCACAGAGGATGAGCAGATTCGTCATTTTGAGAAGGGATTGAATGTTGAATTGTCTACCCTCGACAGCTGCTTTGCAAAATAGAGAGAGGTTTTTTGTGTTTGTGGAGTCTGTTCGAAGGATAGAATGATCTATGAAGGATAAACGAGAGGCAAGCACCAAGAAGAGGTCTACGCAATCCCAGGGGCAGTTGTTAGGAGGCTTTAAGAAGCTGAAGTTTTTTTACACCACCAACATTTAGCAGAGGTTCGGTGGTTTGACCCAGTGTTCACCAAGTAAGGGAAGAGGTCATAGTTTTCTACCTGCAGGAGCCCAGAGTGCTACATCAGCATCAATGACAGGGCCGTCTAGGCCACAGTATGGGAATTGGGCTTGCCACAAGTGTGGGTAGATGGGACATATGAGGCGAGATTGTCCAGTGAGGGATGATGAGGTAACCCATCAACTAAGGCAGAGCCAATAGGTCTTGTAGAGATAGCATAATAGCAACATAGGAGGATGAGGATGTGGCCAAGCATCTCTACTCAGATTGTTTTCTCAAGGAAGTAGGGGACGGGGGCAACAACAGGCGATGGCTAGATTCTATGAGTTAGCCAGAGACAGTGGTCAACCCGCGAGTGGTGACAAGTCAGATAGAGTTGTTTCATTTTGATTTGTCTTCTTCTTTCTTTGTATTTGTTTTGGTTGACCCGGGTGCAACACACTCTTTTATATCCCATGAAGTGCTTAGCAGCTGTCTTTTTCCTGTTAGTCGTAAGATGAATAGTTTGTTGTAGGAAATCCCATTAGTTGGTTCTATAGTGTTGCAGGATGTGTGTCCTTCCTATGTCCTCTCCTTTTTGGGTCACAACATTCAAGTGGATCTCATACCACTTGATATGCATGGATTTGATGTAATCCTTAGAATGGATACCTTGGAGAAGTATAGAGTGGTCTTGGATCGTAGTTCCAAGTAGGTGATGTTTATAGATGGTGGTGAGACATGGATCTTTTAACGAGATATGAAGATCCTTCCACGTGTCTGGTATCGGCCATGGTGGCAAGGAAGCTTTTGAGACAGGGTTGTGAGGTGTTATTGGCACATGTGATGGGTACTGAGGTGAGAAGTCCTAGTATTCTGGAGGTGCCAATTTTTTGAGAATTTGAGGATGTGTTCCCTGAGGAGTTTCCATGTGTTCCACCACCCCAAGAGATTGATTTTGAGATCAATCTGGTTCCCATCACACAACCAATAGCTTAGACACCATACAGGATGGCTCCAACAAAGATGGCAGAGTTGAAGAGACAGTTGCAAGAACTGATTGACAAAGGTTTCATCAGGATGAGTATGTCATCGTGGCATGCTCTAGTGCTATTTTTAAAGAAGAAGGATGGGTCTATGAGGTTTTGCATAGACTACAAATAGTTGAATAAAGTGAGATAAAGAATAAGTATCCCTTGCTGAGAATAGATGATATATTTGACCAATTGTGTGGTGTGACAATGTTCTCAAAGATAGATCTGAGATCAGGATATCACCAGTTAAGGATCAAGGAGGATGACATGCCTAAGTTGGCTTTTAAGATGAGGTACGGTCACTACAAGTTCATGGTTATGTTGTTCGGGTTGACCAATGCACCAGCAACATTCATGAATTTGATGAATAGAGTGTTCCACTTGTTCCTTGATCAGTTTGTGGTGGTCTTCATAGTTATGATAGTCAACAGCATGAACAACATCTCGTCAGGCATTGACCATGCTGAGAAAGCACCAGCCTTATGCTAAGTTTAGCAAGTGTGAGTTCTGGTTGAAGAAGGTAGCTTTTTTGGGGCATGTCATATATGCCGACGGAGTATGTGTGGATCATAAGAAAGTGGAGTATGTGACAGAGTGGGAGCATCCTAGGACACTGATAGAAGTGTGTAGTTTTCTAAGTTTGGTAGGCTATTACAGGAGGTTCATCAAGGACTCTAGTGCTATCGCCTTACCCCTAACTAAGTTAATGAGGAAGGATGTGTCATTCATCTGGGATGATAGATGTCAATTTGCTTTTCAAACACTGAAGGAGAAGTTGACAAGTGTATTGGTTCTGGTCTTGCCTGAGCAAGGAAAAGGATACATAGTTTTCTTTGACACATTCAAGAATGGTTTGGGATGCGTGCTGATGTAGGATAAACAAGTAGTTTCTTTTGATTCCCGACATCTTAAGAAAAACAAGGAGAACTACCCGACCCATGATCTAGAGTTAGCAGCAGTAGTTCATGCTTTCAAGATTTGGAGGCACTACCTATATGGGGAGAAGTGTCAGATCTTCACGAATCACAAGAACCTGAAATACATCTTCTCACAACCGGAGTTGAATATGAGGCAATGTTGTTGGATGGAGTTGATCAAAGACTATGACTACATGATTGATTACCATTCGAGAAATGCAAATGTCGTGGCAGATGTGTTGAGCAGGAAGTCTTCATCTTTGCCTATGGATAAAGCCCAGTTGAGTTCCTTGATGTGCCACAAGCGAGACATGTTGATCTCCTTACATCAGATGAATGTTAAGTTGGAGGTCTCCTTGCTGCAGGTTTGTTGGCACATCTATATGTGAAGCCTACACTAAAATAGCAGATTAAAATGGTGCAATAGACAGATACCATGGTACATCAGATTAGATCAGAGTTCAGAAACGAGAAGTGTGATGCCTTCCATGAGTTGGATGATGAGACAATTTGTTACCATGGCAGAGTCATGGTTCCTAATGTTGATAATTTAAGGAAGATGGTGCTGGAAGAGGCTCATTCATCCATGTACACTATGCACCCAGGTAGTACCATGATGTATCATAACATGAAGGATATGTATTGGTGGCCAAGATTGAAAAAGGACGTGGCTAAGTTCGTTTCCAGATGTGCTATATGTCACCAAGTTAAAGTTGAGCATTAGAAGCCTGCAGGAACATTACAACTATTACCTATACCATAGTGGAAGTGGGATCATGTGACTATGGACTTTGTGGTGGGTCCACCTAGCATAGCCAAAGGCCATGATTCCATTTGGGTGATCGTTGACATATTGAACAAGTCAGTGTATTTCCTTCTTGTGAAGACAACATTCAAAGTAGAGAAGCTTTCTCAAATCTATGTGGATGAGATAGTGCATTTGCATGGTGTTACAACAACTATCATGTCTGATAAGGGTCCCCAACTTATGAGTCGCATTTGGGAGTGAATGCACACAGCTTTGGGTACAAAGTTAAAGTTTAGCACTGCTTTCTACCCACAGATAGATGGTCAATCTGAAAGGACCATTCAAACCTTAGAGGATCTTTTGAGGGCCTGCGTTTTTAGTTTTCAAGAAGTTGGGATATACATCTCAGTTTAATATAGTTCACCTACAACAATAGCTAACAGAGTAGCATCGACATGGCACCTTATGAGGGGTTGTATGGAAGGCATTACAGGTCTCTATTATGTTGGTATGAGACAGGTGAGTATTAGTTTCTTAGTTCTGAGCTTGTGCATAAGATGATAGAGAAGATCAAGGTGATACAACAATAGTTGAAGGCAGCACAGGATAGACAGAAGTTGTATGCAGATAACCGTCGTAGACCCTTTGAGTTCCAAGTAGGAGACAAGGTATATTTGAAAGTCTCTCCTTGGAAGGGTTATCTGAGGTTTGGGAAGAAGGTTATGCTGGCTCCCAAGTTTATGGGATCTTATCCAGTGGTGTCACATGTTGGGAAGGTGGCCTACATGTTGGAGTTTCCACCTGAGCTACACAAGTTGCACCTAGTATTTCATGTGAGTATGTTAAGGAAGTGCCATCCAGATACAGAGATAGTGTTGTAGCTTGTAGAGGTGGATCTTAATGAGGATATGACCTATGTGGAAGGTCCAGTGTTGATCCTTGAACAAAGAGTAAATAAGTTGAAGAGGAAGGACCTTGTTCTTGTGAAGGTTCTTTGGCATCATCGTGGTGTTGAGGAAGCTATGTGGGAGCTTGAGGAAGAGATGAGGAGGAAGTACCCCTCCCTTTTCTTTTAGGATTTTGGGGGTGATATCATTGTTAGGGTTTATGGCTTGTAAGGACTCTGACCACATTTTGGGATAACCCTATTTGTTTAGCCTAAGTATGTTGCTTAGCACCTTGTTCTAATAATTTGAGATGTAATTAGGGCATGTTGGAAGATTGAAGTTTCTTGTTTGAACTTGTTTGGATGATGTTTATGTTTTGTGGTGAGGTTTTGGTACAAATTGCAATTCACCCAGAGTGGGGTTTGATGTGCAAGTTTGCCACTACTAGAGTGTTCCTTCTCTCTCTTGGCATAATCTATAGGAGAGAGAGAGATGGGTACCTTGTTTGGGCCTTGGATGTGTGGTGACATCCTTGGTGATGCTTTAAACACATGGGTGAGGTGTGCCTGGCACCTAGATGAGTTATCATGGGATAGAGAGCCTTGGAGAGGTTGTGTATCGGTTGGTGAGTGTGTGGGGGTGCACCCTATCGGTTGGTGAGTGTGTAGGGTTGCACCCTATCGGTTGGTGTGTAGAGTTGCACCCTATCAGTTGGTCAGTGTGTAGGGTTGCACCCTATCAGTTGGTGAGTGTGTAGGGTTTCACCCTATCGGTTTATGAGTGTGTAGAGTGGTGTCTATCAGTTTATGGGTGTGTGTAAATATGGTATTGGGCATGACCTTGGTAGGAGACCTAAGGTACTAGACCTAGGTTTTATCACTATGTCTTGCATGGTGTTGCATGTGGCCCTTCTTTGTGCACAAGTGTCACCAAAGGTGATGACACCTTTCTCTTGATCTCTCTCTCATTTGGCTTGTATATAATCCCCTTTCTTTCCATGTAAGAGGATCCTTTTATCCATCCTTGCTTCCTTTCCTCCTTGGTGGACGACCTTGAGAAGCTTAAGGAGCTAGAAAGTCTTTCTTGGAGCTTGGTGGACGAGTTCCAAGTTCTGGTGTTCTTTGATCATCCTTCATCTTCTACCTTAATAAGCCATGTTTTCTAGCTTCTTCTTCTTCTTTTCCTTCTCAGCCATGGATCTTGGATACCTTCTTTCCATCTTGAACCATCTTAACCTTGGCATCATCTTCTTCCTTGGAGGTGTGGTGGTGATCAAGTGGTGGATCATCTTCTATCTTGAGCTCATGAGCTTGGAGCTTGACCTTGGAGCTTGGATCTTGGTGCTAATCTTTGAGGTAGGTTATATTAACTCTAAACCTCCTTTGTTATTATCACTCTTCATATGTTTATGTTGTTTTTCATCTCTAGATCATTTATATCTTGCATGTTAGTAGTTCTTTTGGTGGTTTCAAGAATTGTTTTGAAGTAGGAAGTTTCCTTAGTTGTTGCCCATGTCTTGCACCTTCTTGCCATGATAATAGGTGGACAATTAGATGAGTTCCTAAGGTTGAAGATGACTAGGTTGACACATGGTGGTGTGTGTGGTCGTTATGACTTGTAGGTGCAACAAGACGACACACCATGGGATATGTTGTCATGACTTAGTGAGGCTTAGGTTGACATGTCTTAGGGATGTTTAGGTCATCATGGGTTGAGAAGGTTAGCTAGTCATGTGGTTGCTAAACCAATATGGTGGATAGACCTTGAAGAGCTTGTTGCCATGACCTAGAAGCACCTAAACCAATATATGTGTTGACTAAACCATTAGGAAACATAGTGAGTGTTAGTCGTTATGCTCTTGAAGTACCTAAAGAGATAAGGTGTTGCTCAACCGATAGTAACACATCATTGATACCCAAATGAATGGAAAGTTGGAGAACAACTTTAACCTACAATATGTAATTGGTGTTATAGTGTTTGTATAGTTCCTTTGTCACTGATATCCGGATTGAACTTGTGCATGTAATCGTCATCCTCTTCGATCATTCAATCTATGTTCATTGAACTAGAGTAGACTGTCTAATATATATATGTAAGCTCAATATCACATATTGTCTCATATGAGCATGGCCATGCATTTCTCAGTATCACTTATCAAGTGGTCAGGATATCATACTCCTGTAGGAGGGACAAATCCCATGTACATCACTCACAGTCATCCCCATGTGTCATAGTGCATGATGCTTGAGCTAGTTATGCTATATGTGTGCTTATTTTGACCAAGTTGCAATTTACCCATGATGAGGTTTTATCTTGCAATTTGTCACATGTTGGTTGTTCCTCCTATGAGTTAGATTTATGAGAGGTATAATGGTGCATTAGGGTGCCTTGTTGGACTTTGGCTGATAGGGTGGCATCATGTGTTGATGTTAGGATTTGGATGGATGCATGAGTTGATGGTGTGTCGACCATGTTGTTGATCCTTTTGTGTAGAGCCTAATGTGCTTTGTGTTCTTTGAGAGTGTTGCGACTGAAGTGCTTCTTGATTGTGTTTTGTAGAAACCCATATGCCTTGTCCTTGATCTTGGTCGAAATGCTTTTTCTTGTGTTATGTGTTGTGACCCTTTGCTTTGGGTTTCATGGGTAGCGGTCGCTACCATGATGGTCCTTGGTTTTGTTTCGGTCGTTAGGGTGTAGTGGACCTAAGTGGTCGCTACACTACCTAGGTTTTAATTATCTTTCTTGCATGCATATTTTGAGTGCTTGCATGGCCAAGGTTTTTGAGAGACAAGTGTCTCTAGAGGCTCTAGTATCTTAACACCTCATATCCCTCACCTCTCTCCCACCCTTGGGTACTTATACCCCTTCCTTTTCATGAAAGTAACCCCTTTTAGCTCTCTCTTCTTTTGCCCTTCTTGCTTGGAGTTGGCCCTTGAGCTTGGTGGTGCAAGTGGAGGTGCTTGAGCATGAAGAAGAAGGTTGAACCTTTGCATGTGGCGATCTAGGGTTTGATCATCTCCCTTGTGGTTATTCTTGGTGATCCTTAATCTTGGTAAGTGGTTTATCTTTCTTGATCTTATTTTTCTTGAAATCCTACCCTCTCTTTCTTCTCTTAGCTAAACCATGGTTCTCCATGGTGGTTTTCTTGAGGAACTTCTCTCAAATAGAGGTCAAATCCATGGTAGAACCTGAGTGAGACAAAGATCTCTTCTTTACCCCTCTTCTTTTTCAGCCTAGGTTTTGTACCCTCTCCCTTTTAGCTTTCTTTGACCTTGGTTTTGCTCTTCTTCTCTTGAGGTGATCTTGCTTGGCCGTGGAGTTTATACAAGCTTGGTGTTTCCCTTCTCTCTCTTGGAGCTTTGTGGCTTGGGAGTTGATCTTCATCTGAAGGCGGGTTATATAAATTTCCCCTATTGTATTGTTGCAAGTTATCTTGCTTGAATGTTATTGTTTTATCTCGAAAACATGATTATAAGTTGATGGATGATGATACCTTAAATTAGGGTTTAAGACTATGTGGTAACCTTGTATGGATTAGCTCTTTTCCCTAAACCCTAATTCTTGTACCCAAAAAGTATGTATAGTGGAATTGTTGGTTCTTTCATGCAATATCTTGATCGTTGTATTGATCTCCATGTTCATTGTTCGGATATCTTACCGAAGATGGTGGTTTTGATTCTCGCATACATGAGTTTTAGCAGTTGGTTTTCTCTCCCATAGCATAATTTCCATGATGATCTTTGTGATGGATGTTTTAGGGTTTTAATTATTATTTTCCATGAGGTCTACATCTTGGATACTTCAATTTCTTGAGATTGCACCACTTGTTGTAGAGTATACTGTTGTTATGGTTTTAGTACCTTGGTGGTCGCTACATAGGTTGGATTTTCTTGGTCACAATGACCTTTTGGCCTATGATCACTAGGGTGGTTTGATTGCAACAAACCTTAATCCTAATATGTTTTAGTCGCTATGATTGAGATGTTTCTCTTGTTTCGGTCAAAATGATCATGGTTTGATGGTGATCGCTAGGCTATGGGGGTTTGGTCATAACAAAACCTAAACCTATTTTATCTTGTAGGTACTACTCTCCCTTAACCTTTGGTTGGTTGTTACAAGGCTCTAACCCTAATAGTCTCTAGGGAAACCTAAGTCTAGTAGTTGCAAGGGGAGTCTAACCCTATCAAGTCACAATGGTTTCATCATATATGGTCGTTACACATGGTGTAACCCTTGTGGTCACTACACATGTGTGGGTGTTTGTCACTATGGATTGTCTTAACCCTAGAGGTCACTAGAGTAGTTGATACCTAGTGTTTTATAGAGGTTATATAGCTCATATGGTCGCTACATGGGGATGGTTGCCACACATGGTAATGTGTTGCGGTCACTAGAGGTGTTCACTCCTTACATGGTCGCTACATGTTGCTGTTTTCATGTGTGGTTGTTTATGTCTATGGTGTTGGTATATGTCTTCCAAGAATGTGGGAAGTGATCATATTTAGGGTAGGATGTTAAATACAGTTATGAAAACCTTGAATTAGCTAAGTATGAGAAACCCTAACCCTAATTATTGAGTACATGATTTAATGCTATCTTGCTTAAGTGATTAACACGTATTGAAGTATTTTTCTCTCTACTTGTTGTAGCCTAACTTGTAGGTTGAATTAGCATCATGGCTAATGATTAATGTGGTCTAATGTGTGTGACACAAGTGTGATGATTATGATCCTTGAATGAGGCATGATTTTATGATGATAATGCTCTCTTGTAGGAACTATGAGAATGGTCTAATGACCTTAGTGATGGCTTAGTGTCTATTTAGAGGTGATATCCTCTAGTGATGTGATGAGGAATTTGTTATCCCATAGTGATGTGATAATGGTGATAGCCATGTGTATGGTAGTTATACAATATCATGTGGTGATGTGATCAGCTTTATGCTTGATACATTTTATATCTTTTGGAGTTGTAATCCACCCTTATCTTTGTAGAATTTGTCTAAGATTTGTATGTTGTAACCTGATTGATGCAATATAAAAGATAATCAATTGGCATAACTAATCAAGTGAAACCCTAATCATGTAGTTGCCATGTTCCATAGATCCATTCCAGTGTTAGAACTTGTTGGATGGTGAAACGAGTAATTCCTAAGGGAAACTCAGAAAGCATATTCTTGAGCATGTGGGGTGCTTGGAGAATATCCTTGTCATCCAGATCCCAAGTGTTTTATAACGGTTGTGGTCGTGTCTTGGTGATTATATTTTGTGGTGTGATTTTGGAGGACAATGCAGTTATACCTTAGTGGTAGGGTTACATTCCCTGGTGTCTAGCACTGTGACCTATACAAAGGTGGGCTAGGTGTTTTTTAGCTTGACTATATGTCATTGGTGGTAGTTGACTATTATGTTTCTGCAGTGTCTCTCATACTGACCGAGAGGTGGAGGTGAGATTGTGGATTCCGTCTCTTCCATAGATATTATATGGCACTAATTTCGACTTAGCAGTGGTTAGTTGGATTTGGGTGGTATGACTCAAATCCTCAAGGCATAATAAAAGACGTAATATAGTCATATACTATATTTGCTTAGGTTTAAACATGAGTCACATTGGATGAACCTTTGCCTTGTTTCTTATATTGTTTAATTTATAATGGTTATACATGTTCTTCATATGCCTTCTAAAAGTATATGATGTTCTACTGATCAGTTGTATCTGCTTAACCTGCTTAATTTGTGTTATCTATTTTACTTATTCATTTATCTGAATCTAATCATCCTATTAATAGTACTAATTTCTTTCTATATATCTATATGTGTTTATAGTAGTTGTTGGCGAAGAGTTATATCTCTCACTGGGATTTTGGTCTCACCCCGTGGGTTTCCACATCTTTTAGGTGGTCATGCATGATGCAGTAGAGATCAAGTGGTTGAGGAAGAGCAGCAAGGAGATCAGTAGTCGTTGAAGGTTGGATATGTTGCTAGTGTTTTTTACTAGAGTCCTATGTGTTGTCCATGTACTCTCATGTCTTTAGGGGTGCTTTTGTAGATGTTGCATCAATACGACATTTTTAGTAGTATGCCATGGTTGTACATGTATGGCTTGTATATATATATGTGAACAGGTTATCTCTTGCATTAGGTTTGTGGCAAGATGGAAAGGTGCAGTGACATGTAATACCTTTGAGACATGTTATATGATACAAGTGGCATAGTTTGTGAACTCAGATGTATATGTTTCTACTTGAGATGGTTATTACCATTTGGTTTTAATTTACATGATTTCATGGTAATGTGGTTTTTAGCTAATAATTCAACGCTTTGTTCTGAGTAATCTCGCTTTGGTGTGACCGGTGTGTCACAATATTAGCTTTTGGGTCCTAAGCTTATACAACATATTACAGAGAAGATCAAGGTGATACGGTGCAGCTGAAGGTCACCCAGGATAGACAAAAGTCTTATGTTGATAACCTCCATATACCTTTGGAGTTCCAAGTGAGATATAAGGTGTGTTTAAAGATCTCTCCTTGGAAAGGTGTGCTTAGGTTTGGCAAGAAGGGTAAGTTGGCTCCCATGTATATGAGATCTTACCTCATTGTGGCATGTGTTGGGAAGGTAGCTTACAAGTTGGAGCTACCACCAGAGTTGCACAAGTTTCATCACATCTTCCATGTTTCCATGTTGAGGAAGTGTCATCCAAATACATATCAAGTGTTGAAGCCAGTGGAGGTTGAGTTGGAGGAGGATGTATCGTATGTTGAGGGTCTTATGTTGATTCTGGATAAGAGGGTGAAGAAGTTAAAGAAGAAGGATAGAGTTATTGTGAAGTTTTTGTGGCACCACCGTGGCGTGGAGTAAGCCACGTGGGTGTTAGACGATGAGATGCATAGGAAGTACCCATCTTTGTTTTCGTAGGATTTCATGGATGAAATCCTTATTAGGGGTTTAGGGTTGTAAGATCCCTGAACTAGATTTCTGGTTTATCTTACTTTCTTAGCATATTTAGGTGCTTAAAACCTTAATCTAACCTCATGATGTTCTTTGATAACTGTGACATGTGTATGTTTCAAATTTGGTCCAGTTTGGATGTTGTTTGAGCTAGTTATGCTTATATGCGCTTATTTTGGACTGTGTTGCAATTTACCCATGTTTAGGGTTTTCCTTGTAGTTTGTCACATGCTTGTTATTTCTCACATGTTTTGACATTATTTTGGAGAGAGTGGTGCCCCAGAGACTTTTTATACCTTGGTTTTATGTAGTGACATTATGAGTTGATGTTTAGGGTTTGCGTGGATGCCCTAGTTTAATATTGATCTTGAGTGTTGACCAATGATCCCCTTGGTTTTAGCGATCACCAAGATGTACTCTTAGTTATGTTTTCTATGTTCTATGATGTTTACCTAGTGGTCGCTTCAGTCGATGAGCCAAGAAACCCTAGGTTGAGTTATATGCCACTGATGGCTTTTGATCTCTACGACCATTGAGCTTTTGGATCTAGTATCCCTTCGACCGATGAGTTTTCATGGGCCAAGGTGGTTTCTAGTTTTCCTTGGTTTTATCACCCTTGATGCATGCATGCATGAGCTTAGTGCTTGCATGGGAGAGATATGGTGGACAAGTGGCACATGTTTGCATGATACCTAACATCCCTTCTCTCTCTAACCCTTGGCTTTAAAATCTCTCTTCTTGCATGCAACTAAACCCTTTTGCACCCCTTTACTTCTCTCTTCTTGTTTGGATCTCATCCCCTTGTGTTGGGTGGTGGAGGTAGATCTCTAGTGGTTGATCCATCATGCATGTGAGCTAGGGTTTTGGAGAAACCCTTCTTTGGTGATCGTATGGTGATCCTTTGCTCTTCGCTTTGGTTTGGGTAAGTGATCTTTCTCTTGATCTTTGTTTTCTTGCTACCCAACCTCTCTTCCCTCTCTTCTTAGTTTAACTAATGGTTCTCCATGGTGGTGCTTGAAGTTGAGCTTGAGTAACTTCTTTCTTCTTGGTCGAATCCATGGTAGTGCTTGAATTGAGCATGAAGAACTCCTCTTTCTTGTTTTTTCAGCCTACGGTTTTGCTTTCCATCTTGTACTCCTTCATCCTAGGGTTTTGCTTCTCTCTTTGAGGTGGTGCTAGCTTATACATAGAGGTGATCAAGATAGGGTTCTCTCTCTTTTCTTGGAGCTTCCTTGTTGTTGGAGTTGTTCTTCATATCTAAGGCAAGTTATATAACTTTATCCTCGATTATTATTGCACATAACTTTGCATGCAAATAATTTATCCTTAAAAACGTCATTCTAAGTAGAATGGTGATAGAATCTATGATCTACAATTTATGTTCTGTGGTGATCTTGAATAAATAAACCCTCTTTGATGAAACCCTAAGTTGGTACCCGAGATCTTGTTTGATGATGGAGATTGTGATCCTTGCATGTGTGTTAAATTTTGGCTTCTTTCTCCTTATTATGGTTCTGGTTTCTTGCTTAATGATGGAGATTATTATGCATGCATGTCTATGATAAATGTTGGTTTTATCTCTCTAAGTCATGCTTCTATTTTCTTTCATGTTGGTGGCTAAAATTAGGGTTTTGGAGTTGTTTTCCTTCTTGTGGTTTGTACCTTGGAGGTTTTTAGTTTCATGGTGATAAGTGCCCTGTTTGATCTTGAGTTTGATGAGGTTTTCTCTCACTTGATGTTTTTCAAGCTATGGTTTATGTGATCGATGAGTTTCTAACATCTTTTATGTCCCTAAGAGTGGAAGTCCTTGAGTGGGCATTGAGGTGATTATCTTCTTTGATCGATGAAGACATTGATGTTTCTTCAGTTGCCAAGGTTTACACCCTTGTGGTTGATTGAGTCTTTTACTCTCTTCGGTCTCTAATGTGATGGTTTCCTTAGTTCAATGAAGTATTGATGTTCCTCTTCAATTGATGAGAGGTTTGTTTTTCATTCGGTCGCTATGTGTTGACCTAAGTGGTTGTTGAGGGTGCTTCATCTCTTCTATCGATGAAGATGGTGAGCCCTTCATCTCTTCGATCGATGAATACAGTGAGCCCTAAATCTCTTCAGTCGATGAAGATTCTTGGACTTGTGTTTGTCTTATGTGGGTGTCTTTATGTTTGTGATGTTTGACTTGCTTTCCTCAAAGAATGTTGGATAGGATGATAATTAGGGTTTACATTTGTTGTTATTTGAAACCTCTAATTCAATTTGCATTGTTATACTTTAATCCTAATTTGAGAACATATTGATAATGCTTAGCTTGCTTGAGTATTTAGCATGATCACAGAGTACTTTCTGTCTCCTAAACTATTGTAACCCTAATTTTCTATCTTATGAACATTGTGGTGTATAATGTAAGATCATGTTGAGCTTATATGCCATATGTGTGGTGATGATGATGAACCTTGATGAGGCATCGAAAGATAATGATGTTCTTACATGGAATAATATGAATAGTCTTATGACCTTGAGCAGGGTTCATTGCCCTAAGTGAGGTGATATTCTCTATGTAATGTGACAAGGGACTGGTATCCCATGGTGGTATGACAATGATGATGGCCTTGTGTATGGCGGTAAATAGTGATGTGTGATGATGTGACAAGTTTATACTCCATATGTTTTATATCTTTTGAAGTTGCAATCTACCCTTATATTTGTATAATCTTTCTAGGGTTTGTATGTAACTTGATTGATGCAGTTGAAATATACCCAATTGGCTCTAACTAATCAAGTGAAACCCTAATCATGTAGTTGCCATGGCCATAGATCCATTCCAGTATCGGAACTTGGTGGATGGTGAAATGAGTATTCCTAAGGAAAACTCGGAGTGCATATTGTTGAGTATGCAAGGTCCAAGTGACTATGTGTCCTTGTCATATTGACCCTAGGTGTTTTGAGGATGGCCACAGTCATACCTCGGTGTGAGAACGTCTACGGTTGTGTCTCACTCATTATATACATTATGTGATTTGAGGAGAACTACAATTATACCTTGATGGTAGGGTTTCATAGCCTGGTGTCTAGCATTGTGACATGTACTAAGGAGAGCTAGGTGTTTTCATCTTGAATATATGTTGTTGGTGGCAGATTGGTTGATATGTCACTGCGGTGTTCACTAGCAGTGATAGAGTCAGGAGAAGATCTTCAATTCTGGCTCTTCCTAGATCTTATATGGCACTCATTTCGACTTAGCAGTGGTCAGTTGGATTTGGGTGGTACGACTCAAATCCTCATGGCATTGATAAAGATGTAATACAGTCATGTAGTATATCTGTGTAGGGTTTAAACATGATTCACATTGGATGTTTACCCTTGCCTTATTTCTTATACTGCTCAATTGTTATATAATGTGGTAAGAGAAATCAATTGTTATACATGTTCTTCATATTCCTTCTTATCATGATGCTATGCTTATCTGTTTATAGTTGTTTAATCTACTTAACATGTGTAACTAGTTTAAACTATTCATTTAGTTGAAACTTTTAAGTATACCCAACCCCAATCCCTTTTTATACTCATCATGTTTAATAGTAATTTATCTTGTTGTAACAATAACTGTTGGCTAAGAGTTACATCTCTCACGGGGACATGGGTCTCACCTCGTGGGTCACCACATCTTTTTAGGTGGTCGATGGCGATATGGTCAGGATTATGATGTTGAGGAAGAGCAACTTGGATATTAGAATATGCAAAAGGTTGGATAGATGCTAGTTGTTAGTAGTATTCTTAGTGTCATCCTTGTACTATCAGGTCCAACAAGGGATGTGTTTTGTATATGTTGTATATCAACACATGTTTAGGCAGTATGTTGTGGTTTGTATATATATGGCATCAATATGTGAATCATGATCTCTTTTGTATACATGTTGTGGTAGGTGGCCAATGAACATATGTAAATATCTATTATGGTATGTAATGTGATACAGGTTGATGGACATTTGTGTAATATGTTTCTGCAGATGTTAGTAATATGAGATCAATTTGAATTTACTCGCTTTTATGTCATGTGGTTGTGTAGTTGCTGATCGCGTGTTTTGTTTTGAGTAATATCATTCATGTGGCATTGGACGTCACAACATGTTTCCTTGAGTATCCCTCCTACATGTAGAAGTTTTTTTTGCTTGAGCTTTATGATATTAGACTAGGTAAGGACCACAATGCTACATTGTTCACAAAGGTGTTGAACTACCACATAGGAAGCACTATGATTCCACAAATCCCTCTCACCTTCTATTTTATGGTTGATAAATCTCTCCTCGTTGAATCATGGTCTTATATTCCAAGCCCCAACCCACAAGGACAACACCAACAAAAGGAAGGACCATGGAGGTGACAGTAACACAAGAAGAGAGACACCAATGTTAGTATTACCACTTCCTTTATAGATTTCAATCAGAGAAAACTATTACATAAAGAGACAATAGGCAACCTACATGTCGCCATTGTGGGATAGTTCAACATATCAAACCCCAGTTTCCTCAGATTCATCAAGGGTTTAACCATGTTCAGTCATCTATGCAATAAAAATTGCAAAGAGATAACAATAATCAACATGTGCAACAACACTCAGTCAAGATGCATGTTGGACATGCCCATGTCGTGCATGGAGATGCTATAAGAGTAGATGATGGATCCAATGAAGGAAATAGGATTCAAAACCCCACCTTGTGCCAATATTAGTTTCAAAATGTTATGGATTTCATGGTTTTGATTGCCACTAGAAGAATTCTATCAATGGAAGTTGGTATTTGCAAAATCATTATACATGATGTTAGGGTTGGTGTCTTGTCCTCTCTATGAGTTTGGCACCATTTTTAGTTCTATGTTGTAAGGTTTCTTCACAAAATTATTTTCCACTATAATATTATGTGTACAAATAGAAAAGTCTTATAGGATTCATCAAAGATTTATGGGGCCAAGTCACCACATAAGGAAGATGAGTATATAAAGAACTCCTTAGAGTGTAAACAACGGTTGAGTCATGTAAAACTCATCCTAGAAAGGAGTAAAACTATAGAGAAGTTGTAGCTATGTATGATCTAGTTAACCCTCCTTTTGAGACATGTGTATATGGTTGTTTAATGGTAGATGGACCCTTTTTAAGGGGAGGAGCTTTGCACACATTTATACTGCACATACTCATTTTGTTGATTATATTTCTCTTTTTTTTTCTTCCTTTGGTAGTTGCCACCAACCCAACCAGAGGTCAATCATCCTGTGTGTGATGCCCCCACACCGAGATAACTCTAAACAAACTATGGAAACAAAACTTAAACAAGAGTATTACCAAAAAACACTAAAAATTAAAACTATTTTGCATAAAGCACCAACATCAGAAAACTTGTTACATAAAGATCCATTACTTGCCAACTGTATATATAACATAAAGCATCATTCATACAACAAGATCCCAAAGCATTCTTGTCATATATGATATATGTTCTACTTACATACATATGAACATCTGCCAACTATATACAACAAGGGAACACTAGCCAAAAACTCACATCGATATCATAACCACAAAACACACCAAACTATCCTTGAGACATGAGCATACATGGACAACTCTAGGACTCTACACCAAAAGACATACAAGCATCACACCCAACCTTATCGACTATTGTCCCTCTTGCTGCTACTCTGCCTCAGCTGCACGGTCTCTTCCTCCTTGTGCACGTCCACCTAAAAGATGTGGAGAAACCCACAGGGTGAGATTCAAATCTCAGTGGGAGATATAACTCTCCACCAATGCTATTATTAACACATATAAGATAATTAAAGGATAGAAGTAAAGCTACAACAATGATAAATAGATCTAGCTAAATGATATGTCTAAAGCAGATAATCATTACTAAATAGTATGAGCAATTACAAATGGATTGTAGAACATCTTACCATCATAAAAGGAATATGAAGAACATGTGTATCTTCTACCAACTAATAATTACAAAAGCAAGGCAAGGATTCAACCAATGTTCCTATATTTTGAACCTAAGCAAGTATACTACATGACTGATTATGTACATATTTTATTAGGCCTTGAGGATTTGAGTCGTACCACTCAAATCCAACTAACCACTGCTAAGTATAAATCAATGACATACAAGGTCAATGGAAGAGTCAAAATCCACGACCTCACCAAACCTCATGGCCAGTACATGAGTACACACCAGAGACATACCAATCAACTGCAACCAGTGACATATAGTCAGTGGTGAAACTCCTAGCCCACCTTGGTACAGGTCACGGTGCTAGTGAAAACTAATCTACGGCCCCTAGCCGCACTCCTTCTAGGGTATGGCCCGCAGCTAATCCTGTAAAACCTCATAAACAATATATCACTGAGCTACATCCCATAGTCGCACTCCTACCAGGGTATGGCCCACAGCCAATCCTGTGAATGCATATACTCAACAATATACCACTCTGAACTTCCACTAAGGGAAAGCTCGTTTCACCGTCCAACAAGTACTACACTGAAGATGGATCTATGGCATAGGGCAAACTACATGATCAGGTTCCATTTGATTAGTTAGGTCAATTAGGTGTCTTGTAGCATCAATCAAGTTACAACATATGAAGCCATTACAAGCTCTACAAAGATAAGGGCATGATACAAGTCCAGAAGATATAAAATGTTTAAGGTGAACTTGTCACAGTATCACCACATGAGACATGTAACATTGCCATCCACAAGGCCATCAAGTCATCACCAGGTCATAGAACCCATTCACATCATTCATGTATCTTAAGTGTTTTAGCATGCCTCATGAAGGCTCATTCAACTTGTGTTAGATCATACTCGTCATAGCATGCACTAGCTATGGTATACATTCCATTTCACCTACAAGGTTAGGGGTTTATAAACAAGATGGAGAAAGCATCATAACATAGTAATCAATCCAAGAGATAAGTGAATACATCCTACATTCTCATATTAGATTTAGAGTTCCACATTATGGCTAATTAGGGTTTTGTATCATACAACATCATCAAACCCTAGTTATGTTGTTCCCCACTTTCTTGGATAATATGAGAGTTAAGTATCACATTTAATATGAAGCATTATGTTATCTAAATAGCACCATACATGTATCAACATGTACTCACATGTATACGTGCTAACCATGTATACATACATAGGTATTAACCCACACCACCTATGTGTGTTACAACCCACTACCATCTAGGTCATGACCATTCATATAACCAAGGTATCGACCTACCTTAGCCATGTGTTATGACCCACTACCATCTCCTTGTTATGACCGCAACAACCCAAAGTGGTTTCACCTGCTACACCCACCAGAGTTAGGGTTAGGTCGAAACACAAAAGGTTAAAGCACCACTTTCAACTTATAGAGACCTACCAACCAACTAGGGCTTCGACCCATGATCAAACCAGGCTATTTTAACTGCAACAAAGTAGGTCAAGAACGTTTAGATCAAGAGGGTTACTACCACTGCAAAAGCTGACCCATAGACCCTTGTCACGACCGCTACCAAGGAAGAGTAGTGACCCCTCATCACCAAGGGTGTACATGTCATGACCAAGCTAAAAAAATCTAAGGTATCGGCCGCAACACCCAAGGGTAGCGACCCCACATGGTCAATATCATCACCAAAACATAACCAAGGTCAAAACACGAAAGAAAAAGATCTAAAATAGAAAGAAACTCCATGGAACGCCACCATCATCAAGGTGGAAAACTCCACACAAGATGGTCACCACAAACCCCTAAACTCTACCCATGTGAACTCCAAGAAAGGTCCACTTGCAAGGGTGATAAACAACAATCCACACAACCAAGAAAGAGCCCCAAACAGCAAGATAGATCAAAGTATATGATACTAAAGAAATATGATCAAGATCATGGTCAAGAGATAAGGAAAAGCCACCATAAATCATAGTCACCAAGAAAACGGGTATACAACTAGGATTTTGGATTTAATCTAAGAAAAGCATAGTTTCCACTACCAATTAAGTTCTAGAGATTATCATCATCTATTAGCATGTTAGGGGAACGATTTAGAGAGGGAAAATAATTTCATGCATGATTAAAAGAGTGCAATAATAGAGTAGGTTAAGTGTTATATAACCCGCCTTAAGAAGCTCAACACCAAGGGTCCAAGCTCCAAGATCAAGGGCTCGAAGAAAATGATCTAAGGGTTGAAGAAGCTCCTCTAAATCCTCCTCTCATGGCAACAACATCACCTCAAATAAAAGGAGATACCAAGGTCAAGATAGCCCAAGAAAAAGGAGGAAAGAAAACCCTAGTCGAACTAGAGGGAGAAGGATGAAAAAGAGGGAAAGAACTTCCTCCTACTATGACCTATGACCCTTGTGATGCGGGCCTCTTCCTCAAGAACGACCATCACATCCAAGAATGGTCCATGGCAAATAAAAGGGAAGAAGATAGAGTAGACATTCTAAGGAAAATGTTGCAAAAGAAGAGGAGATACCTACCAAGGTTGAAGATGAGCAAGGATCACCACAAGCACCACATGCAAGAAGAGTTTGGTCACCAAGAGCTCCAAGGTCATATCCTCTTTCTCCTAAGGGTCCAAGGCGACCAAAAGAGATGGAGGAACAAGAATGGTCAAAAGGATTTACTTGTGTGGAGGGAAAAGAGGATATATACTTGAGGGATGAGAGATAAGGTCAAAGATGATGTGTCAACACCCTAAGGCACCTAAGGGACACTTATTCACCAAAGAAACCCACATGTAACCACTTAAACCATGCATGCATGATTTGACGATAAAACCTATGTTGGGTATCAACCTACTTAGGTCCCCAACAAGTGGTTTAGGTCACAACACCTCCTAGAGGTTGAAACAAGAGCAAACATCATGACTAGGTCAAGACTAGATCACCACCTTCAAAGGGGTCAAAACACTAAAATATAAGGGAATCTAGGTAGAAACACATGACCCCAGACCTTCATGGTCATAAAAACATCAATCATAGGCAAGTGTTTTGCCAAAACGCAACCAAAACAGCCCCCATGTCCCTACCATCATCAAAGTACATCATGGTTTGAAACAAGGCAACCCTAGAAGACTGTAGTCACCACCAAGGATGACACCATTCATCTAAGGCTCAAACAAGGCACTCACTTCTTCCTCTCTCCTATAGATGATGTCAAATGATGGAAGACACTTTCTAGAAGTGACAAATTGCACATTAATCCCCTACTTTGGGTAAATTGCAATTTGCACCAAAACCAGCACACAAAGCACAAACAACATCCAAACAAGCTCAAACTTGAAACTTAAGCTCTCCACAAGCCCTAATTACATATCAAAACATTATAGAAAGGTTCTAAGGAACTTACTTAAGCCAGACATTAGGGTTACCCCAAAACTCAAGTCAGGGGTCTTACAAGCCATAAACCCCTAACAAGGATTTTGCCCCTGAAATCCTAAGAGAAAAGAGAGGGGTACTTCCTCCTCATCTCTTCCTCAAGATCCCACGTGGCTTCCTCAACACCTTGATGATTCCACAGGACATTCACAATCACTATATCTTTCTTCTTCAGATTCTTCACTCTCTTGTCAAGGATCAACATTGGACCTTCAACATAGGACATATCATCATCCAACTCTACCTCCACTAGATGCAACACTAACTTTGTATTAGGATGGCACTTACTCAACATAGACACGTGACCCATTAGATGCAACCTGTGCAACTCTAGGTGGCAACTACAACTTATAGGACACCTTCCCAACACAAGCCATCAGGGGGTAAGGTCCCATAAACATGGGAGCCAACTTACCCTTCTTCCCAAACCTGAGAACACCTTTCTAAGGAGAGACCTTGAGGTACACTCTGTCTCCCACTTGGAACTCCAAGGGTCTATGGCGGTTGTCTGCATATGTGCCTCCTTCAACTGTTGTTGAATCACCTTGATCTTTTCTATCATTTTTCTGCACAAGCTCAGGACCAAGAAGTTGATATTCTCCTGTCTCATACCAACATAACAGACACCTGCAACATCTCCCATACAATGACTCATACGGTGCCATGTCGATGCTTCTCTGATAACTATTATTGTAACGACCCCACCTCTCAGTAATCCCCAATCAAGGGAGACCAAGAGGTCAGAGGCGCTATCCCAATATTTCAGGATCCATGGTTTAACATTTAATCAAAAATAATTATCAAATTCTACTATTACTAAACTGCAAAGTTGGAATAAAATAAAACTTCTTGCATACCTTATAAAATTCGGATCTAGACTTCTATCCACAGAGAAAGTCTACCTAACTAATCCTCCTTGATTAATTTAGTTGTATCTTCACAAATTTCAAATTACTGTTTGTCCATTTTCAGAATGTACCTAAAACGTCGACAAAGAAAACATCAGTCGGTATATTTCTACACTGGTATGTGGGGAACAATCACCAATTCACAAATAGTTTCTAACAACCTAATAATCACAAATAATTGATTAACCATCCAAATTACGCTTTCAACGTGACTTCCCAACCGCTTTTGCCCTAAACCCTGGATTACCCTCTCTTAGGGTTTTGTCCTTGTAAGGGACATAAGGCCACCTTCTCCATCCTGAGCTTGGTGCCTAGGGTCACCTCTCGGGTGCCCAATGGTCTTCCCTCTAGGGCTTGACCAACTCAGACCTTCCCTCCGGGGCTTGGTCTTGCAACATACGTCAGGGTGGCATGTAGGTTCGAGAATGCACATACATAATTAATTGTGATACTCATAGGGACTTAATAGGATTGCAAAATTGAACATACAACAGTTTAGTTTGCAATCAATCGATAAACATTTGGGAAACACCGTGAAACTAAAGGCGATTATTCATAAAGTAACATACCTTATTTGTAGATTTCACAAGCAATAAGCAAATCCAACCAAGAAAGCAATCCAAGTAAGTAGTTCAACCACACAATCAAGAATCCTGAAAAACATATGTACTCTATTTACTACACACTTTATCAAGAATCCACTTTATTGACTTGGATTCACTTTCTAGGGTTTGTAATCCGAATTAGGGTATCATTAGGGTTTATCTACAACTTTTCTCCATTATAACTACCAAAACCCTAAAAACAGCATATCTAGAGGCAAAACCCTAATTATTCAACTTAATCACATTAGAGCCTTTTTATCATCTACTAGGCTTGATATTAACCTAACATCAGTTTTATACAAAGGATCTCATATTATATCTCATTAAAACCCATTAACACCTAGATTAGGGTTTCTAAGCCCATTATACTCATTAACATATCAAAAACCCTAAATTAAGCTATTTAGACCATGGATTATCTACATAGATATTCAAAACATCTTTTTATTAACATCAGGTTGATATGTTCGTAGAGTATCCATATTTCTCCTCTTGATTTCATAGAATCATCAAATTAGGGTTTTTCCACATTATAAAGCTTCATGATTAGCAATTTTAACTAATTTTATAACTACAATCAGATTTAGGATGATAAACTATTTTTAATGAATTCTTCACGTTCTTTTGATCCAATTTCATATATAATATTTATCAATCCGAGTTACTGATATTTAGTTATGATTTATGCAAAATAAATTACCTCTCAACCAATCATTGGCTGCCACGTGACTAGCTTGGTCCGGACCGACCAACCGACTTCTACCAACTCAGTGACTCACTCTAATGAGGTTGAGTCAGTTAATTAGAAGAGAAAGACCATTCTTCCCTTCCTTCTCTTTGTCAGGGTCGGGGGTAAAGAAGTCATTCTTTTGGAGTTCATCTTCAACCCTGCATCCACGCGAGCAGTTCGCAGCACCATGGAGGTGGTCAACCTCGATGTTGACTTCCACCTCCTGACCTCAAAAGATTGGGGCAAAATCCCGATGGTCTCCGCCCTTCTCTGATGGACCTGCTCAGCGGCTCGCCATCGCCCCTGACACCCGAAGTCAACCACTTCTCCGCACTTCCCCTCACGGCCAGAGCAGGCGACCAGGGTCGACTCACTGGCTTACCCAGACCTATTTGTCTTGCTGCAATGATCTCATACCTTCTTCTGGTAATCCCAGGCTGGCCAATTGCTCCCGGTGTTGATGTGAGGTCGAAGCATAAAAGAGGGGTCTTTAGGGGAGGTAGCAGGCTGCATATATGCTACAGAGTCACCGACAATGAGTTGATCGACTCAGAGTTCTCTCTTCTCCGTAGGGAGATTACATAGCCTCTTATATAGGTTCTCTTAGGCAGGATGTAAGGTCTATGATCCCCCCTAGAGACCTATCCACATAGGGATTTGGGTATTCTTCCTACAAAGGGATATACCAACTCTGTTGCGGCTCAACTAGTTTGTTCCCTACTCCCGAATCTTATGGGAGAGGTTTCGACCGAAATTATAGATCTAGGAGGGAGATATACAAAGGGTAGAAAAGGATGCACTGTAGAGTCCTTTCTGAAGGAAATGACTCTCCCACCTTAGATCCTTGATCGGACGGTCAGGGTTCCTAGCAAGCACTCGTTATATTTAATGTAAATTCCATTTTCCTTTCCACTTTAATAATTCTTACAAAATTATATCTCCTAAAAGACTTATCTGTTTGATCCCAAATTTTAGAGGAAAGTCCATAATGACTTAAGCTATTAGTGTTCCAAGTTTGGGACTCAAATTCAAAATTATGAGGGACTTTTCTTCATATGTAAGTTATCTCTTAATTAGGCATATTTTGAGCATATTTTCTCTCTTAATCTTTTATTTTCTTTATTTTGATTTTTTTACCATTAGAAACCATGTGGAGTCAAAATATCATTCATAATGATTCCATTATCTACATTTCCACATATTTTTTATATTTTCATCATTATCTCAACTTTCCTTCTTGATAATGCTTTATTTGATTTTATCTCTTTCTTCTCCTATTATCTCTGCAACTTGGACTCCTTGGAACCCAAGAAATCCTAAAGATATGAAATCCCTCCTTGAAGGATAATTCTTAGCCTTCTAGATGATTCCATATCTTTCTTTTCTCATTATCTTAGTTATTCCTTTATTAATTGATTCCTTTTCCTTTTTATTTCCTTTTTCTTGTTATTGGGCCAAATAGCCAATAAGGCCCACAAAATCAAACACACAAGGCTATTTATCAAAGGAATCCGTTCAAGGCACATAAATCATAAAAATTACATACTCATACATGTATTGGGGAAATTGCATTTCCAACCAAAAGAACCCAAAATTTGGGGTTGTAACATACTTCCCCTCTTATAATAATTTTCCCTCAAAATTCCACTAAACATACAACCGAAATAGGATAAGACTTTCTCATGTCCATCATCGGCTCCCATGTGGCTTCATCCTCTCCATGGTGCTTCCAAAGAACCTTTATCATCTTATATTCTTACATCTGAGTTATCTCTCACCTTGGTATCTCATACCCTCGTAGGTGACTCAGGATATGCCAGCCTCCCTTGAAGCTCAATAGGTCCATGGCTTAACACATGGTTCGGTTACATCACATAGTGCCCTAGATAGGACTCATTGAACACATCATACATCATGTTATCCTAAGGGGTAAGGCTAAACATAAGCATCTCCACCAATCCATCTCAAATGGACCTATGTATCGGGGACTCATACTTCTCAGTTATAGCTCAGAGGGGTCAGGTTTTCATAACACATGTTCTCCCACAGTGCACTGCATGTCAGTCTGCTTCACATCATCTCACGAGTCTTGTTGCCCCTGGGCTTTCTCTGCCATTGCATGATCAAAGTGACGTCATATGCACACACTGTGGTCTCTCTAGCCTTCACAAGGTCCTCTTACCTATATCATCCTAATGAAGCAGTGACCGACACAACCTCCATTACAAAGCTTCTTACATCCTGAAACTGGCTATGGTGGTTGTCATCACAAACAAACTCTCTTAGGACAAGAACTACCCCCATGTATCACCCTGAACAAGCACACACACTCTCATCAGACCCTCTAGTCTGGTTCATACTAACTATTAGTTAGGGGTGATAAGATGTGCTAAACTTCAAACTGGCATCGAGTTCTTCATGTTCCTTCTTCCACTGCATAGAAGTGCACTTGAGGTCATGCTCCAAATGTTGAACTCGATTCACAGTGTAGATGAACTATCTCTCTCTCATATATATAGTTCAACCTGATCCGTCACTTTGACAATGCTCTCTCACTTAGGCAAGGGGTTAGGTCAACTTGGTAAGGCAGTCTACCATAACCCATATTGCATCCTGACCTCCCTTGGTCCATAGCAGACCATCCACAATGTCTACGGTAATCCTCTCCCATTCCCTCTCAGGGACTCTTATTTATCCGTAGCAACTCACTGGATTACTGGTGTCACCTACTGGCATGCATGGCTACAAGTCACATGCACTCTATACACTTCTTTATCTCAGTACTCAATATGCACTTTTATTATCTTAGTAGTACCACGATATATATTGGACTTATAATCATGATGTCATGATTCCTCAGGGTTGACTCCTCATAAACCCTAAAACACTCTAGTCATGGGTTCCATCACCTTCCTTTCTGGAGAGGTGTATCAGAGGTTCTTCAACCATCCATCCATCGCATCAAACTCTAGGCTGGCTAACCAAACAACCACTAACTCGACCAACATGACTGGTTGTATCAGAGTGTTAGCCCTATATGTCTCACGAACTTAGGGTTCACCTAACAACCTCTTCTAGCCTCTCTATAGGCTAAGCAAGATAGCTGCATTTTGACTAATAGCATCTGTTACCACCTCACATCCTTATGTGCTAGGTAATGATGAAGACATAATCCTTCATATACTCCACTCGTCATCCTCATCTCAGATTTAGGTCTAATTGAGTCAAAAAAACTTCGATCTCATCATCTTGGTTATCAAACTCAAAATTATATAACTCATAAATTCCATACTACTCTTGATAAGAATGTCCTCATGATGACTATCTTAGGTCTCTTCGTGTTTGTAAACCATCCATTCCATGTACTCTCCAAAAGGTATAATACTTTCTCTATCCTCAAACATCAAAGTAATGTTTCAACTCACAACATTTTTATCCTTAGTTTATGGCATGCATATTGCCCTATCTCTCACCACCATAATGAGAGGAAGTAAGCATTTGGTTGTAGTCTAAATACATAGTTCTTCCCATTCTAAGAGTAGAGATGGTGCATCCCAAATCGCCAGTACACCTTTCCAAACTACGCTGAAACATGCATCACATGTCTCCACATCCTAAACATCTCGATATCAGGTTTACATCCATATAAAATTATTCCCGAACACACTTGGGTCATCACACAATCCGTAGTCATCTCCTCTAGGTCTGTAGGGTGTCGGTACTTTTGGGGTCATCCCTCTTCCCTTATGCATCTAGGGAGTGCCCACCTCGTTTGCCCTTTGGGTCCCATGAGCTCGTGAAGGTGATCAATCTCCTAGCCCATGGTCCTCGGACAATGATAGTTGTTACCTCCCGACCCTATGGTCTTGTGCAACTAGGGAATTAGGCAACTCCTACTCCCATTAGTCTTATCCCCACCTGACCTTAGCATAAACTTAGGATTCTATCATGGTACATATCAAACTTGAATCCATACCCGAAAACTCCATCATCTCTCTGGGTATATGTGGCCAAACTTACATCCTTTCATAAGGATCATGGCGACCTACCTACCTTGGTCTGGCCCCATACAGGTTCCCACCATGGCAACCTATCCCCATGCCCCTTAGAGATGGTCACACAAGGGTCTATGGATTCGTGCTCATACCATGTGCTCTCCACTTAGATCATCAAGCTCCTATGAAAGACCTTTTTAGGTTACCTCGAACCTACATAAAATCCGCACCTGACAGAAGGGTCCCTTCCCAGGATGGAGAGAAAACTATCTCTTGATAGCAACAAAGGTCACAAACGTCCTTACGTCTAGGGTTTTCACCATCATGTGCATTCTTAGCCCTATCATGCTGCTTAGGAATGTAGCTAGTGAGAAGACAACCCACTAAGCCACTGTGGGTTCCTTAGTATGTCATACTTGCTCCTATTCCTCAACATTGTACATGCTTATGTCACCAACCTATGTGTGAGGGGTTCATCAAACATATACCTTAGTCCAAGGGGCTTCCTTTTCCTCTAAACATGAGGGAGTGTCGTGCCTAAATCCGTAGGAAATCAACCATCTTCGTGAGCATCAGGTGCACAGGTACTACTACTTCCCCTCTTAGGTCTAGGAACCCTAGGTTCACTTCTTATGCATCAACTATCTAACTGCATGCCCAACTTTTCAACCATGAACCAAACATGTACAAGGTATAGCATGCACTTCCTACTATTATTCCACGTGAACAACACCTTAGAGTCTTATACAAGGACAACCAACTCGGTGTGAGACCTCATAACTTGTTACTATACTTCTTCAGGGTCTAAAGAACCCTCCTTTCTATACCTAGAGGTAGGTATCTATAACCTTTATACACCAGTTCAGGAAGCCTCTTCTTATCTAGGGTTTGGTTCCTCTAAAAGCGTACAAGGTACGACAAGCCTCCAAGGATCATGCATGAGGCAACCGCATACATCTACTTAAGGTCGTCCATTCTAGACCGTATCATATCCAACCTCTCATTATTCCTCATGTCTCGTAGTCCAGGTCTCTAACCCTCTTTATCGGGTCTTGCCCTCTTTTTCTAGAGCTGACCCTACAACTGGTACTACCACTGGAGGTTCTAAGAAGGTGGATCAATCTCTTAAGGATACATGCATACACCTACATGGATGAAATGTACGATCCAAACCTATGTTCGATTAAGATTATCCAAAGCTATGCATGTTCATCTCCTAACCTGTCAGGCATAACTCTTCTGACCTAAGCCTCAACCTACTGCCAAAATTGTTGACGTTCTCTCCTACATAGGTGCATGCTCTTTTATGCCCGTATATTCCCATAAGGGTTTCTATATGGTCACCACTTTCCTCTTCAAATAAGGAGCTATCTTTCATCCTAACAGGCACGGCCCTTCCAGGGTTGGGTCTCCAAAAGGCACTAGGTTAACCATCCTCACATAGCTCATTCTTCTCACTGGTACTCAAAACCAATAAGCATGTCAACCCACATTCATACATGTTGGTCAACTACGATATCCAACTCATCCTGCGATCTCTCTCTAGCAACCACTTAGGGTTTAGGGTTGGCATCATCCTCAGAGGATGCGCCAGGTCTCTACCTCTTCTTGGAGGCCTTTGCCTCCAAGGCTGACTCTCTCCTCAACCTCATGATATGAAGGTCAATCCCCAGATCTCTCCTGAGGGCACGAAAACACACACCATGCAACCTTAAGCATGTGACTAAACCTTAGTTTATGCTTAAACTATTGAACTTATGTCCATGACATCTTGTTTACATGCTTTTCATTGATTTGGTGGAGGATTCCTTAATCCTTATCATACTTACCCTGACCTCAAGAAGGTGGGGAGGAGAGAGAAAAATCCTAAGCCTTATAACCTTAATTGAATTAGGGTTGAGAAGGGATGAAATAGATGAGAGAGTCCTAAAGGTATCTTATTGCGAGTCAAGACCTCAGACTTTGGCCAGACAGTCACACCGCATCCGAGAGTCCTCATGACCAACTAGCGGGATGGATGAAAATATTGCTAGCCCCCGGACCGTGATCCTTTTCTAGACACCTACGTCATCAGAAAATCCTCTAATAACTCCCTCATGTTCTATAGAGTTTGTAAATTTTAATAATTATTAAGGATTAAATGAGAAGCCATTGGCTTGGATACCAAATGTAATGACCCCGCCTCCCAATAACCCCCAATCAAGGGAGACCAAGATGTCATAGGTGCTATCCCAATATTTCAGGATCCATGGTTTAACATTTAATCAAAAGTCATTATCAAATTCTACTATTACTAAACTGAAAAGCTAGAATAAAATATAACTTCTTGCATACCTTATAAAAATTGAATCTAGATTTCTATCCACAGAGAAAGTCTACCTAACTAATCCCCCTTGATCAATTTAGTTGTATCTTCACAAATTTCGAATTACTGTTTGTCCATTTTCAGAATGTACCTAAAATGCCGACAAACAAAACGTCGGTCAGTATATTTCTATACCGGTATGTGGGGAACAATCACAAATTCAAAAATAGTTTCTAACAACCTAATAATCACAAATAATTGATTAACCATCCAAATTATGCTTTCAATGTGACTTCTCAACCGCTTTTGCCCTAAACCATGGATTACCCTCTCTTAGGGTTTTGTCCTTACAAGGGACATAAGGCCACCTTCTCCATCCTGAGCTTGGTGCCTGGGGTCACCTCTCGGGTTCCCAATGGTCTTCCCTTTGGGGCTTGACCAACTCATACCTTCCCTCCGGGGCTTGGCCTTGCAACATACATCAGGGTGGCATGTAGGTTCAAGAATACACATACATAATTAACTGTGGCACTCATATGGACTTTATGGGATTTTAGAATTGAATATCCAACAGTTTAGGTTGCAATCAATCAATAAAATTTTGGGAAATGCTGTGAAACTAAAGGTGATTATTCATAAAGTAATCGCATACCTGATTTGTAGATTTCACAAGCAATAAGCAAATCCAACCAAGAAAGCAATCCAAGTAAGTAGTTCAACCACACAATCAAGAATCCTGAAAAGAATATGTACTCTATTTACTACACACTTTATCAAGAATCCACTTTATTGACTTAGATTCACTTTCTAGGGTTTGTAATCCAAATTAGGGTATCATTAGGGTTTATCTACAACTTTTCTCCATTATAACTACCAAAACACTAAAAACAACATATCTAGAGGCAAAACCCTAATTATTCAACTTAACCACATTAGAGCTTTTTTATCATCTACTAGGATTGATATTAACCTAACATCAATTTTATACAAAGGATATCAAATTATATCTCATTAAAACTCATTAACACCTAGATTAGGGTTTCTAAGCCCATTAATACTCATTAACATATCAAAAACCCTAAATTAAGCTATTTAGCCCATGGATTATCTACTTAGATATTCAAAGCACCTTTTTATTAACATCAGGTTAATATGTTCATATATTATCCATATTACTCCTCTCAATTTCATAGAATCGTCAAATTAGGGTTTTTCCACATTATAAAGCATCATGATTAGAAATTTTAACTACTTTTATAACTACAATGAGATTCAGGCTATTAAACTATTTTTAATGAATTCTTCACGTTCTCCTGATCCAATTTCATATATAATACTTCTCAATCCGAGTTACCGATATTTAGTTATGATTTATGCAAAATAAATTACCTCTCAGCCAATCATTGGCTGCCACGTGAGTAGCTTGGTCCGGCCCGGCCAACCGGCTTTTGCCAACTCAACAACTCACTCCAACGAGGTTGAGTCAACTAATTAGAAGAGAAAGATTGTTCTACCCTTCCTTCTCTTTGTCAGGGTCAGGGGTAAAGAAGTCATTCTCGCAGAGTTCATCTTCAACCCTGCATCCATGCAAGCAGTTCGCAGTACCATGGAGGTGGTCAATCTTGATGTTGACTTCCACCTCTTGACCTCCAAAGATTTAGGCAAAAGCTTGATGGTCTCTGCCCTTCTCTGATGGACCTTCTCAGCGGCTCGCCATCGCCCCTGACACCCGGAGTCAATCACTTCGCCGCACTTCCCCTCGCGGCTAGAGCAGGCGACCAGTGTCGACTCACTGTCTTGCCCAAACCTGTTTGGCTCACCACAATTGTCTCATACCTTCCGCCAGTAATCCCAGGTAGGCCAATTTCTCCCGGTGTTGATGGGAGGTCGAAACACAAAAGAGGGGTCTTTAGGGGAGGTAGCAGGCTGCGGAGATGCTACAGAGTCATCGGCCACAAATTGATTGACTCAAAGTTCTCTCTTTTCCACAGGGAGACTACATAGCCTCTTATATAGGTTCTCTTAGGTAGGATGTAAGGTCTACGATCCCCCCCAGAGACCTATCCACGTAGGGATTTGGGTATTCTTCCTATAGAGGGATATACCAACTCTATTACGGCTCAACTGGTTTGTTCCCTACTCCCAAATCTTATGAGAGAGGTCTCGACCGAAATTGTAGATCCAGGAGGGAGATATACAATGGGGAGAAAGGGATGCATTGTAGAGTCCTTTCCTTTTTAGACTGGAGGAAGGAGATGACTCTCTCACCTTAGATCTTAGATCGGACGGTCAGGGTGCCTAGCAAGCACTCGTTATATTTAATGTAAATTCCTTTTTCCTTTCCACTTTAAGAATTCTTACAAAAATTATACCTCCTAAACCGCTTATCCGTTTGATCCCAAATTTTAGAGAAAAGTCCATAATGACTTAAACTACATGTGTGCCAAGTTTGGGACTCAAACTCGAAAGTATGAGGGAATTTTCTTCATATGTAATTTATCTCTTAATAAGGCATATTTTGAGCATATTTTCTCTCTCTTAATCTTTTATTTTCTTTATTTTGATTTCTTTTACCATTAGAAACCATGTGGAGTCGAAATCTCATTCATAATGATTCCATTATCCATATTTCCACATATTTCTTATATTTTCATCATTATCTCAACTTTCCTTCTTAATAATGCTTTATGTGATTTTATCTCTTTCTTCTCCTATTATCTTTGCAACTTGGACTCCTTGGAACCCAAGAAATCATAAAGATATGAAATCCCTCCTTGAAGGATAATTCTTAGCCTTCTAGATGCTTCCATATCTTTCTTTTCTCATTATCTTAGTTATTCCTTTATTAATTGATTCCTTTTCCTTTTTATTTCCTTTTTCTTGTTATTGGGCCCAATAGCCAATAAGGCTCACGAAATCAAACACACAAGGCTATTTATTAAAGGAATTCATTCAAGGCACATAAATAGTACAAATTACATACTCATACATTTATTTGGGAAATTGCATTTCCAACCAAAAGAACCCAAAAATTGGGGTTGTAACAATTATTGTAGGTAAACTCTATCAAACTAAGGTGTACATCCCAACTGCCCAAAAACTAAAGAACACATGCTCTCAACAGATCCTCCAAGGTCTTAATGGTCCTTTCAGATTGACCATCTGTCTGTGGGTGGAAACATTGAACCTCAATTGCGTACCCAAAGTTGTGTGCAATCGCTACCAAAAGCAACTCGTGAACAAAGGACATCTATCAGAAACGATAGTTGTTGGAACACCATGCAAACACAATATCTCATCAACATAGATCTGAGCAAGCTTCTCAGCTATATTATAACAAACTAAAATCCATGTATGATATTAGTTTCAGCCTTTTTCCAAGCTTTTCTTTCCTTTATGTCCTTGATGTTGAATTAGTGAAAACTATAAAGGTTTGGTGTATAATTGTTACCAATATTTTACTTTATAAGGAGTAAAGCACAAATCCCTCAGTAAAAGTTGTTAATGGGTTTAATTTGTAAAATGTCCACTTAAGAGGGATAAAGATAAAATAAAATTCGATCTAGAAGTTTTTATGGCTTTTGTGTGGGAAAAAGGAAGAAAATCCTAAAAGTGAAGATAATGTGACAATAAATGAATTTGTTTTCCCATTAAGTGAATATAGGAGTGAATTTCCTAAAAACCATAAAAGTGGAACCTAAAAGATAATTCTAAACCCAAATTTGTTTTCCTTTGGCTACAAGTTTGCTTGGGTGATAAGTTTTACAAATTTTGGGAAAATGGCAATTATAATTGAATTAATTGAAAGGGAAAATATGAGATAACTTAAAAATACAAAATAAGATCTTTAATGACTCCAGAAGTAACAATGAATGCCAAATTCGTGTTCTACACATTAAAATATGCCTTTGGGTGAATTTTCACTCAATTTGGAGAATATTTGATTAAAGGGTGAAATTAGGAGAGAGAAAGTGTGTAGAATCAACATATTAAATAAATGGAAAAATAAACCCAACATGTAAAATTGATGGCAAATTCATATCCAAGACACTTAATGTGACTTGTGGGTGAAGTTTCATCAAATTTGGAGAATCTTGTAACCATTAATGTAGTAGGAAAGAGAAAATAAGTTTTGATTTATTTAACACATTAATTGTTCTCAAAAGGCAAATATAATTACATAATCCAATTCCTCATATCAAAAATAGGTTATATGTCAATTTTCATTTAATTTGGGGTTTGTTTACACCCTTAAACAAGTAGAGAGAAAAAGAGAAATCAATTTAATGCAACACTTTATTTGATTTCGATTTGGATAAGGATTTTTAATTTAATGTGTCACGTGCCTTCCATGTGATCAGACGACCCTGATTGATCAGTGGACCCATGTCCAAAGATCAAACGGTTGAGCGTCATCTCCTAGCTTGAGCCTGATCGGGAAATAGACTCATGTTTGTGTGAATCTTCAAATTCGATTTTCTCTTTATCTACTCCATATTTGGTCGAGATTTTTGCTCCTATGCTTTCCGTGTTCGATTCCACACAGGTCTATCCTAAATTTTTATTGTTTTGGTGAATATTTGAGAAAGCTCCAAATCTCATTGTGGTGCCCTCTCACCCCATATTTGCAAACCCCAGAAACCACACCCTCACATATAAATACCCATACCCGAGGCTTGTTGGGTTCCCTTGCAACTCATCCATCCTCTCAATTTCCCTCATGCTTGTGTGGTTGATCGTTGGTGATTGATTTTGCTCCAGAGTTTGTTCACTCACCCCTCTCTCTACACACCACCTCCATACGAACTGAAGCTACCATCTAGTCTGATTTTTTTTTCTCTTTCTTTCGGTATGTTGGTCTTTGAGTTTGATCGAGAGACATGAAAATGCCCAAAACCAAGCTTGCTCCTCACCAACCATGCTGCAAGTAGCTGGGAAAGAATCCCTGTGGCAATTTTACAATTTTACCCCCGCCCATCGCTCACTTTACTCTCTGACCTCGCGGAGGGACTTTCTGGTCTTTTGGCCTTTGGCCCCGCGGATTTGACCATCGCCACTTAAGCGTGGACCAGTGACTTGGCCGCCTCCCATTGGGCCAAGTCATGGGTCGGGCCGCTCTCTCACCCTCTCTTCACATTTTGCAATCAAATTCGCCTATTGGCATGTTTCTATTGGCTGCTTTTGATAAAATCATAACTAAATATTCCTATGTCCAAAATTAAAAATAAAATATGTTATGAACTCAGAAAAACATGATTTCTAATAAAAATAATTCCAAAGGTTGACTTTGATTTTTATCGAAAGGGATTTTTTGAAAATGAATTAAATAACTAAAAATCACCAAAAATACACTTAAATATTTGTAACTCCAAAATATACAATATTATATGTTTTCTTAATCAGAAAAACCTAATTAAGTTAATGGTGATAGTTCTAGAGTCAAAATCAAGGTTTTGTTTGAAAAGTCTAAAAGTTAGGGTTTCCTTGCCTTTATACATGAGTAAAGCCTAATTCATGTTTAAACATTAGAAATAGGAAAATAAGCTTTGGAATCGATTAAAGTAGTGAAGAAGAAGTAATTGGATCCCTTAAGAAAAAGGCATGTGCTTTCCTTACACCTAAGTTGGGAAAATTTGTAACCCTAACCTAGTTTCCCTAATGAGGCTTCTATAAAACCCTAATTTTCCTTTTGACAATTCCTTAGCTATATTTGCCTCAAAATCAGTTTTAATATTTATTCTTGGGTCTTGTACCCTACTGCCATGTTTATATCTACTTGATGCTTATACTTGCCATAGTTCTTAGCATGTTGATTTTATTAGACTATTTAACTAGTGTAGTGGTACTTTTGTACAACCACCCATAGATAGGGCATGTATAAATTCACCCAGGGGAATGTGTTACTCTCCTCAATATAGAATATTTGTAGGTGATTGGAATGTGTTACTCACCCTCACCTATTGGTTGAGGTTAGGTAGGTGCCTCAACCCTACATAGTTTAGGTAGTCAATATTAATCATGCATGCAATCTTTTTATTTTTGTTATGGCAAGCATCTATTTATTTATGCCTCATACTTTTGACTATCTTTATCTTATGATGAAATCTTAGCCTTTATTTCCTTATAGTTTTCTTATCTTTTATCCTTATTCATTTTCTCTGACACATACCTTGTTTCCTTTCCCTTTCACTGGGTGCTTTCCCAACCACCCAGGGTTAGATCAAGGTGCTGAACAAGGTCAAGGTGACCAAGTTCAGGAGTAGTAGATTCAAGTTTTGCAATCAAGGATTACTAGGTTGCTTATTGCTAGATCCTATAGTTTCTTTTCAATTTTTCCTTTTCAAAAAAACTCATGTAGTGAACAAGAGTTCAAAAAGCAATGTAATAACTTAGTTTATTTCTACTTCTATTGACATTTCATATGTATCTGAATCATGCTTTTTTACTTGGATTATACATGCATTCCACATTGTCTATTTTTCTTGGAAAAAGTGGATGTTTTGTATTTCCTTTAAATTTTAGTAAGGAGGTGATCTCACCTCTTTACATGTATACATTGTCTTCATAGGAAGCAAATGTGATGACTTGGTCAACATGTCAACAATCACCCAGATGGAATCTTGACCTTTGGTTGTCCTAGGCAAACCAACCACAAAGTCCATTATTATGTGATCCCATTTCCACTTGGTATAGGAAACGGTTGCAACGTCCCTATAGGTTCTGATGCTCGGCTTTAACCTACTGACACAGTAGACATCATGCAACAAACTCAGCTACGACCCACTTCAAGCCAGGCCACCAATATATGTCCTTCATATTATGATACATCTTGGTGAAACCTTTATGCATAACATACATGGACGAGTGAGCCTTTTCCAGAACCATCTTCCTTGGATCATCAGCATCACATACCATGACTCTGTCATGGTAACAAACTATCCCATCATCTAACTCATGGAATCCATCACACTTCTCGCTGCCAAACTCTGATCTTATCTAATATATCATGGCATCAACCTGTTTTGCCTCTCTGATCTGTTATCTCAGCGTGGGGTTCACTTGCAACTATGCCAACAACCCGGATAGCAAAGACAATTTCAACCGTACGTTCATCTGGTGCAAGGAGAACAACATGTCTCGCTTGTGGCACACTAAGGAATTCAACTATAATATGTCCATAGGTGAAGATGAAGACTTCCTACTTAGCGCATCTGCCATGAAATTCACCTTCCTTGGATGGCAATCAATCATGCAGTCGTAATCATTGATTAACTCCATCTAGCGTTGTTGCCTCATATTCAACTCCTACTACAAAAAGATGTACTTCAGATTCTTGTGACCTGTGAAGATCTAACACTTCTCTCCATAAAGGTAGTGCTTGCCGATCTTCAAGTCATGAACCACAACATCTAACTCCTGGTCATGGGTTGGGTAGTTCTCCTTGTGTTTCTTAAGATGTCGAGAAGCAAAAGAAACTATATTCTTGTCTTGCATTAGCACACAACGCAAACCATTCTTGGTCACGTCATAGAAGATGATGTATCCTTTCCCTTGCATAGGCAAGACCAACACTAGTGCACTTGTTAACTTCTCCTTCAACGTCTAAAAAGCACGTTGACATCTATCATCCCAAACAAATGACACATCCTTCCTTGTCCACTTTGTTAGGGGTAAGGCTATAACATTGAAGTTCTTAATGAACCTCCTATAATAACCTGCCAAACCCAAAAAGTTGCACACCTCTATCAGTGTCTTTGGTTTCCCCCACTCTATCACTAACTCAACCTTCATGGGGTCCACACACCCTCAATAGAGATAACATGCCCCAGAAACGCTACCTCCTTCAGCCAGAACTCGCACTTGCTGAACTTGGTGTAAAGTTGGTGCAACCTCAAAAGAGTTAATGCCTGATAGAAATGTTGCTCATGTTGTTGACTATCTTGGCTATATATCAAGATGCCATCTATGAATAACACCACAAATTGATTGAGAAAAGGATGGAGTACTCTGTTCATCAGGTCCATGAATGTTGTCGATGCATTGGTTAGCCCAAACGGCATAGCACAAACTCATAATGACCATACCTCATCCTAAAAGCCGACTCAGGTATATCATCCTCCTTGATCCTCAGTTGGTGAGACCCCAACCTCAGGTCTATCTTTGAGAACATTGTCATGCCACACAACTGATCAAACAAGTTGGCTATCCTCAACAAAGGGTACTTATTCTTTATCATCACCCTATTCAACTGTCGGTAGTCTATATATAGCCTCATGGGCATGTCTTTCTTCTTCATGAACAACACTGGAGCATCCCACAATGATGTACTTAGCCTGATAAAACTTTTGTCAAGTAGCTCTTGCAACTATCTCTTTAACTGTGCTATCTCAGCTGGAGCCATCTTGTACAGTTTCTGAGCTATCAGTTGCGTCCCTGGGACTAGATTGATTTCAAAATCAATCTCTCAGGATAGGGGAACACCTAGAAACTCCTCTAGGAACACACCCTTGAACTCTTTGACAACCAAAACCTCCTGAATACTAGTACTCTCCACCTTAACATCCACCACATATGCCAAGAACACCTCACAACCTTGTCTCAACAACTTTTTCACCACCATCGCTGACATCAGACACGTCAGAAGAATCTTCCTATCTCCTTGGAAGATCCAAGCCTTATCACCATCTACAAATGTCTCCTGCTTAGAAATACAATCCAAGACTACTCTTTACTTCTCCAAGGTGTTCATTCTAAGGATTACATTGAATCCATGCATATCAAGTGGTATGACATCCACTTAAATGTTGTGCCCTGAGAAAGAAAGGACACATGAATGACACACCTCCCGCAACACTCTAGAACCAACTAACAGAGTTTCTAACAACAAACTATATCTCCTACGACTAATAGGCAAAAGAAAACTGTCAATCACTTCATGGGTGATAAAAGAGTGTGTTGCACCCGGGCCAACCAAAATAGATATGAAATAAGAAAAAGACAAATAGGAATGAAATACCTCCATCTGACTTGTCATCACTCGCGGGTTGACCACTGCCTCCGACTGATTGATGGTGTAGAATCTAGTTGTTGCTTGTTGTTGCCCCCATCCTCTACTTCCCTAAGTAGACGATCTGGCTTGTGATGCTTTTCCATGTCCTCATCCTCCCGTACTATTGAATTGTTGCCTCTACGAGCCCTACTAGCTCTGCCTTGGTTTTTGGGTCACCTCATTGTCTCTCACTGGGCATTCCCGCCTCAGATGTCCTGCCTGCCCACACTTATGGCAAGTTCAGGTCTGAAATTGTGGCCTAGGCAATCCCATCACTGACACTGACATTGTACTATGAGCTCCAGTATGTGGAAGGCTACGACCTATGCCTTTACTTGGTGACCATTGTGTCTATGCACTGAACCTATGTGGTGTTGGCGGTGCAGAAAACCTCATCTTCTTAAAGCCTTTTCATGACTATCCCTATAATTTTACATGCCTCTTCTTGGGATTCACCTCTCACTTTTCTATTACAAACCTCTCTATCCTCTGAACAGACTCCGCGAATATGGCAAACCTTTCTCGATCCTCCAAAGTAGCCATCGGGGTAGACAACTCAACATTTAACCCCTTCTCAAAATGTTGAATCCTCTCATCATCCATAGCAGCCATGTGAGGATAGAACCGTAGAAGTTCCATAAACTTTACCTCGTACTCGTTGATTGTCAAGGATACCTTCCTGATCCGCTCTAACTGAGATATCTTCTCATCAAAATATGTATGTGGGAAGTACCAACCAACAAACTCACATCAGAACTCCTCCCATCCAACAACCATTCGCGGCCTCTTCCCCTCTTCTATGGCCCACTAATGACCAACACTCCCTTTCAGAAGGTGCACTGCATGCTTCACCTTATCAGCCTCTGGGATGCTAAGGATCTTGAAGGCTTTCTTGAGCTCAGTTAGCCACATATTCACATTTTTTGGATCCGCCATCCCAACATACTCCACTTCCCCAACATGGTAAAGCTTCTCAAAGGTCTTCCCAGTATCCAAAGTTTCCGCATTAGGAACTGGTGCCATAGGCTGAGGTATGGGAATCATGTCCACCATATGCGTCATAGTAGCCATGAACTATCCAAAAAGAGACTGAATTGCAGGATTCTAAAGCATGGATGGATCAAACTGGGGGACATCAAGCACCCGATCTTCTCACTCCTGGTTCCTTGAACCACCACTTGATGCAACAACACTACTGTTAGTAGTGTGTTCTTCATGTTCTCCAAACATCTTTAAGCTTTTCCTCTTCTTCTACATAAGCAGAATTCACTATAAGACAAACTATAGGACACAAGAACAGACACAAACCCTATTCCTAGGTCCCTGTAGACTCGGCGAACCTAAAGCTCTAATACCAACCAAATTGTGACACCCCACGCCACAACCAATGAGATAACTCTAAACTAACTATAGAAACAAAACTTAAACAAGAGGATTACCGAAAAACACTAAAAATTAAAACCATTTTGCATAAAGAACCAACATCAGAAAACTTGTTACATAAAGATCCATTACATGCCAACTGTATATATATCATAAAGCATCGTTCATATAACAAGATCCAGAAGCATCCCTGTCATATATGATATTTGTTCCACTTACATATATATGAACATCTGCCAACTATATATAACAAAAGCACACTAGCCAAAGACTCACATCGATATCATAATCACAAAACACACCAAACTATATCGAAGACCTGAGTGTACATGTATGACTCTAAGACTACACCAAAAAACATACAAGCAACACACCCAACCTTATCGACTATTGTCCCTCTTGTTGCTGCTCTGCCTCAGCTACACTGTCTCTACCTCCTCATGCACTTCCACTAAAAAGATGTAGAGAAACCCACGTGGTGAGATCCAAATCTCAACGGGAGATGCAACTCTCCACCATCACTATTATTAACACAGAGAAGATAATTAAAGGACAAAAGTAAAGCTACAACTATGATAAATAGATCTAGCTAAATGATATGTTTAAAGTAGATAATCATTACTAAATAGTATGAGTAATTGTAAGTGGATTGTAGAACATCTTACCATCATATATGGAATATTAAGAACATGTATATCTTCTACCAACATTACAAAAGCAAGGCAAGGCTTCAACCAGTGTTCCCCTATTTTGAAACTAAGCAAGTATACTACACGACTGATTACATATTTTATTATGCCTCGGGGATTTGAGTCATACCACTCAAATCCAACTGACCACTGCTTAATAGAAATCAGTTCCATACAAGGTCAATGGAAGAGTCAGAATCCATGACCTCACCAAACCTCGTGGTCAGTACACGAGTACACCGTAGAGACATACCAGTCAACTGCAACCAGTGACATATAGTCATTTGTGAAACTCCTAGCCCGCCTTGGTACATGTCACGACGCTAGTGAAAATTGAGCTACGTCCCGCAGCCACACTCTTTTCAGGGTATGGTATGCAACCAATCTTATGAAACCTCATAAACAATATATCACTGAGATACGACTCATAGCCACACTCCTACCAGGGTATGGCCCATAGACAATCATGTGAAAGCATATACTCAACAGTATATGACTCCTAACTTCCACTAAGGGAAAGCATGTTTCACCATCCAGCAAGTATTGATGCTGAAGATGGATCTATGGCACAAGGAAAACTACATGATTAGGTTCCACTTGATTAGTTAGGCCAATTAGGTGTCTTTTAGCATCAATAAAGTTACAATGTATAAAGCTGTAACAAGCTCTACAAAGATAAGGGTGTGATACAACTCCATAATATATAAAATGTATAATGTGCAAACTTGTCACACTATCACCACATGAGACTTATAATACTGCCATCTGTAAGGCCATCAAGTCGTCACTAGGTCATAGAACCCATTCACATCAATCCTCTATCACAAGTGTTTTACAATGCCTCATGAAGGCTCATTCAACCTGTGTCATATAATACTCATCATAGTATGCACTAACTATGATATACATTCCATTTCACATGTAGGGATCGGGGTTTATAAACAAGATGGAGAAAGCATCATAACTTAGTAGTCAATCTAAGAGAGAAGTGGATACATCCTACATTCTCATATTAGATTTAGAGTTCCACATTATGGACAATTAGGGTTTTGTATCATACAACATCATCAAACCCTAGGTATGTTGTTTCCCAATTTCTTGGATCATATGAGAGTTAAGTATCACATATAAAACTAAGCATAATGTTATCCAAAAGCACCATACATGTATCAACATGTACTCACATATATATTTGCTAACCATGTATACATACATAGGTGTTTACCCACACCACCTACATGTGTTACAACCCACTACCATCTAGGTAATGACCATTCATATAACCAAGGTAGTGACATGCCCTAGACATGTGTTATGACCCACTAACATCTCCTTATTATGACCGCAACAACCCAAAGTGGTTTTGACCGCTACACCCACTAGGGTTAGGGTTAGGTTGAAACACAAAGGATAAAGCACCACTTTCAACATGTAGCAATCTACCAACCAACTAGGGGTTCGGCCCATGATCAAACTAGGTTGTTTCGACCGCAACAAAGTAGGTCAAGAATGTCCAGATCAAGAGGGTTACTACCGCTACAAAAGTTGACCCATAGACCCTTGTCACGACCGCTACCAAGGAAGAGTAGCAACCCCTCCATGTTACGACCAAGATAAAGCAAGCTAAGGTATCGGCCGCAACACCCAAGGGTAACGACCCCACATGGTTAAGATTATCACCAAAACATAACCAAGGTCGAAATATGAAAGAATAAGATCTAAAACACCAAGAAACTCCATAGAATGCCACCATCATCAAGGTGGAAAACTCCACACAAGATGGTCACCACAAACCCCTAAACTTGACCCATGTGAGCTCCAAGAAAGGGCCACATTCAAGGGTGATAAACCACGATCCACACAACCAAAAAAAACCCAAACAACAAGATAGGTCATTGTATGCTATCCTTAAGAAATATGATCAAGAGATAAGGAAAAGCCACCATAAATCACAATCACCAAGAAAATGGGTATACAAATAGGATTTCAGATTTAAGCCAAGAAAAGGATGATTTACACTACCAATTAAGTTCTAGAGATTATAATCATCTACTAGAATGTTAGGGGAACGTTTTAGAGAGAGAAAATAGTTGCATACATGAATAAAGAATGCAATAATAGAGTAGGTTAAGTGTTATATAACCTGGTGTAAGAAGCTCAACACCAAGGGTCCAAACTCCAAGATCAAGGGCTCCAAGCGCGCGATACAAGGGTTGAAAAGCTCCTCCAAATGATCCTCTCATGACCACAACATCACCTCAAATAAAAGGAGATACCAAGGTCAAGATAGCTGAAGAAAAAGGAGGAAAGAAAACCCTAGTCGAACTAAAGGGAGAAGGAGGAAAAAGAGGGAAAGAACTTCCTCCTACTATGGCATATGACCCTTGTGATGAGGGATTATTCCTAAAGAACGACCATCACATCCAATCATGGTCCATGGCCAAGAGAAGGGAAGAAGATGGAGTAGATATTCTAAGGAAAAAGTTGCAAAAGAAGAGGAGATACTTACCAAGGTTGAAGATGAGCAAGGATCACCACAAGCACCACATGCAAGAAGAGTTTGGTCACCAAGAGATCCAAGGTAAGATCCTCTTGCTCCTAAGGCTCCAAGATGACCAAAAGAGAGGGATGAAAAAGAATGGCTGAAAGGGTTTACTTGTGTAGAGGGAAAAGAGGCTATATACTTGAGGTATGAGAGAGAAGGTCAAAGATGAGGTGTCCACACCCTAAGGCACCTAAGGGACACTTGTCCACCAAAGAAACCCACATGCAACCACTTAAACCATGCATGCATGAGATGGTAATAAAACCTATGTTGGGTATCGACCTACTTAGGTTCCCAATAAGTAGTTTAGGTCTCAACACCTCCTAGAGGTCGAAACAAGAGCAAACATCATGACTAGGTCAAAACAAGATCACCACCTGAAAGGGGTCAAAACATAAAAGACAAGGGCATCTAGGTTAAAACACATGACTCAAAACCTTCATGGTCGTAGAAACATCAAGCCTAGGTAAGTGTTTCAGTTGAAACACATCCAAAATAGCCCCTAGGTCGCTACCATCATCAAGGTACATCAAGGTCGAAACAAAGCAACCCTAGAAGACCCTAGTCACTACCAATGATGCCACCATTCATCCAAGGCTCAAACAAGGTGCCCACTTCTTCCTCTCTCCTCTAGATGATGTCAAAGGATGGAAGATACTTTCTATAAGTGGCAAATTGCACATCAACCCCCTAATTTGGGTAAATTGCAATCACCAAAACTAGCATACAAAGCACAAACAACATCCAAACAAGCTAAAAGATTGAAACTTAAGCTCTACACAAGCCCTAATTACATCTCAAAAGATTTGAGAAAGGTTCTAAGAAACTTACTAAAGCCAAAAAATAGGTTTACCCCAAAACTTAGGTAAAGGGTCTTACATTGTGGACTAGGAGTTTGAAAAAAATTCTTATCTCTAGTTGTTGAGAGGTTTTGAGATGGACAGGTTGCCCATTGCAACCAATCTAACTTCTTTAGATTTTCCTTTCCTTTTAATTGTCCCTTTGAGGAGCATATGTTGACCAATTAAGACTTTTTAATAGCCTATTTTTATTATGTTGCTGCTATACTCTTGTTCTTTAGCATACTTATTGAGAAATTGACATTCAACCCTTCACTTTTGCAAATTTTTTGTTACAGTTTTGTGGATGGGGTTTTATAATGTATTTTCTCATTATTAGTAAGTATTTAATCTCCTCTTGACTACCACTCCTTACTAACAAGACTTAATTTAGATATAGTTCCAAAATCTAGGTCGGGCGGAGACCACATTGGTTTGAGTTTGGAGATTCTTTTGGACCCATTTCTTGTGGTTTTTCTAAGCATCAAAAACTCCTTATGTGGATTTGATCAAATCGAGATGGTGCAAAATGCCAAGACCTACTCCACGTTAGCTCCATTCCATACACATGTTGAGTGCCGACCTCAGTGGGCCCTTACAACATAATACTAAATTTTGATTAGGTAAAATATTACTCCAAAGGAATGGTTTTACAAAAAGAGTATATGGAGAAGAACAAATCCTATACACTGTATAGCATGTTCACACTAGGTCTCATTGTCTCATAATCCTCATATCCATACCTATGAGGTCTCTAGGCTTACTGTTTGAGGTCCACATAAGATTATTTACAATGTTATCAAACATAAGGGAGTCGTTCTAACCTTTCTCTTGTAGTCTGCCATTTTTCTCATTTTACACATTATAAAGTGTAATTGTAAAGATGCTCCCACCAAAATTTTACATCTTCATTTGATTATAGTTTTTTTTCAAGATTCAAGAAATGATAAGATCCATCCTAGACATATTTGTTTGGGTTTTAGAGTTGGATGAAAAATTGTAACTTTATAATACATTTGTGCATATTTTTTTTACAATTTGTAGTATAGCTATACAACCTACCAAATTAGCTCTTAATCTAGGCTTTGATCCTTAAAACCACTCCAAAGAATTTCCAATGACAGCGTAAAAAGGGAAAATGTTTACATAGATTTTTTTATCAAAAAAATGAGGGATTTCTATTCATCTCATTCTCCAGTAGGCTAAAAAATAAGGATAAATACATCATTGTTGGATCCAAACTCAACGAAAAGGAAAAACCAACAGCTGCAACCCTCCATAGTATCTATGTGTTAGTGTATATACTCTCTATAGGTATTGTTGTATAAGGTTGTCCTTTCTTAATAATCCTTTCTCCATGATTAAATCCTATATACACCCCTGATTGGTGGTGGCATATCCACCAATCGGTCGAATCCATATCGCTCAAGGAGACCCGCTCCATATTCTGCTGGTCAGCAGAATAGTCTGTTGACTTCTATTTGAATGTATTTGCATTCACCACTATGGTTCTACAAAAAGGAATAAATGAGGTGGAAAAGTGTGTGATGTCTCCATGGAGGGGGTTCCAATAAACCAAGGATTCTAACTACTCTGTTGTTTTCTATCTCCAAAGAAACTCTCAAACCCTATTAGATGCTCTAATAACCTCTAGGCCTGCTTCTAATGCCTCTAACATGCATTCTATGTAGCTGAATCCAATGCTAGGCTCTGTCAATCTGCCTAGAGTGATGCTACGATGGTTTCTAAGCAACCCTCTTATCACTTCTCGTCAAGATCCTAGCCTGCTGTGACATCTTTGGATTTTCTAAAACTTAATCTGATGTGTGACGTCCAAATTGAAACCCTCACCTCAGTGAGAATCCCAAATTAAACACCACACACTAGGATAAGTAGAAGAAAATCATAGGATGTCAGAAGGAAACAATCAGTAGCACATGCACATGAACAATAATGAAATCATACAAAACATGTTCACCATTCAACATATAATTACATAATGAATTGTTACAACATTTGATATTACATTTTGAAAGGTAAACTTTTACATATACATGTACTACCACCAAACTATAGGATCTTAAGACAATAGGTCCACCTGTACATCATCTCACCACACAACTCTCAACTATCCATGTTCTTCAAGATCATATGTCCACAATCCTAAACAAAAGATTACATGTGGTACACGTCAGCACAATATTCAAGAATATTGTACTGAATACGCCTACGTATCTTTTATATACCTCTCATTGCTAAGCTTGGCAATAAGATAAAACCAATGCTTGGCAGTTATAAAGAAATATAAGAAAAATCATATACTTTCACAAAGATGTTCATTAACAAAAGAGAACACATATTTTAGGAACATTTTCCATTATATCATCCATGCATTTACTACCTGAGAGTTGAATGCATTAACACCTTTATGGTCTACTACCAAAGAGTTGGATCATTTCACAATGTGATCTACTACCAAAGAGTTGGATCACTTCCAAGTACTTTACTACCAAAGAGTTGAAGTACTTACTTTCCAACACTTTACTACCAAAGAGTTGAAGTGCTTGGATATAATGGAATAGATATATTATGCTTCATGTGTTCATAGTAATAAGTATGGAAAATTATGCAACATATCATACAAGAAAAATCATTTCATCCAATATCATATGCCAAGTATTTTACTATAGATATAACACAAGCATATTGTATAATAAGCCAAGTGAGAGGTAATGACATACCTTCAACTGAGATAATCTATACCACATTCCTGATATCATCTATATCCTGGTCGACCCCTAATTAAGACAAGACCACATACTATCATCAAATTCTCATCATCTTAATCCTAGTTAATTCATTAGGGTTTAGCTTAGTCATTAGGATATTCTCATTTTTATTTACATTCTTGTGTTAAATTTATCTCACTGATGTCATTTTCCAGATTATGGTTCATTATCTCAACATTGGGTTCCATATCCTTTTTGTGCACATATTAACCCTAGTTTGTATACATTAATACAGTTAGCATTTTCTCCTCATTTTAGGATCATTTAACATGTAACATGATTTGTATGCATAACTATGATTTCATATTTTTACTACATGTTCCAGGTACTGATATAAGCTTACTCTGTAATTTCCAAGTTTTCTTGAACATATATGTAATTATTACACATTATTTAGGGTTATTAGCCCTGATTAACCATATTAAACAAATTACATGATTTCATATTGAAACATCACCATATTTGACACCATATGGATTATATATCATATTTTGGAGTCACTGATGCATTCTCATAATTTTCGGGCCACTATTTGATATTTATCACACATTATATAAGTGTAGAACATCTTACATGATATCACTATGTTCTAAGAATTAAAAGGCTAGTATTATGGTTCCATATTGTTCTACTCATTTTTCTAAACATTTTGGTACCTTATTTGCATTTTTCTGATAAGCGTTCTAATTTCTACGAATTATTGAAGGTTTGAGAATTTGTGGGGATTTTACCTTTTTTCGTCCAACCAATATGTGCCATGTGGCACATTAGGGCTGTGCTTCTTCTCGCTTGGGCCGGCCAGTTTGGTTCGTTCTCATGGTTTGGTTGTATTACACCGACTGGTTCTGGGATCGGTCTGCCTTCTTCCCCCTTTCACATGTCACACTGTCGTGATGCCTCTGTTTCCTCTGTGAAATAGAGGACTGCCTCAAGCAGCCGCCGGTGAGGTTTCCATGGTGAACATGAGATCTTTGCCTTGCGGAACAAGAGTTTCCAACTCTGCATCACCTACACAACATGGACGAAAAGCTCTAGATCAGGCCATGATGGTCAGGCGACAACAATGCTGCCTGGGATGTTGCGGCGAAAGTAAAGGGGTGCAAGGCCTCCTTCTATCATTGCTTTCATTCGCAAGCGCTGCATTTGGGTTCAACCTCTTCCCTCTCCTCCATTCATCCCTCACTCGATGTGTCTTCACAATGTGAGGTCTTATCCTTATCGATTCTGTCAGCCTGTACATCATGATTGTGTAGGTTGGGACCTAGTTGTCCTCTGGATTCGGGCGTTTACAAAGCTGATACTCTCTTCTCAAGCTGACGCTTCCACAAGCCTCTTTGAACCACTACGAACTCAATTCTAGGCTTCCTCAGTGTTGAGAATGCCTTGAGCTCCTCTCCAAGTTCTACCTGGATCTCTAGGTGGTTGAGGTCCATCGGCCATGGGACTCACTGCAGTGGGGCACGAAAACACCAAAAGCATGCTCCAAAAACACCTATAACAACTCCTCAAGCCTCCAATTTCCCTTTTACTTCTTTATCTTCCTCTGATACCCTCTCTGTCACCGTTTCCTTTCTTTGGTTCCAACCTATGAAAACTATGGAGATGAGGAGAGCATCAGGTGCTTTCTATCCTACCTCCACGCTCTAATGTAAGGCTCAAGTCAAGGGTCTATGAGATGGCCTCGACGATCTGGGATCAACTACTCGGTCAGTTTCCTCTCTGGATCCACAATCACCCATGAACTAGCGATCAAAGCTTCCCGCTCCAAACACTCATGAAGCCTCATCTAATTGCTCATGAACATAAGGTTCTGAGCGTTCGATCTGACCCATCCAGTGGTGAGGAAGGGGTCCACATTGTGGATCTGTGGGTTCTCAGCCCTGTAGGTGTGTAACACTAGTTGATCAATGACTTAGGCTAGAATTATCAATAGACCTAGTTCTAAAGTTACAAATTCATGTATTTATTCACCAAATTCAAACCACGTTAACTCCTTCCAGGAACCTCAAACCATTATGAAATTTTAACCATAGTTCTATTACAACTCAAACTACATCCCATTCCATTTTGGTGCCAAAACTCCACTATTTGACTTGTTAATTAAATAATTCAAAAGGACACAAAATTAGGGATAACATTCATGATGTTAACGTCAAATATTTGTCAAACTAAGTGGAGTACTTACATATGATCAGAAACCACTTCAAGGACTATCATTATGTCATATCAATATGTAAACCCAAGTAAGATTATGCACATCGCCACATACAAATATAAACTCAATTCGACTATTCCAATTATGAATCCATGATCCAATCACTGAATTGATAATCAAGAACCTCAAAAGTTGACTCTATCACACATACCAACCTTCAAAGATGTATATCCAATGTTAATCTTGATTCAACCAAGGTCCGGTGGATTCCATTTCAACTAGGTGAAGGTATGCATTTCTGTCCTACGGTTTTCTAAGAACCCCATACTTGTCCAGTTATTTTCTAAGTCTCTGGGGCCACCAAAACTAAGACGCAATCGATGTTCCATCATAAGTCAACTGATGGGTGTTTGCCTTTACCGAACCCTCATGTTGTCTGCTCCATGCATCCCTAAGCTATCACATTCTAGGTATTCCTTGGTTTTATCCCAAATTAGTGTTGCTACTTCTCCCCTATAAATAAGTGAACTTTGATTTTCTCACTCCTTCTTTATAACATTCACACTTGGTAACTATATGAATGTTGCAATCTCTGATTTTAGAATCTGGTGGGAATTGATCTATTGATGTTTTTTCATCCATAGGTGGGAATTTTGGCAGGTAGAGCATTGTGCCATACCCATTTAGAGTGGACCCATCAGTCTATGGGATGAGTTCTTGTATGATCTTTGATGCTAATTGTATGGTGAAAGGTTCATCCACTATAGGGCACCAAATAGGTGAATCCCTTCCTCTTATATCTCTATCTCTAAAGTGTTCAATGATTATAGTCCTCTCTTCTTATAGAAGGGTTGTGAGGTTCTCAAGATTCTAACCTCTTTCTCTAAGGTGGAGGCTTTTAATAGTGAGATTAGGGTCTACCACTACCCCTTCTATCATATAGTGGGTCATAGGCATGTCATCCCACCATGCAGTCCAAAAAGATAACTCACCTTCCTTCACCCTCCCATATTATGTTGGTCATAGCCCAAGGGAAGATGTTCTATACTCTTTTCCAATAGATAGAGGCTCTCCTATTACCCTTAAAGAACTAAGGATGATCCTCAAAAGAGCTCTAATGATTTATTCAATATTTGTTTCTACAAAAGGAAGCCCAGAGGAATTCCACCTAACCATATTTCATGCTTCCTCCATAAGAAGGGCATCGACTCTATCCCTTAGCCTATGTATTCCTAGTCCATTCTCTTCTAGTGGTGTAGAGATCTTATTCCATCTTGCCCAATGTCTCCAAGAGTGACCCTCAGTTGAATCCCGAAAGATTGCAATCATTTTCCTCTCAATCTGCCGAAGAACAAACAAAGGAACCCCACATGCTGCTAAGTTATGGAGGGGAATGGCCAAAATAACTGATTTGGTCAAGGACATCTTTCTAGAGAAGGATAGTAATTTTTCGTCCCAGGAAGTGAGTCTCCCAACGATCATTTCTATTAAATTTTCTTAATGCTTGATCTAAATCCTACCAAGTATAGGAGGTAATCCTGGATATAAAAAAGTTTTGTGCTACATGGGAACCCCCATGATTGAGTGAGAAGATGGACTTTATCATATGTTAAACTCCCTAGTATGATTGTTGATTTGGTTTTGTTCATCCTTTGTCTTGATGTTTCCTCATATGCCCCCATAAGGTCTTGGATGCCTCTCAAGGTGTTCCCTTTTAGGTTGATGAAAAGATTAGGTCGTTGTAAAAGAGTGAAATCACCCCTTTACTAAAAACTTGAAGAATTAACATCCATTCCAAACACACTCAATGGTATGATATAATGGGTATAAGTTTTCCAAATTTATTATAACGATATACAAAAGACCAATAGTGAAGTAGCGGAATAAAATTTCTAACTATATTCAATTTCACATAAAAGATAACAAAAATACATCATTCTCCCATTAGGGTTTACATCAAGATACAAAAATTAGGATCTAGATAGAGGGAAGTCTAGACTACTTCAAATCTTGTCTCCAAAATAACATCTCCAAGTGCTAGGTCCATGCCAAAAGCTATGTTCTCCTTGTTCAATTTATCACCTTGTCCTAACCTGGGTGGTTGGGAAAGTACCCAGCAAAAGGGAAAGGGAAACAAGGTATGTATCAGAGATAATGAACAAGAAACAATATAAAAACAATAATGCAACTTAAGGTTATATATTCATCACAAGATGAGAGCGCCAAGAGAATGAGGCATAAACAAAAGATTCTTGCCATAACAAATAAATAATAAGAAGTAGCATGCATGATATTAATTTGACTACATTAACTAAGTAGGGTTGAGGCACCTACCGGACCCCAACCTATAGATGACGGGAGAGTAATCACATCCCCAGTCACCTTTCAAATATTTTATATTGGGGGTAAATAATGCATTCCCCAGGGGGAGAGCAAACACATTCCCCAGGGCGAAATAACACATGCCCTAAACTATGGGTGGTTGTACATAAGTACAACTACTATAGCTAATTAGCCAAACAACCAACATGCTCAAGAAATAGTAAAGTGGCAAGATAAATCATCATATAATTGCAACATTACAGTGGGGTTCCAAGACCCAAGAAATAATATATCAAATCTGATTTTGAGGCAATTAGAACAAGAGAAACCATAATAAAGGAAATAGGGTTCAATTAATGCCTCATTAAGTAAAATAGGATTTGGATTACAAATTTTCCAACTTAGGGTGTAAGAATGCACATACCTTCCATATTGATTTCAATTATCAACTTACTCCACTTTAATTGATTCCAAGTTCCACTTTTCCTATTTTCAATGTATTAACATGTATTAGGGTTTTGCATATGCATAAAGGTAAAGAAAACCCTAGTTTCGGACTTTTCGCACAAAACTCTAATAGACTCTGAAAACATCACCATCGATCTTACTGGGTTCTCCTGATTAAGAAAACATATAATTTTGTCTATCTTGGAGTTATGATGATTAAAGTGTATTTTTGGTTATTTTAATGTATTAAAATTATTTTAGAAAACACCTCTCGACAAAACTCAAAACCAAGTCTTGAAAACATTTTTATTGGAAAGTTTGCATTTTTTTATTCCAAAACATATTTTACTTTAATTTTTGGACATATGAATCAAAAGATATGATTTTTACAAAACTGACCAATCAGGAAATTCATTTAATTCCACTTGTACCAAATTTGTGCAAAATCCTACTAAGTTGCACCCTATGTGGGTCGGACACTTGGCTGTGGGCCTAGGCCAACACAATGCTTGACCCATCACGAGGAAAATCATAGAAAGACATTGAAATGACTCTTTTACCCTCACGAGAAAAATAGAAAAGAAGAGGATCTGAGGGTAATATCAAGAAAACAAGTGAGTCATCCCTTCCCCTCCTGCCCACCATGGCTGCATGAAGCAGCTCAATCTGGGCGGGGAGGATTTGGGGAAAACCAGGGTACATGATGTTACCGTCATTTGAAGCTACAAAATCAAAGAGCAGGGTTCAAAAAATCATACCATGGGTGCAATCGAACTCCGGCCGAGCAACACGCCAAGGAGACGGGCCATAAAAATAGGGAGTTAGCGAGCTCTGCGGTAGTCACAAGGGCAGAACGAGAAACAATTGACTCTGGAGGATGATTCTTTGGGGTGAGACGAAGCCAAAAATACCAATTTATATAGGTGGGGATGGGTGCATAGACAACAGAGGTAGGAGCTTCGAGAAGCTTAGGGAGAGCAATTAGACTTTTTGCAAATAATGGAAACTAGGTTCTGATTTTGTGATGTATGTGTGTGGGATTCCCTCCAGAAGTCGTAGCAAGAAAAATCTTGAAAAACCATCAAGAATCGAGGGATTTATTTGCAAAATACTAGGCCTCATCTACTGTTCACGGTGGCCATCCTACCCAAGGTAGGAGACAAACTGTAGACCGCACGATGTGGATACAATAGCCGACAGAGGGCGTGCATTTGCAAAAGTAGAAGCAGCCGTGTGACACATAAATGCATCTCCAATTATGATTAGAACTATAGTATTATATTTAATTATTTAACTTTTTATCTTTCCTTATTTGAGGGTGCAAACGAATCCCAAAATTAATGAAATTTCACACCCAACCTATTTTTGATATGAGGAATCCAAATATGCAATTAGATATGCCTTTTTAGAACTTTTTATGTGTTAAATAAATCAAATCATATTTTCTCTTTCCTCATGAATTAATGGCTCTAGGATTTTCCAAAACTTATGAAACTTCACCCATAAGTCCCATTAAGTGTCTTGGACACAGACTTGCCATCAATTTTATATGCTGGAGTTGTTTGTATATTTATTTAATATTTTGAAGGTTCTAC